>CM033430.1:34622418-35829918 GCA_019425775.1 Rafetus swinhoei
TGATAGCATAAATTATATTTCTTGCCATTTCAACCAGAAAGGACACTGTCTCAACGACTTAATTACCTGCATCCTGCTTCAGAAGACTTTTAAATCTGCACTTGAAAGGGAATCCTCTGAACTGTCATTCATGCTAAAATTTGACACTCTACGCGTCGGTCTCAACAAAGATGCTAGCTATCTTACCCATTACAAAGATAGCTTCCCCAATTATCACCTCTAATACCACTAGCTCACAGACATTTACCTTTCCCCACCTCTAATACCATTAGCTCACAGACATTTACCTTCTCCCCCCCTGCATCCCCCTTCTGTTCTGAAATGTGATTTGTCCTTTTCATATATGTTCATTTTTTTTAATTGTATCCTTTGGTATATATGGTTGTGACTATTTTCTTCCACTATTTGATCTGAGGAAGTGGGTCTGGCCCACGAAAGCTCATCACCTAATAAACCATCTTGTTAGTCTTTAAAGTGCTACATAGTCCTGTATTTTGTTCCAGGAGAAAGGCTCTTTACACGGGCCTTTCCTTTTGTTGGGGACTATTTCGGAAGCTTCTCTTTCTTCCCTCTGGGCTACAGAGTTTTCTGTCCCAATCTTTTACCCCCTCTTTCTTACCCAAGATACTTTTCATTAGCTTCACCCCCTAAGTTAGGAGAAAGGAACTCAGTGTCCATCGAAACATCTTTAATCAGTTCCAAAGCTGCACCAGCTCGCTCCTGCCCCTCAGTAGGGACCCTGCCAATGTCTTTTAAGGGTCCATTACCATAGTCCTGAGGTTTGTATGCAGACAGATTCTACCAACTCAACTATACAGATTTCAGTGCAGTGGTTCTCCTCCAACTCTACGCTCTCATCTGTCCCTCTGGTACAGACTGTATTCAGCTATTAGGATATTCCATTGTTTATGTCATTCCACCACATTTCACTAATACCTGTTGAGCAAAGGTCTTTTTACTTGCCAGCAATTTTACTTTGCCTATTTTTTTTTCTTTTAATTGGTGTGAAGTAGTGGGGGTGCTGTCTACTCTGTAACCAAGAGTTCCCCTGCTCTGTGCTGTGTGATTCCCACTGACTCACCCACATGTGTATTGGCCCAGACACCTAGTCCCAGCATGAGCAGATAACACTGCTCTTCCCAGGGGGAGAGACAAAGGAAGGGAGGCGGAGATGAACACCTGGCTTGGGGACAGGGTCTGGGAGCGAGGCAGTTTCTGGCTAGAAAACATGAAGGGAACAGACTAAGCTGAGTGCTCAGGGTTGAGGGGGGGCGATGGACCCCCTAAGTCAAGGGGTCTGAGGCATCCGGGCCCTGACTCCTGTAACCACATCACGTCTATGCTGTGCTGTATCCTGGAGGAGCAATAAATCCTCTCTATTCTACTGGCTGACGGAGTCTGTTCTTGCTGCTCCGGGGGTGCAGGATTGGGGGTCCCCGATGCACCATCACAATTGGCCTGCATTGTTAAAGAGACCCCTCAATGTGGCCAAACTGCACATAGCACAATTCAGGATGTTGAATTTCCACTGCTGTCTAACTAGAAATGCAAGGGTTTCAAATAAATCTGCCATGCAGGCTCTATGCATTCTCTCTAATCATCTAAATATTGGTTCCAGGATCTTTCCGCTCCCCTGCATCATTGTACCATCATTGTAATATAGGTTGGATCTCCCTGGTCCGGCATCGTTGGGACCTGATCAGTCCCGAATGAGAGAATTTTCTGGACCAAGGGATGTCTCCTGCCACCAGCCCCCCAAGCTCATCACCCACTGCTGGCAGGCTGCCCCAGCAGGCAACCACACCGCCCCCTCCCCCTGCAAGCTGGCTGGACTGCTTGCCCAGCTACTGCTGGCTCCCTGGGCAGCACAGGCTCCAGCTCCTGCCACAGGGCTCTAGTCCTGCGCAACTGGAAGCAGCCATGGGGCTGGAGCTTCAGTCCTGGCCCCATGCAGCCCCAGCCCCAGCCTTGGCCCCGTGCAGCCAGGGAAAGCTGCGGGACTCTGGCCCCACACTGCTGCAGATCTCCAGCCTCATCCCCACACTCCCAGGGGCTTCTGGAGGCTGCTGCAGGGCTACAGCCTCAGTCCCACACTGCCCCCAGTCCAGCTGCTGACCTGATGCCCTGCCTGGCTGGCCCCCCTGTCCTTAGGTTCAGGCTCTCTGGTTCAGGAGCATTCATGGTCCTGCCAGACCACAGATGTTGCCAGACTAGAGAGTGCCAGATTTTGGAGGCACAACCTGTACCATTAAAAATGAGGCTGGCAAAAATTGGGGAAATCATTTTTGCCATACCAAATGTCAAAATGTTAGATTAAAAAACAAGTGAAGTACTGTTATACACCATCTTAATTACAATGACATTTAATATTAGGAAAGTATTAGGAAGCTGCCATAAAAGCATATAGCAAAACCACCCAAATGCTACAGAATATATATAAAATGTATGGTCAGAACAATAGCTAGTAATATCTTGTTTTAATAAAACACTTTGTACGTTGCTAAATTACCCAGTTTAAAACTATTTAAAGCCATATTCTCTCAGAAGCAAATCTGAAAAATTTACAGTGTCTTATTCAGTAGACAGTTGTATACAGTGATGTTATAACCATGTCAGTCCCAGGATATTAGAAAGACAAAGTGGGTAGGATAAGTCTTTTATTGGACCAACTTTTCTAGCTGAGACCGACCTGAAGAAGACATCTGTCTAAGATCGAAAGCTTTTCTCTTTCACTAACAAAAGTTGGTCCATAACTGATATTACCTGCTTTGTTTCAGTAGGGGGCTCACAAGAGTGATCTACATCACAAGGGTATTTTTTTTATATAAAAACCTTACAGATATATTTTTGTTAAGGAAGCCATGGCAAGAACAAACATAAAACCTTAGTTATAATCCAAATATTTATTTAGCAAATAAAGACTGACCAAGCATTTTTACAAAACCACCACTAAGAAGATTTCCAAGGGAAATTTGTGTAAACTGTCAAGTACCAGACAACAAAAGGCTGCACAAGGTCAAGAGAACAAAACAAAATAAACCAAAACAAGAAAAAGGTTTTAAAACTGGAAGTTGCATAATGAGAAAAATAACTCAGAAAGTTGCTCAGTTGCCCTATCCAGCAAAATACACAGCTAAACCCTTAATACAGCAAAGATGTTAAACACCTCCCTAAATTTAAGCACTGACATAGGTCTTCAAGCCAAGGGAACTACTTACATGCTTAAAGTTAGGCACATGCTTAACTACATTGCTGAAATGAAGCCTTAAGAATGTGCTCAACTTTAAGCATGTGAAAAACCATTGACTCTGGTGCTTAAAATTAAGCAGGTGCTTAAGGACTTTACAGATTCAAGTCCTTAGTGTCTTGTTACTTGCTATAAACAAAAATGTAAATAACTTAATTTAAAATCTTGGAGGAGGAGGTTTTGATTGTGATTTATTCTTTTGAATCCTTGTAGCTTGTTATTAGACAATGCATTAAGTATTTGGAAATTTATTTAATTTGTTTTGACTGACAAGAAAAAAAGTCCCTTCTTTGAATTCCCTGCTGCTTGAGAGAGCTATAACCCAGTTTGATGAAGCCCAGCAGCCTGAAACTCAACTTGGGGAGAGGAATATTTTTGAAATGCATTTGAAAATAAACATTCCTAATTAAAATTGGCATTTCAGAGCCTCTGTAAGCCACGGGCATCCTGCAGAAAGGTGACATCGTTTTTCCAGACTGGCAGCATGGGAGCTGAGTGTAAGAGATTCAAAGCCAGTTTTCATCCTCCCTTAATAATGGTTTCATAATTAGGGGTGAAATTCTCTCTAGCTCAGAGGACTCTCATGTGGCACAGTGGGACTGCTTGGAGTGGGGAGAACAGTAGAGTCTCGACAGCCCATGTGTTTCTGAAGAGCTCTCTCCACCAGCCGCACTGAGATCAGGCATGTGCAGGGGATACTATATCCATTATTACATAGGTCCCACAAATTCCTGGCCCCACTGAGGTCAAATCAAAACTCTCAGACCTGGTCTACACTAGAACCTTAGTCCGAAATAAGCTCCCCAAGGTTGATTTTCAAGCGATATGTCCACACTACCAAGCCCATTATTCTGGAATAAGGAGCAGCGGAATTCGAACTCTGTAGCCCAGTTTTCCATGAGGAATAACAGTATTCCTGAACTTGTAAGTCCGAAATAACGTTAGTGTGGATGCTCTGGTGCTGCTAATTTGAACTAATCAGCCACTGAGCGGCCGCCTGCAGCTCCCCGGAGTGCTTCCTGGGGCTCTGAGTCCAAGATAGGCTCCATTAATGTGGACATGCTTTCTCAGACTACATTTGATTCTTCCCTGTAGTGAGAACGTGGAACTTCGAATTTTTAAAATCAGGTGCTCAGAAATTGAACTAAGTAAATTCAAAATAATCTCTTAGTGTAGACTTGGCCTCATTGATTTCAGCGGGGCCAGGAATTCACCCATGATGTTTCTAACACACTGTACAAGTGGCATAAAAGAGCATCATCAGCCACTGACTGAAGTAATGCCTGGGGGAAAGCAGACTGAGTTGTCCTGCACCTGGCCTCAGGTTGTGGGAACAAGTTTTAACAATCTTAGTGCAAGGTAGTGACAGATATAAAGTCCAAAGAATCAGGCTGTGTGTCGCTGAAGTGAATTTCATAACAGGACGTTACTGTGTAAACTTTCACCATTGTATTTAGATATCCATGGAGTTTCAGCAAGACAGGGTCTGGCTTACAATCTCCTTTTCAACCAAGCTCTCATACACTGCTCATGTCAGACATGATACCATGTCTCAGCAAGATGGTCACTGCCAGCAGTTGACTCAGAAACACCAATTTTAATTACAAACTTTATTTTCAACAACATTTCACACTCGGTACATGGTGAAAAGTGCTTATCACCACATGAAGTCACAGGCTGTTGTGCTGAGGGAAATGAGTGTAATTTAAGTTAAAAAGGGCCAAATCAATCCCAGCTGTAAACATCACTGCTTTCTATGGAATTGCATCGCAGATGAATTTGTCCTCTTGTGTTTATCAAAGACATTGTTAAAAATTCAGCTTTAGACTGGTGAATGCCCTTTTTCACACAGAAGAGCATTACACAGCCACAAATCATAACAATTTTTTTATCTTTACAATAATGTACACAATGGAAGGACTGTCTGTCCCTAATCACCAAAAATTTGGCTTGGTATAGTATATCTGAGGTATAAATACTGATAAATTTGCTTTCCGAGTGTAACCTTTTAAAAGCATCCATAAAGATCCACATAAAAACGTGACTGACTAGTAAAAGATGTAAGCTACATTATGGTTACATTGGTATTCTTTAGAGAGCAGGGAAAATATAACAAGTATGACTACCATTATAGTTATATAGCATATTCCATTTAACAGCAAAATAGCAGAAGTTTGAAAGCATATCCTAAGGTATTTTCACTTCATACATTTGACATTGATATTAGTTATTGCATTTAAGATACATTGGGCTGTTTATTGCTGACTTTCTCCTCACTGAAAATGTTAACCACAGCAGAGAAGTATTTGATGTTACAAATTATTTAGCTTGCTAGTCTTCATTTTCCTTTTAGTATGCAATTATTTGTTTGGTTTCACTGAGCAAATGAAATTTCAAGGGCATTTCAAGGGAAATAAATAAAGTACAGCCCAAAAGGGTTTGGGGGTTGGGTTTTTTGTTTGTTTGTTTGTATTCAGGAACAGCACTGAATCATGTATATGTATGAATCAACAAAATCAGGTTAGCTAAGAAATTGGAAATTGCACTCCACACAAGCATTTTTCTTGCTCTAGAGATCTTTGTTACGGATTTGAAGGACTAATAAAAAATCAGCAGCATGACTGGAACAGATGTTTTTATAGAGTTGGCTTGTTAATAGTCTTTTTAGCTTTTCCTAAGGACTTAAAGCAAGTTCCTCACTTGTCCTGAATATTTGAAATGATGTTAACATTGTCCAAAATGTGCACTAACAAGCAACAGAGGAAATGCTAGGGTTTTACACACAGGTATGAATGAGAATTCAAGACATTTCTGCAAGTGTGACGAACCCCAAAACAAAAAAGTTACTTACAGTATCTGACCCATTTGATGTCATCCTGATAAAAGGTAGATTGGTAAAAATATTTCCATGCTATTTGGATTATAAAAATAGAGGTTTATTTCAGACAACAAAATTGTTTTTATCCTTGTAATGATTTGTCTATGTAGTGGAGCCACTGCCCCACTCTGGCCTGAAGGGGTTAAAGCAGGCTGAAAAGAGCCTGCTCAGAGCCCCAGCCAATGAGGAAAGGAGCCAATCAAAAGGCAGCTTGCTGGGGCAGCCCTAGTTATAAGGACCTGCACAGCAGAGCAGAGGGTAGTTGAGTCCTAACTGGGGAGGGTGCAGGACTGGTTCCCAAACTGAAGCAGCTTAGAGGGAGCAGTGCTGGACAGGCTCAGGGGAGTGGGAGAGAGGCTCCAGCCTGATGCTTGCCATTCTAAATTATTTCTTCCCAGTGCCTCCTGGGGCTCTAAATCGAGATAGCATGTCAACATTAGGGAAGCCTGCCTCGGACTAATTTTGAGGCTCCCCTGCAGTGTAGACGTGCTATTTCAAAATAAGCGATTTTGAAATAACTATTCCAGAATAGCTTATTTCGAAAGAAGTGTGCAATGTAGACGTACTCTCTGGTAGCTGATCGCCCAGTCGTAGGCGCACACACACACACACACACACACACACACACACACACACCCCTGTTACGTTCCAGGACACAAGAATCAAATCATCACCTTAAAAAAGTGATTTTTTTTATTAAACAAAAGCATACTTGGTTGGTAGGTGTACAGATGCCCCAGAGGGAGTGAACAGAACAAGTTATCATCAAATTATTCCTCTCCTGCAATTCCCAGACTCTGACAACAGAGGCTAGGGACACCATTCCTATACAACCTGGCTAATAAGTATTAATGGACCTAACCTCCATGAATTTATCTAGTTCTTTGTTGAACCCTTTTAAAGTCCTGGTTTTCACAACATCCTCTGGCAAGGAGTTCCACAGGTTGACTGTGCGCTGCATGAAGAAAAACTTCCTTTTGTTTGTTTTAAACATGCTACCTATTAATTTCATTTGGTAACCCCCTAGTTCTTATGTTATGGGAGCAAGTAAATAACTTTTCCTTATACACTTTCTCCATATCTGTCATGATTTCATAGACCTCTATCATATCCCCCCTTAGTCTCCTCTTTTGTGACCTGAAAAGTCTGAGCCTTTTTAATTTCACATATGGCACCCATTCCAAACCCCTAATCGTTACCCTTTTCTGAACATTTTCCAATGCCAATGTATCTTTTTTATATGAGGTGAACACATCTGTACACAGTATTCAAGATGTGGGCATACCATTGATTTATATAAAGGCAATAAGATATTCACTATCTTATTCTCTATCCCTTTTTTAATGATTCCTAACATTCTGTTTGCCTTTTTGACTGCTGCTGCACATTGGATGTTTTTTCAGAGAACTATCCACAATGACCCCAAGATCTCTCTCTTAAGTGGTTATAGCTAAATTAGTTCCCATCATTTTGTGCATACAGTTGGGATTATTTTTTCCAGTGTGCATTACTTTGTATTATCAACATTAAAATTCATTTGCCATTTTGTTGCCCAATCACCTAGTTTTGTGAGATCATTTTGAAGCTCTTCACAGTCTGCTTTGTTCTCAACTATCTTGAGCAGTTTAAAAAGGAAAAAGAGGGTGCACTCACTTCCTTTGGTAAGTCATTCCACCTTAGGTCTAAAATGGGGAGGACGATAATATGCACATTTGTAAAGTGCTTTGTGATCAACACCTTTGACACACTTGTCTGGGGAGTGCTGTTAACTGTGAACCCCCACAGGGGAGAATGGACTAGCTTTGTTCCTTCCAGACTGAGTGTTCACAGAGATTGCATTAGCAGCACTCCTCAGCCCTGCTCTCATGTGGGGGGTTGCAGGACCTGCTTTTTAATTCTTGTTTAGTGGAAGTATGAGACTGGTCATTGGTAGGGTTAGGGAGAAGACATGGACTGCAGGATCTTTATCTCCAAACTCCATTTCTTGATAGCACACTTATTGGTTACCTCTGCTCCGCTTCACTACTACCACATCGTGCAGAACTGTGATTCTTACTGTATATAACAGAACCTTAATTTTGGAAACAATATAGGAGATCATTTTCCAGAACCACAAGCAGTTATGTGCCAAATATTCACCAACTATTACTGCAATTGTATGGACAAATATTTCTATAATTCTACTTATTTGCATGTGCATCTATCAGGTAGGCACTACATTCATTTTGCATGTACATTTTGAAATATGAAGAAAAAACAATTACAAATCCTTTTCATTCTGAAGGTATATATTTTAGTCACATTTAGAAACCAGGATGTTAAAGAACCACCACAGTCTAATCATTTCAGTCCTTAGATGTAAGGCACTGATTCCAAAGACAACATTTATATAAAAATATGAATTTCTGAACAACTTCCTATGCTTACAAAAATAACTTTTCAAAAATGAGTAGTCCTGTGGCACCTTTTAGACTATCAAATATATATATAGTATCATGAGTTTTCATTGGCAAAACCTACTTCTTCGGATGAGATAATCTTAGGTGCCACAGGACTACTCATTTTTTTAAAGTTGTTTTTAAAGTTACAGACTAACATTGCTAACCCTCTGAGACTTTTAGTATGCTTATGAGAGACTCAGAACAATAACAAACCCCCTGCTTTCAAGCAGAAGGTCCCTCCCATTTCTCATGTGTATTTTTTCAAAAATACAATATGACTTTGAGCCAAATTCTGCTCTAAGTTACACTGTCAACCCAGAGCAATTTCACTCACTGTACTGAAATTCCTCTGGATTTACACACTGGAAAGAGCAGAGTGTACCCTTCATTTCACATTATCAACTATCTTCCATAAACTGTATTAGCAGCAAGTTAAGGTTGCTTGGCTAAGCACTGAAAAGGTAGAAAATCCTTGAGTTAAGGTTAAACATGCACCAGTAATTTGATATAATGTTTAATTACATATCTGCTACTTCTATCATCTCCTGACTTTTGACTGCTTCACCATACAATATTAATGTTTTCTTTTATGCAAGTTTTGCATGTAAATTTTTACAGGCACTTTTCAAATAAAAAAAAATGGATAAAGCAAAAGAGAATGAGCATTGCATAGAAAAATCCTATCAGCTATATGCACAGGTGTTACTGCATCAAAATATATGTACATTATTTCAGGTCCCCCTCAAATCAGATCATTCACTCAGTCCAATGAAAAAAATGGCAAAAATTTTGAGTCATATTTTCACAGAAACCATCAACAATTCAGAAACACTAACTTAAAAGATTAATGTATTTTAAATGAAATATATCATTTTAAATGAAAAGATTTTTAGAGAAAATCTTCTTGTGTGTTTTCACTATTCTTGTCTTTCCCCAGTCTACTTTGGTGGTGTCTAAGCCCTGATCTTAACTATTTCAAAATAAGCGTTATTCGTCATAGAAAGCAGGAGTTATTTCAAAATAACAAGTCAAGTGTCCATACTACCAAACCCATTATTTCAAAATAACGGGCTGGTTATTTTGAAATAACTCCTGCTTTCTACAAGGAATAACACTTATTTTGAAATAGTTATTTCAAAATAACGGTAGTGTGGACTCTCCTCTGCGGCTATTTCGAAATAACTACTCCCCGGAGTCATTCAAAGTAATTATCCCCAGTGCTTCCTGGAGCTCTAAATTGAGGTAGCGCATCCACATTAAGGGAGCCTACCTCGGACTAATTTTGAGGCTTCCTAGGAGTGTGGACATGCTATTTCTAAATAGTTATTTTGAAATAATTTCCTATTATTTCCTATTTCCTATTATTATTGTTTTCCTGTCACCTCTTGACTCTAGACATGGAGGTTTATAGGCTGCTTCACAGATGATCTAGTATCTGTAAAGTTTTAATCATTCATTGAAAGCAAACTTTGAGACCTTGACTCAGCAATCTTGCAGGACTGCAGAGGAATATTGCTCTTTTAAATAGAATATTAATAAAGTATATATGAAAAATTAAAATTTTATTAGTAACAGATTCTTTTCTCAGACACATACTTTATCTGTTCCATAGCCCATGCACTGCTTCATATACCTCACACTCTAACTGTGCACAAAACCAATATATTTCCAGTATATATCATTTTTCTTTCCGCCGATGGCTGCATTGAACGTGAGTAGCTGATATAATTGTGCATCACCTTTCTAGTTAATGTTGAGCTTAACTAGTGTTTGTAATGGTATAAGCACTTGACAAGATTTTATACTAGACATGACTAGTATGCTCATCTAAATAATGATAATGAAGATCCCAGTGTATTTTCTTCTCTTATCATGTTGAAATTAAGTGTTAGTGAGAACCGGCTGCTTATCTGATAAGAACTCAATTAATTTGTGTCCAGACTCATTAATCTTTCTTAATTCATGTCAGACCCTTACATTTGATCCATGACCTCTGTCGCCACTTTTGCATGAAAATCTCACAGGACCAGAATCACATCATGATTTGGCAGGTGTCCATGAGCTCCTGCAGTTGACTGCAGAACTCTTCAATCTCATCAGCAATAGCAGCTGCTGTATTTATATGCACATGACTTAATGATAGGTTCACAGCTCCTTTAAGGCAGGTTGAAAGAATTTTGTTTCAGGGAGGACTAAATCCCATTAGAAATACAGCTGTGTGCCTATTTGGATCAAATGATTCCCCATCACTCTCTTTATTTCCAACACACATACAAGCATCATTCAGAGGTGTTGAAATAGCTTATACAAATACATCAAACTTCCCAAAGGCTTTTGAAAACAATATTTTCTTCAGCATTCATAAATGTGCAGGGGATTATATATTTTTAGCCTTTTACATACGGACATCAATGGTTGCGGAATGCAGAGTCTAGTTGAAATCTATCATTGTCCACAGTAGCTGGCACTTTCAGGGATTCCCTCTTTCTTCAGCACCCATAGGCCTGGTCTACACTAGGAACTTATTTCAAAATAGCTCCCCTTATTTTGAAATAACAAGCAGAGCATTCACACTACTAAACCCGTTATTTTGAAATAAGGGGCTGGTTATTTCGAAATAATAACTCCCGCTTTCCTAGGGAATAAACTTATTTCAAAATAGTTATTTTGGGGAGTTATTAGTATGGAATGTTATTTCAAAATAATTTCCTAGTGTAGACATGCCTGTACTGATTACTTTGAGACATGGAGGTTTCATGTTTTTTCAGTTCTTACTTTAGAATTGATCAAATTGTGAAAATAAATAACTGACAACAAAAAAACATGTCTTTCCATTCTTCTTGATACCCCCTCAGTTATTTTTTATGCTGACCTCCATCACTAATATTGAATATGTGTGCCTCATGCCACCAGCACTGGACATGGATGAGAATTTCTCACATACAAACAATTAGCTGAAATCGTACCAGTTTTGACAAACTTTCATCAGGAAGGTTTCTGAGGAGAGATCCACCCCAAACTTGCAAATGATTAGGACAATCAGCTAGGATGTGGAAGACAAAGGATTAAGTCCCTGATCTGCAACAGGTAGAGAGGAGACACCCATGTTTAAATCCCTTCTCCACATAAGGCAGATAGGGGAATTAAAGCAGAGGTGCCAACAATGCCCAGATGAACCTCATCCCCATTCCACCCCTTTCCCAAGCCTTGCCCCTGCCCTGCCCCATTCCATCCCTTCTCCAAAGCCCTGGTGTAACCACCATCAGGCGGATTTGAACACTGGGACCTCTGGAGATTAGTATAGAAGTCTCTACAGCTTGAGCTATAAAGCCAGCTGGCTCTCAGCATAGGCTAGGCTGTAAAGCTCTCTTGTTCTTATCTCTTGCTATAAGTGGTCTAAATGCCACCACATGGGACAGTGAACCACATTAGATGTGTGGTTACACTGGCTCCACCCTGCCCCCCCTTGTACCTCTTCCCCAAGCCTCCTCTTCTTCCCCAAGCCCCCTGTCTCCACTCCTCCCCTACTTCCTGGAGCTTCCTGAACACTGCAAATCAGCTATTCATGGTGCTCTGGGAGGAGTTGGACACTGGGGCCATCAGTGGGCAAGAGGCGCAGAGGGTGGGAGGAGTGAAGGCAGTGATAGGAGCTTGGATGCTGAGTGCTCCACCCCTACTAATTTTTTCCTATGGGTTCTCCAATCCCAGAGCACCCACAGAATGAACTGAACCCAGATTTCCCACATCCTGGGGCAGGATTCTAATCACTGGGCTAAGAGCCACCAGGGTGGGCAGCACCACCATCTCCTTCACTGTTTTGTGCAGGGCCCAATCCAGCAGATGGACTCTGAGAAGGCCAGTTTGGGCCCCTCAGGGAAAAGAAGATGTAGTCTGAGGATCCCATGGGGACTTGGGCAAGGGCTAAGCGCCCAGGTGCCTGGAATCAAGCAGCTCTGCACATGCTCACTAGTTCCTAAGGGACTGTACCAACAGAAATTTAGCTGCCTAAGGACTTCAGGCACCTACACAGTGGAGCAGAGCATTTGGTTTGAAATTTTGGATTTAGGTGCCTAAAGTGGCAAGCACCTAAATCCCTTTGTGGAGCTAGGAAACTAGGCATTCAGCAAAGTAGGCCAAATTCTTTCCTGATTTATATCCCACACAATACCATTGCCTTCAGCAGGAGTGCATGGGAAATAATGCATTGCAGAACTTAGCTCCTGACATTTCAGAATAACAGATTCTAATATTCAGAGAAACAATTAACTAAGACATTTCCCAATCATATTTTAAGTACAAATTTGTTTTAATTTGATTTATTATGGACATATAAAAATAAATTACAGGATTATACCCTTAACTTCATAATTCAAAAGTTAAGATACTTGGTTAACAAAAAGAAAGGTATGCATGTAAGAAACATAGTTTTCTTTGTATTAAACATAGAAAATCACTTTGGTTTACCATGCTTGGCAATAATGTTTACCTATTGAAAAATGATGCCATTTTCCCCCTCACGTTTCCTTGTCTCCAGATATGTATGTGTTTTGCAAAAATAAACAAGGACAATTGCCCTCAAAAATTCAGTCCAAAGCATGTATACCATACACCAAACAAGAGGAAAGTTCATGGATGTTTGCAATGTGCCTTGCTACTATAGGACCTACTGATTCATTTGGCTTTTTTGTTCCTAGTTCACAATATAACCATACTTTATCATATCATATTTCATAAGAAGGCATGATTCAGCAGACAACAAATACAAACAAAATGCAAAGAAGTGATATAGAATCCAAACAAAATATATGAGCAAGAGACAGAAACACAATACATATTTTTGTAAACTAGTATAAGTTACTGAGTGCAAAGCAATTTAAATTCATGGATCTGTTTGTCAAAGTTTTTTATATTTCAGATTCAGTGTAACTTAGTACTCACTTGTACCTGTCTGCACAAATTATATGTAATAGCAATGCATACACTCTGTTTGCATCTTTCTTAATGGTTTCCTCTCTCACATACACAAGTAAGTGGATGTGCATTATAATCTACATTGAAGAAGCAAAATGCATGCTCACACAACATGGAGCTTTCCCTATAGCAGGGTGATCTGCCATTTTAATAGCCAAGTAGTGATGAAGGGTAAAGGAGCAACTGATTCTGCCTCAGAGAGAAGTCCGGGGGATAGGTGCTGGTAATCAGCTGACCAGAAGCTGATGTTTGGCCTATCCTCTCAGCTGGACAATATATAGAAAGAACTCCTCTCCGAGGGGAGGGGAAGAGCAAAAAAGAGGATATTCTCGGGTAACCAGAACAGGATGCTGCACAGGCAAACCAACCGACCTTGTGGAGCCCCCTGGGATCAGAACCCCTAACCAGACTGTTTGTAATAGCTTGTATATCACCTGCAGCCTGAGGCTTCTGTGGTTAGACCACAGAGCTTCCCCACACACCTTGGCTATGTCTACACTGGTGGCTTCTTGTGCAAGAACATCAGTTCTTATGCAGTGGGGTTCTTATGCAGTGTGGACGTTTTCTTGCACAAGACATCTTGCGCAAGGGTTCTTGTGCAAGAAGTCTTGCTCAAGAAAACGTCCACACTGCCATGTGTGAGCTGTGCTTTTGCGCAAGAGCTCCCATGGCAGTGTGGACGCTCTCTTGCGCAAGAAAGCTCTGATGGCCATTTTAGCCATAGGGCTTTCTTGCGCAAGAAATCTCTGCCGAGTGTCCACACTGCCCTCTTGCGCAAGAGCTCCTGCGCAAGAGGGCTTATACCTGATAAAAAGGAGCGTAGCTTTTGCGCAAGAAGCCCTCTCTTACCACGCCGTACTGTAAATTTCCTTGCACAAGAGCGGGGCGGGCAGCGTGGACACTCTGCAGATTCTTGCGCGAGAACGGCTGTACTTGCGCAAGAAGCCGCGAGTGTAGACATAGCCCTTGGGTTTAGATGGTTATTTTTTCTTGATCTCTTTCAATCCCTGGCAGAGCACAAAACATCAAAAGATAAATGCTATATCTAGTTCACAAACATACAGCATCTGGTATCTGAAATAAAAAAAAAAAAAACCCTACACACTCGCATTTGATAAAGTAATTGGATCTCTCATACTGTGTATTGGTTTATCCCTGGTCACAGTGTTTCCAGATCATGACCTACCAAGCAAATGCTTGTTTTATTCTTATTAAAATGTCAAACAGCATCTTAATCTTATCAGAGTGATTACACTGCAGCTTTCAATTACTCTGCATAAAACCAATGCATTCATTAATCATTCATTCATGCAATGAAGAAGGAGGTAAGACTGTCAGATACTCACCATGTCTGGTGAGCTAATTGTGACGGGATACAGATCAGCTGCCCAGAATGGTAACTCTCAGGGGAGTAAGGGCAGGCAGAGGGAAGAATGGGACTTCGACCTCAGTTTCTGGTCTCCCTCAGTGGCAGTCTTTTCACGTGGAGAGGTGCTTTCAAAACAATCTAATTTGTTTATGAAGGGAACATTTAATTTTGATACTTTTTTGTATCTCTTGTGTGAGCTTAAATGTAACCATGTCTCTCCTCTTTCATCTCTGTCTACAACTATCAGGTTACACAGTCCATCATCTTACCAGGAACGCTGTTAGGGGGGAAAAAACACAAGCCAATAAATGTGGTTTATTTTAATAAGTGCAACACATGTACTGGAGTGAGATTTCTCACCGGTGTGGTGGAAATGTTTTATAACTTTAAACAAATCTTCTCCAAGCACATTGTCAGGGAACAGAAAGACCATGAGCAAATCTGGTTTTAAAAGAGTACAGAAATTCATAAATACAGAAAAAGTGAGCAGGCTCTTGACTCAACAGTCAACTCAATTGCTGGATGACCAGAAAGCTGAATTAGGAGCACAATCTCAAATCAAAATGTTGCAAAAGCCAGTCCCTGTGACTTCCTGTATTACTTGGAGACAGCATGATCTAATGTTCAAGAGTGGAGATAGATGAAAAACATGAAAATTTTTGCAAACATTTTCACTAAAAATGGGTTCCCTGTTTTGTCAAACATTTTGAATTGGAAACATTTTAACTGTTTGTTAAGATCATGACAGAGGCAGTGAGACTCACGAGACTTAAGTTCTAATGCTGAGAATGAAACTATACACAAGATCACCTTTGGCAAGTAACCACACTTGTGTGCCTCATTTTTCCAAAATGAGGAAATCTGTCTCAATATGAGGATTATGCAGGGTGGAGGGTCAGAGAGCTTCGAGATCCTTGCATGGATGGTGCTATAAATGTTTTTTTTTAATTAAATATCCTGAATAAAGAGCAGACACACTGCTGCTTATAGCAGTGTCACTGCCACTACTGAGGAATATGCTTGTATTTTTTAAATAAAGATTTATTAAAAATTTGTAAGGTCTGAAATTGCTAAATTTAAAGAAAAACACTTGTATGTAATTGCCAGATCTTTCCAGTGGATATCACTATAATCTGTAATTCATTACTTCAGTGGGGATTTTGCCTGAATATGCTCCAGAATACTTGCAGGATTTGACCCACATTTAGAAAGGCATGAGAGCTGAACTGACTGAGAAATACAAGTTGAGAGCTGTCATTCTGAAACCCATTTTCCCCACCATGAAGATGAGCTCTTATTACCTGTGAATATGGAATTCAAATACTATTTTCAAGTTTTAAATGTAGGTAACACTTTACATTATGTGACAGCAGGGTACCAATTACAGCATAACTGCTATATTGTAAATCTAATACAGGGCTCTGAGCCGAGAAATTTGGATACTAGTCCAAACGTCTCCTAAATTTAAAGTGGGGTGGGGAAGGGGGGAAGAGGTCTGGCTCTAGTGGTCTAATTCAAACCCATCACTAGTACTTCAGAAATAAGCACATTGTGTTTGAGTAATTGACTCACCCACGTACTATGTTATTTTCTCTTTCTGTCCTCTCACTAGCTATTGACCAATGAAACCATGTGCTTTCACATCTTAGTAGCAGCAATACAGTTTTCTTTTTCACCTATAAGGCGGGGTTTGCATTCCCTGTTGGGATGGCTAGCAAATATTGTGGTTAGGCCAAAGGAAACTTTTAAATATTATTCTAATTCCTGAGATCTATTTTCCTCTTCCATTTTGTTTAGAGGATTAAAAGGTCAGATCTTCAACTGATCTAAAATCTGTGTAGTTCCATTGTCTTCGAAACAGCCAAAGAGCAGCTTAGGATCTGGTAAAGTGGGTGGAAAAGTGAAATGTGATGATAACAAAACATGGATAAGAAAAAAAGAAAGAATAAATGCAAGTCAGGGCTATACTTTAATCCTTATGTGGAAAAAATCGTATGGAATTTGGTAGAAAAATTATCTTTAAGTTTGTAAACTGATCTTTAACATGTAATGTAAATTTTATCCCTGTGGAGAATTCTACTGGATGATCCAAAGAGTGCAGTAAGAACAGGATTCACTATTTAAACTCTCTAGGTTAGGTAATTTCTACATAAGGGATTATGGCAGAGTCAGGTCCAAAGTCTAGTGAAGTCACTGGAAAGGCTCCCATTGACTCCAGTGGCCTTTGGCTCTGGCTATTTGTGTATTTTAAGCAGACTACTCCTTCCCAGATATTGAAATCCCATTGACTTTTTCCCACAGCGTTAGGGAGCCTTCCCTTCAGAGAAATGAGGTGTGCAATCAGAACTGTTTGCCTTACTGCACAAAGCTATGAGATGGGGAGGACAAAGTCACAGTGGAGACATTGAGACCACACAAGTTATGTCATCCTTGAAGTAAAGGGAAATCAACTCTGTCTAAATCTTTTAATTTTTTCTCTGCAATAAACCATCTACATTTGCAAACTTTGAGTTTGCTCACTGATATCTGCTTTTAACCAGGGTACTAAACCCCAGTGTACAGTAAATATTATATATGCAAGTCATTTAATTTTGTTTAATTAGGTGCACTCAACTATTTTCCTCTCAGTGAGTGGGGCATTTATATGTGTGTCTGCCATTAACACTAATGGGGTTTAGACATGTAAATTCCCCAATGCATCGAGAGGAAAACAGACAATTCTAATTCATACATAATGGATCTGTAGCAAAATTAGCTTGTGGAATTCTTCAAATGTACTTTTCCTTCAAAAAATCTGTCAATAAGTAGAAGGAAAATGTAGTACAATTTCTATTTGCTGCATCTCAGTTAATCAAAACTCTCTGGTAATATCTTCTATATTTATTACATAATCATACTGGAGAAAATCCTTTGATTATCTGAAAACTCAATTATCCAATAGTATCCAACATCCCCCATGACATTAAGGGTATGTCTACAGAGCAACGTTATTTCAGAATAACTGACATTATTCTGAAATAACATAGTGTGCATCTACACTACAAGCCTTTCTTTCAAAAGAATGTTGAACTGAAGGACTTCTTACTTCAACTCATAGTAACCCCCATTTCATGAGGAGTAAGGGACGTCGAAAGGAAGAGAGTTCTTCCTTCGATTTCCTCCTGTGTAGACAGCACCAAAAGCTGAATTAAGCTGTTTCAACTTCAGTTATACAATTGATGGAGCTGAAGTTGCATAGCTTAATTTGAATTTAGCCCTGCTGTGTAGATGTACCCTTTGGGTACATCTACACAGCAACATTATTTCGAAATAACTTAGTGGAAATAACACTGGAATAAATTGCCCAGGGAGGTTGTGGAATCCCCATCTCTGGAGATATTTAAGAGTAGGTTAGATAAATGTCTATCAGGGATGGTCTACTCTAGACAGTATTTGGTCCTGCCATGGGGGCAGGGGACTGGACTCGATGACCTCTCGAGGTCCCTTCCAGTCCTACTATTCTATGATTCTAGTCTGCATCTACACAGCAGGCAGTTGTTTCGAAATAATGTTGAAATACTGTCAAGCTGGAGGACTTCTTACTCCGACTCCTGTAACCCTCATTATATGAGGAGTAAGGGAAGTTAGAGGAAGAGTGTTTTATTTCGAAATAAGTAAGTGCTGTATAGATGCTCCCAATTTCAATTTCAAAGTAAGTGATGCAATTGACTAGCTCAATTTGAGTAGCTTATTTCGAGATAAGCCCTGCTGTACAGATGCACCCTTAGTGTCCTGTTTTGAAGAATAACTGCTGATATATTTTACCTTCCCTGTGACTGTGTATCTTGCTAGCTTAGTATACAGGGTCATTGTCTTTGCAAATACTGATATAAAACATTTGACTCTGCACATGAATTATGTAGATCCATGTATAAGGCAAAAGTTTAGTTGTATGGATGAGTGTACATATCAACACGTTATTTAAATGTGCTATAGTTGGTGCTCTGATTACTTCCAAATTCCTCACTTAAGTGGACAGTTTTTGCAGGACTTTTAAAAAGTTATCATATATGCACAAACACCAACATAAGCTTCTGTACTTCATGAAATCCTGTCTCATTTAAGTTAATAGGAGCTCTGATACTGACCTCAATGGGGCCAGCATTTCACCCCACTTCTTTTGTAGCAAGTGGCTGGAGGGACCTTAGAAAAAGCCCTCACTTCCCCCCCACTCTTTTCCATACAATATCAGTTAAATTTGTGTGTACTGAAAAAAAATCATCCTACTAACACTCATTAAAATCTTCAGGCTCACCCTGCACACAGTGATGGGATAACGGTGAGCAGAAGTCACCTACATGTGAAGAGTGGGAAAACTAGTTTAGCAGGCCTATCCAAAAAATGATAAAGATATCTCTTCTCCTCCTTTACAGGATTCTGTTCCTCAGTCCTGTGGCTTTGAAGTGTGAAGCAAAACCTATTTACATGTGCTTTGATATATTCCCAATGGGACTAAGTTACAATTCCAGGGGGAAACATAACTCTGAGTTTCATGATTTTCATGTTTACACTCTCAGGAAAAACATTACACTACTTGCCGTTTTTATTTTTCTTCAGTGAATGAATTCACATTTACAACAACAGTTAAATTCAGTTTAATTCTGCAGCCAACATTCTTACAAATCAATACTTTTGGCCAGGAAAAACCCACAGAGCAATGACCTTTTCATTTATAAGCACTGAGTCATCCAGTAAGTGGAAAATGCAATGCACAAAGTTGGATACCTTAGTAACTATTCTTAGATTTAGCAACTCTTATTATAGTGAGTTTTGCTAAGCTGTTGTGTCTCAGGATACATTTAAGGAAATTTTTTATTCCAACCTTTTGATTTTTTTAATTTTGGAGTCACAAGAAACAGCAGTGTAAACTAAAGTATCAGATTACACTGAGCAATAGTATTTTTCTTTCTTTGTATCATCACTAGAGTATGTATAATGTATTTAAAGCTCAGCAATGATTTTCACATTCCCAATGGATTGAACAAAAATCAGCTGTAAATTCAATGGGAAAAAAATTACATCTTCCCTTAGGTTAATCAACATAGCTTACATTTCCTGCTTCCAGGTTCCTGCCCTTGGGAGCATCTGTCAAGGCTGAGTCAGCACCTTCCTCTGCAAAACTAGTAAACATGGTAGAAGACATTTCATTTTGTCATCTACCTAGGCACCCACTGGATTAGTATGCAAATAAGACAGCGCAAGAACAGACCACAGCAGCAGTGCTAATGCTCTAAGTGATCTTTCAGTGTAATTAGAATTTGTTTCAGCACACTAATTTGACATGGCAAATGAGTGTAGCTAAGATAAGGTGGTTTTGCAGAGCCAGAGCTCTGTAACATACACAGGAACTTGCCAGTAAGTCCACTCGCAGATGGGAGTTGTGTCATGTTGTAAAGAAGTGACAATTAGCAAAAGCTCTAGAAAATATCAGTTTGTTTTATTTTTAATCTGGTAATTTGACAGGTTATATTTCTTCCTGTGACAATATTACATGAGACTGCTTACAGATCTGAGCCTGCACACTAAGGAGAAACCCTTCCTGGCTCAGGATAAGCTATGCCATACCACAATTATACAAGTTTAATCATATCTGGTCCTAGGGCGTGGCAGCACTATGCTATGCTGCTGCAGGAGAGTAAAGGGGCATCTTTGAGATCCCCACTCCCCAGGACGCTGTCGATGAAAGTCGCTCCATTCCAATCCATGGAGCAACACTCAGGGCAGCCTTGGTGCACGTCACGTGATCTAGTAAAATACAGGCAGTTCCCGACTTACGAACGGGTTACGTTCTGAATACCTGGTCATAACTCAATTTGGTCGTAAGTCAGAAATACCCTTAAACGCGCTGCCCGCGCTGTTCGAAAAACTTGATGTACATGGTTCTCAACTCGAAAATATTATAATGGGGTTAATGGGAGGTTGGTCGTAAGTACAGATGGTCATAAGTCGGTGTGTTCGTAAGTCGGGGAGTGGCTGTAATGGGCATTAACCCTGCGTGGCTGCTTTCTCCAAGTCCTGCTTGCTGTGGAGCTTTCTTCAGGCACAAGTGTTTTATAAACAGGTGCCAGCTTCCTCCCAGCACCAGGGCAGTCCAGAAACACTCAGGAGTAACAAAGAGCAGCCAGATCAGCAGACAACTGAAGACAGATCATTTCAGCAAAGGTAGCTAGCCTGGGGAGGAGACTGGCTGAGGGCAAGGATGATAATCCAGCTATTTAAATCTAAAATAGGGGCATGAAATAGAGCTTAGTTTTTTCCAACCTATTTATCCCTAAATAAAAAGTCCCACTGACCTCAGACAGAATGTGCTGTGTATTTAAGCCTTCGGAGATCATCTGCCAACCAGGAGTGTCTGGCTACATGTGATGTTATGCACCTTTTAGTTGCATCACAAATCCACATGCTATTCCCAAATGCTTCTTCTTTTGCATCTGACACTCCCTGAAGGACAAGGGTATTATAAGTTAATGGTGGGATTGCACTGATCCTTAAATACAGTCTTTACATCTAGCTAGGTCACTATTATTATTCTGTACTTGCTTGTTACATATCTGAATCGGAACACAGAATATACACAATGGAAATAGTTTATAGTTTATCAGCTATCTACTGCAGTTGAGGTATATTTGCTTTGAGATTTTAAAGGAAGGCAGGCTAGCTAGACAGAGAGCATTGGTAAACTACCTGTAGTTTCAATTCCACATGTGCCATTGCTCCCGTAGTGCCTGACACTGTTAAGAAGATAATCTTTTCTACAGTGATTAAAAAAAATGTCAGGAAGCCAATACTGGATTGGACAGCTGGAATGAGGCACATGGTACACAGGAGAGACTCAGGTATAGAAAAATATATGAGTCTCTATATGTGGACACCCCCGCCCTCCTCATAAAAACAAATAGGAGAGAGAGAGAGAGAGAGAGAAAACTGACCAGGTATAGGCTGAAAACCCAAAAAGCAGAGAGGTAGAAAGTGTCTGAGGCTTCTTAGACTTCTTTAACAGACTATTCCCAAATTCCTATCTTTGGGAGATATCCCTGTTGGCAGGACATATGACTCCTACTAATCTCAACAGATTTCTGGATAGAGCTAGGGAGTCACCTCTACACACACTCACAAAGTACCAACAAAAAAAAGAAAACCTTCCTTCTCCTATTGTAAGTTTCCCCTTATGAAGCCTTGGAAATGATCCTCCGCAAGGCCTTGAATGGCACGACTGGGAACCTCAAGGATTCCCTAATAGCTGCATAGTAGGAATTGCAGGGATGTATTTCCTACAAGCAGAGTGGGAGCTCAAATAGGAAAGGGCCACTTTTGCTCTCAGTCACACTCATACAACTTCTCTAATTTTATTCTCATGCGCCTTATTTTTAGAGTGATTTTTACCACATTTTTATTTTTGTTTTTCATTTCTACTTTTAGGAATGATGAGATCTCCCTCACTCATTCAGTACCACAGAAAAGAATAACACCCCGGTGGTCTCGGTTCTTAATCCCAAAGATGGTTGTTCAAAAATGTCTCTCTCACAAACACACATACAAGTAGACTCCCTCTCTCCCTACATTTCTAATGATGAAACTTCCCACACATGATTGGCTTCTCATTTACCAAGTAATCCTCAGGCTTTTAAGGATAAAAAGTTAGTGGCAGTTCTGATCTGGGAGGGGGGGAAAAGACACTTTTAAGTAAATGTAACTAAAAGCTGGTCAAGCTTGATGTACAAAGTTGATGCAGTGGGGGATACATTATTCATCATCATGTGTGCCATAAAATGCCTTTTTAGAGACAGAGAAAAAGGCCATACTTTAGGGAATGTTTCATGGTGAGTAAGAGGGTTAAATAAACAAATGATAATAACACCAATCAAACCTCTTTGCTTAAAGCCCGCAGAGTCAATCTGCTTCTGACTGTGGAGCTACCAACCAGCACAGGCAAACTAATTAGACACAGTCAAACACTTAGGCAATCACACCTTGTGAATGTAAGCGTCTTCCTGTCATTTGGCAAGTCTCTCAGCTGCCTCGGAGCGTGAGACAACAAATCCCCTGAAAACAAGTTCCTCGCTCTCCCTGTTAGTGAGATCTAACAGAGCACAATGGCTGGAGGTGAAAGGTGACAGTCTAGTCAGGTAATGACATCGTCTTGAACAGCCCACATTAAAATAGTGGCACTTGTTTAGACTAGCCTATTTGCACCTACCTGCAGAGGGCCTTTTTAATGTAATTATTAGCCTCTGCGGCCTTGCTTAGGATTTGAAAATATCATTCATTTTCATCTTGCTTCAGCTACCGCTGCTATCTCCTATTCAGTCTCAGTCACCTCATCTCCCCACAAGTAAGTGTAGAAACGGAGGCGGTGGAAAGGAGCTGAATTAACAAGAACAAGTTGGCAGGTGAGCTATGTGACAACAACAAAAAACCGGAAAAGATTTGACAATATATTCTAATCACTACCTGCCTGCAGCAATACTGAAGTCGCTGAAATGGCTTTCTTAGGAAAACAGAAACGATACCATGTTAATGGTCTAACTCCGTTAGTGAGAAAGCAAAGAGGTCAGGGACTGCTCCTCATGAACTGAAGAACAAACATTTAATTATTCTCTTTTGGAATGTTCTTATTTTTTCTTATTCTAAACTGTTCTCTATTGACAGGGTGTGATCGTAGGTATAGTCTGAAATAGCTAGGAGGGATCTCTCCAGCCATGCAGACTGACAAAAGCAAACAACACACCGTCTAAGAATCTAGCCAGTACATTATAGACTTATCAGCCAAAGATCATATAGCCTTCATCCAATTGCCATGTGTCCTCTTAAGCAACCATTCTGCTGGAGCAGTGCAATGAGTTAAGTTAACATATCTCTCTCTACTTGTAATTTCAGGTGCTCTGCAGAGAGGGTCCTTCTTCTGTACAAATTTAAGTGGGGTGCCTCCCAGCATGAATCAGGTGTTCTGCCAGAGAGGGGTGAGGATGTGTGTGGAGAAATAATGTAAGTGCATATGCCCAGTGGCAATAAGGAGAGATGGAGGGGACTGGTGTACTTAGGGTTGTGAGCATGACAGGGCCACTATAATGGATATGCTTGCCATGGGAGTCCTGACCTTCACAGCACCAGCCAAATATCTAGGGGGCATCCTTCAATACAAACAGATGCTCTACAAAGGATTAATGGAGGAGAGACAAGAACAGTTCCTTCTTCTTGCTGCAAACAGAGATCATTTCATCAAAGGCCACACAAGGAACCAGAAACAGCTGAGCTTTCCACCTGTCTGAAGGCTCAATGGGTTATTGTATTTGTGAGAATATGTTAGTACTAAACAACTGATACAGTGGGAGTCCTGGCGCTTGAGTGGAGGGTTTGTGCCCTATGAAGTTTTTCCGTTTGGGTCTATTGCTGTGTTAACGCTCCTACTCCTGTCTGTGTGCCTTCTTTCATGCTGTCACATGTGCCTGAATACTTTTCCAATCCCAGGGTGCTAGGCCACTACCCCCTCCTCATTCTAATCCTTCCAATTACTTTTTTTTTTTTCTGTGAGGCCAACCAACAGAAATAAATAGAAGGGCAAAAGCAGCCTTAACATTTGGGTTGGATACTGTGCTGAGCTTCACAAGTAACACCTGGGGAACCTAAGACATGGGGGCTGGATGCAGCCCCTGGCTTGCCTGGATCTGGCCCCTGTGGCTTAGGGCTCCCCCAGCATTGGAGAGCTCATGCTGCCCTCCCATCTCTCCATGGGGCTGGAGCACAAAAAATCTTCTAGCCTGAGTCCCCCTAGGTGCTGGTGTGCGAGGGAGTGGCCTTCTGCTTCTCAGTTGGGGTGGGGGCAGGTCAGTGAGGGTTTGGTTTGGGTTTTGGTTTTGTGCTTGTCACTTGTGTGCAGCCCCTGACTGATCAATAGTCAGCACAACAATCAGGCCTTTCTCATTACCTATACTTACAGGACCTGCAAACCCATTCCTCTCATCTCAAAGTAGCATGCCAGCTTGACATAATTTCAGTGTTGAGTAGTATCATTGGCCCATATATGCCAAATGATCACAAAGTCACATGGCACCAGGAAATCAGTATGTACTGAGTACTACAGCTATTTACTTTATTTGTACCCATTCCTCCATCTGGCTATGATGAATGAGAGTCCTTTCACTGTACTTGTACTGCAAGCTGATATTGTGCAGCTGACCCACAATGACAGCTGGAATCATGGCCACTGTTAGAGCTAATGATGCCCAACATAAGGACAGAAGTGAGTTCTGGAGGGTGCCAACTCTGGGTCAGTCTTAGCTCATTTGTCAAGCTGCCTGGCCTGTTCACTGGTGCCTCCATGCTTTCCTCCACTGGCTGGCAAAAAGAACTGCTTTCAGGGGTACTCAGTGAAGCCTGTTGAGAGACAAGAAGTTGGCAGGAGTTCTCATGACAGGGTGGCAAAGGCAAAACAGGTAGCCAGATGGATGTGGTGAGGCCCAAGGCAAAGGCTGCAAGCAAAGATTATATGCATCGCAAAGGAGGTGATTTATCCTAATGCTGCCTCTGATGACAGTGCTCTTACTGCATTTAGCATCCCTAACTGATCCTTGGCTACACTGCAGTATCTTGAAAGAAATTCCATTGTCACCACTTGCAGGCCACTCTCTCTACAGAAAGTTTTAACAATTCTGGTTAGTACCCAGCCAGTCAGGAGCAGCCTGCACTTTTGATAGAGCTATGGTGCTCATGTTAAAAGCCTGACAGCTTAGATCAGAGGTGGCCAGACTCTGGCTTGTGAGCCACATGGGGCTCTTTTATCATTAAAGTGCTGCTCCTGGAGTCACCTACAGCCTCCCCCATTCTCCAGCAACCAGACTGGGGGAGGGAGGAGCTCAGGACCTCTTCCTTGCAGCAGGGTGGTAGGGTAAGTGCTTCTGCCCAGCAGGAAGGAGGCACAGGGTGCATCTGCCGGGGCTTGGAGATTCAGGAGAATGGGGACTGAAGCCCTAAGCCCTGGCAGGTGCCTCACATGGGGCTGAATCTGAGAGCACCAGCAGGTGTATTCCAGTTGTTGAGCTTCTGTAGATTGTCATATGTGGCTCGGAGGGTCCATACGTTTGGCCATCCCTGCCATAGATTATCTAGGCAAAGCTCCTTTGCTCACCTTATCCACCATTTCCTAGGGAGTCCTGCCTCTTCAGCAAGCACAAGCTGAATAATGGGGAAGGGCACTTCAGAAAACGAAGACTTTTGCCAGCCTTGGCTCCAGCTCTTATGTTAAAAAAAACCTCCTCACTTGGCTCCTCTTTTAAATAATGTTTTAACGTAACTCCCACATACAGGAGAAACATTTCCACAGCACGGAACAAGCCAAGGAATGGCTCAAAAAATACCTGAGGCAAATTAAAGCCCAATTTAACTTTTGCTCAATAACTTCGCTTTTTCTGAATGAATCATTTATGTGGTGAAAAACTTCAGCTTATCGTACTGGAAAATTCAATTAATAGCCAAGGTACTTATGGCACGGGGGAGGGCAGCAGAAAAAGTTTCAGTCAAAGAGCAGAAAAAAACCCAATTTGACATAGGAAATCACAACCAAAGAACTGTCAAGGTGAACAGTTTGCAAACAATCCATAGGCTGGCATTTATTTGCATAAACTATTTGATGAATATTTATGAACAACAAATCCATCTGGAGAGATCAGGAGTGGTTTGGGAATTATTCAGAATACATAATAATTAATAAAAATTCATCTGATAATTAACTCATAACAGATTTCCTGATCATCCCTGTTTAGGAATACTTTCAAACCCTGCATGATTATCACTGGAAGTACTCACACATTCTGATGTTCTCTATTAACAATTTTCTATTTCTGTCTTATGCCTTGATCCTGCAAGCACTTATGTTCATGCTTCATTTTCCTTCATGAGTAATTCTATTGATTTTAATGATACCAAAACTAGGCACGTGTGTGTTTGCAGGATGGGAACCTTAGTCGCCTTATCAAATTTCTCTGAGTCACTAGTCATGAGTCACTAGTTAGGGCTGGTTCAAACAAATATGAAGTTACTCATTTGTCCCTCTACCTCCCATGCCAGATCATGCAAAGTTTTGGATCCATAAGATAGTAGCAATATGGAATGTCTACAAAACCAACTTTTTCCCACCATAACTCAAGTCACCTCCCCACATTTCAATCATTGTTTTCACTCTTCTGCATTCAACTCCTCTGGTTGTCTTCAGTCTTATCTGTCCATCTCCCACTGTCCTTTAATCAGCCACTACCCTTTAATACAGTCTTGACCTTAGCCAAGTGTTTACCCAGGCCACCACTAAAGTTCCATCTGCACTGGTACATGTTTATTCACAAGGTACATTTATGAGGTTATAAAATGAAATGGAAGGTTTAATCTGCAGTGAAAGAAATTTGGCTTCTGTGAGAATGGCAGAGTGCTCAGGACCTTTGAAAATCAGACCAGTGTCTGCATATAGACAGAGCAGCCTAACTCTAGAGACCCTTTTAAACAATATTGGTCATGGAACTGAACGGAAAACACTTGGCAATTGGAAGTACTAATTAGTTCTTGTGCTAATTTAGATTTGCACCTCCTGATCTGACCTTCCTAATTTGGAATTTATATTATATGGAATCCAGCCCATAGTAAAAGGGAAATCTATATACACTCTATGAATCAATGGCTAGTCAGAAAAAGAAATGTACTATGTAAAAGTTCCACTAAACCGATAGAGCAAGAGAAGAATGATCATTTACTAATAGAGAAAAAAGGCTAACCCATACTAAAAAGACATAATCACCATTGTAAATTCCTAAAGGGAAGTGATCAGCTGACTTTGCGGTACAGGCAGGATGGTACAATATTGCCAACTGATCTTGAAAGTAACACTTGGATTCCACAGGAAGCCTCTTGCTTTCCCCTCCTCCTTCTTCACTGTGGAGAGAGGACAAAAAGGGAGTGCAGTGAATAGCCCTCAAGAGACTTCATTGCAAAATGATGTGTGCATATTAAGAAAACAATGGCTCACAGATACCATGGGATTGGAGCAATGGTGTTAAGAGGTGTGGCTGGAGCTCTTTACACAGGTAAATTGCAACATCACCAGTATACCATACACAGCTGACCTGCAGAACAGATGATTGAGCTTCCTTTGAATGTACATTCACTCCATCCTGGGTCCAGAATCTCCGCGTATGTATTCTGTAACACTGAGGTCAGACCCTTTCACTGTTGTATGCATGTTCCTCCTCTGGTTCAATACACCTGAAGTTCTTAAGGCTCCATTCAGAAATACTCATCCGCAAATTGCTATAAAAACGGAACACTCAGAATTTGTGGGCCAAATCCAAAAGAGTCAACTTCAAAAAGGCAAATGTCTCCTACAACACAGAAGGGCATATACATAGAATTTAGGATTAAAAATCAAAATGAGTGGCATCACATGATTAACAGTGACAACGATTAACACTGATGAGATTCACTTATTACCATAGCTTCTGAATGCCTCACAATCTTTAATGGGTTTATCCTTGAAACACCCTGTGAGGTAGTAGAGACGTTTTATTCACATTTTACAGATGGGGAACAGAGGTACAGAAAGATTAAGTGATTTTCTCTAGGTCACCCAGACAGACTGGCATAGCAGGGCATACAATCTGCCTCTCCTGAGTCCTCAGCTAGTGCCCTAACCACGGGACCATCCTTCCTCTCTGGAAGGATTGGAAGTAGACTGTGTGCTTCTGAACTCTGGGATAAGGCCTAGTTTGATTACTGATACGTTTCCCCTACTGCTCAGTTCTATTACTGTAAAAATAATTTTTTAGCTTGACATCTTACTCTGGGATTGCTCACTCTATACTTTGTGGACAGGAAGTACCTTTGGTATTGGGGACTGCACGATTTCTCACCAAAATGAAAAAGAAATAAAAATTTTATCTTTGGCGCGCTGCCTGTCATTGCTCTCTTTCCTGGTTATTTTTGACATACATATAATACTATACAATGTTGTTTGTTCATATATACACTCATAGGAAATAAATATTAGTCAGAAGCCCTCTTTCTCACTCACACAAGATTTAATGTAGGAATTATGCAAGAAGCAAATGTAAAAGCCTGGTGGCATAAACTGGTCACACATCACAGCTCTTAAACGAGTGGGCAGTTTTGTACTCTGGTAGAAACAAGCTAGTTGAAGATTCAAAATCTAGAAGGCTATCTCCCCTGTCTCCTTAAATGCAGAGAAAGAAGCATTAGGTTCAAGTAGTAGCCACAGGAAAGAGGAAAGTGAATAGCTGAACACTGAATGATAGTTTGATTGCTGTGGTCTCTGAGGTTTTATCACATTAGAATAGGTTTAACCCCTGAAAGGCTGGTCACTTGTCAAGTGTGATAGGGAACCTGTGCTTTGTTAGAGAGGGAAAGCAAAAGAAATGCACTGCTGCTTATGGCATTCCATTAATAAGACTCACACCCTGTGATAGGAACATTTGTATACAGATGTGTTCTTTGGGATATAGCCAAGAGCAGAACACCCTAGTGAATCACAATGTACAGTTAATGAGTTATTATTTTGGGTGAATTTGGCACTATCAGTTAATAGAACCAATTTATCCCCAAAATGCTAAATCATTTAGCGCTCCTTTGGAGGTGCTAAGTGCATCTAGAACTTTGGGATGCTGTCAGTAAAAAATTAGAGACTAGTCAACGCTGTGCCTAATCATTTGCATTCCTTCATATTATTATCTATACTACCCTTGGAAGCCAGATGCATGAAGAGTTTTAGACAGAATACCTAGCTTTTTGTTGCAGGAAGCAATGGGACAATCTGATTAAGTCGTAGGGCTGGTACCTGTTTAAAAAAGATGGCCATAAGAAAATAGGCTATTGTAACTGTGAGACTTCCAGTGAAAACAATTAAAAATGGACCGAACCTGCAAAACTCAAAATTAGATTTCAAATACTCAATTATTGGGGTGTTTGGATTGGAGTTTTGTTTCAGACAATTATAGAGAGAGGAATTACTGACAAAGTCCAGATTTGGGATTCGATTTCACATCTCTCTGGAGCTTAAAGGAGATGGGTCATTGTGGGGATTTAGTTTGATATAATCTCCAGTGGGAGGAAAGAGTCACATGATTATCTGTTTTCAGACTATTTATCCATGGCAGAAAGTGCTTCCATAGACATAAGACCTACTTTGTGGGAAATTCCCCTTAACTCCTCCTTTTCAAGTTAAGAGCTACTATGCCCTGCCCAAGCCCAGCAAAGGAGTTGCTCTGAGAAGTTCAAGGTGGTGTCTGCCATAATTGAAATTTTCATTTTAAATACCAAATTTAAAATGTTCTTTGTTTTTGAGAGCTATACCAATGGTCTTCATTAACCTACCATTCTAAATTCAGTGCACTGAAAGTAAAGCAAAAATTAGAGTTATGCCAAACTATCTGAATGTAACATTGATAGCAGCGAACTGTGACATGTCAAGTTATGTTATGTATCATAAAATCACTGTACAGTATGACACAACGTAAGCAACATGAGTGGTGCAAATGTGACACAGCAGAGAAAAAAAGGGTTCCTTCCCCTCCCTCTTTTTTAAAGAGGGTTTTACTTTTAATCAGATAGCAGCTGTCAATTCAGATAACAGCTGCCTGACCCAAATTTTCAGCTGACTGAAGTGGACAAATACTAAAGTTTGGACTTTCTATTAGCAAAAGCTAACATTCCAGGCTAGCATTTCCCAGCTAAAATACTCTCCTTTCCCCCCACCACCCCTCCTCCGGCTGCCCCTTTCCCTTAACACTAGCTAGTTTTTCTTGTTGATACTTGAATCAATAATTTCATTTCTACATTACAAATCTTAAAACAATACTGGTAAAAAAGTATACTGGAATTTTACTTACTCATGTTTAATTATTGATGTAGGCTTCTTTAAACATATTTGGCTCTCTGAAACAGCTCTTTAGAACTGTGTTCCATTTCTTATTGCTTACCTATTCTGTTTGTTCTCTGCCTCCCTGATCCTTTTCGATTTTCTGCAGGTTAGCAAGTGCTGCATTGTCTGCTTTTGAAATGTGTCTTTAGGCATGCTTTTGTTTGACAAGGAATGCCAAGGCTGAGCTGACAAAGTCTGTTTGAAAATCTTTTTCCAGGTATACAAGATCAGTAAGTCTGTTCAATGTATTCTGTGATTAGTATTTTTCTTCAGATATTTATATCAACATTTCAGTTTTAGTGAAAGATGTTTTCTGAGCATACCTGTCAGTGAGAAACTTACTAAAGGTAAGTAACAGTATCATTTATATATTCAAATGTATAAATATATTTATGGTAAATAGTTGACATCTCTCTCCATATAACTTAAAAGAAAATATACCTTTAACAAGCACTCAGGCACTGTTCTTTTCACAGGCTGAAACAAATATCAGCTTAGGAAATCTGTCTTTTAGGTATTTTGGTTCAAGCACTATGCAACCATGATTTCTTTAACGTAATATTTATAGAATCATAGGGTTGTAAGAGACCTCAGAAGGTCATCGAGTCCAACCCCCTGCTAACAGAAGGAGCAATTTAAATGTCTGCACTTTCTTACCTGGTGAGGGGGAGGAGGGAGGAATGGGGATAATGTTTGTCCTTTAAGCCAAAGTATCCAGCAAAGGAAACTTTTGTGTGCTCTAAATGCAATTGTGAATTACAAATAAGCTGAACACATCTTCCCTCTTACTTCCCCAGGCACAGCTCTGGATCCATTTCCATGGTAAAACAGGTTCAATACTTGAGTAGCAGATTGACCAAAGACTATCCACAATGTGGAAACAGCTCCCCAGTCTGTGGGCAGATTTGGGGACAGTTTGAATGTGCACTTAAAACACTTTAATTTCTCTTGTACCCTGTATAGCTACAACATTCAATATCCCTATCACATGATATTGTACCATAGAGAGGCACTCTTCAACCATGCCTACTACTGTGTGAGATCTCCTAAATTCTTGGAAAACAGGAGGTGGAACTACTCAACACTGTCTATTCATATTCTTATGCTCAGAGATGCAGCTGCTGTCTCATACTTCTATTGCTTCTGAACAATCACCTGTAGGGGATGAACCATGTAATATATTCTGGATCTTCTCGTTGCACTTGGAGAAGATTGGCACCCAACCACCATAATACACTATGTAATTTACTGTGTAGTATGGGATCTCCAAAACAGTTCTCTCCCCTTTGGAATAAGAAAATTAATACAAGCATCCAGAAGTCTTACTGTTGACCCAAAAAAGAAGACCACTCAGTGAATCAATTCTCCATTCCAGACACACTTGAATTCTGGGTTTTGTCAGATTCAGATCTGAGTTTAGATTTATTCCATTTTGCGTTTAGCCTCTATCTTTACAAACCAAATGCCTGGAAGTGAACACTCCCAGATTTAGGGCCTTCAAAATACAGATCCAAATTTTGCAGTTTTAGCCCATCTTTGATCCAAAGTATCCAGACTATTAGGTTCCTTATGTTCTCCAATAACTTCTATCTCCCACCATCTTGTAGCCTGCCCATGGACAATGGCCTCATCTTTCCCTACCCAGGAGTCTCTCATACATCTCCCGCATTACAAAGTTCAACACATTAGAGGGCCATATCCCCAGATCACATGTAGTTTGAATTCAGTAATGGTTAGTGGCCAGCACTGTTCCCTGTAAGTTGTGCCCTTGGGTGGCCACCCAGAAGAGATTCAAATGCTACCCAGCTGAGTAGCAGAGCACCCACAGCTGGCAGCATGTGTTTCTACTGCTGGTTCACATGCATACATGCCTCAGTGCACAACACAAAATGTATTCTGCACATGATGGAAAAAATTAGAGGGAACACTGGTGGCCAGCAAAAATGCTTCCAGGGCCACTGGATATAATAAAAAGGTACTTAAGTGTGGACATGAGAAGGAAAATTGAGGCCTATAAATGGCTCCAGAGTGGAGCAACATAGTAAGCAGGACCTGGTTAGAGCGCATTATAGCAATTTTGAAAGACATGCAAAGTGAAAGATCAATATCCAACCCAATAAGAGCACTGCAGAAAAAGTCTGTATTCCTTCACATTCAATCTGGGTTTGGCTAAAGGTTGAAGACATTTCTTACTTGTTTCTAAACTGGTTCAAACATATCTACTCAGAATTAGAGCAGGTAAAATTATTGATTGCAATCGAGTTAACTGAGGAAATCATCCAATGTTAATGTTTGCAAACAGATAATAATTTGTGCTAACCTTTCAGAAACTATAGAGATTCTAAACATTTTCACCAGCTTAATCAGTAGTGGTCTGAATACTCAAACAATTAATTATATGGCTCCATGAATAAAATATTGTGATAATATTTTTATTAATTGATTTTATATTGTCACTAGATGACATTAGTGATAATATAACTAAGATTATTGAAGCCATGGTGACACAATGACAATCAAAAAAAAATAAAAGTTTGCTCAAAAATTTCCCCAAATTTTTAGAAAATACACATATGCCAAATGACCGTCTCTCATTTGGGGGCACATTCTCCTCTCTGTCTTTTTGTATAACTAAATAATTTATTGATCTTAAGGGTGAATTAAGAACATATTTCACTTCACTGACAACAAAAAGCTTTAGAGTAGGATGATATCTAAATTTTATAAATATACCAAATAGAGAGTTCAGCTCTGCATTATTGTAACATCAAGGTTGCATAGGAGCTAAATGGTGATAGACGATTGTGGTTGTAAAGGGAATGAGAATTATTTCTACAGGACAGGGTATTGTGTATGACCACTGCTTTTTCTGCTTCTTTGGATTCACAAATACATAATAGACAGCTATTTTGAGATGCATAATGAATTTGTAAGTCACTGGAGTAAAAAATAGAAATTGTTTGGCTTCAGATGTTTTATTTTAACTGACTTTTTAAATGATAGTTTTAAACTGGAGCTTTAAAAATCATTAAAAAATGTAGTTTACTTTGGTTTCATGAACTATTTTTAAAGTGGATTTTAATTACTCCATAATGTCTCTGGACTTAAAGAGGAAAATAATGGAAAAGGTCTATATTGATGTCAAAGTGCAAATCATAAATATTCTAACACTCTTCTCTTTAAATAAAAACACCAATGTAATGTATTTTAATCTAGAAAAGGATAACAATTGACCTTAACTTTGAAATATGCAAAAAGGATTTTCCTTATGATCTTTTGCCATGTACAATGGACCCAGTCAATTCAGACATCATACGAAAGTTGATCTTGTTTAAAAGGTGGTTGGCTCTCTAATTACATGAGAAATACCTTTCTTTAATAATTTATTAGAAATATGGGACAAGATAAAGACAACATCTAAAAATACCAACTGCATAAACTAGGCTTGAACTGCTCTGTTAAAATTAAAAGCTGAAATTCTTTGACTATCTCACTTTCTAGCAGAACACAAGAAAGGAATATTTTAGTTGGTTCTCACCCTCCAGGCAAAGTAGTATAAAACCCCTGGCCTGATTCCAACCCCATTATCAAAGGACCACTCACCTAATCTAAAAAAGCAGCTCTTCATCAATTTATCATTAACAAGAGCATTACAATATAATGTAGGGAAATGGCTTTCCACCAGGGATTCAGTTAATGGGAGGCTAGAGCCAGATAACAAGCATGGCAGAAGATATGCCACAGTAGGTGAAGATAATATACATATATTCTAGGCGAAGAACACTGCAAATAACTTCCCTAACTGTTGATGAGTTTTCTTCAATAGTAAAAAAAATAAATTAAGTAACATTAAAAGTTTAAGTCTCATTGTACTTTTACTGCATCATGCACCAAAATACCCAGTTATTACCCATCACTTTATATGAAATGTTACAGGCAATTTATTCAGCAATAAATGGAAATGTGACTTAAGAAGGTTTTGCTTTATTACTGCAGGATTTACCAAGTTAGTGTTGGTCTCTGTTTGATTAATATAGTGTTTCCAACACTAAGCATTCAAAAATCATGAGCCAGGCACCAAAAATCTGTGACATTAGTTCAGAAATCTTGAAATAATACATCTGGGGTTCTTTTTGAGGCCTTTTTGGGTTTGCAACAGTGGAATTCATGTTTTCAAGCTTTTCTCTGCATCTATGGGACCTAGAAACACAGGAGAAGGGGGCTTATGTTTGTTTTCTAATTTTGTAGGGCAGGGCTTGGTGGGGGGTTAACAAAAGCTGGGATTCTCTCAGAACACAAACCCAGGAGCTGGGGCTTTCAGAAAAACACCAAATATCACAGGACTCACCATATATTAGGATAAAATCAGGACGGTTGGTAATGCATATTTTGTCCATTGTCTTTGCATACATTTAAAGAGACCCAAAGGCAGCAGTGAAGAAACTTCTGTTCTGGGTTTTCTCCTTGGGGATGTTTACAGCACATGATTGTAGCACCAGTAGACTGAGCCACACTAGCTTTAATCTCGCTATTGTGGAATGAAGCTACGGCAGTTTGGGCTTCAGCGTGGGCTAGCAACCTGCTCATGTATCCAGGGACCCTGGTAGTTTTGTGCAGGGACGGCTTGCCCACACCACCAGGTCTCCAACATAAATGTTAATCACGCCAGTTAGATTGACACAAATGTGGGCTTGCCTACCTGCACTATAATCATACCTACATTTAAAGTGGAGTCATGTCCTTACTAGCTGTACTGAAGTATTTGGCTGAATTAAAAATGATAAACAATACACAGACATGTGCATTAATTAGAGCTGAGTGAATACTGAATTTTGAAAAAGAAATTCACATAAAGTCATAGAAATGAAGGACTAGAGGGGACCTCAACATGTTATCTAGTCCATTCCCCTGCACTGAGACAGGACTAAGAATTATCTAGACCATCCCTGACAGATATTTGTCTAATCTCTTCTTAAAAACCTCCAAGGATGTAGATTCCACAGCCTCCCTAGGTAATTTATTCCAGTGCTTAACTACCTGTACAGTGAGGAGGTTTTTACTAATGTCTAATCTAAATCTCCCTGGCTGCAATTTAAGTTCATTACTTCTTGTCCTGTCCTCAGTGTTTAAGAAGAACAATTTAACACCCTCCTCTTTATAACAACCTTTCATGTATTTGATGACTATTATGTCCCTTACTCTCCACAGCCGGATTCTCTTCTTCAGACTACACAAACCCAACTTTTTCAGTCTTTCCTCATAGGTCATGTTTTCTAAATCTTTAATCATCTGTGTTGCTCTCCTCTGGACTTTCTCAAATTCGTCCACCTCTTTCCTGAAGTGTGATGCCCAGAACTGGACACAGTATTCCATTTGATGCCTTATTGTTGCGTGAGGTGAAATAATTACTCTTTGTCTTGCTTACAATACTATTAATACAGCCCAGAAATATGTTTGCTTTTTTATTAACAGTATTACATTGTTGACTCATATTTAATTTATGATCCACTATAATCCCAGATCATCTTCTGCAGTACTCCTTCCAAGGCATTTGTATTTTGTATTTATGCAATTGATTATTCCTTCCTCAGTGTAACACTTTACATTTTCTCTTATTGAATTTCATCCTATTTATTTCAGCCCACTTCTCCAGTTAGTCAAGATCATTTTGAATTCTGTTTCAGTCTTCCAAAGCATTTGCACCCTCTTCAGCTTGGTAACAACTAGAAACTAAGAGAGTACACTTATGATGCCATTATGTAAATCATTTATGAAGATTTTGAATGGAATTGGACCCAGGACAGATCCTTTTTGGACCCTGCTTGATATACCCTTCCAACCCAATTGTGAACCATGGATAACTACTGAGTATATTTTTTCCAACTGGTTGTGCACCTGGCTTACTGAATAGTGATGGGATTACTCAAATGCTTTGCGGAATTCAGGGCATAAGTAACAAAGTTAACAAATTCTGAATTCCAAATGTGGCAAGCATAAACAAAATTTGGGAAAATTTCATAAAATAATTTTACCAAATAACAAATAGATTTGATTGAACTATAAAATGTTTAAAATCATGTTATTTCCATTTATGTCTCAGAATGACAAGACATATGCTGAAAAACACCAAGTGGTACATGCATTTATCTGTTTAGTAGAACAGGTCACCATGAACACTTCACCCCATGGCTCTGGCTTCCTGCACTGGCTTCCCATTAAATACAAAGTTCAGTTCCAATTCTGCAGCCTGAAATTCTGTGCCCTCTGTAGGACTGACCCTAGCTACCTGAGAGATCCCCTCTCCCCTCCTTGACTGTGACCTTCCATGACCACTGCTCTCCACCAAACAATGACTCTGTCAGCACACAGGAGAATAATGCTCACGAGCGAAGGAGACAGAACTTTCACAGGAGGTGTCTCTGGCAAAGGGACCTTAGAGAAGAATAATCATGGCACTAATCTCTTTCAAAACACAATGCTATGGCTTAGTTTCCTTCAATAATTTCTTTAAGCAAACAAACCAAAACTCTGAATCAAGCTATTTTCTCTGCAGAGTGACAAGGAAGAAAGGGGGCTATTGTGTCTTTATTTCTTTTGTTTTGTGTTTTAAAAAAAATATTTAGGATGGGATGGACAAGGTATTTCTCGCGGGCTGCATCGGGCCCGCCAAGCCACCAGATCCAGCCCTTGGACATCCCTGCTGGGACCCTCAGGCATGCAGCAGCCGCTGTTTTAAGCGGAGGACTGCTCCATGTATCTCTGTGCTCTGGAGGGAGGGGGAAGCTTTGTGTGATCTCCCCGCCACAAGCCCAATCCTCAGCTCCTATTGGCCAGAAACAACTGGCCAATAGGAACTGACCCCAGACATCTCTCAGCTCGTATTGGTCAGAAACAACCAGCCAATAGAAACTGAGAGATTGGCCTGGGGGACGGGCTAAGCCTCTCTCCCTTCTCAGATCTGAGAGCCACATGGAGGGAACAGCCTGCATTTTCAAGAGGTCCGGGGCTGCAGCAGTCAGGGAACCCAGCCTGCCTTGGCAGTGCTGCTGGCCAGGAGATGCTTAGGTAAGCACCTCCTAGCCAGAGCCTGCCGCTGGCACCCCTACTCCTCCCGCACCCCATCTCCCTCACCCAGGTCACCATCCAAACCCTCTGCACCTCCTGGCCCAGACCACAACTCCCTCCCAGACCTTGTACCTCCTCCAGCACCCCTCCCCCAGGCCAGAACTCTCTCCTGCACCCACACTGCCTCTCAGACCCTGCATCCCAATCCCCTGACCCAGGTCACAACCACCTCCTTCACCCAAAATCCCTCTCAGTCCTCACACCGTCTCCTGCACCCCAATCTCTTACCCTGTGTTCCCTTCTGTACTCAGCCTCCATCCTAGACCCCGCTCCCCCTCCATAGAAAAGTGCAGCCCTTGACCACTTTCCAAATCTTGGAGTGGCCCTCCACCAAAAATTATTGCCCACCCCTGATTTAGGAGCTGCTCTGAAGGGGTGAGTCATACAAGCTGATTGATATTGATATAGATTGATATTCCAAGAACAGAATAAGAGGCAGGTTTCACATAACAATGAGACTCACAGCTATTGTGAGGTTATTGCTAAAGTCCTCCAAGCATTGTCAAAGTATCTGATATTCTAAAATTTCTGCTAAATACAGAAATAGCTTTTTTCTGCATATCTAATTCTATCATTGGAGTTGGGATAGGTATTATCTGCTTTCCTCTAAAGCAGCTGGAATTAGTCATATCTGAAGACAGAACATTGTATTTGATAGGCCACTGGCCTCATCCATTATAACAAATCCCCATCTATGGTGCTGCTGCACTGTCTCGGGCTACAAAAGAATATTGTACTACTTTTGGATGTGTTGTTTGAGTTACCATGGCCACACTTCTATGCAGCATTCCAATCACATTAAACTCAGTCATATGATGCAGGATGTGTCATGTTTTCTGGTGCATGCGTCTGTGTGTATACAAGAGCAGTTTTGCTGGCGAAGATTTTGTCGTAAAGTGTCATGATGCCTATTGTTGCTGACAAACCCATCATTAAAAAGTTAAAAAAGACAGTGCAAGCTCCGGACAGAGTGGGAAATCAATTACAACTGGATTCGTCAATCATACGGCTGTGCTACAGAGGCATTTTGTAAATAGTGTAAAAAAGACTTCTGCCTGGCAGTGAGTCAGATGTGAAGCATCATCCCAGTGGGAAACAAGTGCAAAGCTGCCAAATTGCAAAACAATACCCATCTCTCAAACTTCTTCAGTAAGCCATGTGAAATGTTGGTTACCCATGTTGTTACTGCAGAGCTTACCCAAGTGCATCTCACAGGAGTACACCAACAGTCTTATCGGTCCTGTGACTGTGGCTTGCACCTACATTGTATCCAGTTTCACCAATTGCAAAAAATGTTAGTTCTGTGGCTATACAAAAGCTGAAACTCTGATTAAAAATGTACCACAGCCAACAGAGTTTCCTGATGCTCTTCAAATTCAAGATATTCTCAATCGCCATGAAAGCATTAAAACAAGAGGTAACAAAAACTTTTCTGATGTATCCAAGATACTGAACTAGGAATACAAGATAAACTGTTCGACTTTTATGAAGAAAGTGAGAAGACTGGAAAATCAATAACAAATACTCTTTTAGAAACTTTGCAGTTCACCAACTAGACTTAAATGGCAATAGGTTTTCACCCAGTGGATCTACATGGCAAAACTGAGATCAGAATCTATCCCAATATGATCATTCCCTATTAGAATAGTTGTACTTCTGTTAAACTGTGTGCAATTTTTCCTGTTAATAAAATTCTAGGTTTGCTGATGTTTATCAAGGCTCTGATGCAGACAGATGTTATTCCAAACAATGTACATGTAAAAAAAAGGGGGGGAAAAACTTAGGCTCTGTTCCTGCAAATGCTTAAGCACATACTTAATTTTAACCATTTGAGCAGTCCCTTTTACTTCAATGGGATTACTCCTGTGCATAAATATATTCCTGTCCAATGGAACTGGGATGCTAGTCAGTAGCAAAAAATTGTTTGACTAATATAACTGATAGCAGAATTTGGTCCACAGTAATATAAAACAGCTACATTAGAGGAGGTAGTACTAACTATTCAAATGGACACAGATAGAAGAAACATTATTTAATCTTACACGACCCTCCCCCCCCCCTTTTTTTGGGCATTGACAACGCAAATGTTAAATACAGCAGGCAGAAATATGAATACTGTACCAGAACCTAAAAAAGCAGAATGAAAAAAATTTATCTGCCAACTGCCCAGCCTGCATGGTGCATAATTCAGTGAAACATGCAAGCAACATTCTTAACGTAGCCATTGAGTCAGTGGCGATCAAGATGTTTAATCGCTTCAGCAGTTCCAGTAGGAGGATAGCTGTGCTGAGGGACATGGTTGAGTTTGTAGACACTGAGTACACTGCTTTGCTATGTCACATTCCAACATGTGGTTTGAGTCTTTTCCCATCAATGAACAGGCTGGTTAACACTTGGCCAATTGTCATCAGCTACTTGGTTTCTCCATACAGTGACTAACATCCATGGAGTTCATGACCTCTGCTTGTTGAGTGTGAGCATGGCCAAAGAGGTCCAGAAACTAGCAATGTGGAGCTTCACCTCTGTTTTCTACAGAATGTACTTGAAGTGTTCAGTGATACTGTGCTCTGCCTGGAGAAGGCTACTGTGAAGCGACGAATGGCTTGCAAATAAAGCTACAGCAATGAAAATATGACCAATCCTTCGGTACTACACTTTTCTTTTCAGAAGTCCTTTGCAAGGACTTTTCCAAATTTTATAAGGTTTCTGTCGAGTGGCTTGAGAAAAGGTTTGAGTTTTCCACTAGTGGCTACTCGTACAACATTCGATGTTTTAATATTTGCTGACAGAAGGAGCTGGAGCTCAGGGTTCTGTCAGCAGCTGTCACGACAAGGACTCTTCCAAGCAACATGGAACTGAAAGAGCTCAACAATGGGAAATCATGAGCTTGGAGTTGGGGGAAAAAACTGTTGGGGAACTCTGGGCTTAGGTGCTCAGCAGTGAGAGAGATGGTGCTAATGTTCCTAACAGGAAGAAGCTGGTTTAATTTGTGCTCAGTATTTCAGTTTGCAATGCTTAGACAGAGGGCATATTTTCGAATTATGAAAGGTGTGTGGACTGATGTAAGGAAGCAAAGCAGTACTGAGCTGGTGAGATACAAAAATGCAAGTAACAATTAATTTCAGCATAAGCTGCAAGGAATTCTATACTTATTTTACCAGCAGAGAGGCTGGTATGTCCATGGCCAAGCATCCAAGATGTACAAGCTGGCTAGTACTGAAAATCAAGAGCCGTGAGATCTATAGTACAAGATAGGCCTAGGTGCACCTTTTGTTTTTAATATTTTTGTATCTTATATATGCAGCTATACTCCCCTCTCCCCCCACACCCCTCTCCCTCAAAAAAAGTTTCCTGATTGTTCACAGTCACCCTAGAGGAAAGGGGAAATGCAAGAACTGCAGCAGTTGCACAAATAGGGTCTGAACAGGGAAAATATAGCCTCTACATCAGCTAGATAGTGTATTTGACCAAGAAAACTGCAAGAACAGCAGCTAAGTAAAAGAACTGGACTGAGAAACTGTAGTAACAACAGCAGGAGACTGTGATAAAGGTCACTGAAGGGCTACGTAGCTGCTATCATGAAATTGTTGCTGCGTTTTAGGAAGTCATTTCTTCTCATCTTTCCTAGCTGGTCACACACTATTCCACATATTGGTTCCTACCCAACAGATCCCACCTATTTGTCTACTAGGGTTTACTGTTTATCTCCATTTATTCTCAGAATAATTTTAATCTCTTTGTTTAAATTCTACAGCTGGTGTGTACTCTGGGGGGGAGGGGAAGTTAACTTGTATAATGATATGGGGAATCTACAGTGGGAAGGAGAGAGAGAGTTCAAGATTAGTCCAGTGATTATCGTAGGAGTTTGCTTCACCAGAGCAAACAGTGGGAAACTGGCTGGTTTGGGTCTTGTTCTTTTTTGTGTGTGGAGAACTCTGAGGGAGCTACATTACTCAGTGTGAGCTGTGTCTGTGAGCTATAAAATTACCTGCTGATGAATAAGATGGAAAGTTATCTGAAATAAGGTTTAGAAGGAACTAACGTACCACATGCAACCACAGGTTTCTGGTAATGTTAGATAATTAGGACCAATGGGTAAGATACAAGAATACTTGTACAGTGAAAATAACGCATTAGCATATATTAAGCAGATTGTAATTTAATTTATCATGAGCTATCTATCTCTAGAGGCAGGAACCTCAGGCCTCCTTTGGAAAAAAATGTGTTATGACTTTTGATTTAGTTTGCTGAGGGCTCTTTTTTGTCACTTGAAGCTTGCCACTCACAAACATATGTATTTTGTGAATCCCTGGGAATTGCGAAGAAAACCGATTGGACATCTTTGTCCTTTACAATGAAAACTGCACAAGAGGTCCCCCTCATTAGGGAATTTCCTGACTGAAGGCACCAAACTGAAGTACACACGAAGTACAAATCTGCTTATCTTTTATTACACATTGCTCTGTTGAGCACACTTTTTTTTTGTCACTTGATCAGTCATTTTAAGGCAGTTTTCCAAAGCATATTTACCTATTCATCACTCTGCTTTTTTCTCTTATTCTGTTATATTTATTGCATTATTTTCTGTGCTACAGGACTATTTGTTGTTTAAGTTGTTCTACATTCTCTCTCTCTCATTTTGGCTTTGATTCAGCAGACTCCCACACTCTCAGTGAAACCAAAGCCCTAGTGAACTAGGCACAGAATTGGGAGCCAGAAAGTCCTCACTTCCAATCCCTGGCTCTTGTACTGACTTAGGCTAAGTCTAGACTGTAGCTTTTTGTCAGAAAAGGTATGCTCTCCACAATTTGCGTACCTTTTTCTGATAGTTTTTTCAGAAGAGGCTTTTCCAAAATTTGGCCCATTTACACCAGGCCAAATTTCGGAAAAACCTCCTCTTTTGAAAGAGCCCTTCTTCCTCATGGAATGAGGAAGACAGGGCTTCCGAAATAGTGCATTTACTCTTCTGCAAAAAATGTCGGAAGAGCCGACGCTGACACGTTCCCTGGACGTGGTGGAGTTTTTCCGGGATACCTCCAGTATCCTGGAAAAACTCTGTAGTCTAGACATGGCCCCACTAGGTAGATTTGGTCAACCACTTACCCTCTCTGTGGTTCATCTTCCTTATTTGCAAAATGGGAGCAATATTTAGGAATACCTGTTTCACACAGATGCAGTGAGGATTAATTACACTTTGAACACTTCTTTCAAGGTCTTATTAAATGGAATCTTAGTGTTTATGTTTGTTGAATCCATTCCTCTGATTCATCCATTCACAAAAACATTCTATCCTGATCATATAATTTTTCACACTTAATTTTGACTCATTCTGATCATTCTTACTCTGTGCAGAATTGGTGTTAGGGTCACAAGATACTGGAACATGTGCATTCCTCCTGTGTAGACCTATTAGGGAAATGTCTTGACTCTGTTATACTATATTCCTAGTAGTTGCTACAGTTAAACTTGCAAAACCATTTAGATTATAAAACTCTGTTTTTACTGATCCCTAACCTTTTACAAACCAATCACATTTGAGAATAGAACCGTCCAAGTTTGGCCTTTGGCCAAAGGTGACATATTTGTTTATTTCGTAAATTTAACGAAAATATCCCATAGGCAGACCAGGGCCAAACCCAGACAGCCACATGCTTTTGAATGGACCCAATTTTTTTTGCTTATTATTGTGAGGAGATTATTTTTTTCTGGAATCTGGACCTAGCCTATGCATTAATGAAGAAATTTGTACCTTGACAAAAATAATTGACTACCCTGCTTCTTCTTGAGCTGTAGGAATGTATGTGTGTGTGTATATGTGTTAACCTGAACTACACTTTGCCTCTGCACAATCTGAGTATTCTGAAGCTAACTCTCTAGAAATGATGCCATGTTTGTTATGTATGCACGTTACATACCACTGGCAGTAAAAAACACATACTGTTCTGAGACCATAAGAAAGACAGGAAATAACAAAACCCAATCATGGAAAGCAACACAAGTATAAATGGAAATAAGCTACAGAGAGAATGGTTGTAAAATCACTCAAGGAGGGAACACTTGCATATATTACACTAAAAACCCCTGCAAGTAACCGTTAAAAAGAAGGTCTAAAACAGAGACCTTTACTCCTAGAAAAAGGGAATGCTATTTGATGCTTGTACCCACAACCACAACTCTAGTATTATCCTGCAATCCCTCTTCTTTCTTTCAGGATCTATTAGTCATCGGGCTATAGAATTCAAGACCAGGGGACAACCAAACCATCTATTCTGACCTCCTGTATATCACAGTTCACCATCAGCAGCTGCACACTAAATCCAACTACTGAAATTAGACTAAGGTAATACAGGCCATGGGAGACTGAACTATTATGTGCTATGGGAAAAGAATAAGAGGGACAAGCTGAACTAATGTCCGAGGCCCCTACAGTGCAAAGAAATAGATTAAGTGGGCTCTGCCTAGCATGTGACACAGACCCAACACTGCAGCGGAAGGTTAAAAAAATGAAGATCAGTTAAACACCAAGCATGAGAGCAAGAAGCAGGCAGCCCAGCAGTTGAAAGAGAGAATAATGGTGCCACCTCAGGGCACCAGCTTCCGCAGCCCAGCTCTAGAAATGACCATCTGTAATGCTTCAGAGGAAAAAGAAACATTTTCCCCTCGTGCTCAGTGCATGCAAACTTCCATTCACCACATGTTTTGCTTTCCCACATTGAAAAGGGTTGCCTCATAGTTGTCACAATGACGTGCCCTCTAGAAATACCTAATACAGGTTGATGAGAGAGAAGAATTGGACTGGGGGGAGGAGAATATGAGCAGGATAAGAATCTGAGGGGAAAAATTACCCTTCATTCTAGCTATAATTATTTCTAGAGCAGTGATGGGCAACCTAGGCTAGTGAGTGGGCTGCACAAGTGGTCCTCCTTCATCTCAGTGGACCACAAGAAGGCACGTGAACCTACAAAGAAGGCAACTAGCAAAATCTGGAAACTCGGCACATGGACAACAGTGAACAAAATGCCTTGCAGACCACCCACAGAACCCCAATGGGCCGCATGCAGCTCTGAGCCCACAGGTTGCCCAGCACTGCTCTAGAGATTACACAGAGTTAGCAAAACAGCAGAAGCAATGATGTTGTAGCCCTGGCTTTATTCAGGCGGATGGCCCAGATTCCCTAACCCACAGAGCACTGTACAAATACAGGAATGGTAGTGCTTTTTTCCTGCTTTGCCTCTTTCCAGCAATTAGCACAGAAAGAGTCACACTGCACAAGAGACATTTAGTGATATTTTTTAATGTGATTTTCCATGTGCATTAAGAGAATCCATCTCTGGCCCTTGTCCTCTCTTTCATTTCCCTGCTTGCTGTGAATAGGTCTCATTATACTTCTGTTTTGTTACATCCAGCATTAGTAAGAGCAGAAGAGCATTGTCTTGTTTAGAGAGCTGGAAAGATTTGTTTGGAGTTTGTGTATATTGATTTTCAGAAAGACAGAGTGGTATAGATGCTTCCAGTGCTTATGTACAACATTTATTCACTTGAGACATTTCTTTGCTCATTTTCTTGTATGTTTAACATTATAGGTATCCATAAATTTACCAAATGCCTTTTCAACTGGCTGCAGTGCACGCCTGGCTGAATTTTTAAGCAGGTCATGATGTTAGAAATAGTAACTTTGGCTACGTGTCAAGATCTGGCAAAGGCCTATACAGTTATAATTAGAGACGGGGCAGATAGAAGACATTTGGCTTTTGGATGATGATTAGGCTGGATTTGAGTTTGGGATGGACAAAATCTGGACTAGGTTATAAATTCTGTTTCCATGGGTAGTGAAATCTCACAAAAGGTGAAAGAAAACAACTATGCTGGAGAAAGGACCTGTTTGATAAGAGGCAGAAAAGGAAGAAAAACTGGAGCTTGCCTACGTAGGCTGTGTCTAGACTACATCTCTCTTTCGACAGAGGGATGTAAATTAGACACTTTGAAATTGCAAATGAAGCGGGATTTAAATATTCCATGCTTCATTTGCATAATCGCATCATGGCGCTCTTTCGAAAAAGTGCCATTTCGAAAGTAAAACCGCAGTCTAGACGCGGTTCTGTCGAAAATGGCAGAGTACAGGAAGAGTACCGGACCTTTCAAAAAAGCATGCTGTTTTCGACAGAACCACGTCTAGACCGCGGTTTTACTTTCGAAATGGCGCTTTTTCTAAAGAACACCATGATGCGATTATGTGAATGAAACGCAGAATATTTAAATTCCCGCTTCATTTGCAATTTCGAAGTGTCTAATTTACATCCCTCTGTTGAAAGAGGGATGTAGTCTAGACACAGTCTAAGAGACCTCTCAAACAAAGATATTTACTGTGGGCTACCAAGAACAAGTGAGCATCTAAGACTAAGATAGTGAGTTCTGACTCTGCAAGTGTAGCAATTGCATCTTCCCAACACAACTCACACAGACTCCACTGCTAAATGAGACAGTTACAGAGAAAATAGACGTCAGCTTTGCTGCATCTTGTATTCAGAAGCAAAGGGATTATGGATGCCTTGTACACTACAGCTCCACAAGGCCTCTAGTCTGGATGAGGCTGTGAGCAGGAAGGAAGGGTGGCTAATGGATCCACTCAATGGGTCAGCTGATCACTAGTCATGAGGATGTGAAGCTGTACTGGGAACATAGGTTAGGAACAGCCTCACTGCTAATCTTCAGCAAAAGAGGAAGATTCTTTGTCCCAAATTGCACACATCTCCCCATCACAAAATTCAGGGACCCAGGCTGAGTGTGCGCTGATAATAGGCATTGTTCCACAATCTATAGGAATAATATATCAATCTCCCCAGTAATTTTTGCAACATTTGACTAAGTAGTAATCACTGTGGCCTAAATTGTTTGATTTCCCTTTTGTTATATTCTATCTGGAGAGAGAATGAGTGAAACCTTTGCCTCATTGAAGTCAATAGGAGTTTAGCATTGACTTTAATATGGCCAGGATTTCTACTATGGAAAGTTGCCCTGTGTCTCCACAGTTAAACATGAAGCGAACTTCCCATTATGTACAAAGGTATTTAGAATGACACCCACAATTTAGTGTGATAAACTATTCTGAAGTACCTCTTTTTCAATGCAAAGCTAAATATTTTTTCTATTGATAACAAATACCAAATTAAACAAACAACTGCTTCAAGACAATGTTAGTTTCAACTTTAACCACAAAAGACGGGGCAGGTAATAAATTCTTCATGGATGTTATAGGATTCAAGGTGGACTACATTAGGTTACTGGAAATTTATTTCATGATTCTTCAACACTTTCTTTTTTATGAATTTCTGTGTTGAAATTTAGAATATTACTACAAAACAAATGAAAAAAGTAGATGAGGTTCTGTTATGATATGACTAGAAAGGTATTTCTGTTAGAGATATGCTGATATCAAGGATCTGTAATCTGTCTGAACAGATAAAGGTGTGTGAAATGCCATGACTGTGACTTGCATGGATTCGTATCCCCTGAGTTTTCCTTGGAATCTTGGATACAAGCAGATCCAGAAACTTCTCAAATTTCTGAGTTTTGGTTACTTGACACCTGAAACCACAGACTGGCTCAGATTCATTCAAAAAACTTGGCCTAGGTTCAGAAACTTCAAAGCTATTGGTGAATCTGATAAGGGCCTTGTCTATAGATAAACAAAACTTCCTCTGGGACGACAAAGTGATGTCATCACATCACTCTGCATCCCACAGGCTTGGGGTAGGCATGGGCTCCCAAGGCCACATCCCTGGAGCCAAGCCCCACCCAGTGTCATCCTGGCCCTCTCCGGCAGCCCCGTGGAGAGCCAGGCCTGGTGCGCACTGCGGCCCAGCCTGCTGCCTGCCATGGGGTGGAGAGGGAGAGAAGGAGACTGGGCTGTTGTGGTGGGGGGTGGGAGTGAGAAGGCACCCTTGCTCGTGGAGGGCTGGGGGGAGGGGAGAAAGGGACCCTGGGAGCAGGGGGGGCGGGCAGAGAGAAGGAGCCTAGGATGGTGCAGAAGAAAGCACCCTGGATGGCTGGCAGGGGGGAGGATGGGATCCTGCCTGGATGGGGCCCAAGATGGTGTGGAATGGGGCGGGGAGGAGGGAGAAGGGACCCAGGCTGGTGGCGGGGAGGAGGGTGAAGAGGGGCCTCATTTGGCATGGCAGAAGAGGGAGAAGGGGCCCAGGCTGGCGCAGCTGAAGTCTGTCCCTCCCCAGTGGCCAAGGGGAGAGCCGGGTTGCGTACCCCCTCGAGGGGGGGGAGGGCTGGCAAGTGTAGCAAGGAGGGGGCGCAGCTCCCTAGTAAAAGTTATTCTGGAATAAAACAGAGTATGAATTTTATGTGGAACAGCCGTTCCTGAATAACTCCATATGTGAACACACTTATTTCAGAATAAAAATGTCTTCTTCTGATTTATTTTAATTTGCTTCCAGAGTGGATGATTGCTCATTTTGAAATTATTAGTCATTATTTGTATTACCACAGTGCCTATGAGGCCTTGTCAAGGACCAAGACTCCAATGCACAAAGGTAGAACAAAAAGGCAGTCCCTTCCCCAAAGTTATCCAGAAATAGTTACTTCATGTATGGGTCAGCCCTAAAGGTTTCATTCACAGCAATACCTTTTTAGTTTTGGATTCAAGTTGTGTTGTGAAAGGCAAGCCCCTGCCAACATGCTTCTATGATGGAATGCAGTCCATACAGGCCTAATGAATTATTCATGGAGAGGAAGACACTATTAGTACCTGAGAACATCCCATGTAAGAATTGAAACTTCCAATGAGGTTCAAACTTCCCATGAGAATTCAAACTTCCCATGTGAGAATTCTGCCAACTGTGCTGAAGACACAAGACTACACAATCGATCCAACAGGATAACTCAGCTGTACTCTACTTACCCCCAGATTGCCTAACTATTTGAAACTAGATTAGTAAAGGAGAGACTTGTTTTAAAGATAATATGGTTTCTCAGAGTAGAGAGAGAAATTCCTTAGAATCGTGAACTCTATGATTTCATGATCACTTTCACCCAAGCTGCCTTCCACTTTCAAATTCTCAACCAATTCCTCCCTATTTGTTAAAATCAAATCTAGAACAGCTTCCCCCCAGTAGCTTTTTCAACCTTCTGAAATAAAAAGTTGTTTTCAATGCAGTCCAAGAACTTATTGGACAGTCTGTGCCCTGCCGTGTTAGTTTCCCAACATGTCTGGATAGTTGAAGTCCCCCATCACCACCAAATCCTGCTCTTTGGATGATTTTGTTAGTTGTTTAAAAAAAGCCTCAATCCACCTCTTCTACCTGGGTAGCTGGCCTGTAGTAGACCCTTGTTTTTTACCCCTTGTAGCCTAACCCAGAGACTCTCAACACATCTGTCTCCTACACAGGTTATAGCCAGTCACTAATCGAAGGGATTATATAAAATTATAGATCTCCATCCAAATCTTAGTGGACCCTGGACTTCCTAGGTGATTGGAAAGAATCTAGATTCAGAGTATGGATAGAAAGAAAATGCCTTACTCCATATAAGATTTTTGAGTGGCAGTAGTTTTGTCCCTCTAGCATACAGCTCTTTTGTCTGAAAAACAGTATAAAAGATTGATAGCCACGTACTGTAGAAAGGAAATGACAGCAGGGTAGACCTTAGAGATCCATCTCAATTAGCCTCTTCTGTTTGCCACTAATGACGAGGTCCAAGCCAAACTCAAATCCTCGATATGACCATTCAGCTAGCCCTATGGCTGCTGCTACAATAAGGGTATACTGAAACACTCTTAAATACTGAGAAAGGCATTGTGTTGTAAACCAATATCTGGAGACCACTTATTTCATTGTTTTCTACTTTCTTTGTGAATACCGGACAATACACAAAAAATCAGCAGCATTAACTATCTGAAATGCTGTGTTTAGATTACATAACCTCTCTCCTCCATTGCTTCAGACCTAGGAATGGATTTCACTTTTTGTTTTCACTAAAATGTCTCTATGGCAAGAAGTCATTCAGACAATGTAATTAAAAAAAGCTTGTCGAGGAGTTTATAAATCATTCTTCTTTCTTTCATCTCATCTAATCAAAAAAAAAGAAAATGTTTGGCAATACAGTTGCCAACATTCTGATTAGATCTAGCAAAGCGCTGAAAAAGATTATTTGTTAACAGACATTCAGAAATTCATTTTAATCACAGTTATGGCATTTTTGGTGCTCAATTTTTACAGATATTCTAGGGAAAAGTTTATTGGCACAATTGTTCACCAGAACAGGACATTTTAAATGAATATGGAGAATATTAATGGACTAGTCATTTCTATTTTGCAATTATGACAATTCACACCAAAAACCTGATGCTAAGTATTATACTCATCTAGTAAGGGAACAGAAATATACCATGACCTTCCTGTGCATCTCATGAAAACAGTTAATATTTTGATGATTGAATCATCATGGCAAAGTCTTTCATGGAGAACATTAATCACAATCAGTTAGTCTACATCTAGACTACGGGTTTTTTGAGGGATACCAGAGGTATCCTGCAAAAACCACGCCGCGTCCAAGGAACGCATTTGCTCTTCCACTATTTTTCGCGGAAGAACAAACATGCTCTTTTGGGGAGCCCTGTATACCTCGTTTCATGAGGCATAAGGGTTCCGCCAAAAGAGAAGGCTTTTCCACCATTTGACCCTGTCTAGACTTTTGCGAAGTGCAATTTGCATAGCTTTTTCCGATAAAGCCCTAGCCTCAGTGTCTAGAGTAGCATACGCTACCAGCAAATATGGTCCTTCACATGAGTACATTCTGAAAACATGCAGAATTCTGGGACCAATGACATAGTCTTTCTTTAACATAGTACATATATGCTAACAAAATGGCAGCAAGACAAACAAACTATAAAGACTTCCATTTGGTCCCTTGACTAAGCCCATTTTCTCTCCTTTTATTCTTTAGTACTTCTCCCCCAACATTTTTTGTTTTGTTTTCTGTTTTGCTACCTGGCTCTTCTTTTACAGACAGCTTCCTTCTGACAGTTATCAGAGTTTAACATACTGTACTAGGAATCTCGTGAATATTGCTCTTTGATTTTTGGTGTTTTTATGATGAATGGGCTAGGAATCATTGCTGTAGAAAAAAAGAAAAATAGTTTTTGAAACCCTTTGTGCTACTGAATTCTGCCTACATAATACCTAGCATTGTAAGGCACAGTTACTCTGAATGCTAACTGTCATCAGCCTATGAAAAGACATGACATTTAGAATAAGCAACAGTATTTGGAGGAAAAAATAATAGTAAAACAATATGAACTTTAAGCTTGATTCAGAATTAATTGCAACATCCGTGGTTCATCTTTCTTCCTTTCTCTCTTTTAAAACACCTTAATGACAATTTGCACCAAGTCTAAATTCGGCCCTATTTCTTTAATTAAAAGAAAAAAAGATTGCAACATTAGATTGCAAACTAGCAGCAGTGCAGTGAACGAGGTCTATATTTCAGCTTAGACTCAAGGGCACATGCTGCCCCCTCTCGCATGAACAGCAGCAAACTGTGACAAAGGAGGGGGGATCAATTGTGGGAGACAAGAAAGACATATGCCTCTGTTATGCTCTCCCCTTAAGTCAAAGATATTGCGGAGCCCATCTCTAGGATAGGTATTGTGAAGTTCTGGGAGAGGTATAAAGTAGTAACAGGCCTCTATGGCATGCTCCCCTCAAGTCTACGCAGAAATCCACCCAGAAATTACTACTGATGAGCCAGCAGTAATTTTTCATGTATGCAGTATGACTCCTGAAAGAGGGGGTGGGGGTAAGAGAAGGATGTGTCTCATGGGAACACCATGGATGAGCCCTAAAACCTCACTCTTAAGATCCTTATGCATGTCCAGATGCTGTTGGTTTAGAGGAGCAAAACCCGCTGTTTCCATGGGGAGTAAGCCAACTCGGCCTCCTCTCTCCATAGAAATGTTAGGAGAAAAGTTTGTGAGTGGACATGGGGAGCTTGCTGTCCTGAATCCCATTGTTACCAATTTTTGCCAAACTAGGAATTACGTTTTATATTCAATGAATGGAGGGTAACTCACTGCAATAAAGCATGGGTCAGGTCAGCACAGATTACAAGTCTGAACGTGAAAGTTATCATAATATTCCTTTACATCAGCAGAAGGTCAGGCTCCTAGAGCTGTCTCTCCTTATTCCTCCTGTTCTTGTTTCTCTTTTGCAGATTATCAGTTGGATGACGATAGCACTGTAACAGCCCAGTCAGGAATCCCATTGTACCACACACACTAAAAATGTGTAAGATACAGCCCCTGCTGCAAATTTCAGTCAAAGTTGAAACAAGACACAGCAAATTAGTAAGAAAGGGAACAACAAAATGAGAGAAAAGGGGAGAGAGGGAAATGGAGTTTATTGATTCATTTCTGGATGAACAAATAAAATACTGAAAATTTCCAGTATCACTCCTTTTATATTGAAGTACTTTTACTTTACATTTTGATTGTAAAATAGTCTTAGAATTTCCTTTCAAGTTTCACCAGCTTAAATCATAAAATGTGACAGTCACCTTCCCTGAATTTCAACACATTTATTATGATGGAAGAAGTTTTCATGCTATTATTAAATGGTCATTAGACTGGATCTCATACTATCAGTGCTTATGAACCATTTTCTCTGAATGCCATATCTCTGCATGGTCAAGCATGTTCCTGCCTCTTCTTTGATATTCACAAATATTTGTGTGAAGATGTATATATATACACACCCATATTTGCATTCAAATAAGGGCATTTGTATTTGAACAATACAATGTATTATTCTCTAATTTCCCATTTAAGAAATCACTGATATTCAAACAGGAATCAAAAGCAATATCAAGAGGCTTAGGGACCAATCACAATATACGACTAGCAAAACTGAACAATGTGCAGACTGAAACTGTTGGACCAAATTAACTAGAGAATGTGGGTGTATTTTGTGTTCAGAATTAGAGATCTGAAACAACTGTCCAAAGGAAAACTACAGCTAAATTCACAACAGAGGTTATTAATCACCAATAAATCAAGAGTACGTTCTATACTGTTCTATAGTAAAGTTATAGATACACTTGGGAGTGACCACTTCTATATAGACCGCAAACTGGATTAGAAAACTGTGTTTAGTGATAGCACTGTCTGTCACTCAAGTAAACTGGGAATGGTGCCTTTGTGGCTTTGCCAAATGTCCAGTGCAAGAGTTATGTTTGAAGCAAGCCTTCCAGTCAGTCACTTTTATAAACGCAAAGAAAGCAAGCAGAGCATTGTCTGTACTTTAGAAAGGAGAAGGGAAGAGTTCTGACAGCCTGCCTTTACAAGTAACAGTGCTCTTACAGAGCAATGCCCATTTGATTTCTATGAGGGTGCTGGTAGGATGTAAATAGTGCTCTGCTCCATTTCTCCAAGACCTGAGTCTTTGGTGATACTGAATGGAGAACCAGCCTAAATTCAGTCTGCTTCAAATAAACCTCATTGCTATAGCCCTAAGAAAGAGAGAAGGCATTTCAAACTTGTCTCTGATTCATTTAGTGAGACAAGGTGGGTAATATCTTTGAATGGATCAACTTCTATTGGGCAAACAAGCTTTTGAGCTTATACAGAGTTCTTCCTCAGCACCAGTTAAAACTATTACCTCACTCACCTTGTCTCAGTAATATCCTGGAACCAAAGCAGCTACAAGATACCCGATTCATTTGGCAGATACTTTTGAGATGTGATAAATTGCATTTATCATATTCCTTTGATTGCCTCCCCCAAATATATAGGACCACATTTTACCCTGTCACATGCAGGTCTGCAATGGAGAAAAGGGAAGAAAGAAGTCAACTCCCCCCCCCCCGACAGATAGTACTCTATGCCAAGTGGCATCCATGGCACAGAACAATATGATGGTAGTTATGATGACTTAGTCGGGTTGACTCACTGGAGTGATGCCTCCTGCTTGTCTCATCAGGAATTGGCTCTTCCAAACCTGGTGGAACCCCTTCTGACCAGTGTCTCATCCTCAGTTACTGGTCTTCTGCATTAGTTCAGGCCTCATGTCCCTTCTGGCTTACAGTGCCCTTTCCTTAGAATACTGCTCCACAGCAGTGCTCCCACACTGTGGGATCCTCCTCTCCCAGGAAACCCCAACCCTTTCTAACAGTGATTCCCAACCGCTGGTCCATGGACTGGTGCCGGGCCGCAAACTGCTGGCTGCCGGGCTGTGGTGCCCTGGGGCCTGGGCTGGGGCACACCACCCAGTGGCTCCCCTCCTGCCGCGGCTGTTGGGAGAGGTATGTCCTGCCCTGCCTCTCAGCCAACCAGTGCTGGGCAGGGGCGGGGTCTCCTCACAGAGGTGGAAGAGCGATTCGCTGCACAATGGGAGGGCCGCATGGAGCCCAGCAGGGCAGCCTTAGAGCAGCTGAGACCCGGGAAGTAGTGCTCAGCTGGTAGCTGGGAAGCAGTGCAGGGCTAGGTGAAGGGGGCAGGGCAGACACTGGGGGGCTCTGGGATGGGACTAGTGCTGGGGGTCTCTGCAGGTGGGGGGCTCTAAGAGGCAGGGGCTGACACTGGGGGGCTCTGGGGCATCCAGGGTGGGGAGTTGGAACTGGGGGTAGTAGTGGAGAGAGCTATGAGGGCAGGGCTGGCACTTGGGGGCTCTGGGGACAGGGCTAATTTTAGGAACTGGGGGCTGGCACTGGGCAGGGTTGGGGACAGTGAAAACAGGAGGCTGGTACTGGGGGATCTGGTGTTGGGGGCACTAAGGGGTGGGGCTGGCATGGGGGCAGGAGACTGGCACTGGGGGGTTGGCTGCTGGGGACTGTGGGGTCAGTGGCTGGCACTGGGTGGTGGTGGGCTCTAGGGGTTAAGGCTGGCACTGGAGGGCTCAGGGGGCCAGAGTGTACCGCTGCCCCAGCACCGCTGCGAACAGCCAGGTTCAGCTGCGGCAGCCTCCTGCCATGTGGCAACTGCCAGAGCTGAAGTCGGCTGTTCACGATGGCTCTGGGGGCCAGGGCGTTTGGCAGACCGGTAATGTGTTATTTATATATTTGCATATTCATTATTACATAATAAATATGCAAATAACATGTTACTGGTCCACCAGAAGTTTGTGAATGTGTTTGCCGGTCCACGGTATAAAAAAGGTTGGGAACCACTGCTCTATGCTCGCCTTGTCTCAATGACCCACAGCCAGTCATCATCTAGCCCCTGCCTCAGGGGCAAACTACAGACTGAAATGGCCCCTGAAATAACAGGGGGTGTGGACCTGCTGTCTTCTCCTGCCCTGGCTTCTTCCCTGAAGCCCTAGTACCCCCCTCAGGCCCCTGTATCAGGCCTGCAGGCTGAGAGCTGGGTCAAGCCAGAGCTCCCCAGCTCTGCTTGTCTTTCCCCAGCACTACTCTGTCTAAGGGCCACAGATAAACCAAGAGTGTGTTCCTCTCAGGCCTTGCAGCCTTTTATAGGACCCAGCCTGGCCCTGATTGGCTCATTACTCCCTGCTCTAATTGGCTAGCATTGCACAAGCCTTCTCTAGCTCATCTGTAACCCTCTCCATGCTGGAGTGGGTTACAGCACCACTACAACGATGTATGACATCAGAGCTTGCACCAAAACCAAAGGGAGCATGGCAAGCTGGAAAGGAGCTGTGTCTGGTCACAATTCAGCTAAACAGCATTCTGATATCCTTAGCAGTGTTCACGTGTTTCACCAAATACACTACTCCTCCTTAACTGGTGCAGTAGAAAAATCCCATTCTAGGAACCAAATTCCCTTCTCAATTATACCTCCTCAATTCTGCGGAATTTACAGAATCCTTAAGGTTTCATTTTTCCTGAAAACTGTTTTATATTTGTAATCAATCACTCTTGTTTGTCTAGCTGCTTCCATAAAGAGCTCACCTGGTAGGGGTTTATACTAAATCTCCTGAAGAGTCCTTGACTTGCTAAGACTCTCAGGCCAGGTCTACACTACAGAGTTAGATTGACATGAGGAAGCTTTCATTGACCTCACTGTAAGTGTCTATCTGACAGAATTGCTCCCATCACTGTAAGTCCCCCACTACATCAACTTAATAATTCCACTTCCATGAGATGTGTAGCACTGAGGTTGATATAGTTAGGGAGACGCAGTGTCTGTAGAGCTGTCTGCTCTGCACAGTACTAAGAGCCCAGGTGCCTTCCAGCTGAGAGCTCTGTGGAGAGCTGAGAGGCCAGCTCTAGGCCTCCCCACGCTGCCCCTCTCAAGTGAGTGCAAGCGCTCCTGGTGAAGATGTGCACCAGGAGAAGCAAGTAGCCTGGACATGAAAAACCACAGTAATTACTGCAGTGACTGTAAATTGACCTAATTGTGTTGTGTAGACAAGGCCTCAGGCGAATCACAGTGGGATATGCATCACTTGTAGTATCCAGCTGTAAACCTCATTCATCTTTTGTAAACTCCTAAGCACAACATTCAAAAAGTTAAACTGTATTGGAGACAAATATCTTGGCGAATATCCTATTAAGGTAAAAATCTTTTTCTTCTACACAGAAAATGGGCATCCTAGTCAAAACTAATCAGGCTGCAGTTCATAAATGCAAAATAATCAAATAAGTTTTTTGGTTGGTATCAGGAGGATTTTTTTCCTTTTTAAGTCTAGAAAGAATATTTGTTTCCTGAAATTGTAAGCCATGTTTCAGCCTAGAGCACATTTTTATGGCTAAATTATAAACCCCTAAAATTAAGAATGTATAACAATGCATGGTAACGCCTTAGCAGTAACATAGCAAACAGCGATAATAAATTGATTAAATTCCATTATTCCATCTGGGACACTGCCAACAAACTTTGCGTTCAATTAAAGTGCTGGTTTTTTCAATACTTATATATTAATATGTATTCTGCCAATACTTTTGTAGCTTCCAAATATTACTAATATAAATATTTTAAATTACTTTAGAGGAGAAAAAGTAACACAATTAGGGAAACACACTGTACCAGAACAGTCAGAGATTGGTAACAGAAAGGTCAATTTTGGTACAAATTTGACTGCTGTGAATTAAAGTCAACTGAAGCTAGAGATAAGCTTCTGAGTCAGCAGGGATTCCATATGGCACTAAACCTACGTTTACATCATCTTGGAGAATCAAGCATTTGGAGTTCTATTGCACTGTGTAGCATTCAGGATGATTCTGATAAGTTTCAATGTAGCTGGGGGCCAAAGTAAAAAAAGTAACCTCATTTCTGAGATGATGTTGCAGACCTTTGTAATAAAGGTGAATCACATTTCCTTTTCGGCCCCTTCTCGGTTCATCACAAATTATTTAGCTAATAGCAAAAATGACACTAATTGGCACAGTAATTTTGGCATCTGTGTGTACCCAAGTTAAAACTTAATTAGAAGCTAAAACAATGTTGTTTTATTGATGTGTTTTTAGCATTTTTAGCCCTGTAAACATTTAATGGAGATTTATTTCTAAAGTGACGTTACAATGAAACATTCAGACACACCACTAATTTCTTTATGTGGCTAAAGATAACCGCCTTTCTAACTATGTGGTCACTCACAAAGGAAGATCAAAATGAGAACATTGCAACAAATATTGCCCTCTGTTTTGGAGATGAGGATGGATAGCACTTAGGGTAAACCACCTTCTCAGAGTTGCTTTTACTATTGCTCTAATTTTATTCTTATTTCATCAATTAGTGAGGGAGTTGTGAAGTTCCAAGTTTCCTTATGATGATACTCTGCTAACTTTGTTAATCCAACTCTATCTACTTAAGTCTTCAGAGTGTTCTCTTCCACTCAAGAATATTTACTCCCAACATTCCTTGCATTGCCTTGAGAACAGAATGAGCAGAACCAGGTAGCAATCAGCAATTCTAAGATAATGGTGCCAAAAAACAAAGAATCGTGTCTTAACACATTAGCTTGTGGAACTTGATAAGTGACTATGCCTATCCTTGTAATATTATTTTGTTTGCCTGGGAATTAAGTAATTTAACAAATTATTTTTATCATTCATGTTTAAAAAAAAATCCATCTCTCAGGCTAGGTTTAACATCGCCACGAATCACGACATGAGAAGATTTACGGTAATTATCCATCACCAGAGATTGACGTGACTCCAGAAGCCAGTTGAAATTATTGCTTCATAACACAAAGTCTACTTGACTGGAATTTGAGCATTCCACCATGACACCCTCTCCAACTATATACAAGATGGCCCTTTGCTCTACATCCTTTGACAAGCAGAAACTCTAGCCCTGTTTGACTAGAACTAGAAAGGCAAATGTATAAATAAAGAGGATGACAACTTCTCTAAAGCCCCATTTCAACAAGATACTTAAACATGTGCTTGACCTTATGCATGTGAGTATCCCACTAAAGTGTTAAGTACTGATGTGCTTTAAGGCCTAAAGAAGTTAAAAACATGTAGCAAGGAAAAAAGTACCATAAAATATTGGCTGTAGATAATCTTACTGGTTTTGTTGACATTGATGTTAAAAACAATCTTAGAATTTTTGCCCAAGCGACTAGTAAAACTAAGGGCTTGTCTACATTAGAAAACCATATTGGGTTTAAACATGTTTTTGATGGGTTAAATTAGTAGACATGATCAAGGCCATTATTTTATACCAAATGTAGACAGTGACAAATTGTGTTCAACATTATGTCAGCTACCTAGGATTAAATCCAATGAAGAACACTGTTTGAGCCATAAACAGAATACATGATGTGGATCCTTATCTACATTGACCAGTCTGTCATGGTCAGCTTAAGGTCAGTTTACCTAAGTACATGTTAGATGATTATCTAGTAAAGACACGCTCAAATATTGGGATTGTCGTGTAGGAACAGGAGAGAGAAAGTAATGGTCGCTTGGTATTTTCATGTGACTGAGGAGAATGCTGCTTGCCTCCCATTCCAGCCACAGAGAAGGTGTGGGAACAGATTTGTTTTTATACATGGATAGAGAGGAGGAAAGGTTGTAGCTGAAAAGCCACATAATCTTCTGATAGGTCAGCCATAATTTCCTGATTTTGAAAGAGAACACAACCTCTTTTATATCCTTTGGTAGAAGAACAAAAGAAAGTATAAACATGGCTATCTGAATTGCTACAGTTGAAACAACAAAAATAAACAAAAACACAAAACATTTCTAATAAACACAGCAAAAGAAAGCACGTACTCAATGAAGGTGCAAAGAAAAACACAGTCCTTGGTTCCTAATAGGTCCAGTGACTATTTTTAATAAACTTTTTCTTAGAAACAGCTCAAATTCTAGACTCTTGCTATTTTGGTGATTTCAGAGGCTCTTTTCACAAATTCTGACAAAAAGATAGCTACTATTTTCGAACCCTGAAGCCAACCAGCTCCCAAATGCAAGTTTAAATTACCCATCAACTACCAGTGGGATTCAAGCAACATTGAAGGCCATCTTGATGAGTATAAGAGCTAAATGCAAGGCAAATTTGTCACATTCTCCACTATGCTGCACACTTTCATAGTTTCACAAAAAGATCCATATAATTAGTTCAGCTTACCAGGAAAAAAAATTGAATGACAAGGTCAGGCTCTTGCCCTTTCAGTAAATTAGAGAAGATTGCCATAAATTGCATAATATAATGAAACACCAATTTGCATATTTGCTGCTATATTAAAAGGGATCAGTTTTAGCTCGCAAAGCAGAACAAATAAAAACATGCATTTTAATAACTCAAATTACTCCCAGGAAGTGACCCTCAGCAGAAAGCCTGATTATCACTACTTAATTAGAAGCCTTGGAAATCTAAATCCTCCTTTAAATCCTATTCTGTGTACAGTGAAAGATGAAGCCATGAGTTTTGTCTTAGATTCAATATTTACTCTTTACTAATATGTTTGCAGGAGAGACTTTCCAAGAATTATGAAGACATGCAAAAAAAATTAATATTCAAAGAAAGAGTGCATAAAACCTGTGTTGGCTTGCAGGTGCAAAGCAATTAACAAGCTGGCATTTGCGGTACTTTTAATTAATTAATTAAAAATGCAAAGCTGACTTTCATTTCTTTAAATGTTTGAACATTTTATCCATCAATAATGAACCACCACTTACTGCTGTGCTACAACAGCTGGTAAATGAAAAACTTAGTCCAACATTGTAAAAAGTGCATAGGAATTTTACAATTTGCTTTCTCCTGGCATTTTAAAAATTATAGCTTGAAACTCTGTGAGTGTGAATAGGCATATCTGCTCAGTAACAAAAAAATAAAGCAAACAACAATCTGCATTGCTTTTTAACCTTGAACAGGAATTTAAATAGTAAACATTACCAAATATATTGGCTTTGTTTTTTAAATTATAGTGAGAAATTAAAATTCTAGTTGCTTGAGGGGCTTGAGGTTTGTTGGATGTGTGGGCTTATTTTATTTTAAGCATCAAAGCTTATGTCTTGTCTATAACAATTAAAAATACTATTTAAAATGAGATTTTTAAGTAACTTTCAAAGTCATTCCAACAACAGATTGCAAGGTGAAGATGCTGTGATTAATTGTACAGGTGGATACTGTTTGAATGATATATTTACTGTTCTCAGTGGAAAGATTTTGATCAGCACATATCTAAAAGACAACACTATTAATATACTTTTAATTAAAACATAAATACTACGTTGCTACCTCACTAGGCATTCACTCAGCTGGAACTAACTGTATTTGCTTAATCTACAATTTTAGATGTATTAGCAAAAATAAATGTTGGTGAATGTAAGAGCCTGATTACATATCTTGGGTAAATTGGTGATAATGAGTCAAGAGACTTTGTGTTCATTCACATATATTAGAATAAGAATCATTATGAAATTAAAGCTAAGATTAATCCTGCTAATGACACCATGGAGCATCTGGGAATAAGATAACCCAGATGTCAAATTCACTGTGATACTGTACTGCTATTTGATAGAGTAACCCCTTGAAGTGTTCTTCTAAGGCAGCTAGCTGGTACCCCACAGTCCCAGCACTTGAAATGCAAATGAGTGACAAGATAGACTAATAATGAGAGCAGATTCTAGCAGTAAGGAAAATGAATAAATTAAAAAAAATCTGAACCGCTGGTAAGAACAAGCAGCAGGCACCCTGATGTCCTCAATTAGGGTGGATGACATCTGCAGTGTATTTCTCTCTAATAAAGCCCTCACTCTGTATTCCAAAGCACACGATTCTAACACTGTTAACATTTTAATGTCTTGGGCGTGCATGGTAACATTAATTACAAGATGATTTGGATGACTTCTGAATCTCTTTTATGTCTTCCACTGAGTAAAAATCTGAGTTGCAGCTTTGATATCATAAATAAAATGTAGAGACCTGCCAAGCTTTAAAGCTATGCTGAAGTAACTCAGATCTGCTAAGTTACATTAAACCTTTATATCTAAGTAAAGAGCATTCTCTATGAATTTAAAGAGGGTCAATGTCTGTACATTTTAATGCTGAGGCTTTATAGCTCCCCAGCATTTTTTTCTTTAGACTGTAACTGAATTGTTGTTGCTGTTAATTACTAATGAGTTTAATCTAATGTTTTGTTAGTCTCAATTTACCTTCTTAAGGGCTGGCTTCTGTAGCAGTTATTCAGAAAATTATACCCAGTATTTTGCAATTCTCTTCCTCATCCGTGGATCCTATCTTGACCATTACCTGCTTTGTTCCTAATCTAGGATGACCAATTGCATGGAAAATCATTTAAAAATGGAAACATACAAGCAGGGACTAAAGAAAGGAAAAGACATAAACTAAGGAGAACTTACATGTAGGACAAACAAGCAATGAGCCTGATTCTCTGTCATCTTGAACCTAGAATCTGTGCAACATTAGAAAAACACAGGCATAATGCACTAACATTATGCTCTGACAGCCTACTTTGCATAAGTGTAAATGGCTAGTCGAGGTGCAAGGCAATGGACAGTCAAGCTCAGATTTTCTTCAATTATAAACAAGCAATTGGTGCACCTCCACCATCTGTTTGAATGGAATCTGCTTCCAAAGCTCACTTGTTTGAAATGGTTACTAATAACAGTTTTGACAGAAAGAACCATTCCGTGAACTGAGACTTCTGTTTGCGGAATTCATATTAAGCAAGGATGAGATAGCACTATACCCAGTTTTACTGCACTCTTAACCATCTCGCTGGGCATTAGTCTGCTATTAGTATTTACAGTAAACTCTCCTTGACTTCACCTTGACTTTTATAATCAGGGCGATGGCAAAACAGGCTCTTATCCTTGATAGAAAATTGCCATTTCTTTGGAGCACCTTGAGAATGTAAATGCCAGTCATAAACCACAGATATAACATAACCTGTTAATCCTCCCTCCCTTTTGCCTGTTCACTTTGACATCAGCTAACCAATTTCCTTGTCTATACCAAAGAAACCAAGCCCACCCATTGCCCTATTGGAGAGCATCATTTACAAGCTCACAATGATAATATCTCTGCCCTGAGCGGGAAAATCACATTAGTGAACTAATCCAATGAAGAGGCTCCAAATCTCTGATTCCCATTAAAGAACTCAGTCAAAGAAGCTACAGCATCTGCAGCACCTTGCATCTGTTCATGGTTCTGACAGTATTTCTGACAAACCACACACTCTTCTGACTGTTCAGGTTCCTGCAGTACACACACTCTCTCTCACATGAAATTTTTTTTAAACAGATTGTTTCCAAGTTCATTGATCAGAGATACTTGCTGCATCGATTAGCATTTTGTACAAGTCTAAAATAACAGAAAAGAAATTAAGACAAAAACCAAATGATCTTGGGTCCTGTTGCCACCTAGTACATTTTTAGGTCTTTTTCAGAGGGTCAGTTATAGAAATTGTCATTAAATGTGGACATTCTTTTCTTTTTCAGCCTCCACAGCCTTGAGCAATAAGGAAGCATTAAGAAATTTCAGATGATGTTTTAGAGTTAATAATTTTAATCCTTTCTTTAAGGGCCGAGGACAACTGCTCCAATATTTCCTCAGTTGCAAGAGATCCTATCGTCCATGAAGTGCCCTATTAGTTATATTTGTTCATCATGCTAAAATCTCTGGAAAGGAGACATCTGATCTGAAATCTGAAATTCCTTTTATCTCAACAAAGGTTAGTATACTAATCTGAATACTTCAGCCCTCAATATCCTCAGTCAGGAAGCTAATACATATAGATAGGCTTATACAAAAGACGCAATAGACTCTGCCTTCTGCACACAGTTATGCTGTGATCTCTAATTCATCAGATTTCAAGAGTGATCTACTGTAATCAGAATACAAATTTAGATATCAGAGTAATGGAGGGAAGTGACCTAACCTTCTGTTAAAGTACAGCTGGTCAAGTCCTCCTGCAATAGCGGCAACAGAGATTCTTATCTCCCTCCAGCCCTAGAGAGGCAATAAAGAGCCCCTTATAACTTACCCCTGCAGTATCTGCTTGGATGGGGAGCAGGACCCATTGTACTTTTCCTGCCAGAGTCCTCTACTGGAGCTGTGCTGGCAGGAGCTCCCTGTAACAGAGATTTTGGAGTTAACACCCCTTTGTGATGCCTGCCACAGTTCCCACCTCTCAGAACTGCTTCAGGGTCTGCAGGCTCAGACAGATGGCAACAGAGATTCTGTAGCTGAGTCACAGTTTGAAGTTTTTCTTCACCAACCTGAAATAGTGGTGTAATCATGAGATTCCACAAACTAGGGCCATAGGCACAGACCCATGCTGCCCACACCTTAATCCAGCCTTGTCCTTCAACATAAAACAAATCTGAGTGCCCAAAGTGGAGGGAACCTCAACAAACAATGGCATGCACCTTTTTTTCCTTCCTACAAAGTGAAGTATCCAGATTTTGAGTTCTTAATTTTACACTTACAGTGTGCCTGTAGCTCCTCCACAGAGGGTAAACCAATTAGGTGGTGGCAATTCTGCTACATTTTACCACTTGTTTTAAGAAATGTATACATCTGTTCTGGCTGAAAGGATCACAATGAGCAGGGCAAATCTCCCGAAGTAAATAGTCATCTGTGTCTTCACAAGTCTAAGACCAAAAGCCATGTGATGCTGTGTATTTCAAATTACCAAAACATTTGCTGCTTTCTCAGATCATCAGCCTCATTGGATAGAGAGATACATACCACAAATGCATTAAGATTGGCCTATTATTAAGATTGGCATGTGTTCTTAATTTGGCACTGCTTGATATCAGGAATATTTTCTTGAAATAGGGTGTCACTGGCTGCTTTCAATAAGTTTTCCTCCTGAACCTATGGTTGGTGTATAACCATCACTATTGGAAACTGACGTTCCACCTTGTGATTGGGCACTATGCCATTCTAACAGATGGTCAGGAGATTAAACCTATCCATTTGAGTATTAAGGGCCAACACGCTCTATCCACAAATATGATAAAGACTCACCATAGTAACTAATAAAGTGGATATGTTCTTACTACCTGAGCTGCTTAGATGGATTAGCTTTTGCATTCTCAGAACAGGTTTGGCAGCTTCACAGGGCAAGCCTTTGGCCCTAGAAAAATTAGCACAGTGTTCTTAGAGGAAAGACTTAAAAAACAACGAATAGTCCTCCAGCACCTTAGAGACTAACAGAACATGTAGATGGTATCATGAGCTTTCATGGGTACAACCCACTTCTTCAGATGAATGGAGTTTAAGAGGTCCAAATTCCAAATAAATAGCAGAGGAAGAGAGGGGATGGGGAGGGAAAGGAAAAGAGAAAAAATGGGAATAGACTAGTCAATTAGAGTTTCCATGCTAAATGAAGCTGATAAGAGTACTTAGAACCCTCTCTAAGTACCTGGTGTTTGGCCTTTTATGTCATTAGGTTGTGGAATATAGCAGGTAATCCAGTTAAGGTCTTTGTTTAAACCTCTATTGTAGGTATCAAATTGATAAATGAAATTAAGCACTGAAGCTTCCCTTTCAAGCTGGTTTTTGAAATTGGCTTGTAATAATATGGAAACTTTGAGACTGCAAACTTCTGAGGCTGCAGGGCTACTTGTTTTTTAAGTTTTTTCTGTTACAGACTAACACGGCTACCCCTCTGAAACTTAGAGGAAAGAGCGACCTCCAAAGGAAAGTAGTATTACACTGGAACCTTCCCTTTCTTTGTGGAGGCACCAACAGGTCTCAGTGAGGACATCCCAGTCATGTTTCTTGTAGAATGCAAGGACAGACTCTCCTGGAAGCCTGCGAGTATCTATTGACTGAATACCAAAGAGAATTTAAAATTAGACAAAAGCATTCCAAAAAGCTGCTCTCTTTTAAATACATTGTTTAATTCCATTTTTGTCTCCTAAAACACTGGACTAAATTTCTCCATGGTGTAATACCAATCAAAAGATATTACTTGAGGAATGGGTTTAGTTCAATGTTTTTAAAGGAGAAAAACAGCTACATCAAAGTGGTCATGTGTATAAGAATGAAAAAATATTTTTCTCCCTAAAATCATTGAACCAAAACTAATTTTGAGTGACTCCATTTGATGGTAGAGATATCATACGAAGATAAATTTGACTTCTTATTTTAGGGAGAAAAAAAATGGTGTTCCTTCAGTGAAGAGAGAAGAAATTTGAAATATTTTGCAGAAAATTTAATTCTCTTAGATCCTCAGAAGGATGGAACCAGGGATAACTTTAACCCACTATGTCTTTCTACTATAAGTGACTTTCTTGTAGTGTGTAGCAACGCTTTGTATAAACAAACTTTCTTGAAATGAAAAATAATCACCTAATCTGGAATGCAATTACTGTACTCCTAATATATTTGTAATTATCTAGGTTTTCTATAGTGTCTGCTGGAGTATGAAAGTGATACTCAAACATGGATCAAACAGGCTATCCATTTAAATAAGGGACTCAAAAGGCTATTTCCACCTAGTTAGAAGGCATAGTTATATAGCAGAGTAGCTAAAGCATGGGTTCCCAAACTGGGGCATACCCCTCTGGGGGGGGTGAAGAAATTCCGGGGGGGGGCATGAGGCAACCCAGTCCCCCCATCAATTCCCCCCCCCCAAGTTGTGCTGCTATTTTTGGTCCCAGTCAGTTCCTTTTTTTTTGCTCAACAAGTTTTGCTGCTATTGGGGGGGGGCGTGAGTGTTTCTCAAAAATCAAAAAGAGGGTGTGATGCCGAAAAGTTTGGGAACCACTGAGCTAAAGCTTCATCTCCTCAATATGATCAGGGCCCAAGCTGTAGTAGTCAGTGAAATCCCTAAAGGCAAAGTAGCTGGGGTCATGGGATAATGCACATGTGCAAATAGCTTTTGTCACCCAAACCCTGAAGTCTGGGCACATTTTCCTACTATAGGAGAATATGTGCACTGCAGTAGCTATTGACAGAGAGAGAGAGAGATACATACACACAGAGTAACTTGTTGCCAATTTTGTGCAATTAGGGTGTACAAAATGGTTTCTCTGTTAGGAATGTTGCATGAGCTACCCACACTAATTAGAGGTTTCTTTCTCTTCTATGTGCATGCCTAACTCTCATTAATATTAATGGGAGTTATGCCCGAACATCAAGGGAAGACAAGACCTTTGTAACTGTGACTTATACATTTATATCAGAAATTCCCTGTATAGTAATGCTCAGAACATGCTGGCTTGCACTTTATAGAACCTGACTTGTAAAAAATGTTCCTATATAAACTATATAGTTACAGCTGTAAAGGTGTTTCCTTTATTAACCCTGTTCCCCCCCACGGATTTGTGGCTTAGCCATGTGGTTACAGTACAAGAGTTGCAGCCAGGAAAGAAGATATTTGCCAAATGTTATGTACATTGATTTGGCCAGCTGTTGCCATATAGGAGGCTTTTGTAATTAATAAAATCACTTATAACAACTAAAATTTTGAGTCATTTAGTCCTTATTCTGCAGTAATGTCTTTCTGATAGTCTTAAACAACAAGAAGCAAAGAAGTCTATTAATAATTTAAAATCAGATATTTCTTTGTGCTGTAATTTTTGCAGAAATGCGGTCAGATTTTGGATTTAGTGCCAAACTATCTATGAATCCTCTGGATATTGAAGGCTATCAGCAGTTGTGGGCATCCCAGAGTGTAGCTAATTCCAAAGGGTGAACTATCTGTGTCAGAGTGATCTGTGCTTCCAGCCCATCCACTGGTGATGTTGCTGCAGTGTGCAAAAAAAAAAGGCTTCCAAACTCAGATGGAAGCAGAGAGGTGCAAGGGGGGTGGGGGGAGAATGCAAAACCATCACTACAAAGTGGCATTTTCTATGTAAAATGGGAATTCACCTATATGATGACCATTTCTGCTGAGAAAATATATGTAACAACAACCCCATCTAAGATAAAGCAGACCTCCAAGAAATATAAATTTTGTGTAAGTTCCTTGAGCCTCGTTTAGAATCCGTGCAGTTACACAGAAAATATACATTGAGAAGCTGATTCAAAAGGCCAATAATGTAATCAAGGGAAAGTCCACCATGGCCTGGCAGAGAGTAGCCATTTGTATACTGGATATAAGGGAAGGCCAGAACACAAGAAGGGGTCCTGGCAAGCAACAGCTGGGAAAGCCATCAGCTGGCTAGACAGTCAAACCCACAATAAAAAGACGGGTTTTAAGAAAATTATTCTAAGATTTTTTCCACACACATGATGTTATGGGTGAGTATAGATACATTCTCCAAGGGAATTTCATGGGCAGATGTTTCATGGAACATGCTCAGTGTCACAGCAGAACTAGTACTTGTACCAGTACAAACCAGACTTTTTGCTCTAGGTAAAAACATGCTGAATGCCCCCTTAACCTGAATATAGAGGGAATTTAGCATATGTTGAACTCAAGAAAGTTTGGAAATACTTTTGCAGTTTACATTTAAGACAGCGGAAGGGTGAGTGCACTACTTTAATTTTGCAGATATTCTCACTTTGCACACATAATCTCCAACAGTGGATAGAAGCACTCAACCATGTAAGTTAAAAAGCAGGGCTGGAAATGAACCTCAGCTCAATAGAGATCAGGCCCAGAAACTGAGAGACTAATGGATCTGAGGCTTATTAAAACAGAAGGGAAATATATTTGCTTTAACTTATCTTAGGAAGAACTAGAAACTGATTTAAAATAAAACAGTTATACAAGGCTAAGCTATAATTTGATTGAAAGAAGTAATCCAAATGTGGGGAAATTACTGACAATACTTTGTGGGAAAATCCAAAGCAAAATAAGCATTTTTGACAAATGTGGGGAATTTTGTAATTTTTTAATCATTTCATCCACTTTCCATGATGCAGTGAAATGAACATTGATTCAAACCTTGATTCAATGGTGCAAATTTTGCTTAATCATGGCCTTCAAAACTCATGACAAACAATAAATTACAGGGATTTGACTATGTTTGACTATTTATTTGTAAAAGGAGTAAGGGTTTTGTCTGGTTTTTTTTATTTGGGGTTTTTATTTGTTTGTTTGTTTGTTCTTTGAGAGCCAAAGACTAGCTGCATCAATGAAGCAGAGAATGCTGGAAATCGAGTTGAAGTGCTTCCCAAAAAATAACTCAACATCAGTCCTCAAAAAACATAAGGGGCCATTATCCTTTTGCTTTTAGTGCTTCCCTCTGCCCTCATGATATGTGAGTATCACAAGAGAAATGTCCTTTCCACACAGGGGGAAACAAGTGAATCCAAAATGATAAAACTGTGAGAACATTGTTTCAAGTTTCACATACACCCTCAATTTGGGGGGAAATTATCAATTTTTAATTAGATAATTAGCATAATTTTCCCCTGAGAACATGGGCATTCCCCTTTGCAGACCTTTACCTGTTCTTTTAATGCTACACGTGCCCATTCATTAAACTGTAAGCAGGGATCTATATTGAGAATCAAAATGAGTTTCTCAAAACACAGGCACATATGGTGTGGGGTAGAGGCATCTTTCCTCTTCCAAAAGGCTGCCAGAAAGCTAGGGTGAGCGTGGGGTAGTCCTCTCTCCCTGGGGCAGCATGCACACTGAACCTTTCATCCCCAGCCCAATCACAGAGTAATTACTTAAATGAAGAAAAACAAAAATTAATTGAACTAAGGATCCAAACATCGCTAAGTAAATCTTCTAATGTGGATTCCCACCACTTGAGATGCTTGGCTTTTGCTGAGCTCAGCAAATCACTGCTGTTGTTCTGTTGGATTCCTGAGGGAGAGGACTCACTAAGGATTGCTATTTCCCCACGTTGTAACATCTCTGGCATTAAGGGATGTGGGCATCAAGATTTACTAACATAAATATACTAACGTTCCCTTGTCCTTACTCTGTCCATGCTTCTCTTTCATCTCCACCAATCAAACATGAGAGATGGGCTGTGGTGTGGTTTGTCTTTTAGCACAATTCACACTGGCAGCAACTGCAAACATGGCATGGCATCTCTTCAGGAGACAGTGACGTAAAGGTCACACAAGAATAAAACTTGAACTTTGCTGTCCTATACCTCACCTTGTCAGTAAACGTCAGTATGTGGGGAGCAAAGGGAGTAGAGGAGGGGGAGTAAACTGCAGGTTTCAAATGGAACTAGATGAGCCATTTACAGTATAATGAAGAGACAGAATTCCTGTTGGTACCTTTGCTTTCTGGGAGCTTGGTTATTCCTGACAATGTGCAACAGTTGTTTTCAGTAGCCTATTACAGCAATGAATAGATCAATATGAATACAGTTGTGTACTGTTTGCTGAACACTTACACTAACCTGATCAGACCTTCAGTCAAATAAAAGCAACAATATACCTCAGGAAGAGAAAAATGTAAATAGAGCAGCGTACCCCATTCTCCCAAATTCTGATTGGCTCATTATCAAATCTATCTCAGAATGACACAGGTAAGCGAAATACTGGCAGATTATGATAGCGTTAAACCCAGTCAGAAGTGTGTGGCAAGTGACTCAAGATACCCTAAATGCCAAGAACAACCTAAGAGAAGTAGCACCTACTGGGGCTATGACTGATGTCTTCATGGCCTTTCTATCAGCATGTGTTTGGATGAGGCACAATTTCACAAAATGGTGACAGATGTAAGCAGAGCAGAAGAAACAAGAGTCTAATATGCTGAGCAGAGCTTCCCCCATCCTCCACAAACCAGTGTCAGCACATGCAAAAGATTTAAAGCATGTGGGCTTACATTAAAATAAGAAGCGTTTTCCACAAAAAGACCCATTTATCATTGGCTTTTGGCTGTTTGACTGAACTCTAGTTTATTCAGATAAAATACATAGGAAGGAATGCTAATGTCATTCAAAAACCCCTCAGCTGAGTTTAGTTTGTCTCAATAGTCTTCAAGCATGAAACACCATTCGTGATAATGTCAGCAATGGGGAAGGGGTTGGTATTTAAATGCCTACTATATTGGCCTGTGCATGAAAAGATATCATTGTAAATATAATGATAATGATTTTCCATTTATATAGCTCTTGTGACATAAATTAATCCTAGTGTTTTGCAAACTATACAGGGATATATTCAGTTACCACTGTAATGCAACCATTTCTTGAGTGGAAAAAAAAAGATAACACTGCACAAATGTGAAAAAGATCTTATCCCTGCTTAAAATAGTGGAATTTAGGGAGACAGAATGTAATTAATCAAATTTGAACTTGGCATCTGGCACTGTGGTTAATATCCTTCTCTTACAAAAAGTGCCATTGTATCTTTAATGACCTCAAGTTATCAGAACCTGAATATTATAGCTCACTTTCTGCCTCTAACGTCTATGTTATTATTTCGTATGGAGTCATAGGTAAAAAGGCAAGCGACTAAAACAGCAGCCCATTTCCTGGAGTGCCAATCCAAGTACTTCAGGGGGCAGCCGAGTTAATCTGTAACAGGAAAAACTTAAAAAACAATAGTCTAGTAGCACCTTAAAGACTAACAAAACATGTAGATGGTATCATGAGCTTTCGTGGGCACAGCCCACTGCTTCTGACACTTGTTCATGCATTCTTATCTTGGGAGATATAACGGGATCATTGCAAAGAGTGACATGGTAATAGGTGTCTGCACCCTAACCTGAAAATATCATGTTTCTGTCAAATACACCTTTCATTTGTGCCCAAACTCATACCAGTGCATAAAAGGGAAGAAGGGCTTCTATCAGCTGGTGGAGAATCAGAATATACCTGCTTAGCTAACCCAGCCAAATTGTGCTAGACTTCGGTGGTTCCTGTCTACAGTCAGCCTGCCTCCAATCAGTTAGCCTGCAGGCGTACACATTGTTTTTGTTGAAATTTTCGCACATCTTTCACATGAGGACATTCTGTACATGGGCACAGGGTAAATGAGTATTAACGTTCTAACTCAGTTACCATCTAGCAACTAATGTCAGCAGGCGGTGAAGGCTTTGTCCCCAGAATCAGTATGCGACTCCACAGGTAGAAGCCCACAGAGCTTCTGCAGCAATCAAGATTTTTGCTGAATAAGGAAGCATTACTGACAGGACCATCTGAAAAGCAGATGTAAGAAAAAAAAAAGGGCTAATAGACCAGTGAACCTATTCATGTTTTATTCTGTTATAATAATACTAGAATTTAAAATATTAATTTATGTGCATTTAAAAGGCGAAGGCTAGAAGATGGAGGCTGTAGGGTAATCTCAATTTCCACAAACCTGAAATAATATACCTCTAAAACAATTTATATTTATTAGTGGAATAAATCCTTAAAATTCCTTCAAAATGGCTTATCAAACCAAATTGTGTCCCACCTCCAACAAATAGCATTAGAAACCTATGTCAGAGAAGGCTGCTAAAAGTGTTATTAAAGTGATCTGCATTATTTTCATTTCTGTGGGGAAAAAATTTGATTTCATACATTTTATCAAATGCTGCCCTCTAGTGAACAAACTCCTTTCAAATGAGCAGTGTGTTGAATAGCACAGCCATACAGAATAAATGGAAACTTAAACAAAATACTAAAAATATGTGCCAAGTGGGGAAAACAGAAGTCCCGATGATAAAAGGCACATCAGTAGTGATAATTCCCGCATTTTGTTTCATCTTTGGTTACTAATATTTTTCTTCAAGTACATTTTAATAGGATGGATTATGTACAGGTGATTGACTATAATATGATTCAACATCTTGCAACTTGCCACATTACCATTCTTTGGACACTTCACCAACATCTATTAAATTGCGCTTCAGCTAATAATAATATCCAACACTAAATTAACTCAAAAGATAAAACAACAATAGCATTCCATCACTAACTGGGATTCATTGCGGCGGGGGGGGAGGGAGAAAAGCAGCAGCACTTTTCTTTAATAATATCAGCCTGCTCATCTGATCAGTATTAGGATAAATATTTTACTATTTCATATTTTCCTTATGAAGGTGCGATGGCATAATATATTTTGTTTATACCAAATTTCAAACACCATAGTTTAGGCTTAGATTCAGTGGTGGCAGTAGGAAGAGGAGATAAATGCCTCACAGACCAAACATGAAAGTCTTGGTAGATTAATTCTCATTCAGATGCATCAATGAAAAGGGCAATACAGACTAATCCTCTCCAACTACCACACTGGCATGCTTTTGATACTTTCCAACTATTTAACATTTACAGGTGCTTAGTGTTCTCATAGTATTAGTTTTATTCCTTCATCATGCAGCAATTTCCCCCATGAAGTTGGAATTAGTTGCTTTGTAGTTGGAGTAACATTTAAGCATTGCTTTCAGTAGAGAATTTTCCTGTAAGCACACTTTTTGTATTAATCACTAAAGGACAATCTTGCTGTTTTCCTAATTCTAAATGTATTGTATATATTCCAGCATTTTCAGCATTAAAAGAACAATACGTCATTTATCATCTCAGTCTAAACATGCTTGTAGAACAAGGATCCAAGAAAAAAACATGCATTAAAGCCATGGCCTAGCATTATTTTATTTTAAAGCTCCCCACTGTTGTCACTGATTAAAAATATATGAACCAAAGTAAGTACTTAGAAAAAATTACAATAATTGATAGTGCCAAATAAGCATCAGATTATTGCACACAGTGGTCATTCACATGAACTAATGTATAGTCTATTATGTAATTCCTTTAGTAACATGTAGCTCTCTAACACAGGTGATCTCAATGTTCTAAGTCTATGAAGCAGGTATTTTCTAAGTCGTTAGACAATTTGAATATTTTCATACCACCCTACACTAAAGGGCCTGAACACTTCAATTTCTAAACAACATTGGCTAAAACTTTCAAAAGTGGGCTAGCAATTCTGAGTTTCCCAGTTTTTGGGTGCCCAATCTAAATGCTTTTCAGACTTCCAGAACATGCTGAACCGTGACCCTCTAAAAATCAGGCTCCTACAAAATTTAGACACTCAAAATTGTGAGCCTCTTTTAAAAATTGGAGTTACCATAGGAGTGTGTCAAAAAGAGAGAGATGGGAAAACTTTGAAAAAGGTCAAGAAAATATAACCATTTCAGCCCAGAATGAATATTTACTACTAGGTTTAAACCCTTCCATGAAAAATTATCTTGTAGATATGCTGGAACCAAGAGGTTTTGCTTTATAATGGTATGACAAGACTCATGACTTTGAAGGGGTTAATAGAGAAATGCTGCAGTGCATCAGACTGGACACTTCAATTACTATTTATTCATAAGCCTATGTGGGCAGCTCAATTATGTAGATGTGTGACATGAAACCATCAGGTACATTTTCATTGGGGTTATGCAGAGATTTAGCTGCATGACTGGTATTAAAGTCAAAGGGAAACATATGGCTAAATATCTTCCCATTGCTGAAAACTGAGGGAGTATGCTCTGTTCCTAGAAGGAAGGTAAAATGCAGGAATCATTTTCAGTTATGACAAAGGATAAATTCATCTTCATTTTATCTCACCTTCTATGCTGCAAGATTGATTTTCAGAACGTACTACAGCAGAAACACCACTAAAAGGAATCTATATTTAATCTGTCTTAATTATGTCTTATGAAGATTAATGAACCATTCTGTTTCTTTGGCGCCATACAGCACTACAGAAAGCATTCACATGCTGCAGAACCAAATCCCCCAAACCAGAGCATATCTATATGAAAAAGGCTTTGCTCATTGAGAAACACACTGAAAACACAGCAGGGATGAGGGAAAGGAATTCTCCGCCCTCACGTTTGCTTTGTTCTTTCTTACCTATATAGTCAGCTGTATTGAACCAGCTACTGCAGAGTGTGGAAGGGCACTAGGGGGTTGTAGTCTGCAGTCACTTCTTGGGAGCAGGGTGGTGGGCGTGACGGCTGGGTGAGAGAACCAAGGTGGGCTACGGTCACTCCCAGGGAGGAGGGAGGTAGGGTTGGCAGACGCTGAAGAAGATAGAAAAGGGCTCAGGGAAGACAACAGGGTCCTGGAAGGAACAGATTAGCACAGAGGGCAGCTGTGCCGCATTAGAACAGAGAACAGCCAATTAGAAGATCCTGGCACTATGGGGCAGAAAATGGGGACACTGCCTGAAACTGCAGGTGAGAACTTGAATTCACAAGTGACCTCTCTGGAGAACCAAGTCACGAAAAGGAGGCTGCAAAGAGAGAAAAAGACACAGTGCAACTGTTGGGACAGACTCTCTAAGAGGCTATTTACTATGGCTAGAGCCACCAAGTTTGCTAACACCTAGGCTGTGTCTAGACTGGTCAGTTTTTCCAGAAAATCAGCCGCTTTTCCCGGAAAAACTGGCCAGCTGTCTACATTGGCCGCTTGAATTTCCGCAAAAGCACTGACTTCCCACTGTAAGAAATCAGTGCTTTTTGCAGAAATACTATGCTGCTCCCGTTCAAAAGTCCCTTTTGCGCTAAACTTTTGCACAAAAGGACCAGTGTAGACAGCTGAGATTTGTTTTCCGCAAAAAAGCCCCGATCGCCATTTTTGCGATCGGGACTTTTTTGCGGAAAAGCGCGTCTAGATTGACCACGGACACTCTTCCGCAAAAAGTGCTTTTGCGGAAAAGCGTACGTGCCAATCTAGACGCTCTTTTCCGCAAATGCTTTTAACAGAAAAGTTTTCTGTTAAAAGAATTTGCGGAAAATCATGCCAGTCTAGACACAGCCCTATTGTTATGAGCTAACATATAGCCTCTGTCACAAGCTTCAAAGTAAGTGTGAGGTATGTACCTGGATCTAAAAATGGAAGCTGGCCTGCAGACTTTACTTTTCAATAAACATAGACTAGTATGGAAAATATGATCTGAAAATATCATTAAATGTCATAAAACAATGTCTAAAAGTTGAGATCAGGAAAATATCCTAATGCTGTGATTTGATATAGGAAGAGACTTTCTCCATTAAATATAGTCAATTTTTCTCTGAGCAATGGCACTGTCTTGCAAGCCCTTTGAGCATGGCTGTCAATTGACTTCCAAAGGTCTCCATGTGCAGAGAGTAGGCAGGATCAGAATGCTGTGGTACATACAGTACAAAAACTCAAACACAGAGGAAACACCTTATTTCTCTGTGCTAGGGTGATAGAAAGCAGAAAGCTGGAACAGGGAGTAGACAGAGTGTACTCAATTTGTATTGAGGAGTCCTCCCTGTAGCTCTTCACGTGGCACCAGAGAAAGGAATGGGGAACTGGGCAGGTGTTGGAGTCCAGAAGAAGGCATTGGCACAATCTGAATCCACAAGGACCCCACATTAAACTAGAAGGGACATGTGGACTACAACCACTATTCAGTATCGCCAGTCCCACAGGCCTTATAAAATCATGATATTGTCTTTAAATTCCTGAGATTAAAAAATAATTAATCATGCATTTTACATTCTTTTTATTTCCCTTCCAGTTTCTAATCATGTAGGCCTGGTCTATACTAGGACCTTAGTCCGAAATAACACACACCCAAAGTTCAAATTAGTAAGCAGTGTGTCCACATTACCATGCCCGTTATTCCGGAATAATGGGCTGCGGAATTCTAACTCCGTACTTCTGCTTTTCATGAGAATAACACTAACCCCGAACTTGTAAGTCTGAAATAAAGTTAGCGTGGACACTCCAGTGCTGCTAATTCAAACTCATTGGTCTCTAGGAGGCCTCCCTCAGCTCCACAGAGTGCTTCCTAAGGCTCTGAGTCCGAGGTAATGTATCCACATTAACAGAGCCTGCCTCGAACTAATTTCAATGCTTCCCTGTGGTGAGAACATGCAAGTTTGAATTTGTTAAATTGGGAGTTCATAAGTCGAATTTAGTAATTTCAAAATAATTTCCTAGTGTAGACATAGCCTTAAAGTGTTCTTGGGTCACATTTTCAATTTTTTCTCTGGGAACATAATGGCTAGATTATTCTTTTTTATTCCATCTACTTTATTTTAAAGGCAAATTGAGGTTTTTTGTTTGTTTTTTGTAATCACTTATCTTCAGGAGACGGGACTTGAGGGAAAACACCCAAGATCATGAGACTTGTTTGAAAATCTCATTGGCAATGCACTGTTGCCAGCCTTCTGGTTTTAGATTAGGGGTATGGAATGACTGCCATCTGAGGAGAGATTGATAAAACTGGGACTTTTCAGCTTGGAAAAGAGACAATTAAGGGGGGGAATATGATGGAGGTGTATAAAATCATGACTGGTGTGGAAAAACAGAAGAACTAGGGGCTACCAAATGAAATTAATAAGTAGCAGGTTAAAAACAAACAAACAGGAAGTATTTCTTCACACAGCACACAGTCAACCTGTGGAACTCCTTGCCAGTGGATGTTATGAAGGCCAAGACTATAACAGAGTTCAAAAAAGAGCTAGATAAATTCATGGAGGTTAGGTCCATCCATGACAATTAGCCAAGATGGGCAGGAATGGTGTTTCTAGCCTCTGTTTGTTAGAAACTGGGAACAGTAAACAGGGGATGGATCACTTGATGATTACTGTTCTGTTCATTCCTTCTGATGCACTGGGAATTGGTCACTGGCAGAAAACAGAATACTGGGCTAGCTGGACCTTTGGCCTGATCCAGTACGGCCACTCTTATGTTCTTATAAACTAGCCAATTAGCCTGCCATAAGACGGGATTTTCAGGTCTCTCCTCCATGTCGGTCTTCTCTCCTGAGCCTCTGGTCTCTCGCCCCGTCTCTCTCTTTCTCCTCGTCCTAGTGCCTCCCCCTCTCTCTCTCAGCTCTCCTCCGCCTTCTGCCTCTCTCTCCGTCTCTCTCTTTCTCTTCTCCCTCTCCTGCCTCTCACTCTCCCTTTCTCTACTCCTCCTCCTCCTGCCTCTCACTCTCTCTTCTCTCTCCTCTGTCTCCGTCGGGGATGCACGCTCATCCAGGCCCTGTCCCGTGGGCGTGTATGTCACCGCCCCAACCCCCTTCGCCTCCCGCCATGGCGCTCAGCTGACTTCTGCACCACTCAGCCGACTTCTGCGCCGCTTAGCCAGGCCACTGCGCTGGAGCAAATGGCACAAACGGCCTCTCTCTCTCTCTCTTCTCCTCCTACTGCCTCACCCTCTCTCTCTCTCAGCTCCAGTCCGCCTCCTCTCTCTCTCTCCGTCTCTCTCTCTTTCTCTTCTCCCCCTCCCGCCTCTCACTCTGTGTTTCTCTTCTCCTCCTCCTGCTGGGTCTCTCTCACTCTCTCTCTCTCTGTCCTCTGCCTCCTCCGTTCTCCTCTCTGTCTCCTCCGCGTCCGCTCCGCTTTCCTCCTTTTGAATCCGGCGCCCTTTCCTGACGTCAGAGACACACACTCGTCCAGGCCCCGCCCCCTGGCTGTTCCCTCTGGGCGGCGCTGTTGCCTCCCGCCGTGGCGCTCGGCTGACTTCTGCACCGCTCAGCCGGGCCACCACACAGGAGCAAGCGGCCATTTGGGCCCCGCGCTCCCCATGCAGCACCCCAGTGCTGCATGGGGAGCGTGGACTCCAAATGGCCGTTTGCTCCCGTGCAGCGGCCCGGCTGAGCAGCACAGAAGTCAGCCGAGTGCCACAGTGGGAGGCAACAGTGCTGCCCAGAGGGAACAGCCAGCATTTCAGCGTTACAGAGTCACAGACATTGGGCTACTATATATATGATGCCCTGACTGTTCCTCACAGGTGAGCTTCATTCTAATTAGCTTCCTGCAGCCTAACTTCCCCCTCATTTGCAACCTAATTGGCTGATTGGACCAACTGGCCTAATTCAGCACTTGCAGGGCCAGTATGGGGAGTGCCCCCACCACAAACTCCTGCAGAACTTTGTCCTTGTGGCAGATCGACTCCCCTTGACCCACTCCTTCCCAGGCACACTCAGTGCCTTGTCTCCAAACTCCCAGTGTTTATCAGGAGCCCACATGAGGCCCCCCAGTGCTTAGAGAGGCCTCACCAACCAAGCAGCAGAACCACAGTTTATGGAACAGGTGCCGAACTTGCCACTAAATGCAGAGTTCAACAGTGGGCAGGGGGCTGCAGTTGCTCCAACCTCCAGGGAATATTTCAGAGGGTTCTGTTGAACTGGAAGAGAACTCAGTCAACTAATACATACATCCCTCACCTGGAAACCTACACAAACCCCTGCACTGAAAACATACTGAACTCTGTAATTAAAATGTCGGGCTACGCTACTCCATGGCAAAAGAAAACTCATAGTTACAATTGAACATCTTCCACCCCCATGTTGTAAATGTGAAAGAATGGTTTAAAATAACTCTTTGTATAAGAAAAACTTAAACAACCAATAGTCTTGAAACACCTTAGAGACTAACAAAACATGTAGATGGTATCATGAGCTTTTCTGGACACAACCATACCATCTACATGTTTTGTTAGTCTCTAAGGTGTTGCAAGACTATTGGTTGTTTTTCAAGTTTTTCCAGTTACAGACTAACTTGGCTACCGCTCTGAAGTCTTTGTATAAGATTTCATCATGCGTTTATCTGATCAAGGGACTAAATCAGACGGCTCTAAAAGAGTTATCTGTAGTTTTGGTAATTGTCCAAGATACTTTAACCGTTACACTGTTTGTCCTGCACATAGCTGTCTGCAACTGCTCTCTGTTAATTACAATGGAAAGCCATGGTATACTTCACATCTCGGCAGCACTCAGGGACATTCTGGAAGGCACTGGACATCCTTGGCATTCTTGTGCTAGATCGGATCCCACCTGTTAGAGCAGTGGTGGGGAAATACCAGCCTGCGGACCAGATCCAGTCTGCCAGGGCTAGCCCATGGCGGGCCCCTACACCGCCATATTTATCTGTGCCCCCACAGGTACAGGGGATCACAGCTCCCATTGGCCATGGATCACTGTTCCTGGCCAGCGGGAGCTGTGATCGCCCGTAGCTGTGGGATTGCAGATAAATATAGCGGCAGTGGCCCACAAGGGGCTAACCCTGGTGAATCGCTGCAGTTTTATTGTCCATCTCTGCATTAGTGGTTTATGCCTTTCTTTATATTAATTTACATGCATGTTATATATCCTATGTGCTTTGGGTTTTATGGGTTAAATGTAGCAAATAAAGTGTTTCTTTATCCAGTAAACAATTAAATGCCTAGCTAAATGATTATATGTTTAGGAGACTATTAGGTATGGTAAAATCCTCATGGCAAAATAGTTACCAAACATAGGACCCACTGAAGACAGTGACAAACCTACATTGACGTCAATTGGGAGAAGAATCTGGCCCACAAAAGCCAGGAGCTTTTCTATGTGTGCTATCTTGTTCATTTTTTATGCAAAAGACTAACAATAATTAGACCCTATCACAGACTAATCCCATTAAACATTTTATTATTCAAAAAAAATTTCGGAGTCATCACTGGGAAAATAAAAGCATTCAAAGGCAGTAACCTTTTGTTGACACTTTTACAGTTGTTAAAATAACACAATACAGATTTGTTTGAAAATTTACTTTAAAAAAATGCTTTCAGGTTAAGACCCTGTGTGCCAAGTTTCAGCCCGGAGCGCATTTTATGGCCGAGTTATAAACCCCTGAAAATAGGAAACTAATACTGAAAGGATTTAAAATAATAGAAAATGTTTCACATAATATAAATCCATAAGCAGTGTATTATATTTTAGTCTTAATATCTACATACTTGGATTATCTTACATCTTGACAATCATACAAAGTCATCTTGCCTTTTCTCCTCCCTTCTTTGATTCAGTGTTTCATTCTTATGCATTAACAATGCTCTGGGCCATAAAATACTGTATTAATATTAGTTTGTCACAGTAGACTAAATTTAGAACAACTCATTAATATGGGAGAGTAAAAGGCATTCTGCCAGGAGTGTGAGTGACTCCATAAGCTCTTAAGGCTATAAGTTATGCAGATATGCCACTTGAACTAGAGAGCTAGCAATTCTTTTTGTTACTAATAAGAGATTCTATTAGTTGAAGCTGATTCCAATTCTAATTAAGAAATGTGGAAAAAGGCAATTTTGCCATTGGATGCATCTCTGATGCGTAACTGGAATAAGCCATGTATCATCTTTCTTTGCTTTCTGGTCAGATAGGATTAGTGGCACATGCACAGAATGAATTTTCCCTGCAGTATACCAGGAAAACAGCTCCACTGTAGTATTTTCTGTGGTACAGTCATAATCTACGTAACCAGAAGATAGGCCAATTATCAGAACTATTTCAAAGAAGAACCTTGTGGTGCTTCGTATTGCCCCAGTGAAGTAAAAAAGTTTTCATTTTTCACAAATAAACTCTTTCATAACTGTAGTTTCATGCCAGTAATGCCTTCTCAAAGGTTGTCAAATATTAATTTTTTTAAATTTAGTCCCTTGCTAAGCTACAAATATTCATGTTTAACACCAAGTAGCAGTTCAGGGGCTGCCAACAGTATGTACCTTTTGAATGATGCATAGAAAGCAGCAGTGATCACAAAGACAAAGCCACCAGATTGGTCTCAGGGAAACCCAGTGTCTGAATTTTTCATGACTCCTCTAGCACTTAAAGAATAAGAAACTGGCTACTACTGTTGGGAGATAAGCATTGTGAAGGTCAGAGCCCAAAAACATGCAAGAGAATCGGGTTTTGCCTGGGGAAAGTGAAAAGGGATTTAAGCTGCTTAAGAGAATTTTAAAGATTTTTTTTTTGTATTTTACAAACACTAGAAGCTAAACAACAGCTATAAAAATGAGTACAGAGTCATATCCATCTATTGCTCATTGCTTGTAAGTCTCCAAAGACAGAGAAAACTAACCTTTTCTTATGTCTGAAGTCTGACAGTTAAACTTCCTGAGATCACCTCTTTTCTTATAGAATTTTCAATATCTTTCCTCTGCCTTTTAAGAACTGAAACAACTTCAGAAGGAAATTGATAATAGGCAGTGTAAAATAAATCCAATACTTTCTCTTCTATGTTTACAAATATGTGACGGTGAAGAAAGTGATATCTTAATTACTCTGAAGCCCAGTGGCTCACATGTGTGTTTATTTTCCACAGCAGACAAACTTTACTTGATACCATAATGATTTATCAGTATAAATTGATTCCAGAAGAAAAAAAAAAAGAGTACCTGCTTTAGAAAAACATTACAGTGTTTAAGCAACTGATGGCTTCACCTGTCATCATCTAGTTAAGCTCTTAATGAGTTCTTTTCTATTCTTGGTCACATCTGATTTTTTTTTAATACAAGTCCCTTTGAACAGCTGGGAGTTAGAGCACCCTTTGATCACAGAATTCTTCTGAATTTTCAGTCAAAATGAGGACATTTTTGTCCTGACTTGGGCTATTTTTATTGGTATATTTTCCCTACTCTGTTTCTGGGCATTATTTGACAGGCAGACAAGAAGGTGAACAATTAATGTATACATTTTTACATAAATGTTTATAAATTTAGCAAAGGGAGAGAGCTTTGCTACGAGAAACCTCAGCTCTTTGAAGGCAGTTTTCTAATGATGACCCTTGGCATGCTGGCCCACATGGGACTCCTCCGAGAAGAGTCTGATGAAAATTAGTCTATTCTCATTTCAAACAGAATTTTGCTGAAGTCCTGATCAGAGCATCAGCATGGAGTCCAGGGAGACAACACACGCTACTTGATTCACTCTGCAGCCTCCCTCTCCTGGTAATTGTTGCAGGAACACATAGTGACAAGACTATAGGATGTGAGGGGTCTGGATGTACTCAGGCTGTTACTCTCTGTTTAAAGATTTAAACCATCAGGGTATGATAAGGCTTTTTGATGTTCATTGAACATGGAGCTTGGGTACAGAAGAAGGGGAAAGGGCTTCACCAGAAGGCAATCATCTTTCAGAGCCACAGTAAGCCTGAGAGAGGTGGGAAAATCTTAGTCTCAGCATAGACATGGAACAAAGGGAGATGAAAGGGCTAGGGTGAGGAAGGGGCCAGATCTGGCTGTGAGGCAGAACTTGCACTAAAATATAGTTCGATGTCTTAAAACGCAGAAAAAACATTTAGTGTTCTTGTTAACACACACTTCTTGGCTCACATTTAACCATTCTGCACATTTTTAGTTTATGTTGACACTAGGTTTAAACAATGCCCGTGGCTTATTTTGAAATTATTTAATGAATTTACTTTGTCAGATAAATGTTATTTCCTAATCATACTGAAAAGTATTCAATGATGAGCTATTTTAGAGAATGGATGCAATATTTTCGCTGCCAAGAGATAAACTGTAAACATGCACTAGTGTTATACATTGCTGAATAGCATATAAAAGAACTGTATCGGGAAAAGGGAAATGGTCCTAACCTTTGCAAAGTGCTTTTCATCTATGGGTGTAAAGCCCTATAACAAGCATGAAGTGTTGTTATAACCATCATGTAATACTGAAAACCCCCCATTTCTGCTCCCTCAATAAAATGCCCATTTCCAGTGAAAAACTAAGGCCCCAATTCTACAAGATGAGGAGCACCTTCAACTCCCATTATATTTAATGGAGGTGAGAGCACTCAGCATCTCATGGGATCAATATCTAAAGCAGGAAGAGAACGGTTCTGCATACTTCAGAGGCTGGGCTGCCCTGTTTCTTTTCTATACATGAAGGAAGGGAAAGCCGGTTGGATGTGTGCACTACCTCCACGCTCTGGGAGTTTTCACAGCACCAGCACCGTACAGAACTGCAACTTTTTAGGTCTAACAGGCATTTGCTGGCATTAGCTACTCTGAAGAAAGACAGACAGAAACGGATTCATAGAGAAAGCTGAGTGTTAAACTGATCAAAGTTTGGGTTACTGGGATTTAGATGCCTCTTTCCAGCTAAACTATAGAGACTACTTTAATCTCGGTGAGCCAGCTTCATCCCTGGTGTAACTTCACTGACATCAACAGTTACAGCAGGGATAAACTTAACCTGATATTTCTGGGATGTTTTTGTAATTTGCATGTCTATAGCTCTATATTCATACACAGGGTTGCATGATTCCACAGCCACTGACACCTGATTTTGATGGGCAAGAGCTGAATCAAACCCAGAATGTGAGTTTCGCAAAGAATTATTCCTGTATTGTCACTGGTGTTCATGACAAATTATCAGTGAGTACATTAATTACCACAATAAATCTGTAGTCGACTTCCCCATGGCTACGAACTGTTGTGTGAGCCTATCATTGAGCTATATGGAAATGAGATTACACATGCACAACCCTCACACAACACTTATGTGAAACTATTTAGCGTGCATAGAATGCACCATTAGCACCCAAGGCACTTAAGGGAAATAGGGGCCCAGGGTAGAATGTTCAAAACCACCTAGGTGATTTAGGAACCCATCTCCTACTGAAAGCCAATGGGCCATGTGCTCCTTAGTCATTTAAGTTTTTCTTGAAAATGTCACTCTCAAAGGCTTTTGACTTTCAAAGGGAGTTGGCCACCTGTCTGTTCTTTGTGCCTTTGAAAATCAACCCCCAAAACAGCAATGGATTATAAACATACATACTAAAAGCAGCAAGGTCTATAAATCTAATGATACCATGCATGAATCACTTTGAAAATAAGGAGTTATCCAAAAGAGTGATGATGTGCAGTGCACACTGTCCCTTGGAATAAACTTTTTTAATTAACATGCAGGAAAATATGTTCTAGTTATTGCACAGCACTCTTTCCCCCTGTGTACAACACAGAGAGGACCCAGTTCTGCTCCCACTGAAGTAATTCATTTCAGTCAGATCAGGATTGGGTTTACTTGATTGGACTTACTTTAATAATACTATCCACAGAGGCATACGTCCTAACTTGTCCATGATTTCCTATGATGATTTGGTATGAAAGCATCAATAAATCCTGAAAGAGAAAAACCTACAATTTTCCCCCTTGTGTCTTTGTTTTGAACAGTGTGAATTAAACAGTAAACCTAAGTACCTGGTAGGAAGTTATAAATAAGAGCAGAGACATCTCTATGCCATTCAAGTCTCTATAGGCAGATTTGATGTGGTGTTTACGTAATAGCAGTTGTAGGAAACAGAAGTTTAAGAATAGTTTTTCTTTTATGGAAAGCATATTCCCTTCCTTCCATTTCTGTTAGCTGCTGCCACACAACATATTCATCTATACCCATCAAAGAAATTATGTATGGAGTGGCGCCCCTCACCCAGCCCCCTGGGGCCTCTGCTGACACTTCAGAAACTAGGATCCTAAATGCAGTCCCAGAACGTGGGTGTCCTACTTTCCCATACAGCATTCCTAACTCAGATAAGTTTCAAATGCAACTTTGTACAAAGTGACAAGCAACAGTGCTGAAAGAGACCAGTGTTCGCAGAATTCATTCCTGTCAGCGCATGTGCAAAACTTAAGTGTGTCACCACTAACACAAAAAGCAGCCACTGGATCCGATACCTCTACCCAGTAATGGACAAAGAAAGTTTTTTAGAAACAAACTGATTGGAAATATAAATGTAATATCTTCTTATGATTTCTTGTGACAGAATCAATGGGCTACTAGTGCAATAATAAAAATGTACTGTGGAAAGAAGAAAAATTGCACCAGTTGCTTTTGTTTTATTATACTTCTGGGTGCTCTAAGAAAAACTCTCCCCAGAAAATCAATAAAGCAGATTGTGCCCAGCAGTCACCCATTACAGAATTAAATCCATATGCCAACACAAAACAATGAAGAAAACAAAACTAACAAGGGATCCATTTGGCTTTATTTGACTTTGCCTGTCAGAGAACGACAATGCAAGGCTGGGTGTAATTTAATGCAAACCTTGGCCTATCCTGGTCATGCATATGACTGACCCTCAGGGCAAGACCATCAATTTTCTATTAAAGATCAGAGAGTTGACATATCAAAGTCAACATCTAGCTGAATAACTGCAGTAACTTGATAATAATTCTTTTGTGGATTTCAGAGTGGCTTTTCAGTAAAGTATCAGAAAGGTAGCAGTTTTCAATCCTGACCCAACAAGATCTGAATATGAAATAAAGGATTTGAGCTTGATCTCCCCATGATGTGAGGATGAATGTTCTGGTAAATGTTAACTTAGTGCTCTGAATAGCTCAGTAATAGATGGGTTTAGGCAGTAATAGGTTTAAAATGTCAACATATTGAATAATAATTTCATGTTGTACAAATACAATGTGTAAGAAGGGATTTGTTTTGCAAATTTTGAAATAAATGAATGGATTTGTCGTGTCCTTCACTGTTTCATTGGTCTGGTCAGAATATTATAAAAGAACAGAAATTGGTTTTACTGTAATCATATCTTGTTTCCTACCATTATTCTGAGCATATGTCCTACCGAACTTGTTTCCTACCATTATTCTGAGCATATGTCCTAATTCATGTGCCATGTTTAGTTTTTTGCCCTTAAATCGCCTCATGTATTTCTGTGGCCATAACAAGGCTGATAACTATTTGCTGTTTTGCTTCACATATACATAAGCTTCTCTACATATTGGCTATGTCTACGCTACAAGGTTTTTGCACAAAAACAGCTGTTTTTGCGCAAAAAATGGCAGCGCATCCACACCTCAAGCACGTTTATGCGCAAAAAAAAAGTAAATTGACAAGACAGAGGGCTTTTGCCGGTAGAGTTATTCCTCTCCCCTCAAGGAATAACTCCTTTTTGCGCTACAGCTCTTGTGCAAAAAGGCATGTGTGGATGCTCCGCAGGGGTTTCTTGCACAAAAAGAGCCTATCAGAAAAAGCACAGGTGCTCTGATGGCCATTCTGTTAATGGAAATCAGAGCTTACTTGCGCAAGAGCATCCATGCAGTGTGGACACTCTCTTGCACAAAAGCACATTGCTTTTGCAATGGGCTTTTGAGGTGTGGACGCGCTTTTGCACAAGAAGTTTTTGCAGAAGATCTCATCCGCAAAAAGCTTCTTGCGCAACAACCCTGCAGTGTAGACAAAGCCATAGTTTTTACTCTGTACGCCCTTGTGGGGACCCACTCCTATTCATTTCAAAGTGTTTATATCAGTTTAGCTTGCTCAGTTTTTAAACCAATTTCATTAAATTGGTGAAAAAACTGTAGGCAGACCAGCCCAAGCACACTCATGCTCATGACTGGCCCTGAAAACATTAGTAAAAGCAGTAGTAAATCTTTAACCTGTTAATCAAGGACCAGTGATATCAACTGAAGTAAAACACTTTACAAGCTTATGCTTTAGGATTCAGAGACACACAAAATAATGGGGAGAGGTCTCTAAGCTTGTCTATTCCCTTCTAACCCCTCCTCCCCCCCACACACACACAATGAGTGCCAACAGCGACCCTGTTCATCCCCTAGTGAGAATCTGTGCAGCTGGAAATGTGCCTTTCAGACTAGATGTGAAACCAAAGTCCTTACCAGTTGGGTTCTTTCATTCCACAGCACTTTTTAAAAGAACAGTGTTAAGTACCCTGGACAAATTAAATAATAAGCAAGATTTAGACAGAGATTTTCCTCCACAGACTTTCAAGTGCTTTATAAAGTTGGACAAGTATTAGTGTCCCTATTTTACCACACCATGGACTGAATCACAGAGACATCAACGGTGTATCTACAAGCTGGGCTTAACTCGAAATAAGATATGCAAATTGAGCTACGTCAATTGCGTAGCTTATTTCAAAATAGCTTATTTTGAAATTGGGAGTGTCTACATAGCACTTATTTTGAAATAGAGCACTCTTCCTTCGACTTCCCTTACTCATTATACAATGAGGGTTACAAGAGTTGGAGTAAGAAGTCCTCTAGCTTGACAGTATTTCAACATTATTTCAAAATAACTGCCTGCTGTGTAGACGCGGACTAAGATATTTTAAAATAATGCTAGTTATTTTGAAATAATGTTGCTGTGTAGACGTACCCCAAGTGACAGGGTCACTGTTTAAAACATGGAGCTTTTCTTCAGTTCCTGTCCAAATACTCTTGTGCCCTGATAAATAACTGCCATGTTTTACCATAAAGAAAGCTGAATTTCATCTGTGTCTAACATAAAGTGGTCCTACAGAATATAGCCTCTGTACCAATCAGGTCTATAAAGTGCTTTTTCACCTTGGGGAAAGAACAATGGAGTTGACTTTCAGAAATGTTTATGTGAAAGTTAGTGTGAGTTGGGAGCACTTGATACCTCTGAAAATAAGACCCTATATAAATGACTGTTGCAACTATACAAATCATTTATCTGGGAACAGGTTGGGATGCTATGAAACAAGAGATTATGTCTTCACCATAGGATCAAGCTTATACATCAAGGGAGAGGCAGGGCTATGGAAGGAAAGCAATGCTTCCTCCTCTACAAATAACTTAGACAACAACAAAGAGATTATGGAAAATCACAAGCAAAGTAATACTGAGTAAGTATTTTCCCTTACAAGGCTGCCCCAGGGCAAAAATTGCTCTTTAAACAGAATTAGATTTTTAAGGGCAAATTTACAATTATAATTAGTTGCAATGAGCAGCCAAGCCCAGAGGGAGGTCTGAGTTTAGGCCCTAAGCTCTGTCCCTTGTGCTCTGGCAGCAGTACCAGGGCAGCATAGAGTTTGAGGGGAAAGGCACTTCCTCCCAAACAACTCACAGGTAGCACTGACCAAGGGAACCCTTCTTGCCTAGGAAGAGGTAGTTGAATGGGGACATTTGTTGGGATGAAATAAAAAAAAACAAATAGTGATCACGGAGGTAAGTGACCCCCCCCCCCCCAAGAAATGAGTGGTGTACAATTACATTAAATGTGATTATGCTCAACCCTGCAGTGTTTTCATTCCCCCACCCCACACACATACACACACTAATTCTGCTGAATTTTTCTTGAAAAAATGTTTTATTTATTTTTTAACTCAAAAAGCAGCCTGGGGAGGGGGATGGGCATGCAACTCTGAGAAGATTTCAGCCCAAAAAGTGCCAACCCCTGCATTAAGGAGGAGGATAAAAAAAGGAGCCTTATCAGTAAATGCAGCAGGAATCTACCACTGGGAAGGGATATGACTGACTAGTGCCATTGGCATTGGGAGACTTCAGCAGGGAGAAAACTCAAGTAAAAAACAGTCCTCCCAGCTAGAAGGAGTTTTGTGGGGTTATAGTTTACTCTGAACCATTACCCAAACTTCATAGATAGCATCTAATAAATACAGGCAATAAAGCCCAAGACCTAGAGGACTGTACAACATGGAGCCTCTCACCTGTAGACTGCAGATTCATGAATGGTGGTTACAAGTCATGCAGAAGGGACCGAACCCTGTCTCCATATCTGGGCTGACGCATGCCAAAGCTTTTTAATCCAGTTCCAGAGACACAGATAAGTCCCACATACATCAAAACTTTCAACCGTGTAATTATCAGACCAGGAGACAACTTTATTGTAATAAATCCCCTCCACACACACACACACACCTGGGTTACAATTACAGCACTGCCAGGTTCTCACTTACGGCCAAACCAGGTCCTAACATTCTGTGGGACCAACCTAGAAAAATGATGGTCAGAGTCAGCTGTAAGCTTAAAGATAGACCAGGAAAGAGAAAGCATGGCTCTGTGGGGAAATCTAGGAAGAAAAAGACCAAACAAATAACTACTCCAGTTAGCATTTAATGTCCATAATTAAGTACCTACAAAGTGTCCTATTTTTCATAGGTAGTGGCCACCAATTGCCACTGAAGACATCCTCCCCATTTGGAGCCCATACACTTCAAGACTCTTCTTTTTTTAATTTTCTCCTCTACTGAAAATGTTGGGCGAAACTTTTTAAGCTTTATTTTGTTGCCTCATCTGATTGTATAAGAATTTATATGTGTAACTTCTATTAAGCGTCAATAAACATCTTAATGCATTAGTATTTTGGGGTTGGGTACAGTTTTATAAAAAAATAAATAAAGGAAATAAAGGACATTTTATTTTTGTTCCTAACATTAGGCAAGATTGAAAAGTTTGGCCCAAGATTTTTTTCTTAGAAAAAATGTTAAAAAAACCCTAAAACATAAAATATTCTTGAAATTTACAGGATCCAATACATATTTTTTCGCTTAGCAATTTAAAGAATTTCTTGAATAAAACGGAAACAAAGTATGGATTTTTAAAGTATGGTAATGGGCACTTCCAATAGGAGTCACATTTATTCCAATCTACTACAATGTTCAGCTTTTCATTATTAATGACTACCACAAATCAAACAGTGCTTTCTACTCTACTTAGAAGGTTGGAATATATGTTGTATTCATATCAGAATAAGTACTTGCTTGCAGAGTTTATTCAGGGAACTCTCACCAGGAGAATAATTCTGGCATAAGTCTCCATTAGTTATTCAATTTAATTATTTTTTTAAAAAATGTGCACAATTCAGTGTACTGAGGTTTATTCTCATCTTGAAGCAAAGAAAGTTACATGTATAAATTACTACAGAGGGAGATAAGAGTAAGAGTCTAAAAATATTATATGCTCGAATAACCACATGCTTGTAGCATGCCATCTGCAAACCCCTCAACTCTGGGGGCAACTGTGAGCAGTAAAAGAAGGCATACTGATGCAGAAAACTAGAAATGGGGCTGCGCATGCACCATATTTTCTCTCCATTTAAAAGCATTTCAATGAACTTTTTTGAATAACTCTGGATTCTGATAAGTAATAATTACCCCTCTGCAGTTCTGATGATCAGGTGATCAGAAGTTGGAATGGTCTTCCTATCTGGAGCTATGCAGGTTTCAATTCTTGGCCCTCTGGTCTTTTTTATATACTTCCATCATCTTGAACATCTTTAACAGTACTACCACATACATTCAGGGAACATGACTGTACTCAACACGTTCAATGAACCCTCTCTGTTTCGCCTAAATTCTCCTCTTCCCACTTCTCCTGTTTTGAAAGCAGCCTTTTCCAAACCCTGCAACATTGCTCATGTCCAACACTATGCAATCCACTCTGCTAACTTCAACCATGTCATCCTCCGTGGCAACCCCCACCAGGTCCCTGCATGTAGAGAACACAGCTGTCCACCTTCTCATATGCACATCTTTCTGAAATACCTCCACTAGCTCCCTGTTTATTCCAGAATGTAGCTGAAAACTCTCCTTTATTTCTAAAAGCCCACTACAGATTTGCTCAAAGCCTCTCTTACAAACCCTTGTCTATTTCCTTCTCCATCTCCTCCTCACATCTAGCAGTGGCCTCTTTTCTCTCTTTGCAACACACATTCACCAAATATAAGTGCAAGAGCCTTCTCCCATTCTTCTACCTCCCCATAATAGCCCTTAACTAGCTCATCTTTGACTATTCTTCTCATTTCAAGTCTCAGGTACATTTTCCCCCTTGCTTATAGTTATTTTCTCTCCCCCTTTCAATATTTAACTCATTTTTTGAGGAGCAACGTTAGTTCGAACCAAGGGGGTTGATTCGAACTAATGTGGCCCGGAGTGCACTTCCTGGTTCGAATCAGCTGCCGATCGGAATAGCGCGTGGGCGAGATTATGCTAATGAAGTGCGGGATATTTAAATCCCCACTTCATTAGCAATTTCGGTCGCCTACATTTGCATCCCTAGTTCGAACTAGGGTGCAAGTGTAAACGTACCCCTTAGTTGATAAAGGGCTTTGCACATTTGTGTAAAAGTAGCTATGAACTGATGTCCTACAAAATAAAGGCCTGATGTTAAAATCACATGCGAGTAGTTTTGCACACGGAGTACATCGTTGAACATTAATGGGACTATTCATGGCATTTAGCACTATAGCTGGTACTGTCTACCAGGTTGGGTGCTGAAGTGTAATGCAATGTAATTATCAGATATGGCATTCTGTTAAAACACCCTTATGAAAATCCATGCATTTTCAGGCAGGCAAAGTTAGGGTGTTTGTTTCAATCATACCGGGAAAGAGTGAGCACACAGAATTTGTCTTGGGGCTGGTACATTTTTCATGTCAGTTGGCAAGGCTGCTCAAAGCGCAAGCAAAAAAAATTGACTTCACTCAGAACAAGAAATTAGGTTCTTTCTTAGAGAAAGATGTTTTTAAACCTTTGCAGGGTTTTCTTTTTGGTGTTAAAATATGTTTGATTGTACTTTGGTGAAGGAAGGAAGGAAGGAAAAGTTTTCCAAATGTTCAAAATGATAGCCACTAATTAAAAAGTGAAACAGAAACTCTTTAAAAGGTAAAGAGAGAGTGCAGATGTCCACAGGGCAGGAAAGTCTTCCATGGCCTATCAAAGCCTGCTCCACAAATGTGGATCTCTCTCTAACAGTCATGTGATACATCCGTTCCACCTTGTTATTGGTACCCTAATGCTTTCCTCTGTGCTGTGTAGCTCATATTTTGAGGTGAGATCTAGCCTTTAATCATTGTTAAATACAAAGACATACAAAGAATCTCATCCTCCGGCCCTCCATCTGTCATAGCCAGAGTCTGAGGCAGCACTGAAGTGAGTGATGGATCCTGCTCCTGAAATGAGCAGTATCATTGTCATTATGGGCCCACCCCTCAGGATCTGTGTAAGCCTTCATAAGTGCAGTTTGTGTACATCTGACTGGGCTCTATGCCATTACAGTTGTAAGTTCAGGATTTGGTCCATATTACTTTTGACATACTGTATAAGTTAAATAACACTAGACTCCATATAAAGCAGGTTGCAAGTAATAAGCAAGTAATAACATATTTGATGTTATACATAAATATACACAAATTTAAAACAGATATGTACATTTGAAAGCGCTGAAATAGATTTGCAATTTAGAAGCTCAAAATGTCCATGTGACAATATTAAAAGGGCTCAGAGCTTCCAGAAATAAATCTATAATAATTGGCTTCTGTGTTGGTTTTGTGGTGTAAACAAAAGTACCTCAAAATATAGATGAACCAAGAATTCATTGGTATCCTAAGAAGCACAACATTCATGCTTGTTTATACCAGTATTTTCAGTTAGTACATATCCATGATTTATTTGCAAACAAATTAATTAATGTTTCGGCAGCTGTTTGCAACCAGTCTGTGATCTAGTTTTAACACAGATGACACTTTTTTTCCCTTTTATTCCACAGGGGCAATTTCAAGTATTCTTAGATTATATTTTTACTATCAGTCCAAATGATAAAAGAGTAGTGAATCCTGAAACAGCATAGCTGGCTTTGTAAGTTCTCTCTGCTTCCACATACCCAGTTATTCCCTAATGCCATCTTTCCTGTGTTATCTTTTAATTAAGGCTGCATAATGCCAGTTTATAAACAGATCTCTAACTAAGATCAAAAACTGACATATTTTAAATGTTTTTCATTCTCTCGTTTGTGGTCTCCTAGGGGTGTTATTCTAAAATGTACATCTCTGTAGGAAATGACTTTTTATCACATTGTGTGTAATGAAAAGAAATGTTTGAATATTGTTCTGTAACCTGACAATGAACAAATAAATGAAAGAACAAGTGTTGGGTAGTGTTAAAGAGAAGCATAGTATACAGTAGATAGATCACTGCAGACAACATTAGTATACTTGTGATTTTACTTCTGTTGTTTTTTTTTTTTAAAAAGGAACACTAAAGACTACAAGACAAAATCCCCAAAGCCTCACTAGGCTAAATTTCCTTATTCTTCTTTGAACAGACTACTTAGATTTTGTTGACTAATTGAGATCAATCCCAGTTGTAAATCGCCTAGCTATCCTACAGCTTTAATTAAGCTACCAGAGGGAGCTGTTTATCAATTAACACTTGTTACAAATTATTAGTAATTATATAGACTGTGTATATACTTGAGTCTGCCAGAACAAACTGTACTTCCTTGTGATAGATGCAAATTCAAACACATATTATACTATTTGTATTACTAGAGAAATCAATCATCACAACAAATACAGAAATTACTTTGCAATGTGAAAGATTTAAAGTAATCCATGGTATTACCTTCAACTAAATGCAACACATTTCTAATATATATCTTTGCATATATAATAGTAACTTCTACCAGGTCATGAAGTTAGTCAAACTTTTTAAAACAATTATGGCTTTCCATATTGGGCTTCATGTATTTCCCTTTCTGAGTAACAAACATCCTAAGTAAGGAATATTAAGTAAAAGTTGATAATGTATTCAAACATTAAAGCTACCTATTGCTGTGTGCAGTACATTCTGTGATAGTTTTAATTGGCTTAATTGAGATGCACAAGTCTGATTAATGTTTAATTCCTTTATATTAAAAAAAGAGAGAGTCAAGTAGTTCGACATTTCTTCAATTATGTTAGATCTTTCTAGACTTCAAAGGAATGCTACATTAGACAGCTAGATACTGGATGAACTGATTAAAGAATAAAGACTACTCATTATAATCTAAGAGTACAAAATTGGTTTGTGTAGCCTTTGAAAATTGAAATTAAGAGCTGTTGAGCTAAAATCTGAGCTACAGTAATTAACCCAATTTACAGTCATTTTTGCTTACCTGGTTGACTGAGATTAGTAATTTGAAATGATCTACTTGATTCACTGGCACATCTATAACCCATTCTATGGCCAGAAACTGTGTTTGCTCACCTATTTCAAACTTCATTTAGGAGTCTCATATTTAGTGCCTTCCCTTGACAACAAAATAATTTAAAAAAATGTACTTAGCATAGAAATTCACACTAAATTGGAAAACCCATTTATTTTTTCTAATTAGTAAGTGAATAAACAATAACATTTAGTGTATCACAAAATGTATTTGAATTGTGATTAGTTTGTGTTATTGCAAATGCTTCATAGTATTATAGAATCATAGAATACTAGAACTGGAAGGGACCTTAAGAGGTCATCAAGTCTAGTCCCCTGCCCTCACGGCAGGACCAAGCATCATCTAGATCATCCCTGATAGTTGTCTATCCAACCTGCTATTAAATATCTCCAGTGATGGAGATTCTACCACCTCGTTGGGCAATTTATTCCTGTGTTTAACCACCCTGACAGTTAGGAATTTTTTCCTAATGTCCAAGATAAACCTCCTTTGCTGCAATTTAAGCCCATTACTTATTGTCCAGTCATCAAAGGCAAAGGAGAACAATTTTTCTCCCTCCTCCTCGTAACACCCTTTTAGATATTTGAAAACTGCTATCATGTCCCCAGTTCTTTCAGTCTTCCCTCATAGGTCAACTGAGGCCTAATCAGTGCAGAGTAGAATGGAAGAATTACTTCTTGCGTCTTGCTCACAACACTCCTGTTAATGCATCCCAGAATCATTTTTGCAAGTTTTGCAACAGTGTCACATTGGTGACTCATATTTAATTTGTGAATAAATATACAAATACATTTTATGTAGTAAATTTTATATAAAATTGTATATAAATAATTGTTAACACAAGACCTCACTACTGCCCTCTTGTATTGCATTTTTTCCTCCTTATTTGCATAAAAACTATGAGTGTGCGCATTAGCCTTTTCATTTAACACGTCCATATTGGGAGGAATTTTAAAGTTTGTCTGGCGTTGGGAATAGACATTTTAAAAACTGAATGAAAGAACGTTTGTGGCTTTTGACCAGAATGATAATAAGATAACAATGTCAAGAAAAGAAAAGCAGCTGTGCTTGAATGCAGTCAAATGGACAGAGGTCTTAAATTATTTGGCATCTATAATGTCTTTTTGTAAAGCTCTTCCTCAGGCAGGTTGAGAGAGAGAAGCAGAGAAAATAACTAAATAATAAACTTTCTGTGATTGAAAGAATCCATGTCACTTAGTTGCTCACTGAGGCTAGGTCTACACTAGGGGATAAGTTTAAATTAAGATATGCACCTCCAGCCACGTCAATTGCGTAGCTGAAGTCGAAGCATCTTAAATCAAATTTTGGCTCTGTCCACAATGTGGGAGGTCAACAAGAACACACTCTCCCTTCGACTTCTCTTACTCCTTATAGGAGCTGGGTTACCAGCATCAAAGAGAGTGCCCTCTCAGTTTGAATTAAGGGGCTCTTCACTAGACCTGCTAATTCAAACCCTGGAAGATGGACTGCGGCAGCTTTCATCTTCTCTGTAGTGTAGACATGGCCTGAGTGTATAAAATGAGCAATTGTAAAACTGGCAAAATCGGGTCCATTGTGGAATGTGGATGATAATGCTAATGCCCACTAATGATTCACCACAACAATGCCACACTCAGACTTGCAATGGTGGTCAGTCAATCACAGCAACAGCCACATGCCAAACTACTGAATTATACATATAGGAATACCTTACAGAATTGAAAACGTTCTTCAAAGCCAACCTGACAGGTCGCTCTTTCTCTTTAAATGGTAAGATGATCACAGCCCACCAGAACATAAATTATATACCCACACTGGTCCGTAATAGCAACCACAATACACTAAAAAAATGTTTGTTAAATCATGGAACAACATTTTTTTTAAATGTTAAAAATATTAAGGCAGACCCTCATCTGGTTGTGATAGCTACATGTAACTTCAGAAGACCATTGACAATTTACACCAGCTAAGGATCTGCTCCACTGTTTGCAGCATCTGTCTGACACCTTCTTCCATGACAAATTAGGGGTAGAATACTGCTCTCTTCTTATGATCATCTGGCTCACCACAGGAAGGGAAGTTATTGTTTCTCACACTCCATGAAACATAAATTATTGCTCAAAAATTCAATCTACCACTGAAGATTTGAAGCCCCTTAAAGAATTTTTCCCTTGGACTGTCAGATAATTTTACTACTAAGCCTAGTTAAACATAAACAATAGTGCATGAAAAACTGCTGTGATCTATTCCATCATCACAGACATTTAACTGAGTTTGTAGATAAGCTTTAGTGCAGGCTAATATAACTCTGACAAAATGCACTCTTCATTTCTGGAGGATACTGTATCAGTACACAGGGAACTGGCAGTCTCAACAAATGATAACTATTGCAACTAAGGGGCTACACAACTTGATTACTAATAAAGCTGATATTTGTGCTCATGCTAGAAGGAAATATATTTTCCAGATAAATTAGCTTAGGCTCATCATTTGTATCCTTTGAAAAACGCAGAACAAATCCAGGTGAAAATTAGAGATATGTAGGTTTTTCTCATATAGAACCACACAAAAGCAAGGGGGGAGGGACAATAAAACTACAACGTAATGTATTCAACTGAAGAATTTTCAACCACACAATTGCACAATGCTTGGGTCTTCTACATAGCCACCAATGCCTGCCCCTTTACATTTTCAATGTTAATCTAACATAGCAATTCTAGACACAAGCTAATTTATAGTACCATATACTATTAATAGGGCTGCTGCAGGTTTTTCATGGTGGTAAAAATGTTCCTGATTTCATGATTTTCTGCCTGTGACTTTTCTTTGTGTCTGGGATTTTTCCTTCCATCCATGATAGCTGTGGAACTGGAGGAATCACCTCTGCAACAACCCAACCACTTTTCCTGCCATATCCCAGCTGTGGTGAGTATGAATGGACTGCAGTAGGGATCCAAGTCAGCCCTGCAGGACAGGAGCTGCCACTGGGGTGCGGAGACAGGTAGGTACAGGATGGCCTTATTCTATAATACTCCGCCAAGAACTTCCCATTCCTTGGGGGCAGGATCCAACCTCCCCTCCTCTGTCATGCACCCCACCTGTACCTCTGCCATCTAAACCTATGTACAGTGATTGCTCTGTGATTTTTGGTAAACAAAGATGCCATGACAAATCCATTCAATAAATGATACCCTTGCTCTAATTTCAAGGAACATTGGTGTTTTTTTCACTATGTCAGAGTCCTGGAACTCAGGAAGGCAATCCAAGATTTGATACTTTCATTCCAATATATGAACATTTCTGACCCCCACCCTCCAGTCCACTTAGGAATACAAAAGTTTATCCCAAGCTTTTCCACATCTGTAAACAATCCCTAACTCTCCTCTCACTCTGTACTGAAGGTGTATAACTTTTCTGCTAGTAACTAGGAGCACAAAGATTTCTCTTGTACTATTGTGGATGGGAGCTCAAAAGGGTTTTCCTCTGAAAACCTCTTCTCATATGACAATCTGTGTTTGTTCATGCAAAGTGTGGTTTCTTGTATACATTTTAAACAGAAAGTTGCTAGTATGTCAGTTATAACTTATTTAATAACAATGATCACTCTAAAATAGGAGAGCTCTTGTTTTTTGCATTACATTTTATGCCTGCGTATTTTTCTGGATGGGCAGTTAATTGAGATGAGCACGTCTATGTTATCGCCTATTCAAACTCCTCTACCAGCTCAGACCATCCCCCTTTTTCCCAAACAACCTTTTTGTACCTCTGTGCTTCCTAGGGTGACCAGACAGCAAGTGTGAATGGAAGTGGGAGATAATAGGTGTCTATATAAGAAACAGCCCCAAATATCAGAACTGTCCCTATAAAACAGACATCCTAACCATACCCCTTCTGTTTTCAGTCTCGTCCCATCTCACAAGATAAGCAGGACAAGGACAGGTCAGTCAGATGGGAGACCCCCATGAATCAGCAAGGTGGTACAGGAAATAGTGCTGGGGACTCATTTGCTAGGTGGTAACTATCTTGTAATCAGGTTTTAAGGGCTTCACTGTGCTGCTGAAGGTGAATTTTGTACATAAAACTGAGTAAAAGGATATTGAGAATCTTTCCCAAGTTTGTGTGTATGTCCCTCCTCTCGAGAGGTTTTAGCAGGTTTTATGTCCCTCTGGGGTCTCATATTTTAATTTTTATATATATTTATATTGTGTTTTAACAATTTTGTAAGCCGCCTTGAATATTTTAAATAAATAAATAAATTTTTCTTACCACCTCTAAACCATGAATGTTAATGTTTGCTGTTAAAAAGTTACTATATTTAATCCTATGTAACTGATTGGGGAATTCTTAATATATTATGTTGTAAAGCACTTGGACTCTCTTGGATTGCAAGTTTATCACCACGCGCCCTTGTTCTGCTATTACATGTTGGAAGAGCAGAGAAAGGCAAGCCTATTCCTATCTGTCTGCTTACATACATGCAGTGGGAAGCCCCTGCCGCAAAGGGAGTGGTCACCTGGATAAACAACAGGGAGCAGACAACTTTGACTGCAGTTTTTGTATTCACCTACCTGAAGCATCTCCCTGCTGCAGGTTTCATTTCTAATTGTGAAGTTTCCTTATCTCACTTGTGTGTTCCCCAACTGTAAGTATTTTTGAAGTTTCTTAGTAGGCTGGAACTGACAGAATTCTCAGTTTCACAGATCTCTTCACTCATCTCCAACAGATCTTGTTAGCACAGATTAGAACTTGTTAAAGATTAATTCTTAAAGCATCCTCAAGCTTTCTTTTCCAACAAAGGAAACATCAATTATAGGCTCACACATAAACTTTGCCCCTTTCTTGAATACTTGCTGCCCTTTATAAATCTTAGATTTCTTCCCCTTGAGTGTGTTCAAAGGAGAGATTTTATTGCCTCCAGGGGTTGTTAAACTGATTGCAATACCACGTATTTAGAGTAGTTCAGTGGGAATTAAGCTGGTTCAATGCTGTCAGACCTAGAATATAGCTGTCAAATAGCATTACAAGTAAAACACCCTTGATAAGAAATAATGACCAAATGTCAATCTGTTTTTCACCAGCAGTACTATAGACTTAGCCTACCAATGCCAAATGCAGTATTTTACACATTATGGTATGCCTTCGTTACACAAAAGTTAAGGTTGTAGCAATGTTTCAGATGAGTATATTTTGGCAATGTTCATTGATCAAAAGAATTTTATCTCAGGATAACCCTTCATTTGAAGAATTGAATCTCAAAAGCCTGTTTCCCCACATACAGACATGCATGCTTTTATATATATTACACACACACACACACACACACACACACACACACACACACACACACACACACACACACACACACACAAATATATGATTTGCCTGGCATAGCTCAGGTCCTTCAGGACAGGGGGCTGGAGGTGTGGGGGTGCAGAAGTCAGGGCAGGGGTTTGGGGATATGGGGGGCTCTGGGCAGGGGGCTGGAAGTATGGAGGAGGCAGGAGGTAGGGTTGGAGGTAGGGATGTAAGCGACTAGTCAAGTAGCTGACTACCCGATAAGCCTATGCTGTATGAGAGGCAGCAAGGGGGGGAGGGGGGAAGCAGGAGCTGGTACTGGGGGGAGCTGGCTTTAAAGCTGGTTCCCTCCTGCACTGTCTCTCTCCACAGTGCGGGGGGTGGGAGGCATGTATGGGAGGCAGAGGCACAGCGGTCCAGGACCCAGCAGGAGCTGGGACTGCTCAGTCCTGGCTCACGCCGGGTCCCGGACCTACTCCTGCTGTAGCTCTGCGTTTTAAATGTAGTGAGAGCTGGGCAGCTCTTATTACATTTAAAAATGTAGAACCGCAGCAGTCCGGGAACCGATGGGAAGAGTCTGGGATCTACCACCCTGCGGCTTTCAGTTTAAATGTAGTAGGAGCCAGGCTGCCTGCATGTCCAGCTTCTACTACATTTAAACTGCAGAGCCACAGTAGGACATCTTATCGACTAATCATGTAATTGATACAAATTGTATCAACTACACAATTAGTCAGTTACCCACTTCCTAACATCCTTAGTTGGAATCATAGAATACTAGAACTGGAAGGGACCTTGAGAGGTCATCGAGTCCAGTCCCCTGCCCTCGTGGCAGGACCCAGTAATGTCTATACCATCCCTGATAGATGTCTGTCTAACCTGCTCTTAAATATCTCCAGAGATGGAGATTCCACAACCTCCCTTGGCAACTTATTCCAGTGTTTAACCACCCTGACAGTTGGAGGTGACAAGGGGCTCAGGGAATGGGGTAGGAGAATGCAGGAATTAGGACCAGCTGGCAGCTGCTCCCTGGGGCCAGCCCGGGGTGGTGTAGGGTCATGTGCCCCTGCCAGCGGCTGCTCCCTGGGAGTGGCTGGGGTAGTGGGCACCATGCTCCCAGCCAGCAGCTGCCCTCTGAGGCTGGGCTGCTTGCAGCCACCCATGCTTATTCATGAGTATAACTGCCCCTGCTATCACACCTTTCTGGTTGATGAGAAACAATCACATGCCACACACATTCCATTGTCCTGGTGCAACCAAACCCTGACCTTGCTTTAAGTTATGATAAGAAGAAGCTGCATATCAAATGTGGTGGTTCTAACTCTTACCATTTAGGAGGAGTTCTTGAACAAACAGGCTCACAAATGAATGGACACACAGACAGATGCATAAACAGAGAGAGAGAGAGAGAGAGAGAGAGAATTATCCATATAAATAAGTTGGCTATTTTCCCCAAATGACAATCAACTGTAAATTAATATATATTACCTGATTTGGGCACTGCTTCATGCTATTATGGGTTTTGAGGTTTCTATTGAGAAACTCATGATTTCATACTGCAATATAATCCAGTTTCAACTGATATTTTTCAAATACTCAAAACTTGACTTCTTTTCACTGGCACAAGGTAAATGTGCACACAGTAACTAGATTTCCTATGAATTTGTACAACTAAGGTGGGTTTTCCAAATATCTTCTCATCTAAATATAAAATGAATATACCTTTTAAAATAAATATGATCATGCTTAGCTCATAATCATCTGAGATCATTGGGTATAAGATACCTTTTATAAACACGTGTTTATTGATAAGTAGGAGCACTCATTCCATATTGTTCCCATACACGATGAACTTTAAAAAAACTGGTCAAATCCAGTTTAACCCTCATTTATCCAAATGAGATGGAGATTAAAGTAACAAGGATAAATGTGGATTTGGACAAGTTGGAGGCTTTTCAATGTATTTGATGCATGTTGGGGTTACAGCCTTACCCAGAATAAGTGAGGTTTTTCAGCTCAATAAGGGGGAACAAGGGAGCTCCAGAGTATTAGAACAAGTCTAAATGTCATCTGTATTTACCCAAGAGCCATTCATGTCTCATGAGAAAATGGATTATTACAAAAACTCCATAAAGATTAGCAAAAAATATGAAGCTGAAGCCTGATCTCAGTTACACTCACAGGCAACTGCTGTTGATTATAGAAGTCACCAGCTAGTATCTGAGGCCAAATGTGGCTCCGTTTGTTTAAAATATTATTAATCTTGTGACACAAGCCAACAAAAACCAAAGAAATGACAGCGGGGTTTAAAGTCGCTCCCTCATTCAAACTGTTATATTTTTATTTTATCGCCTCTTGAAAACAAACTGTCATCCTTAAGTTTGAATTTCTGGGCTTTATCAGTTTGACACTGAACTTGTACATTATTTAAGCTTTTTTTCTGCATTTAATTAAATCATCACAAATAAAAAAGTAAATAACTACTTGGGGGAAATGTTCAGAAAGGACTGAGGTTTGCTTTTTGAGCATGTGGATAATGTAATTGAACAGTCAGGTCTCGCAATATAAAACATGAAATTTTACCATTACACCAAAGACAATCTCATTATTTTCAGTGGATCTGCATGATGTAAAAGTCGGCACAGGATCTGGCCATAATGTTTAAGCAGAGTAATAATCTTTAACTATATTTGAGCAAGAATTCAAACCCACGTTTACACACTGGTGTCTCCAAATTGGAATGCTGTTCTTCACAAGCTATACTGGGATATGCACTCAAGTTTCCTCATTGAATAAAGTACTTTGGTACTAGTGCAAGCAAACATCACTGCTTAAATAATAAAGCATTACAACCACTCTGTTAGAAAAATAAATGTTCCAGTGTATTTAATGAAGCAAATTCTACTCTCTGCATTAATGATTAACATCCATTATTAATGGCTATAACACTGCCAGGAATATTCCCTTTTGGATAAAATCCTAAGAATTAGCTTCCACTTACACATGTGCTTTGCTTTAATACTTTTTTCAGTTCCTCTTGCGGAATGTTTACAATTTAGGCACAGATGCTGGAGGAGTAACTGGTTTTAAACTTTGTGCCATTATTCCATAACTCCACTTAAAGGATGACTGGGGAATAGAATGTCATCAGTGAATAATCTGAATAATTTCACACTGCTAGATAAATAAAGTGAAAATAGGGTATTTATCCAAAAATCAATACCTAACCGCAGGCAATGCTTTCTTTATTTCTTTCTTTTTTAAACAAAATGGGAGATATCTATGCAGCAATCATGATTTCATAACTTTATTTCTATTCTATACAATTCAGTATGTGGCAATTATAGATAATGGTGTAGAACAGTACAAGTTTCTCACCACTGAGGTTGAAAAGCTGCCCTCTAATTGGCTTTGTGAATGGATTTTTGTGTGTGTCATTGCTACTTGACAACCAGCTTAATCACACCATGAGACTGGTGTTTTAAATTTCTGGTGTTTTTATGAAGATGATGTTTTCCTGATTGAAGTTTTTATTTTGTTAATTTTTAATCATTAAAAAAGTGAGCCAGCCATTCATCAAACTGACAGGAGCCTCATTTGTTTAATAAGAAACAAGATCCCCTTTGATGGATAAAGTTTAAACTTTATTTAAAAATGTGGCTTTGCTGCCCTCTACCTGTCAATTTCCAGACTATTTGCACAGAGGATAAAGAATTGAAAGTGCTCACTGAGCTGAAGGACTTCTATTAAATATTAAAAAGAATGTTGAAGAAGGCAGGATTTAGCTGCAGATTGCATGGCTTGTCTCCATGTGGAGCCAGGCCTGGCCTGGCCTTTGGGCAAGGCAAGCAAGACGGTTGCCTTGGGCCCCACACATTCAGGGCCTCATGCTGCCCAGCTTCCGGCCCCGCCCACCCGGCTGGGAGCTGCGCAGCCGTGTGGCTCAGTGTGCTGCCTTGGGCCCCGCACACTCTTCGGCTGGGCCTGCATGGAGCCCCAATAAAATGATTTTTATTCTGTTCCAACTTAAGCTTGCTTGTGTCTTTTTAAATAAAAAGCCGGATACCTTATAAACCTATCAAGATAATTTCAATGCAGTTATACTGTGAAACCAAAGTGAAAGAATCTCTTTTTATTGCGATTAAACCTATGGGACCTTCTTGACTAGCATATGCAGATTGACTTCTAAAGCTATTATGCACAGTGTGGCTGTTCACATCTAACCAAAAGAAACAGTCCCGCTATTTGTGCTCACTTGCCAATCACTGTTCTGGACAGTCACTCCAGTTGATTAAGTCAATGAACCAATAATATGACTTCCTGCAGGGCAAAGCTATTTCCTGTCCAATTTCTATTTAGATTTGTGCTTGCTATATGCTGGGTGGATGGGACATATTTATTTGGGCATGTTGCCATTTTTAAGGGTAGATCATAGTTTTTGTTTGTGCTTTTTTAAAAGATGAACTACAAATAATGAAAAAGAATTCGGCTCAGGCCTTTTCTGGCATCTTTTTGATATGACAAAGAAAGCCTGAAAGCTTCCACCTGCCAAATAAAACACTGGTTTTCTTTATTTTTCTATTAGAAATTCAACTCATGTCTATGCCAAGACATTTTGGTGACTGGAGACCTTGTATGATTATTATGTTATTAAAAGTAACCTAAACAAGGCAAACATTTTTAGTTTGATGGGAACTGAGTTTTACTCTGTCTGTTTAAAATTATGGTTTGTTGGCCAGTTTTTCTCAATGCATTTTTAATTTAAAAGCATAGAAGAAAACATATCTTTGATATACCCTATCCCTTCAATCAAAAGCTCTGGAAGATTCTAATATATATATATACACACACACACACACATATCCTAGATCCCCAATGAGTCCGTCAAAACCAAGGAAACCCAAACAATGTTCATAGTTTTACTAAGGTTAAAAACAAACCAGAAAAAAAAAAAAACAAATATTTTGTTAAACACACCCCTAAACAAGCAAAAAGGTCACAAACTCATTTTCTTTCCTTTGCAAGTTACCTTTCAGTTGCCTGAGCCCTTCAGATAAGAACATTTTGCTTCCTGGCCCTGTCCAGAGTATCAACCATAAGTTCACCAGGGAAACGTTTCCTTTTTAACCAATCCATAAGGGTACAGAAAGCCATGTTTCTGCTGGAGTGTGCCCATGCTGCTCAGGTACCATGGCCAGCTGAAGTTGAAGAACCTGCAAATAGACATAAAACAATGTGTTATTGTCTCAATAATTCACAAATGTTTCGGTGCATGAGCATAGGGAAAAACTCTTGTGGAATCTCAAGGTCAGAAAGCAGTACTTTGTAAAACTGGAAAAAAAGCAATACATCGTGAGAGGAATGTTTAAGTTCACAGAAGCTTCAAGGACACAAGGGGTTAAATTACATTAAAAAAATACACAAGGAATTGTTAAGTTAAAAATCACATTTGGTTTTGTTTAGAAACTGCAGACCACATTGGGCAGGAAGGTGAGAACTATGACTTATTACATAAGCCCCTCCTATCATTTCAGATATTCCACATTTTGGAGGACATAATTTTGGGGGTTCCAGAATATTTTTTTATCCCAAGCTGCCAGTGTCAAGCCAGCCAGATATGCCAGAGAATTTTTCAAAATGTATTTTTGACTGACCAGCACATCTATGAGTGGAGTGAGTTTGTTGCATACTGAAGTGGCCCCCACAAATACTCCCTTCCCCAAAATGCAACTCTCAGCACCCTGGACTAGGTCAAACCCATGAGGGGATCAATAGAATGCTGCTATGTTAGCATGAACATGTTTTACTGGCTCACCCTGACTTCTCATACTACCAGGGCTGATGAAAGTGGGAGGAAGGACAAAGGGGGCAGTTGCCCAGGGGCTCAGCATTTTAAAAGTGCCTAGGGTTCTGAGCCCTTTAAATTGCCAATGGGCCCCATGCTGCATGGCCCGGGCATCATTAAGAACTGGCTGAGGGATGCGCCCCACAGTCCAGACAGTGCTGAGAGCTGTCTACTCCTAGTCCCACCCCTTCTGCCCAAGCCCCACCCCTTCTGGTGGCCCGGAGCTGAGCTCCCCCCACATTGCTCAGGGCGCTGTAGATCGGAGATCTTTTCAGCAGTAGTCCGCTGGACTGTGCATGCGCATTGGACATCTCGTGCCACTCGCACCGTTTCTGAGCGCGAGGTCCAGCTCCCGCCAGTTCCTCCTGAACGTTGAGAGTCTGAAAAACATAAGGAGATATTCCGAAGCAGAGAGGAGGGCAGGTCGTGGAGCCCCGACAGAGGGACACATCTCAAAGAACCGGCGTTTCTGCACAGGGTGAGTAACTTCCTCTTCTTCGAGTAGTGTCCCCGTGGGTGCTTCACTGTAGGTGACTTCACAGCAGTAGCCTGGCATAAGGAGGTGGGATTCGGAGTTAGCACCTTGCCGCCGTGAAAAGTACAGCGGAGGCAACTGCTGCATCAGTCATGAAGATATTAGGAATAGAATAGTGTTTTGCAAATGTGAAGTTGGAAGACCATGTAGCTGCACGGCAAATGCCCCTCAGGAGAACTCCCTTGAGAAAAGCAGTGGAAGTTGCCATAGCCCTCATCGAGTGGGCTCTCTGGATGTGCGGAAGCGGCTTGTTCTGCAGTGATGCCTTAGTCAGCGCCGGGGAATGCTGATTTGGTGACGACGCTGGTGTTGACATGGGTGTTGGTGCCGGCTGCGTGGTCATGTGTGTTACCAATGCCGACACTAGGTGGCGTGCCGGTGCCGGCTGTAGTGTCGGTGCTGATGCAATCGGCACAGTAGGAACCAGTGCTGGCGCAGCTGGTGCCGTCGGCGCCGTCTGTGTCATCGGTGCTGGGTCAGAACTTGGTGCCGGTCTGGTTGCCACAGAAGCTACCGGTGCTGATTCTCTTGGCAGTGCAGTGCCAGGTTGGGCACTGACGTACTTAGGCCTTGTTTCTGCTTGGCGGGCCGGCGAGGATAAGCCGCGCCCGAAGTGCCCAGCTTGTCTCCCGTGCTAACCCGCGTTGTGTGTAGAGAGCATGAGAGAGAGGGGGTGTAGGCTTTGGTGAAACAGGCCGATGTCTGGCAGCTGTCACAGGCTCCGAAGGGTGGGAGGAATCCGTCTGAGGTGGCTGCAATGCTTTGTCAAACAAAAGCATTTTCAGCCTCATCTCCCTGTCCTGCCTAGCTCAAGCTGTGAGCTTTGAACAGTGGGGACATTTTTAAGGGATATGCCCCTCACCCAGGCACCTTATGCAGTGCAAATGTCCATCTGTCACCAACTCTGCATAAGACCGGATATGAAAGCAAACACACACACTAATATAGACTTTTGCAAATAACTCCACAGCCACACCTCCTACCCCAGTATATTTCTGGATTGCATTTAAACTCTTAGCTGTATTTCAGGCAAGTGATTTTGACACCCATCAACTACATGGACTACATTTAGCGTCAGTGAACAGAATTTGTAAAAGGATTACATTCTATCCTGCCCCCACCTCTGCCCCACTACAGTTCACTTTTTATAGGCAGATCATTAAGCTATTGAGCTGGTGAGAAGCAGAGTAGTAACGGAGACGTTCATATTTTTAACACCGCAGCACATGATAGCATGAATGTGTGAGTTTCTATTGCAATGCCACATAATGCTGGTGGTGGGCATGCAGGGGGATGCTAAGCCACTGGCATGTAATTCACCATTAGTGGATACATACTGTTACACCGTTACACAGCTGTAATAACTTTTGCATTGGTTCATAAACTGGAGATCCTTCCCACTACTAACAATAAACATGGAGCCAGAAACTTGCCAGGCTACAGGGTAACTTCTGTCTTTTCCATTTCTGAAAATGGAAAAAGCTTTTCTAAATAGGGACATCAAAAAGCTCTTCTAAATAGGGACTCACAATGTGCTGCAGATACTTCCCGCAGTTCACCTTGGCTGCAAACAGCAAACCGGAACCAATGGGAGCTGCCAGGCTTCATGGCCACAGTAAATAAACACACCGGAGTGGCTAACTAGCAGCTTTCTCGCAGACCACTTTGAAAAAAACTGGTCTAGCAAGTTCCTAAAGGTACAGGTCTCACTGTGTTGAGCCACTTAGTCCTCTCTCTGTATCCCCAATGCTGCCAGTTTCTTCGCTGTTTCCTGGTACGCATGGTCATTCCTAGAACTCTTTCTCAAATCAAATTTCTTGCTGGCCTGACCCCACAGTTCATCAAAATCTGGCTGTGTCCCCTTAACAAGGAAGAGGCCAGCTTGACAAATAGGGTTTCCAGGTGTCCGGTTTTGAACCAGACAGTCCAGTATTTGAGCTTTCTGTTTGTGAAACAAATTGAGAAAATATAAATGAGAAAATATAAATGTCCAGTATTTTCTAAATAAGATGTAATGTAGATTGCGATGTAATGTCAAGTGTGTCCGGTATTTTTGTTGAAACCATCTAGCAACCCTATTGACAAAGGACCACTTTTTGTTGGTGGCCATAGCTAATGCTAGATATAGTACTCTGTATCTACTCAGTGGGAATTCATTGTCCTCTTTATTCCAAGAGTAGCAAAACGACACTTGCCCATGGGATTGCGAGATAGTAATGATGAACTCTCAGGGCCTGAGTCCAAGGACCCCAGGCCCACTGCAAAATGATGGCGGTTGAGTTCAAGCCTCCACAGGACCCAGCTCAAACCCTCTAGCCCTGCAGGGCCTGGGTCCAAGTCACATAGAATTGTGTGTAAATGGAAGGGGGAGAGGGGGTGGAGCCCGAGTATGACCCAGGCTTACCTTGCAGTGTATAGATACCCTGTGACTTCATTAGAGGGCTCTGAATGGTAGATTGACAACAATAGAAAAAAACTAGGAAACACAGACCATAACAATGGAAATAAAACCAGAAAACAAACTAATCTTAACTGAGGATATTATCATCAATCATCAGATTAAACAAACACTCAAGATAATCTCATCTGAGGAAGTGGGTTTTGCCCATGAAAGCTCATTTATAAATTAGTCTCTAAAAGGTACCACAGGACTACTCATTTTTTAAAATAAATTGTTTTTAAAGTTACTGACTAACATGGCTACCCCTCTGAGACTTTTAATCAAATTAAGTATTAACCTCTGGCTAAAAGTAATGCTTTATTTGAGAGACAGGAAGAATGATTAGAAAGCCAGGTGTGTTCCCAGAACATATGCATTCTGAGCACTCCAGCAGAAAAGGAAAATCTGGAGCCTGCAGCATTTATGGAAAAGCTGCTGCCCAAACTGCTTGACTTGAATACATATGGAAAAAAGCAATTGGATACCCGTAAGGAAGCAGAATGAAAGCAGTAACTTTTAGCATTCTTCATACACCTGAGACATGTAAAGAGCCCTAGATACAGCAGGAAAAAACAGGGAAAAGAAATCCCATGAAAGGGAAGTAATCTGGCCTTCACCTCTGCTACTTGAACAAGAAGAAAAGATTTTAGGGAAATTAAGTGACAAATCCACTCCCTGAGACATGAAATAAAGTGTATGATACCCACTACCCAGCCAAACACTAGACACAATTTTAAATCTGGAAAATATACACACCCAGTCCTTGACATTCTCTGCAATAACTTTAATCAATGTTTTACACTAAAATAGTTTTCAAAATCATTGCTGAAATTTGTTTACCATAAATCACATTTTCATATTGAAAACCAGGTTCTTGGCAAATGAAAAAAATTCAAACATTTTAAAATGACAGAGTTTGGTTTGAAAATTTTGCTAAAAATATTATACAAAATTTTACAAAACAGCTGCAAATTGGTGCATATTAAACCCTGCAAAAAGAAACAGTTCCATATTATTGGCAAAATATATTTCCTTGTTTGTTTTTGCGCTTTTTTTTAACCTGGGGTCTAATATTCTGAGATTTAAAAACCCTCTAGAGAGCATAAAGGAATAAAGATCAAATTAATTAGATTTCTGATGTTAAGTTTATTTTCACTGACTGAAGCTACATTTTTCACATTGTAAAGTTTTTTCAGGCACAGTCCATAGTTTATGTATTTCTTTCACAGCATCAAGCACAGTATCAGTGCTTAAATAGTAATTACCAATGTTTTGTTTCAAATAGCTCGGGCTGCAAGGGACATGGGTTCCTTTTCTAGCTTTTAGACGGGATTTCCTTTCTTCCCATCTCAAATCTTTGTGAAAGAGTACACAATGATGGTTATGAACATAGTCATCTTCAATGTCAGAGAAAAAAATACAAGCCAAATATGCCTATTTGGATTTCTGTTTTTGTTCACTGTCTGGAGCCTGGATTTAACTATGCCTGTTTGTTCTGACAGCTAGGCCTTCTAGTGACTTTAGGGAAGAGCTGGACCTGACTCATACATAGGAGTACATTAAATGTAAAAATGAATAATTAATTTAAAAAATATGTAGCACGTTAGCATGAAGTGACATGAAGTAGTAAGCAATTTTAGGAAGGAGAATGATAATACCTTCAAAATTGTGGATTAGCCTTCTTAGAGCATGTGTGTAAATTCACCCCTAAAGTATCAGTCACACTATTCTTACCTTGTGTAAACTATGTCTTGAAAAGTTGGTAGGCACTTAATCAGTATTATTAAACAGAGTGAAATCCTGGCTCCACTGAAATCTATAGGCGCTTTGCCATTACCTTCAATGCAGCCAGCATCTCACCCATGCCATTTTTTATGTACAAATGTTTTTTTCTTTATATGACTAAAAATATTTTACATTTTCTGGCAACTGTTAAATCCCTAAAACTGAACATTTTTAATTGTTCTAAAACTGCAGTCTAGAATAAAATTAAACGGACATCTAATGCGAGTGGACACCTCCCCCCCTTTCATGTTTTGTTCAAAAGGCAAATATATAAACGCTGATTTTTTAACATTTAAAAATATATGGCAATGTTCACATTTTGTTTTATCCAAAAGTTTACATTAGATGTGTAAGATTTATGAAAAGCTAAAAGTTAGTCTAACATAAGAACAGCCATACTGGATCAGTCCATCTAGGCCAGTATCCTGTCTTCCAACAGTGGCCAATGCCAGATGCCTCAGAAGAAAGGAACAGAACAGGCAATCATCAAGTGATCCCACCCCTGTCACCTGTTCCCAGCTTCTGGCATATCTAGTCTCTAGATCTGTCCATTTGTTTCCATGAACCGTTTCAAATGTGCTATAATTAAAATTCACAAAACACTCAAGCACATTATACAGATATGAAAGTCACACCACCACTCCTCCCCTACCACCCTTTCTCCCCCAACCCCGTCTAGAATGAACACAGTTAAAGGATACAATGAGTGCATGGTTTAGGAGGCAGGACCTTTGCTTTTCTATCTGCACTTGGAAGACTTTGGCATGCTTTCGGGTGCTGTGAATAAACACCTATAATCACATTTCCCCAAGACAAATCCAAACTAATGTGATTCAGTAAGAGCTAGTTTTTCAAATTCTGATCCTTTCCACATTCCATAAGGAGCTACATGGTGATATTTCACATTAGTACTTTGAAAATAGCCTCGTGAGTGTGAACAGCCAATTTAGTATTTTGAATCAAATTCAAATAAAAATAAATTCCTGCAATTAGAGGAGTCTGAGATGTTATCTTTGAATTTACTAATGGCATATTTAAATGCAGATACTGATTTCATTAATCATTCTACAAATTTTGAACAGAGGGAGCAGCCTTAAATGGTGTTTATATTTAGTGCATTTCTTTTCACGTAAGAATTATATTATGTCAGACTTGAGGCATTCTTTTATTGAGATGTATTCAGTCTCTATTGGGAGTTCATACCTTGCACACTGGACAATTCTCTGAGTGAACAACAGTCCAGCCAGCATCAAGAAGACTTTCACGTAGAATACAAATGGGAAGCATTAGATGGCTACCTCTTGGGGATACAGAGTTCTCCAGGCTTCATCACTTTAACTGACGTAGAGTCTCCGGATTGGTCTCTGTTCACCCTCAGGGGCTGTCTGGAATTATAGATCAGGGACCTTATTGTCATACCCCAGCTGCTGCACAAAGACACTAGAAGAAAGGAGATTTACGAGTATTTCAGCAGCGCTGAACCAGGGATACAGAAGCTATACAGCAGGGAGTACAGTGACTCTAATTCTGTAGGCATTATGCAAAAAGAAAATGCAGAGTTTGGTGTCAAGGGAGCTCTCCAGAAGCAATAGGACATTTTTGTAAAATCTCTAAAGAATAAATTTAACAGTTATTAAAGAACAACACCCTGTTATTGCAGTCACTGAACTTCACATCACAAGGAAAAATACAAGGGATTTTAAGGAAGGCATCTGTCATTTAACAGTGGCAGTGACCTCAGCACTGACAAGCAATTCAAATCCCTAGTGATGGAAACACATTAACCCTTTGGTGCAGGGTGGGTTGGGACCTCTAGCATTCGGGCTGCTGCAAGCTATGGCAGCACATTCTAGTGACGCTTTGAGCCTCAGAATAATAATAATAATAAAATAATATTAGAAAGTAGTTTAATTAAAACTGCTGCACACAAAAGATTATGCATACATTGAACTTCGCTTATACAAAACGGACAGCCCAATAATAAGGCATTAGAATTTAATGGGCAGCATTAAGTTCTTCATTCAAAAATATTTATAGACGTGTTACTAAAAAACTGGACATGCACATCGAGGGATTGAACCTACATTAACAGTTCAAAATAAGAAAGGCAACAATTTTTTACACCAATCAGACGCAATATGGAGAAGCTCTACAGTTCCTAATCAACAGCTGCACAAGATAAGATCAGCTGAGATCCCATGCTGCAGTCTGATCAGCACAAATGAACCCTTACTCTCATGCAGATCCCACTGAAATCAACGGGGCTCTGCATAGGCGCGGAAGTCTGCTCAGAAGTGCCACACACTTGATACCAGGTGCCAGGAAGGAATCTTTTCACCAGCTATGGAGGCTACCCTAACCCAATGACTCAAGTAGCCTCAGTAAGCCATTGGAAGAAAAGAAAAGAAGAACTGCACAGTGATGGGACCGCTAGCTCTTTCCTCCCCAGGCCCACTCTCTGTCCACGACCACACAGGTAGCTAACATAGACCAGGGCACCATGAAAGGTATTCAACCCCTTCTCCGCTTCTTTAGGAAGTAGAATCATCCCACTTCTACAATCAAAGGGGCCTCCACAGCCCAAGAGAGGACTACATTTGCCCCATAGTAAATGCTGTTGTAATCATTAATGTGCAATGGTGTAGTGCTTTCCTTCCAGAGATTTTAATGGACTTCATACAAACTTCACAACACAGCTTGAGGGTTGAGTCAGGAATCATAGAACACTAGAACTGGAAGGGACCTTGAGAGGTCATAGAGTCCAGTCCCCTTCCCTCATGGCAGGACCCAGTACCATTCTAAGGGAGGAGCGGTGGACGTGGTATAGCTAGACTTAAGTAAGGCATTTCATACAGTCTTGCATGATCTTCTTATCAATAAACTAGGCAAATACAACGTAGATGGGGCTACTATGAGGCGTTATACAGGATATACTAAATGAAATAGAATAGAATACAGGATTCACTAAATGAAATTCTATAGCCTGTGTCATGCAGGAGGTTAAACTAGATAATCATAGTGGCTCCTTCTGGCCTTATGAATCTCTGAATTTAGAGGAAACTATTTGAGAACCTATCGTTATATACATAATGGCACCATATTTTCAGTGTAATATTTCACCCATTGCTTACTGCATCATAATATTCTTTATTTCATTGGCTGTCACTACAAATTGAGCAGATGTTCTCATTCATCTGCCTATGGCAATGCATAGATCTTTTTAAATCTAGGAAGGTGTTTGAGTAACTCAAATTATTCATTCTAACACATATTACCGTGCATTTATCCACATGGAATTTTTTCTGCCATTGTATTCTCCATCCCCCAGCTTTGTTAGGTGCCTCTTCACTTCCTCAGAACATTCTCCAGTCTTGATTAACCTAAATATCTTCATATACACCACGATGTCTATGAATTTAAAAAAAGAAATCCAAGGGGAATATCAACATCAAAGAAATCAATCTAGTCGGGCAACATTCATGGTCCAGCATGATTTTAGTTAGCTGGATGTCCACTTAGCATGGGGGGTAGCCAAATTTCTCACGGTCCCATAAAGTTTGTTTACAACCATCAGTTTGCTCTGGCTTTTTTGGAGGGTAAGTTGAATATAGAGGAGAATGAGATGGGAGAGTGCCTTTATGGCAGGAGAAAATATGCTTTTTGGAATTAGACCACTTCTATATTTTTATTAGTTGATATATATATATATATGACGAAACATACCCTGTGTTCTATATAATTTTAAGGAGGAGTTGCATGTCCAAGAGCCTCTTCCCCCAAGGATGACAAATCTTTCTTTCCTGGAGCTGGAAAGCAGATTCCCCAGAACGAGAAACACGTGGTTGGCATGAAAAATGAAGTTGCGGTGTGATGAAAATCAGTATTGGGAGACTATGAACTGAAGTGGGGAATGTTCCTCCAACTATCCCAAAATAGTGCATAGGTTGAACCTCTCTAGTCTGGCACACTCAGGGGGTCAATATTGTCTAGCAGCATTAGTAACACTCCCACTGCTTACGGTAAACAACAACATTTAGGGGTAAATAACAGCACAGAACACTGAGAGCCAGTATTGGTGGCTGTAAACAAACTTTATGGGACCATGAGAAATTTGGCTACCCCCATTGTAAGTGGACATCCAGCTAACTAAAATCATGCTGGACCATGAATGTTGCCGGACTAGAGAGGTCTAACCACTACGTGTATACTGTAAAAGCTCCTTGAATGGTTACTGTGATCAGGTGAGATGTACAAGGAAGCAGTTCTCTTGCTTAAACCAAAAAGAACTGGGGGCAGCATGTTCTCATGCTGGATTACTGACCATGGAATTATTTTTTCTGCTTTTTCTACCAAGCAGATTTGGTGACCTGACTTGCAAATCCCACTACAGAAGTTCATCAGTTTGCTCTGGCTTTTTGGGGGGATAAGTTGAATGGAGAGGCGAGTGCCTTTATGGCAGGAGAAGATATGCTTTTTGGAATTAGACCACTTTTATATTTTTATTAGTTGATTTATATATGAAGAAACATATCCTGTGTTCTATATAATTTTAAATATAATCAAGTGCATTCACATTCTTATTTGAATTGGATCATCTTGAGCCATTAGTGTTCAGCACCTCTAAAACCACCTGTATTCACATTACTACGTACGGTTTGAGATGTAGGGCCATCCTTAGGATTTATGGGGCCCTACACAGTACTATTAAACTGGTGTCCCTACACCTCAATGACATCCTGGAGTAGATGACAATTTTTTAGAGGTATGATTTTGTAATCTTCAACAAGAAACTAATTAAATGTTTTAAAGCAATTTTAAATTAAGTTACAGTATATACCTGTCAAATGGCTTCATTGCCATGACAATGGCAACAGCAGCAACAACTGCCTCTTTCACAAGATTAGTGTTCTGCTAATAGGTCTGGCAGGCTTTCACTTTCAAGTTAACTTGGTCCTCTCCAAAAGAGGACTCCCCAGGCTGCAGCAGCAACTGAACAGAGATAAGAAGCAGCAGGAGGATGGACATTAAGACTCAGCGGTACACCAAATTTTCCAGTGCCTTATGCCACTGCGTATGATGCATGTGGGTAAGGATGCCTAGAATTTTAGGCACTCAAGCCTGAAATTTGTTATTCATATAATTTAGAACCCATCTGCACCCTCTAAGGGCCCTGGCCAACAATGACCAAGCAAAAAAAAAAAAAAAAAAAAAAAAAAAAAAAGAAAGAAAGAAAAAAAAAATCCTTTTCTGTTATAGAATCTATCTATTGCCAGAGAATTGTGGTCCAGGACCCACTTTATTTTTAAACGTTTGCAATCTACAGGGTTGTGAAGATAACCCTGAAAAACAGTAGTGCAAATTGACACTGTTTGCTGCCAGTCTGAAGCAAATGCTCTAAGAGAGATGAGCAAGCCCATTATTTCCATGAGTTCTCAAACCTAATGACAGTTAAAACATTAATATTAACCATTTCATTCCTGATTGTTTCAAAAGAAACATTCAGCTAATGTAGTTATCCTACAACCCCCTACCATAATACAAAAAAATCCAGACTGTCCCCAACTCAGCTTTTAAGATTTCCTGTTTTTCCTCCATCTACCTCAATACAGTTATGCCTGGTCAGAATCAGAGCCTGTAGAACACTGAAAACAACAATTTTTAAATGAATTTAATATCAGAATAAATAGGGGCTACTATACCACTATGTATAATATAAATTATTCATTTGTTTTCATATTTAATTCATGAAAAAATTTCCATTTTTATTTAAATGAATCTGCTGCAGAATTTCAAGTCTGCTACACTAGTCACAACCCCCCCCCCAAAAAAAACCCAGACAGTTGCAGATTTTAGACCCTGCTCTCTACAGAGAGCAGAGGGACTTGCCTATGACCTGGTTTCTGCCTTCCCTTGCCCTTAGACAGGGAAAAGAGACTTTTCTGATAAAGGTGTTCACTTGGATCTCTAACAGCTGCAGCATGCAAAGACTGAAGCAAACCTACCTGAACTGAGGCTGTGTCACTTACAAAGAATATGCAGTAAGATGACAATTTCTAAGCCTTGCTCAACAAATTTTCACATTTTGGCATCTAGAAGATATTGGGAGACTAGACTGACATTTGAAGTAGAGCTGAATCTTGCTGAGTCTTTTCTTACTTTCTGGCTCTCCTCACTTGGTTTAACAGTACCCCCTTCTCCCCAAGTCCTCTCCTCCAAGGGAGTAACTGTGGGCTACTTGCCTCTGTAGCCCAAAACACACCCTTCTTATCTTCTCCCAGGAAATGACTGCAAACTACTGAGCCACAAAACCTCTACTACTCTCAGCTCCTGGGCTTTATACAGTCCCTCCTGTTACTGTCCAGCTGAGCCTCACCTAATGAATCCCTGCTCTCTGGCTCCTCCTCCAATTACTGCTTTGGCAATTAGTTGGTCCACCTTAACCCCTTTAGGCCTTATGGGAGGTGGATACCCCCATTACAAGGACCCTCTTGCTTCATTTGTTTTGGAAGTTGGGCATGTGAATGATGAGACAAGCATTGCAGGAAAATACACAGTGATCTCATGGTTCAGGCAGCTGAATGCTATGCTAGAAAACTGGTTTCTCTCCCTATCTTTGTTGGAAACCCCATGTGCTGCCTCACAAGTCACTTAACCCAAACTTTTCGCAGGTGCTCACTAATTGTGTGTTTCTCATTTTCTGGGTGCCCAACTTGAGATCCTGGGGTATGATTCACAAAAGTGCTAAGTATTCATCTTCAGCTGGAGTCAGCTGAAACTGTTGAGAACACGTGCTGTCAAAATGGCAAGTACTTTGAAAAATCAGGTTCCAGGCATCTCAAGTTGGGCACCTAAAGCTAGTGGCCAGTTCACACTTTTGGCCTTGTTCTCTCAGTATCCTCATCTGTAAATGGTGATGATGCCGTGCCAACACTTCGTGGGACAGTGGTGTGGTGAAAGAAAATTCATGAATGTTAGGGTTGCTCCTGCTTTTGGGCAGGAGGCTGGACTCAATGACCTCTTGAGGTCTCTTCCAGCCCTATGATTCTATGATTCTGTGTTTGTGAAGCACTCTGATACACAGGGGCGGCCCGTGCCTATAGCAAACTCAGCAGCCACCTAGGGCGCCAAGTTAAATGGGGCACCAAATTCCCTGCCACTTCCCCTTCCCCTAACGCCTGGCTTTGGCCCTGGGGGAGGAGTGCAGCGGCTTCCCTGGACCGCAGGAGGGGTGAGTCAGCCCCAGAGGAGGAGCGCGGGGAGTTGGCCCCAGGGGAGGTGGTGCGCGGGGGTTCCCTGCGCCGCGGGAGGGGGATCGGCCCCGGGGGAAGAGGCCACGGGGGTTTCCCCGTGCCATAGGAGAAGAGGGGTTGGCCCCGGGGTAGGCACGCACCGGCTTCCCCTGTGCCGTGGGAGGGTGGGGTCAGCACCGGGAGAGGCACGTCCGGGGGTTCTCTGGCCGTGGGGGGGGGTCGGCCCCGGGAGGTGGCACGCAGGAGGCGGCACGCAGGGGTTCCCTGCACCACAGGAGGAGCGGGTCGGCCCCCGGGGAGGCAGGCGCAGGCTTCCCTTGCACAGCGGGAGGGGGGGGGTCGCCCGAGAGGCATGTGCCGGCTTCCCTCGGGGAATCCTGGGAGGAGGTGGGTGCAGGGGACTTTCTCCCCCCCACTGGCACCCTGTTCCCTCTCCCCACTCCCCTGTCCCCAGCCACAGATCTCCATCCCCAGCCCCCCGTCTCCATCCAGAGAACCAAAAACCTCAGTCTATATCTGCCCTTGGGGTTGGGGGGGGGGGTCGCCGATTGCATGGTTCGCCTAGGGCGCCAGTTGCTGGCAGCTAGTCTAGGGCCACCCCTACTGATACATAGAAAAGTCCATTTGGAAATTAATAACAATTGTTATTGCATTAACATGTGTTGATAGAGAACAATAAATAAAGCATGGGTCCACACAATCAAGAGAAGATGAAAAGAAATATCAAATAGTTACACATTCATTGAGCACTGTCTATCCTTCAAGTATCTCCACATACCCAGGGCAGTTATCTCTTGTTTTTCAGTTGCTATACTGTGAAAGATCTGTTTCCTAGGCTGTCTAATAGGAAATGGGATTGCTTGGACACGGTGTGTGTATGGGGAAGGGAGTCACATTTAAACTGATAATTTATGCCCACTCCAAGCACAATCTTCTAAATTGCCCTAAACCAGAAAGGTATTGGAGAAAATAAAGCATCTTAATTCACATTAATTCAAATGTCCAACGTGCCTGCTTCAAGTTGCAAATCTGTCTTGCAGCTGCTGTTTTTAATGAAAACTGATCCATCTATAGTATCCAAATTTTCCAATCTTGGATACTGTCACTAGGAAGACCCAAGTGAGTTGATGACCACTTTCCTGGGTGTTATGTCTTTCAGCTGAGCCAGTCTGCTGTCACATTTACAGGACCATTTATGTAGATTATTTTGAGCAGCACATGCTTTTTTCTCTGTCCACTAGAACTAAGTCATAAATTCTACTGCAACTTGGTTCCCTTTGTGCCTCCTTGCCAGTGGGAAGTAGGTTGTTACAGTGCATCAGACAGTAGTGGTCATCTCTACAAGGTAGTATCTTTTTTGCCAGATGTCAGCCTCTTACTTCCAAGAGGCTGATGCTGCTATTCTTTTTAAGCACCATTTGTTAACATTTTCCCTGTTTACTGAGGCAAGCACTGTAGTCCAGTCACTCTGAAAACAGAATCTGAAGGCCCTGAAAACTCCTACTTGAGCTCTCAGGATGACCACTAGAAACTAACTCTGCCTTGTATGTATTGTTCCCCAAACACCTTGCTATGAGCAAGCCTTTTAAAAGTCCTCATTTGTCAACAGTCCAAGATGCAGCTTTCTTCATCAGAAGTCACTAAACCCTTGATTTTGGTTCTGGGATAGGATCGTAAGTGATGAGTGACTTTTGCTAGACCAATTTCAATGTGACAAAACTCTCAGTTGATTTATTTCTCTCTCTTAACTGATCTAACTTCTACCATGTGAATTGTTTGAGGCAGTACAATTGCCCATTTGGGAACTAATGGTAAAGCCAGAGTTCTTTGGCTAGGATCCCGATAATTGTCATCTCTGCTGCACTTGTTAATATCACTGTAACTAGGACATTTGTGAAAAGGCTGAGCTTTGACAGAGAACATGAAAGTAAATCTGAAGAATTTCCTGTGGCTGATTGAAATGCGTACATAGATGTGTAAATACTTGTGGTGTATTCTAGGGTGGCATCAGCATCTCCAGCCCAAATGCCCTAGAGTTGCTGGGTTTAGTTTAATTGAGATTCTAGAAGTCAAGTAAGCCAATTTCAGATAGCACTCTTGGGTAGGTACATAATCATACTAGCAATTTGCAACATCTGGAGCCTGAGTCAAATTCTGTCTCTGATGTTCCTACCTCCATACTTTTCCTCTTGGACTACGTCTAAACTGCTGGCTTCTTGCCCAAGACGACTTTTGCGCAAGAGTTTTTGCACAAAAACTTCTTGCACAAGAGCACGTCCACACCTCAAAGCGCATCGCAAAAGCAATGTGCTTTTGCACAAGAGAGCGTCCACACTGCATGGACGCTCTTGTGCAAGAAAGCTCTGTGGCCAGTCACAGAATGGCCACCAGAGCACCTGTGCTTTTTCCCATCAGGGTTTCTTGTGCAAGAGACCCCTGCAGAGCATCCACACTTGCCTTTTTGCGCAAGAACTCTTGCTCAAAAAGGAGTTATGCCTCATAAAAGGAGGTTTACCTACGCCAGAAAAAGCCCTCTGTTCTGCCATTTTATTGCCAATTTATTTGTGCAAAAGCGCATTTGAGGTGTGGACGCTCCGCAGGTTTTTGCGTAAAACCGGCCATTTTTGCGCAAAAACCTTGCAGTTGTAGACATAGCCTTGGTGGTGGAAGATCCTTTTGATTAACTCAGATGAAAGATATATAAAGGGATACCAGTTTTCATAGCAGGGCATGTGGCTGAGACTATGTCTAGACTGCAGGCTTCTTTCGGAAGCTTTTCCAGAAGAGATTTTCCCAAAAAACTTCTTCTGAGAGCGTCCACACTGCCAAAGCACATCGAAATAGCCATCTGCTTTTTCGACAGATAGCGTCTACTCTGAATGGACGCTATCTCTCATGTAAGCTGAGATTACTATGGGCAGAGAGGACACCAGGGCACCTGTGCTTTTTCCTCTTTCCTCTTCTAAAGAACTCCCCTCTTCCCCATCCACACACGCCTTTTTCCCGAAAGAGCTCTTTCAGAAAAGGCGTACTTCCCCATAGAAAGAGGTTTACCAATGTCGAAAAACCCCCTCTGTTCTTTCAAAAAAAAATTTTTTTGAAAAAACGCAATTGCAACACGCACATACATGAGGTTTTTTCGGAAAAATGGCTGTTTTTCTGAAAAAAAAAAACTCTGTAGTGTAGACATACCCTGAGACCACTTTCTTTCCTTGTATTATATCTGCAATGACCTTGTTTCTGAACTTTGGTTGAGATTGCCATTTAGTGTGTCTGGTAGTGCTGCTCCAATTGTTTCCCATGTACTTCACTGATTGCCACTAAGTTCAAAGATGCAAAGAGATCCTTAGAGTCTGTAGTGGCAATGGCAACTCAGGAGAAAGCTACTGAGAATTTGTTTAGAAGGGCTTATGAATGCTTGACCTATAACAGGAGCAATTTCTTTACCTTTCTGAATCAGGCTAAGAATACATGGGCAAAATATGTGGCAGAAGATGCTTAAAGAAATCAGCCACACAATGCCTCAGTTTTCTCAATTATCTGAGGAATGGGTTTTGACCTGCTGCCAGAGTTTGTTAGTTTCCACCACTGCTGCTGAAGATGATTGTTGAAGCCTTTTACCATGGGTCAACGTCTTTGATTGCTTGATCCCACTGAAGTGGGGTTATTGGCTAACAAGCAAAACAAATTATGTGGTGTGGGGGCGAAAGAATGAAAACTTGCCCTCCAAAGCAAAAGATGTACCTTGGTATCAGTAGAAAAGGTATGTGAATGGTTGGTCCACTATAAAATAAGATTTTTACTTCCACATCCCTTCAATTCCAGTCCCAGCCCAGCTCCAGAATGTGTCCAACTGTATCTATTGAGAATGAGAGAAAAAGCATAGTCCTGTGACTGAGACACTGGACTAGGACACAGGTCACCTGGAACAGAATTCCTGGCAAGTCTGTCTCAATTTCCCCACCTGTATACATGGGAATAGTTCCAGTCATGCCCACCCCTCTATTATGAAAATTAGTTTATGAATACGCATAACTTAAAGATAATTTATGCAAAAGGAGGTGTGTAATCTATTTTGAACGTTGTAATCTGACGAATCTGTAAATCTTGTGTGCGCATGTATCATTCTTGTATGTGAAGTTAGAAATATGAAGAGTGAATTTGTTTTAATTCTAAATGTGCTAATGAGGTCCATTAGTGATAGTTTAGGTATTTAATGGCTCAGTGCTCAAACCAACAACCCCCAAATAGTTTTACTTTTCCTGTAAGCCCAAACTGTGATTAGTCTTACAAAGTGTGATCATGCCAACCTGGTACTGGAATCCATTTTGAATCTAGTACTTTTTCATGTGGATGGAGAGACTGACCAAAAACTTCCTGCATTTGCGGAAAGTCTATTTAAGGAATGGAAAGCAATCAGGTCTTTGTCTTCAGCTGGCTTTTGAAATTACCTTCCCACCGTAAGAGGATACAGATGAAGAGACCTGAAAACAAAGAACTGTAGCGAAAGGGTGAAAGCAAAGCTACTGGGCCTAGGTCAGAAAAAGATCAACTGTAGCCTGAGATAAGAACTGTTTAGGGTAAGATTTGAATTTCTTAATGTATTATAATTAGCTAGTATCTTTTGCTTAACTTTGACCATTTTCAAAGTTTCCTGGGTGTTGTCAAGACCTCAATCCTCCCAGAGCTGAGCTGTTTCAGTGTCTGTTGCTCTACAGGGGTGTGGGTGGTTACCACCAACTCAGTGCCTTGGTTTGGTGAAACGAGAGCTTCTGGCCCAACAGGATAGGGTGATGAGGAACCCACAGGGCAGGAAGGTGGGCATCAGTAGCTTGATCAGCGCACGGGGGGGGGGGGACTTTGTTAATGACCAAATCTTCAATTTTTTTTTTTGGTCTCAACAACCACTTTCCTTATATTTGGCAATATAGAGTAAAATTCTCTTTAAGCCAACACCTGCTCACCTTTTCACTACAGGTTATATCAGTGGGCTAGAAACTCCAACCCAGTCTGTATCATATAAATTATTTTAGTTAGTTTCCACCATAACTAGTTTCCTCCCTCTTCCCTGCCCTCGTACCTATATTCGCAACCCTCTCCATCATATAAATATGGCAAGTGAAACTGCTACATATTAACAGTTTGTTAATATGCTTTGATAATTTGGTTCAAGAGGATTACATCAAAGTATATTAACTGTTAACGCACGTCACAAGGGTCCACAAAGACACAGCAGGCTAGCACAAGGTATATTCACACTCCTGCTGGATAGAATGTATGCAGAATGTGCACACAATTGCTATGTTAATCACTGAACTGCAAATGAAATAAGTTTGCAAACTGGGTTTATGCTTGAATTGTTTTAAACATTTCCCAGAAACACTGAAAAACATCAATTTTTCCTACTATTTATTTACAGAAAATAAGAACACCAATGTTTCTAAAACATTTTATTGCTACAAACTGGTACATTTTATCACAAAAAGCTACAAAGCATGTTTATAACATGTACACTACTATATAGTGTACAATACAGTCCAAAACCAGCCACACTTATAGCACAATTTTTCAGTTTATGCATCGTAGCCCTACGGGGTCAATATTATGAGCTGCGTAATATATTATGTTACAGCACTTTGAATATTTACCCTCAAACTACCTTTCTCAAGTGGTTAGAACAAACACTAATAACGTATCCAATTTTCAAGACCAAAAAAGAGGAAGCTTAAAAAATATACAACACAAAATGTTTTAATCAGCTCTAACAATTCGGTTGCCATAAAAGCTAAACTAAAATTGTCTGGATATCATTTTAAATAAATGGGAAACATATAGAAATTATATAAACAAGTACTCCACATAATGGAATGCATGCACAGGGTAGGGGTGTTACACAATTCTCATCTGTGAAACTATTACAAATTCTTACATTTAGCTGCTTTAGAACAGAAATAAAAAGCTGTTTTTCAACTTGAATTTTTTTCATTTTCATGCATTTAGTTATCTTCAGTTTGGTCAAGGGTGAAGTCAGTTTGTTCTTCGGTTTCTTCCTCCTCCTCCTCCTCCTCTTCCTCTTCAGCAGGCTCAGCCTTTTCTTCTGCTTCTTCCTCCTCCTCTTCCTCCTCCTCCTCTTCTTCTGCTTGCTGATCCTGAGATTGACCAGTATTTTCAAAAGGATTTTCACCCTAAAACAGAGAGATCAAATTGTTCCAACATTTTGAAATCTAAGACAACAGATATAAATCCTTGATTTTATTTAGCAAAATCATGCACCGTTGGGTCACGTAAAAGGAAAAGCTGCTGAAATAATGTCAGACTTTGTTACACTATTACTGAGGCAACACATGGATATTAAAACATGGATTTTAGAGGTTCAAGATGGGCTACTTCTAATTTTTATATTATACTCATACACACCACGTAAGTATAAAATGAGATACAGAAGTACAAATCTGTAAGTGTTAAAAATCATGATCTCAATATTTGGCTCTAATGAAATCAGAACTAGCACTTAACAGTTTGAGCTGCTGCAGACTGTCAGCACCAAAGTGTTAGAGATGCAGATCAAACCTCAGTATCACTTCAGTATTAACACCACAATAGATAAAACTGCATGCTTAAAATTTCACACACAAACAACAAAACAAAACAAAAAAAACCAATTCTTCATGTAGCTCCAGCAGTTCTGCTTCCTGGATTGAAGGGTGCCTGTGAAAAAACTAGTTTCTGTCTGCCTTCCCCTATTCACACGAAGGCTAAATCTACAGTAGCACTTTACAGTGCTGTTGCTTTCTGGCTGGTGGTGTGAGAACACCCCCCTCTGCCCAAGCACAGTAAATTACAGAGCTGTAAAGCACCAGTGTGAACCAGACTACAGTGCAGGCCACTCCCCTCCTGGAGACGTTTATACAGAGTGCTGGGAGACCTCTCTCCCAGTGCTCGTGGCATGGCCACACTTTTAAGTGTAGACAAAGCCTAAGTCAGTCTATTCATTCTCAATACAATAGTTTTATTTCATAAAGGCAAAATTAAAATCAAGTTAAACCCAGGATTATAAACCTTTTAACTGGTCACTGAAATTGACTGCTCTGAAATTCATACTCTTCATTATCCTTAGCAAACCAAATAGCAGCAAGCAGATTTCAAAGACAGAAGTTTATTTTTAATAGGTTAATGATTCCAGTGGTCACCAACCAGTAGATGGGGATCTACTGGTAGATCTTGGAGCCTCTGAGGGTGATTCTGACTGGTTTGGCCAAGAGGATAACAAGCGCAGCACTTCAGCTGCCACTCCCCCCACTGCTGTGCATCTCCTGCCCTTTGCCTTGGAGCTGTGCCCTTCCCCAGGATCCTCCTGCCCCTCTTCCACCCTTTATTCTATCTCCACAGAACGGGGGGAGGGAAGGGGCACACAACAGGGCGTGGAATGGAAGGAGTTTGCTGGCTGCTTTTGAAAGTGGTACAGAGCCTGCACCACCACTCAGGAGCCACCTGAGGTAAGCAGTGTCCATCTCAAATCAGCTCCAAACCCATGCCCCCCGTCTTGAACCCCTTCCTGCACCTTAAGCCCCTGCCCTAGCCCTGAGCCCCCTGGACCCAAACTCCCTTACAGAGCCTGTACCCTGAACCCCCACCTGCACCCCAACTCCCTGCCCCACGCTCAACTCAGAGCCCCCTTCACACTCCAAATCGCTTAGCCCAAAACCAGAGCCTGTGCCCCAACCCTCTGCCCCTGCCTGATGAAAGGGAGGGAGGACGGAGTGAGCACGGTCAGGGCCTTGGAGAAGGAGCACAAAGGAGGCGGGGCAAGAGTGTTTGGGTTTGAGGTAGATCTTACATTGCACTTGTGAAAAAGTGATCTTATGGTTAAAAAGGTTGGAGATCATTGGGTTAGTCAAAACTTAAATTTTCTCCTCAATGCTTTCCCTGTTTAGTAGGGACATTCAATACAGAACTTTTGTTTTTGCTGTACTCCTTTAACAATAAGCAGCAAAAACAATGGAATGTAGACAACTGTTTCACACAAGCTACTAATTAAAGCAAAACTAATTTTCCAAGAGTATTACTTAAAGATGATCTGAAAAGGAAAAAAATATTAGGCTTGTCTTTTTACTTATGCTGTATAAAGAAAGCCATATAAGTTTGGAGTTTATTTTTAAAATGTTTTCCAAGCATCACAGTGCGTCGTTCAGCATCAACTTAGAAGGATTTCAGAAGGATAGCCATGTTAGTCTGTTTCAACAAAAACAAGGAGTCCGGGGTTGTTAAACAAATTTGTTAGTGTTTAAAGTGCCACCAGACTCCTTGTTGTTTTAACTTAGGAGGACCATAATACCAGACACGAATGGAACTTGATAATCTCAATATTTCTAAAGTTAAAAAAGCAATAGCAATCTGGATTTATGCCATTTTTTGAGACAGATACTCTCTCTCAGCCTGAAAACCAAGGTTACTTACCTTACGAAAACTGCAGTTCAAGATACATTTGTCCACACAGATCACAATGCAGACACATGCACATAAGGCAGGGGTGTGCAATAATTTTTGATGGGAGCAACTCCAAGAATTCGGTAAGTGGTCAAGGGTCGCACTCTTCCATGATATTAATGATGAAGTGGCAAGGTCTGGGATGGAGGTGGGTGCAGAAGGGAGCTTGGGGTATGGGATTATGGTGCAAAAGGGGATGTGGGATCTTGGAAGAAGTTTGGGTGAAGGAAGTGGCTGTGACCAGTGTTCCCTCTAAGATTTTCCATTCATGCACGGAATGAGTTTTGTCTTGTGCACTAATACTGAGATCATGTGTGCTTGTTCGGATGTGTGCCACCATTGCATCTACCAGTTACTAACAACGGAAGAAAGAATACTAAAACAACCCTTCCCCAGTCAAAAAGAAAAAAAAAGAGCTGTTAAATCAGAACTTTCACCCAAGCATCCTTATTATTATGGTATGGCTGACGCTAAGTGCCAATGTACTGTATCATGCCATCAGTTTCAGATAAGGTAAAAAGACATCATCATCATTCTTCTTTCCCCCCCCCCCCCCCCCCACCTGCAAAGTTTGAACATAAAGCTGTCTTTCTTAAAGATCTGTGCTGCACTGCTACAGTAATAAATAGTGGTGCTAACCCCAAAGCAATCAAACCTCAGGAGAAGATTATGAAATGCACAGGGTATGAACTAGTAGGAGAAGCAGGCAGGGAAGGGGGCATGTGTTTACAATGTTGTTTCCATTAATATTTGAGGGCCAGCTCAACACATTTTAGGGATTAAGTTTCAAAGCAAAGCTGGCACTGGACAGGACACAGAGGCAGCAGGGTCCCTGCCCCCAAGGAACTTAGAACATCTGTTGATTAGGATTTATTTTTGCTACCAGGCTCCCTTGTATCTCCCAGCCCCAACTGTCTGGCCCCATGTCACAATCTCTCTGGCCCTGAGGCAAAGGGTGAGCTGGCGGCTGCTGTCTCTGGGGAGTATCTGTGGGAGGGGTCAGACAAGGTCAAGGCAAGAAGCCAGCAATTACAGACTGGTAAGTCTAACATCAGTACCGAGCAAATTAGTTGAAACTATACTAAAGAATAAAACTGTCAGACATATAGATGAACATAATCTGTTGGGGGGAAGTCAACATGGTTTCTGTAAAGGGAAATCATGCCTTACTAGAGTTCTTTGAGGAGGTCAACAAACATGCGGACAAGGGGAATCCAGGGGATATAATATTCTTTGTTTTCCAGAAAGCCTTTGACAAGGTCCCTCACCAAAGGCTCTTAAGTAAAATAAGCTATGTAGTGATGTAAGCGACTAAACAGACTAGTCAAATATCGGATAAGCAAAAGCAACAGCATGGAGCCCGGGACCAGCGGGGAGCCTCTTTAAAATGTACAAGAGCCCCAGTGAGGACTCTTGTACATTTCAAAGTTGGAACACCGCATGGAGTCCGGGGTTGGATCCTGGAGCCAGTGGGGGACTCCCTGCTGGCTCCAGGATCCAGGTTGAGTTTCAATCTTTGACATGCACATTTCAATGGATTGATAACTGGTTAAAAGACAGGAAACAAAAGGTAGGAACAAATAGTAAGTTTTCAGAGTGGAGAGAGGTAACTCCCAAGGATCTGTCCTGGGACTAATCCTATTCAACTTATTTATAAATGATCTACAGAAAGGAGTAAACAGGGAGGTGGCAAAATTTGCAGATGATGCCAAATTGTTCAAGATAATTAAGACCAAAGCAGACTGTGAAGAGTTTCAAAAAGATCTCACTAAACTAAGTGATTGGGCAACAAAATAGCAAATTAAACTTAATGTTGATAAATGTAAAGTAATGCACATTTGGAAAAATAATCCCAACTACACATACAGAGCCTGACTTCCCCTGGCTTCTCAGGTCATATGCAGGCTGAGCTGCAGAGCAAAACTGGAGGCGGGGAGACCTTTCTAGTTACCATGTGTGACGGTGCGTTGGGGTCTTCCCGTCCCCTGCACCCCCGTAATGGCACGGACAGACTCCACCAGCCAGTAGAATAGAGGGAGTTTATTGCTTCTCCAGGATACAGCACAGCACAGATGTCATCTGGTTACAGGAACCGGGCTTAGGATGCCTCAGCCCCCCTTGAGATGGGGGAGACTGGGCCCCTACATTCCAGCCTCTTTCCCTAGGCTGTCTCCTCCATGATCCCAGACAGAAACTACACTCACTCACTTCCAGCCCTGCCCCCCTTGCCAGGGCTCCACTCCCCTTCTTCCCATTGTTCTGCTCCATGGGAGATACCCATGGAAGCCCCCTTGCATAATGACTCATCCCCTGCCCTGCTGGGTCGTGCTGCAGACAGCAGCCAGTGGAGGTAACTCACAACCCACTACGTCACACCATGCTTCAGAGCTGCTGGTGCTTTGGTACCAAGATGGAAGATCTGCGGAGCCCCCTCAAGCTAGTGAATCACTCGGGGCTTGTTTTTAGAAGCCTTTCAAGAAGACTCCGCTGTGGGGTGTGGGGGTTTTTTTTTTTTTTTTTTTTTTTAAACTAATCTATCCCTATTGAAGTTAAAGATTCTGGGGATAATCTCTCAGAAGTACAGATCTGGAATCTGAAGTGTTTTCTCCCCAATGAGCAGTTTTACACTTTAGCTTCCAGTTCCTGTGAGACTGCCACTTTAGCTGTGGCAGTTGAAGCAATTTTGTGAGGCTATCCCAGGCATCAGACACAGTGAGAGTGTCTGAATATTATAGGTACTGGTTACAGGAGAGGCACCCCCCAGAGCTGGTAGAGCTAAGAATACCCCCAGGTGTGGGACTGGGAACAGATCAATCTCTAGCAATGAGGAATACAGAAACAAAGTCATCTGTGGACTTTTACAGGCCTGTTCTACAGCTAATAATGTCCCATGATGGACTCTGTCAACAGTGAGTCCTGACAAACTGTACATACTATTTGCAGTGATACTTGCAATCAGTTCAGTCATTGATGGACCTGGTATTCCTGAGATCTGTGGGATTTTGTACAGTTACAAAACTGTGAACCAAATTCTTGCAGGGAAAAAATACTGACGGATTTGAAGTCATTCCCCCTAAAGGTATAGGATTTGTGAATCTAGTTTCACACATCCAGTGTACAATCTGCTCTCAATGACCCTGCTCTCCATTGTGCGCAATATCAGAGAACTGAAAGAGCAATTCAACAAAGCTCAATTGGCAACAAAGTCAATATCTGGAATGATGCAGTGACACATGAAGATGGCTGAGTCTTTGCTTTGTTGCTCTTTATTCAATCGGTCAGGACTCCTAATTAGAATTTGAATCTTGTAGCACTAGAAGACTTCCTGAAATAGTTTTTTTGCTTTAGCTTTAATCAACTATTCTACCATGATTTCCTGGTACCTCACTGATATCAGGAGACGTAGAAAAGTCTAACCCTGACATATGGGAGGAATTTCAAAAAGGAAATGTTGGTTTTTAAAACCAAAGATTGTCAGTTTCCTTCTGTGCACTAGGTTCAGAGTGAGTCCTGGAGCATGAAAAAACAGAGCAATGAAAGTAAGTACTTGGGTAGCTGCCAGAATAACAGCATCCAAATGCTTTTTTTGGTTTTCCTGACAATCTTGACAAATTCACTACATATTGAACACAACATTAGGTATGGCTAGGGTGACTTCTAAACTCATTGGGTGCTGTTAAATATCAAACAGAGGCAATTCAAAAGCTCTAGGATGAGCTCACTCACACTGGCAACCCATTCAGGTATAAAGGACTGGAGCTTATTAATATGACAAAAGCAGTTTTCATTGATCAGTCAGATGGTTACTTTGGGTCATGACTTAAATGAAGTCTTCAAAAGCAAAGAATTATCCAAGACCCCATCAGTTTGAGGGCTCCAATCAAGAAGAACATACTAAAGCTGTGCTTGAACACAAAGGAAAGAAAAAGTCAGAGTGAAGGTGGCAGGGACTACTACAGAGTTAACCGCAGACCAATCATTGTTTTGTTGTCTTCACCCTGCCCACCTTTCAGTGTGATGTTGATCTAAGTGAAACTCTGGGAAAGTACATTTAAAAGTGATGAAAAAAATACATATATATCTAAAGAATAGCAAACTAGTAATTATCTTGCATGGTCTTCTGCCAGCAACTATTGACATGACCAGTAACTTGTACCAGTAGATGCCTTTCAGCATAGCAATCAAGATGGTATGACTCAGGTACAAGGTCTTAACAAACCAGAAACTGTTAATATAAGAATGGCCATACTGCGTCAGGCCAAAGGTCCATCTAGCCCAGTATCCTGTCTTGTGACAGTGGCCAAAGCCAGATATCCCAGAGGGAATTAACAGACCAGGTCATCATCAAGCGATCCATTCTCTGCCAGAATCTAGGAATGGGTGACAAAGAGTCAATTGAACACTTCTTTATGAGGCTACAGAGAAATATTGGACCTATGACAAAGTCCATTTCATGTTTAACACATACAGAGGAATCTATTAACAAATATAACCAGAAAAAAAGAGACTCTGTGGTATTGTACCTGTCTAACAGAAAAATCCTTGACTCTAGAACATCTCCAATATCACAATGTCTCAATCACATGAAGGATGAGTTAACTCAGGCCTGGGCAAAATACCCTCCACAGGCCGGATCCAGCCCACCAAGCCGCCGGATCCAACCTACAGACGCAGAGGGGAGCCTCAGGCAGATCCCTGCCTGCTCCCCTAATGAGAAAAGCTGCTGTGGGGCTGTTTGAACAGATGTGAGCTTGGGAGGAGGAGTAGACACTTCATGCACAGCTCCCAACCCCAGCACAATCCCATTGGATGGTTTCCAGTCAATGGGAGCTCCTGCAAAGTATCTCCTCCCCTCCCCGCTTTCCCTCAGGTTCTTAGCTGTTCAAAAACCACATAGTCCCTGCAGCCAGTGCAGGAGCAGGGTAGGCAGGGAGTCTGCTTGAGTCTGCTGTTGGCCAGGAGTCAAGCAAGTAAGTCTTCCAACCAGAGCCTGCCTCTGGCACTCCAACCCCTCTTGCTCCCCACCCCCACATAACCCAAACCCACTGCCCCCCTCCTGCCCCTCAATTCTCTGCCCCAGGACACAGCCCCCTCCTGTCCTAGGCCATGACCCTAACTCTCTGCCCCCCTCCTCTATACAACCCAAACAGCCCCCCCTCATGCCACCATATCCCCTCCCAGATCCTGCACCCCATCTCCGGCTCCAGGTCACAGCCCAAACCCCTAGACCGCCTCCTGCACTCTAATCCAGGTTATAACTACCTCTTTCATCCGAACTCCCTCCCAGACCCCACACCTCTTCCATTAATATGGTCACTTTTAAAATTTGTGGAGTGGCCCTGCCATAAAAAAAATTATTGCTCACCCCTGAGTTAGCCACATACATTGCAGGAAAAACACTCCATCATATGAAGAACTGTCTTATCTCGTCATAATGAAGCTGCAGCCTAGCACTGTTCGTTGGAGTTTCTTTGTACTTTGATGTGGAGACTGACACAAATTGTCTTGCATGCCATCAATGACACAGAGAAAAGTGCTACTAAACTTCAGATTTTGGCACAAAAGGCTGATGTTCTAGTGCTCACTGTGAAATGCCAGCCAACACTTCGACAAGATTCTGGCTTTGTGCTTTCCAGTGGGGAACAGAATTGATGTATAACCCTCATTTGGCCCATTGCCGGGTTTCCATTCTTTCAGTACATGGCAGTACCGGAAAATTGGCTGGAAAGACCAAATTATTTTAATGGAAGGCATTGGATTCAGCTGAGAAAACTCTCCTTGTTGTGAAGGTGCTCAGAATGGCTGAGACCGTCACTGACAAATGCACTGGAGATATTCATGTGTCATTAGTGTGACATGTATCTAGCAGCGGTGCCCTAGATGGAGACAACATTGATGCCTGCTTTGATTTCAGTCTTGTATATCGAGCCTAACTTCCCTAAGATTACCAAAGAGAATTATCTCTTACGTAAGCAATGCACCCATGTTAAAGTATAACAAAACATTGATTTTAAAATATTTTGTCGTGAATATATATCAATATAATTGTTCTACATTTGTCATGTTTGGCACCATAGTGTTTGTGAGCGAATGGGTTTTCCAATCATACCAACCTCAACCCATTTCTAATGATAGCAAACAATAGAAATTTCCACAAACCAGAAGACCTAGAGCTAGGCCCCAAGATACGGTGCCCCTGTCTTGCCACAGAAGGCAACACCACTGATCGGATTCTGTAGATTTTTATGAATCAGCTTACACCTCTAATATTATGATTCTGTAGTTTTTTATTAATCAAATTACACCTCCCATACCACCTATTTATAGTCTAGAGAACTTTTTACTATTGGTATTAATTCCCTTTGTAAGATCCAACTCTGCTTGGTTTGGCAATTCTCACTTTATTCCTAAACTTTCTCATCTTCAAAAGATAATATTCCTTGCTGATCCATCCTCATCTTCCATTACTTGTAGGCTTTTTTCTTTTCCATAACCACCTATTTGAGATGCTGGCTCATCTAGGTTGGTCTGCAATCCCTATGAATTTTTTCCCCTTTCTTGGGAAGCAGACTTCAGATAGCTTCTGCAACTCTGACAAAGTAATTTCAAGCCTCACTCACATTCAGATCTTAGACTTTTTCAGTCTAGTCCACTTCTCTAAACTCCCTTAATTTTTTAAAGCTAGTCCATGGATTGGGGTGGTTTAGAAGAAGGTAGAGGAGACAAACTTCAACTGAGATTAGCATCAATTGGGGTTCTAGAAGGAACAGGATGAAACCATCGACAAGATCAGAGATGACACTATAATTTTTCCACTCATATCTTACCTTGACATATAGCTCATATCGTGCCTTCACTATTGGATTATTCAAGATGCTGGTAGCAGTCAAGACACTCTCCCTTTTTATTTGTTCTCTGTATGCCTATGAAATAAATTTAATTGTAACTATTACAACCTGATCCATTTAAACAGTCACATGATACAAATTTAATTCATGCTATATTGGTTAGAAGCTACTACATTAGGGTCCAACACATTTACTTGTCAAAGCAGGAAACACTAAATCTTAGCATCAAAGGCCCAACCTACATAACTGAAGTCATAAGAACATAACATAAGAACATAAGAATGGCCGTGCTGGGTCAGACCAAAGGTCCATCTAGCCCAGTAGCCTGTCTGCCGACAGTGGCCAGCACCTCTGGACCGAAGACAATGATCGAGCAATTTGTCTCGTGCCATCCATCTCCAGCCTCTGACAAACAGAGGCCAGGGACACCATTTCTATCCCCTGGCTAATAGCCTTTTATGGACCTAACCTCCATGAAATTATCTAGCTTCCCTTTAAACTCTGTTACAGTCCTAGCCTTCACAGCCTCCTCTGGCAAGGAGTTCCACAGGTTGACTATGCGCTTTGTGAAGAACTTTTCTTTTTATTAGTTTTAAACCTGCTACCCATTAATTTCATTTGGAGTCCTCTAGTTCTTCTATTAGGTACAATACAGCTGTATTTGTATGTGGAAGAATGGACTTGCTCGTGGCTTTAGCCTTGCCTAGGGGACACCCTCATCTACATTACAAACTACAACCATGTAACTGGTTTCTCTGATTTTATTGATTGCAAATTTAAACTTACATTGGCTCCTAATGCAAAATGCAGTTCTCTGACATACCATCTTCATATGAGAAAAGGTTTCCTTGCATATCATTTTCTACAATTTGTTATATTAATACGCAAAATCTCAATAAATATACAATGGACAAGGGATGTCCAAACTACTGCAGATTTATGTTATTCTCCAAATCCCAACAAACCAACTGCCACCATTTTTCCAATCATCCTCCTCTTTCAACCATTTGCTTGAATAGATTAATTAAATTAAAAATACACCATTTTAAGTTGCAATAGAAAGTTGGTTTCTGTATATCACTACTGCTTCTTAACTGTTTTAATTCTTTCTACATAAAACTCTTCCCTCTGATTTAAAAAAAGGGATTAACAATCAGAAGAAACACCTTGGCTTTAATCAACAGTGAGGTGACATGAATGTTGTGTATATGGAATCTGGAGTGGAAATGACAGCAGCACCACCCAAAATATATGAATGCAGTCTTTTCACTAGTTTTACATTAAAGTCTGGTGTAGACAGGAAATGAACTATTAGTGCAATATCACTATAATTACCTAAATCAATACTCTAACCTCCTATTTAAAAAGTTAAGTAACTATTATTCCACCAATTCCTTTCAATTATCTCATGCATTCAACCAAGAACAGTATTAGTATTCCTGAATATTTAGCACAGTAAGTTTTCTTACCTGTATTAAGGAATTTAATAGAGAAGTCTGTCACCACTGATTTTCTTCTGATCTTTGGTGGCAGCTATCAAGAACCTTATACATTTAGAAAAAACTAAAGACTCCCTGTAACTACAGATCACAAACTTGGCCTTCTCATCAGCCAGCCTACGTTGTTACTCCTCATCAAATGTTCAATATCAAAACATAAGATACTAATGTTGAAAAGGAAACCTGCATTCTATTTTCTGTTCAGATTAGACTGTACCTTCAGCATTTCACAGAACAAGTAATTACAAATTGAGCATTAAGTATTTATCGAATCTAAATCTTACTTGTTTCCCCTTTGTGTGATCAGGAGATTTCAAGTGCTGTTGAACAGAACTGTGTAGTGCAGGAACGTACACACTGCAAGCACTGCAATGAACCGTCTCAACTTTCATCATGTGGTCATCAGCAGTAACGCCTAGCAAAGAAAACAAGACATTACCACAACTGTGAGGCTCTATTTGTCTGTATCAGACAATCCATACACAAGCAAGCATTTACAAATATCAATTCACGCTAATTACCAGGGCTCGACAATCTATGTAATCTACTTGCCCATGGCGAGTAGATTACATCCTGGAAGAGCCAGGTTCGGGCGATCTGCACATGCGCAGAACAATCTGCGCATGCGCAGAACGCTGGACAGCGCGGCTGGCGAGCAGGGCTCGCCGTAGCTCGGTGAGCCCTGCTAATTACATTTGCCAAAGATACTGCTTAACTGAAAGAAATCATAAAAATGTTCCTGGACAAATAAATCAAACTCAGTTTAATACTTCAAATATATGATTTATTTAAAAAACAAAACCACTGAGAATTCAAGTCTAGCACCCTTAAATGGAACCCATGAATGCCGATCTTTATATTTAGGAGTCAGAACCAGAGACAGTACTGACAGCTCTGTTTTCTTATGTTCTTTAAACCACCTACCCACCTTACATGGTCCTGAGACTGTTAGAATTGGAGCAAATGCTCTTCTGACCTAGACAGAGTGAGGGAGGGGTCTCTTCTTTTAGGAGACCTGGATGGGGATCTTTCCTTGTATCTACGAGAGTGCCCCTCTCACACAAAGCCCCTGGGACATTTCCTAGGGCTTAGCACCACTAGGCTCCCCTCTCAAGTTTATCCTCAGCGGGTTAAACTTATTAGTTAAGGTCCATGAACAGGGTTGTCTCCCTGGATTCAAGTGAGGTCTCATGGCCCTCTCTGTAAGGTGCTTCCCAAGATGAGTACTATAAACTTCACATATACATGGGAGGAGTAAGAGCAAGATATGTAATTCTTGAACCATGGGACATCTACTCCCAATCCACAGGAAGGGACTTCCCAAAAAGGGAAAACTAAACTAAACTATATTATTGCAAAACTTTAACTATGCCAAATATCAGAACTATTTACCATATATATTTACAGACTGATGACAAAGAAGCTGGAGAAATCTGTGAACCCAGAAGATTCTGAGTCAAGTCACGTAGCAGTAAGAAGGAACAGGAGAGGTGTCAGCCCTGCGCTCTTATGCCCTGTTTGCAGCCAGAGGACAGCAACTGCACATGTGAAGGTCACCAAACAGTGCTTACAAAGAATCTCCAGACTCAGGCACAAAGTGTACATGGCATGTGTGGAATACAGAGTAGGAACCAGCACTCAAAGTAGAACTTACTTTTATTTTGGGTACTTAGTTATATGAATTTTATTTTTCCCAGACAGGAAAAGTTGCAGGACTTAAATTGTACTCACACACTTAGGATATTTGTATTAAATGTTTTCTGTTAACAAGCTAATGTGAAACAGTTTCCTATACACCAAAACAAAAACAAACACCACACTGGAAGAATTTAAAGGGATGACTTTTTAGAACTGTTATAAACTGTTTAAACTATTTTAAATGTTTTATAGTGCACCGTAATTTACACAGCATTTAGTAGATAAAACATTCACTGGACCAAAGGTCCAAGGACTTGCCTACACATGAAATGTGTGGATCTTTGATCCAGCTGATGTCTTGTCTGGCAAGTGCTGTGCTAATTAAGACAAGACAAAGACCAAGGATAAGATCCTAGCCCCTTTACACTCTACAAAAAGGCCAGTGGCATGAGGGAGGATTCTTCCCAAGTGCATGCACTCTGGAAAACAGCCACAATGCTGCCTCCTGAAGACCCTTTGCAAGCCCTAGAATAGACGCTCCACCTAGACAGAGAGGGGTATTGGGGCACTGAAGCTCGGCAAAATATGGCCCATTGGCCAACTCCAGTCTGCCAGGCCACTGGATCCAGCCCACAGACACAGCAGGGAGCCTCCCTGCTTGCCCCGCATGCCACTAAGAAAAGCAGCTGCTGAGCCATTTGTTTCACAGTTGTGAGCCAGGGGTTTGGGGGGGGAGGGGTTCATGTGCTGCCCTTGCCCCCAGTTCAATCCCACTGGCCAATTTCTAGCTAATGGGAGCTGCCTGTTTGAAGGCAGCTCACAAAACACACTCCTTCCCCCGCCACCCCTTCCCTCAGGCTCTTATTCAAAGACACACATGGCCCCTACAGCTTGTGCGGGCATGGGGAAGGTAGAGAGGCTGCCTGAGAAACGTGCTGGGCTGCTGGCCAGGAGTCACCCAGGTAAGGCTCCTAGCCAAAGCTTGCCTCTGGCACTCCAGCCCTTCGCTCCCACAACTCTCTGCCCCCCATTGCTGCCCTCCATTGCCCCATAAGTCAAACCCTCTGCCCACCTACTGAACCCATACCCCTCTCAGATCCTGCACCCCAATCCCCTGCCCCAGGTCACAACCAAAACCCCTGCATCCCCTCCTGCACCCCAGTCCCATGCCCCAGATCACAACTGCCTCCTTCACCCAAACTCCCTCCCAGACCCCACATACCCTTCTGCACCCCAATCCTTTATTCCAAGCTCCCTTCTGCATCCCAGAGCCCGCACCTCCTCCATTAATATCATGGAAGAGTGCAGCCCTTGACCACTTTCCAAAATTTTGACGTGGTCCCCCATCAAAAATTATTGCCCACCCCTGCTCTACACAGTACCTCAGCTCATAAGGCAGCCCAGGGAGGTTATTGTAATTCAGAAAATCTCTTGGGCAAAGTTATACCAAGGCCTTCTCCCACCCCTTGAACAGCTCAAGAATGGCTACAAAAGCGGCTTAACAGTCAATTTAGCTCCACTGCCTCCCACTGAGTTGCGAGCTTAGTGCTGCATGTTTTAAAGGCCAAGAAGAGAATCTCATCCCAAAAAAGGAAGGGTGTGGAATTAGTGATAAGTAATCTGACTCAAATCCTTACTAGTAGTAGTACCAAGTTTGGAAGATTTTAAGACTTTTAGCACTACAGAGCTACAAGTCTGGTTTTCAGTGTAACTAAAAGGAACAAACTTGCCTTTGGAGGAGACACTTTAAAGAGAGTCTGCAGATTCCAACAGATTTTATAAGTGCACTCAAACTGATTTTAATCCAACCATTGGATCAGCATGTTCAAATGAGAATAAAATGGAAAGAAAACAAGACATGGGTATTCCCAAAACAGGCACTTTCCCATACAGTTTGTTACTTGCCTTCCATTACATCTTTTTCAACAACCTGGACATTTTCACTTTGGTTGTTGGTCTGCTGCTTACGCATAGCTGTCTTCTTGAACTTATTCACCATACATTCCTAGAATCCAGGAAACAGAACATCTCTTTTAAATGACTGACATATTTCTCTACCTATTCAACACCCCAAATCAGAAACACACTAAATTTTGAGGTTACTCAGCTGTTTCTACTCTCCTGCTCATTAGATGCGTATGTACCAACTATGATAAGTTTCAAAGGAATGTTTTGGCATAGTCTGAATGTCTTTGTTAATCACTGTTAACTTCAATAATGACTTATTTTGTTACCTAGATACCTGAAACAATGCTTCTTTTCAAAAAATCTGAACTTGCCTTTCTGTTCAGTAGTGTTTACTCTGGACAACCCTTTTCCTAAGTGCAATGATATAATGTAAAATTAAGTACATGTTTTGAAGACTATACATGGTACAATTTAAACTCAAATGTGAAAATGACCTACAAATCAAGGTAATTTAGATGTATTAAAGTTGGCAAGGCCTGACAAAATTCATCCAAGGGCATTTCAGACAGGGTATGTCTACACTTGCACCCTCTTTTGCAGACATTCGAAATTGCAAATGAAGCCAGGATTTAAATATCCCGTGCTTCATTTGTATAATCACATTATGGCGCTATTTCGAAATAACAGACGCTGTTAAGACGCGGTTATTTCGAGAGAAAACCCTCCTCTCGAAATAACTGGTATTCCTCATACAATGGTTTTCTCGCAAAATAACCGCGTCTTAACAGCGTCTGTTATTTTGAAATAGTGCCATAACGCCAGTTTTCTTGAGAAAAGAAAACTATGTGAGGAATCTGAAAACAGTCTTCAAATATGTTAAAGGCTGTTACAATTTATGTCTACATTTATGCCAACATGACAACAGGCAATACACTGTAGCTACATACTGTAATGAAAGGCAGACTGAGCCCACGCTTGCCTCTGACATGTATAGATATACACAGCAATGAAAGGTTCCAGAAGCCCCCACCCTTTCACCACCAGAGCTTCTCCCTGTAGTCTCACCTGATTCCTCCCTCTCCATCTACCAGAGCTCTCCTTCCTTCTCGCCACCCCCACAAGAGCCTTTTCCACTGCCTGCCCTACACCATGGGGAAAGGGCTTTGGCAGATGGGAGGCAGCTGAACACTACAGTGCTAACACTGTAGTGCAGACATGGGAGGCTCAGCTTGAGCATGTAGGGGTTCAGGGTACAGGACACTGTCTACACTGCTATTTATACCCATGCTAGCTGGGCACGCAGAGTCTGTATTCTACACACCACTGCCAGTGCACCTATAGAAAGGATTGTAATGAATTGTTCTGCATATCCACTGAAGATAGAACACGTAACAGGCTTACTCTGCAACAGGCAGAGAGGCTTAGGTTAGTTGTTAGAAAAAATTCTGGAATAGGCCTCCAAGGAAGGTTATGGACTCATTGGAGATTTTCAAGAATAGGTTAGACCGGGGGTGGGGAACCTTTTTTGGTTCAGGGGCCACTGATCCACAGAAAAATCAGTTGGGGGCAGCATATAAGCAAAAAAACAAACAAACAAACCCTAACCAATGTGGCCCCCAACTGACAAGGAGAAAGACACTCCCCACATTCCCTTCACGTGTCAAAGCCCAGGCTAGTAGATTTTGTGTGTTCCAGCCCAACAGGGGGTGACAGAGGGGCTGGAGCACCAGCACAGCTTCCCCAATGCTTTGGGAGAACCCCAAGCCTCAGGTGCCGGATCCAGGCAAGCCAGAGACCACATCCGGACCCTGGGCCTTAGGTTTCCCACCTCTAAGTTAGACTAACATGTGTCAGGGTAGTCTGGGTTTACTTGATCCTGCCTCAGCACAGGAGGCTGTATAGTGATTTCTTAGAGTCACTTCCAGCCCTACATTTTATGTTTCTATGAACATGAAAACTTACATGCAGAAACTCCATCACTACTTTGTCAAATTTGGTTTGCTTCTGGATATGATCCAATGTTTCCTGGTGAGCAGCACTTTCCAAATGCGCTTCAATGTCCTTCTCTTCAAAGGTCCGAAATTTACAAAACGAACAAGTGAACGCCATTCTAGCAGGAGAAACATTTACGTTAAGATGTTACTGTCCAGTAAGCTTTTGTCTTGTTTTTTTTATTTTATTTTATAGAATGTTTTTCAAGAATTACCAACATGGCTTATTATATAGGGACTTATTAAATCCAGTCAACTCTGGCAAGTAGGAAAGCTTTCCTTAATAAGAATAGAACTCTGTGACAACTTTTTCTGTACTGATTTTATTAATGACATTTACATGAGAGAAAGCTAAATTGGCAGTGCTATGGTTCTGAAGTACCAAAAGTAATCCAAATGCAAACCCAGCAGGTGATGTCTCTCTGGGATATTCAGATAGACATCTATTGCACTGCTACTCAAAATCTGAAACAAGAATGAAACAGCTTGGCTAATTTTATTGCTGCTATTAAAAAACTGTCAGCGTCTGACATTCCTGACAGTTCCACTATTGCTAATCTCATATTGGTGGGGAAAGGTACACACACACACAAAAAGGGGGGGGGGGGGGGACCAGAAAAAACAGAAACTGTTTGAAGAACAGATGTAGCCAGAGACCTCTTCTTTCCCTCCATATATAGTCACAAGACCACAAAAAAAAAAACCCTACCCCCTAATTTAACAGATTTGAGAAACAGATTAATGCTGGGGTTTTAATCCTACACCAACATCAAGCCAAATGGTTCTAGCAGGGTGGAAAAGAACACACTTTTCCAACAGTTATATAGAATGAAGCTTAGAGTTTAGATATCTACTACTGTCAGATACAGATTTAAAAGACAATGATTCAAAGTTGGGACAGCAAGCTTTTTCAGCAGGCTTTACCCTGGACTCTGCTGGTAGGGGCTCCCCCATTTTAGTTTCACCTACTTCTCCCTTGTTGTTCTAGTACTCTGCCTATTTGGTGTCTTGTAAATTTTTTCAAACCTTGCAAAGTGCAATATAGCTAAGTATGAAATAACTGTTTTCAACTGTATAATGTGGTTTCACCAATGAATGTGTACATGTAGAAGAATGCTTATATCTCTCATGCCAAGTGAAACGGTCAGATGTATTCTAAAGTAGTTACACAAGGTAATCCCACAAAAGTCATGATTTTGACTCGAGTATAAAAACATGTGCCTCTCACATTCACAGGCATGAGAGGCACAATTTTATGTCATACATATCACCAAAGACATGTCAATCCATCTATTTCCACCTGAGTCACCACAATGCTATAAGTAGGCAAATGTATAGTGATGTAGCGGTGGCCTAACAAACAAGTTTTTTATTCAAGTTATTTTGAAGACTGTTGCATCAGGTGAACGGACACTGACACAAGTTTTATTAGTTTTCTATACAGATTATCCTTAAAATGAAACATATGTATGAGAAAGATATTTCATGCAGTAAGGACAAAATGATCTTGTACTGCATGTAAGACTAGATTTGCCACTGGGAGTGTCCCAATGTCTAAAAGAAACCTTAAAGTCCACACTTCAGAATGAGATCACATCAGGAAGATCTCTATTATTATTATTGAAATCTTACATCAAAATTCCCCTTGAAGCCTAGAGAGTTTGAGATCAGGATATAATCTTAAGGAATCTATCTTCCTGGGGCCCAGTTTAGTGCAAGGGCTTTCAAACTCTGGGTCGCAGCTTGTAATAGCAAGCCACTTGCTGGCCACAAGACTCTTTGTTTACCTACGCCTCCACAGATACAGTTGATTGGAGCTCCCATTGGCCATGGATCACTGTTCCCAGCCAATACTAGCTATAGGTAATGGTGTTCCAGAGTTTGAAAAGTTCTGGTTTAGTGGTGTATACTTTAAACTGTACAGGCCTCTTGTTTTCAGTGTAGTCTTTTGGTTAAAACCAGACTTCACACATAATTTGGCCCTTTGTAATGCTTAAAATGGAGAAAAATGAAATACAGAGTAAGATCATTCTTATCCGGAGGAGCTTAGCAATGCTACGAGGAATACACTTTCAGTTTATAAGTTCACCTAATAGTGCTATAAATATAATGGAATATGGTACCATTGTAAAAGATTATTTGAACATTGAGTATAGTGGTGTGCACTAATATACTTTTAGAAATGTTAACACTGCTATATCTTGAAATGTTTCAGTACTCTAGTTGCGTAATCTCCTCCTCCACGGCATTGTTAAAAAAACCTTCATTTTTTGTATGTTCCTCAATAGATATTGGTATAAGCAAAAGGTGCCCCTAAGGAATGATGATACATGTTAAATAGAAAAAATGACAGTACAAACCTGTATCCATCTCCATATTTTTCACTGTTTTTCTCCCTTCTACGCCTCTGTTTCTCTCTTCTTGCCTCAATTCGGCGTTTTTCCTCCTCTTCACTTTTGACCTCTGGTTTGGTATCTTAACACATATAGTGAATTAAGTTAAACATTTTATAATTCCAAAATCCAGAACTTGTTCTCATTTGATAAGCAATCTTCACAATAAAAGAGCAAGAAAGTTTATTTAAATAAACAATTTGCTTGGGCAGGAAAAAGATAAACATTAAGGAATTTACCTTCTACCTAATATGCATTTCTAATATGCCAGCAACCATAATATCTACATACCAAACCGGCTGTATGGTCTATAGTAAAGTTTTTACTTGTTTCACCAAGCTCTAGCAGAGTACTTCCTTACTAAAGAATGAAGAATTGCAAAATATCACAAATGCGTGTTTCCCAAACAAACAAACAAACAAAAACACACACCATTAGTATTATTATTTACTTAGTTACTTACTAGGTAGTTTATTCTGGTTCATCATAATAGGTTTTGTCAGCTTGGGTTTCTTGATAAATGTCCCACCAGGTTTGTTATATGGCTGCTGTATCATTTTTCTCTTTATTCCTCTTGCAGCAACTGCTGCAGAACTGGGTTTGTTATGATAGTCAACAATAATTCCAGGTCTATGCATACTTCCAAAGTCTCCCATATGCTGGAAATTTGTGAAATCAAGTATTAGTATATGAAATCAACAGAAACAACACAATTGCTACAGGTAAATATTTATAAATACATTTAAATTTATAATAATCTGCACTGCTAAATTAAAACATATCAAAATTGGGAGCTTAATGACTTGGTTGATGCTTCAACCAATATATTAAATGTGCACCTATGAACTGGGTTTCTGCTTATTCAGAACCATTAGTCCAGGCTATGAGTGTGCCTATCAGAATCATAGCTCAGTACGCCTCAGCTCCTTCTCTTTAGATTCTCTAGGTGATACTTCTGTTCTCTTTTCTGGAGAGAAAGCCATCCAAGTTCTATAGAATTCACCTGGCAGCCAGAAAAGAAGCTTTTCTTTGTGAGATTGGAACAAGGAACTAGAGAGGACTTTCAAGATTTTTCTATTTTGATGGCAACCTGAAAGTCTAGGAGGTGCTGACTAATAAAGAATGTTTTAAAGCATAGAAGTTGTTTCATATGGATCACGGACTATTGGAGAACACCGAACATACTCTATTAACTTTATTCTGTCAAGAAGATGTGTGTCACTGAACCCAGTGAATTTAAGAGTTCTTTAAAAAATTGCTTTTGTGGGCAAAAACATCCATGCAGAAAGAAGCAGGATCAGGTCAGCAACAGGGACAAGGAATTGGGCTAGATGACACGTCCCTTAATTCCTTTTTGTCCTCTTGTCTCTGAAAGAACTGAAAAATGGGACAGATGTTTGGAGACATACATCTATGACAGTTGACTCTTTGGACGCAATGGAGTAATCTGAAGAGGAGGAACCAAGAGAGATGTAACAGCACAAAGCTGATCTCCTATTGGCTCATTTACTTGATTAACAGATGGTAAACAGGAAAGCCCACTTCACTGGATGGGTGAATCAGATAAGCAGAAATACCTGTACTGCAATTAACACTAATGTTTTATTACTCAAATAAGGAGTTTCTTACAATCATTTAGTGTAATGTACTATATGAAAATATATATATTCCTAAACAGCGAATACACTTTAACCACACAAGGTTGGATTAAGTCCATAAAATGGGAATATTTACAGTTTTAAAAGATAAAAGTCCATGCACAAATTCTCAAGTAATTCCAGTTTATCTATTTAATTATCAAGGTACTACTACAGAGATATATATAGCACATCTGTTCAGACTGCATGTATTTAAATTTGACGTGAAGTACACACTTGAATAAACAGTCTTTCTAGGTGATCCACATTTTTAAAAACAAATATTTCTATTGTCTATTAAAGGTGCAATGCATTTTAAATATGGTAAGTTGTTTAGCATTTTTTATATTGTCCTCAAAGAATTGGTTTATGAAGGGTAAAACTGATAACATTTATTTAAGAAAAAAAATGCACTAAAAGTACTATGCTATATTTTAAATACAATTTTTAGCTCTGAAACAGGGCATCTGAACTGAAAAATCCACTACTTTCATTTTGACAGAGGGATATAAAGACTAGAATTTCTTTCTATTACTAAGCTATGTTAGCTTATAGCTATGTGTAGGTTTTCGGTGCTAAATTTGATTATGGCAGCTATATTACTTAAGAATATTGGGTATGTAAACCTTTTTAACAAAAAACAAAACACACAGGCATTTAGAAGACCCAATACAAATTATTCTCATCTACATTTTAAGCTACAAACAAACTACATAGTTTACTGTAACAAAACTACTTCATAATGAAATGTGGTATGTTTACAAATTTTAAAAGATAGTAAGTTACCCTCAGGTATAGGCAAAAAAAGTGTTCAGCAGGTGAACTATTTGTATGAAAAAAATCAAAGATGGAATTATAAAATTAAGTTAAAGAGACACCATCAACTTAAAATATAAATTCTATCTTCATATTTTTCCTACTGTTATAACATATAAGATTAAACAAACTGAAAAATGTACAGATGCTTCTCCAATCTTTCAGCTTCTGTAGTCCGTGCATTGTTAATTTCATTATTTCCTATTCACCTGGTTCTTTTACATAGCAACATGGAAAATGTGCAAGTAAAACAAAATTGGCAGGCAGAGGTAGTGGGAAAAATAGATGTAGTATCTGAAACTCATTTTAACTCCTTTTAAGATGACCTGATTTCAAGTTGATGACATCCCTTTAAATAATACTTTGAATTTAAGGAAAACCACTGTAATTGCTTGCCACCTACCTTTGACATTTCCGCCCCTTTCCCCAAATACAAGTTAGAGCAAGAACTAAGGTAAAAATGAGACTTCCTGTTTGGTCAAGTATGTGTTTAATACACAATTAGCTAAAATTTCACTTGTCCATATGAAGAACAAAAAACAAATGTTTTATAGCATATACAGCCTAAGTTTTATATTTACATATACATTGCACCTTTAACCTACTCAAAACTTCAAAAAGGTTTAAGTTAACCTTTTATAATTATCCAAGAACTTTCGCACCAGCAAATATGCTAGTGTTTACAAGGAAAAAGGCAACTCCTTTTAACCCCTTTTAGACCAAACCTAGTACTTTTTAATCTTCACCTTTCCAACAAAAGGAGAGATTTAACAAAACCTTATCAACTAATCTTATTTTGCTCTTTACTTCCAAAAGAGAGGGCCTCGGTACTTCTTCATAAATCAGCTTCAGAAGGATTACCAGGCTGATCAAACATGACAGTTTGATTGGTCAGAAGTACACTGTGATGAACAGTGTATTAGTTTTAAAGCTGTGGTCTCGAAAGGGTTTAAAAGAGTGACTAGTGAAAAGAATCTGAAAAGATTCTGTACTTACTCCTCGGCCTCGGCCTCTGCCTGTTGATGGTCCTCCAAAAGCATCATAGCTTCTGCTTCCAAATCCACTTTCAGGATAAGCAGGCGTTCCTCTCCCCCGAGAGCCTACAGGTGCAGGCTTCATATGGGGTGAAGAAAAACTGCTGTAGGAAGAGTAACTCTCTCTTCCTCTGTCCTCCATAAACCCAGGCCTCAATTTTGAACGTGAGTAAGGTGCTTCCCAGCTAGACCCGCCCTGGTTTCTACCTCCGAAAGAGTCAAGGCTATTCCGGTAGGAGCTGTCAAATCGACCACCATAACTACCTCCGAAGCGGCTTTGTTCGGGTTCATTATAACCATAGCCAGATCTGTACAGATCTCGCCCACCCAGAGAAGACCCGGAGTCATAAGACTCATAAGGTCCAAACCTGGAAAAGTTGCACAGTGAGGAAAAAAAAAAAGTAAGCTTACTAGTGTTATACATTTCAAAATACATATTATCAGTTGACATTTATCAACTAAAATCATGTTACACTATACTGGTTTGTACAGTTGTGTTATTGTTTATCTTGATTAGGGCTGGGCAATTCAAGCTGCGACCAGATAGAATGCTATCGGAGCCATTTTCTGTACAAACAATTCTAAAGCTCAGTATGCCTGAACTTTGTTCAATTTAATTTCTCAGCAGTGTTTACTAAACATTTATTTGAGCCCAGCCCTAGTCTCAGGAAAATAATCACCTGAAGAAGCTCATAGGGTAGTCAAACTGTTTCTTTTTCAAAGTCATGCCTAACGTTTTAACAATTAAACAGCATTTGAAATAGCTTAATTTTCAATGGGAAAATAGGCCAATTTTTTTGTTTTTATAATTTAACAGGTGATTTCTACACCCTCATAGTTTCACTTTTATAACCAGAAAATGAGTGATCTACAGTTCTCATTTGTATTTTTGGACATTCTTCTTGTAAAACATAATATCTTTCAGTCATAAAAATCATGATCAACACCCCTCCATCTTTTACTTGGCTAACAACTTTTGCATTTGGAAAATCTGTACAAATCTCAAAGTAGCAGAACTCTAGTTATTCATTGGGAGTTGTTTTGTTTTTAGTTTTTTGGAATAAGGAAGAGGCAGGGCAAAGAATCATCTCTAACCATGCTGAGAAAGGGAGCACAATAGTCTCCCCAAGGAATTAAAATAGGGCAATTCCACAGAAATTGGGAAAGGCAAAACCTTTACTAACAGAGAAACAAACTAATAAAAACAGACTTAATTGCTTCCCATGTCTAGGGTATCCTGAGTGCCTTCATTTTAAAGACATTAGCCTCAGAAGACCGAAAATTACACACATAAATTACGCTATTTACAGAAACAGTCCATGCACAATAGCAAGATTTTATGGGAATAGACATTTAATATGTTCAAGTCTTCAGTCAACCTCAATCATATACAGATTACTAAATGGTAGGTACATCTTATTCTTGGATACAAAACTGCAAGTACATTTTCTCTATTCTCCCTACTTGCCCAATGGTACTGCAATGGCTCCATACAGTTATCATACAATAATCCTGCTACCTCTAGTCAAGGACTCAACTGTGCAAATGAGGACACCAACAAGTTATTTACATTATCTTCTAGTTTTATTTCATACCAGTTGAAACACTACTCTTTCTTAGATAACTAATTTGCACAGGATTTTAAAACCTGAAGTAAACCAGTTGATATGTACTGTATGTGTAAATTTAGCCTGAAAGAATATCAGGAATACTACAGTATTAAATAAGCAATACTGCAGCAGAATTTTTTACTTTTAAACTAATCCATCCTACGAAACAGCCAAATATAAACAATTTTGGTCCAATTAGTACCTGCCAATAAAATAATCTGGACATGAGTTTAAGTCATAATACCAGTGAACATTTGCACAGTTTACATTAGAAATGAAGGGATAAATATAGATCCTAAATGTTCCTTGGAAATGGAATGTAAATTTCATTCTTAGATTAATTCTAAGGCATTGAACCAATTAAAACATTTTAGCTATAGACTGCTGCTACATTAAAAGACATAAACCAGTCTAAATTTACTGATCAGATACAGATGGCTGAAAGCCATTAAGTACAAAACAGCATCTTAAGTTTTAGTTTGTCATTAAGACTGCAAGAATTATCCACAAAGATACAGATTTAGACTGTTGAGATGTCATAGCATAACTTGTCCAGTTTTTAATGAACATGAAGGCTTAAATTTTAACTAGATTTGTTAACATCTTGAGACAACTGAATGATTATTTTACCTGTTACCACCTCCTCCTCCTCCACCACCACCACCTCCATGACTCTCCATCCCATAAGATTGATTTAAATAAGAGTCCATGGATCTTGGGCCACCATAAGCTCCATGTCCATAGTCACGATCCATATCTTAAAGGAACAGGAAAGAACATTTATTAGCACTTTTATTTTGCAGAACAGATTAATTAGATCTGCATGATGGTATCCATAGAAAGTTTGGTAGAAGACGACATGCACCTCTTTTTTATTTTAATCAAAATGGGATTGTGGAGTATGTTTGCTTGCCTATGGCCTGCCAAAGACTAGTACTTGGATGTAAGGATGTTAAGGACTAATCGACTATCCGATAAGCAAAAGCTTATCGGAGAGTCAGTCAACTAGTTGTTTCTCCTCGTCCTTGCTGCCTCTATCAGATACTTCAAAGGGGCAACGCCGCCCAGCTGAACCCAGACAATCCAGGCCTGGGAAAAATACCCTCCGCGGGACGGAATTCAGGCCACCCAGCTGCCAGATCCAGCCTGTGGACACAGCAGGGAGCCTCAGGCAGACTCCCTGCCTGCCTCTCACATGCTGCTGAGAAAGGCAGCAGTTGCCGGGCTCTGTTTGAATTAGGGATGTAATAGTGTAGTCAATTAACCAATAAGCAAAAGCTTATAGGTTAATGCTATAAACTACACGCATTCCCTTCCTCTCCCTTCCCCTCTCCCCCTCCCCAGTAAATTTTTTAGCAGGCTGGCCAGCAGCTCGGCTCAGTCCTGGCTCACACCAGGACCTACTCCTGCTGCAGCTCCGCATTTAAAGTATATTAGGAGTTAGGCGGGCAGTCAGTCCAGCTCAGTTCCAGCTCACACCAGATCCAGGAGCTCAGACCCCATCCCGGACAGGGGCTGCTGCTTCTATACCAGAGGCAGCAGCACAGGGAGACAGGCCCATGAGAGAAGCTGGTTTTTAAACTGGCTCCCCTCGCAAAACAGCTCCCACTTGACACCCCATGCTGCTCACTCTGATACAGAGGCAGCAATGCAGAGTGGCAAGGGGCTCCTCGGGAGTGGGGCTAGAGCACACTGGCTACCAGCCTCGCACCCAGGACTATAGAATAGCCGAGTAACCAATAAGAATTCATGAGGTTACTCGACTATTTAATTAACCGATATTTAACATCCCTAGTTTAATCAGCTGTGAGCCCAGAGGTGTGAGGAGAGGTTTCATGTGCTTCTCCTGCCCCCAGCACAATCCCATTGGCTGGTTTCCAGCCAATGGGAACTGCCTTTTATCACCCTGCCCTCAGGCTCATAGCTGTTCAAAACTCACATGCCCCCTGCAGCCAGTGTGGGGGCAGGCAGGGAGTCTGTTTGAGAAGGCTACTGGCTGGAAGTCAAGCAAATAAGTCTCCCAGCCAGAGCCTGTCTCTGGCACCCCAACCTTACATAACCCAAACTCTCTGCCTCAATATTCTGTACTCCAATCCCTTGCCCCAAGTCCCAAACCCCTTCTGCCCTAGGTCATAGCCAAAACCTCTGCACCCCCTTCTCCCAGGTCATAACTCCCTGCCAGACCCACCATCCCCCTCTTAGAGCCCCTCCCTCAGGCCAGAATCCTCTCCTGCACCTTTATCCCCTCCTGGACCCTGAACCCCAAATCCCTGCCCCAGATCACAACTCCCATCCTCACCCTAACACCCTATCAGACCCCACACCTCCTCCTGCACCTCAGTCCCCTACCCCAACCTCCCTTCTGCACCCAATCTTTGTCCCAGGCCCTGCACCTCCTCCACAGAAGTGCAGCCCTTGACCACTTGCCAAAACCTTGGAGTGCCCCCCATTAAAATGTATTGCCCATCCCGGTCTAATTACTGGTCTGCTTGGCGGGGGGCGGGAAGTGGCTCCATGGAAGCAGTCTGTGCAGGTACTGCTTCCCTGCCACTCTCACTGTGACCAATGGGAACAGCTCGGGGCAGTGCCCAGAGCGTCCTGGGTCACCCAAGCAAGCTCCTGCACCCCCTCCAGAGCCCCCCCAACTCCTACCCCAAGCCCACTCCTGCATCCCCCTTCCAGATGCCACACCCAGCCTGCTCCTGCATCTTCCCTCCCTTCCAGACTCCTCTCCTGCACCCAACCTCCTGCCTATACCCCACACCTCAAGCTTACTTGTGCACCCTACCTCCTGTCTAAACCCCATCCCCAGCTCACTCCTGCACCTTCCCTCCCTGACCCCCTACCCCATCCTGTTCCTACACCCTACCTCTCACTCAGATCGCACACTCCAAGCTTATTTGTGCATCCTACCTCCTGTCCAGACCCCACATCTCCAGCCCACTCCCCAACAGCTTCCTCCAGTGCACAGAACCTATTAATTTTAACCCCATCCCAGAGACCCACAAAATCTACTAGCCCCAGCCCTTAGGATCTGGGGTGGAGCTTGAGGGTAGTAAGGTGAATGTCTTTTTTTTCCTACTTCTCAACCCGGGGACATATTGCTGAGGATTTTTTTCCCCTTGCACTTTGGGGCCAGGTCAGTGAGGGTGGGGTTTTTTTTGGTTTTGGGGGTTACATGTGGCCCTCCCCCAAACTGATTTTTCTGCAGGTAGCCCGTGATTCAAAAAGAGGTTCCCCAACACTGATATACAGTAAACAAGGAATTGAGTGCAGTATCCCACGTAATGTTCTATTTTTTTATTTCCCATCCCATTCCTTGTGATCTCAACTCCCCACCCCCTTTTTTTTTTAGAATAAGCAAAGGTTTGTATTGATATGTCCAGGCAGAGACTCAACTTTTTCCCAGCCAATTACAATGAAGCTGGATCCCAAACATATGTTTAGCTATACCTATTAAAACACATTAACTGTGCTATCAGCGCTGATGGCTTTTCAGACAGATCGCTTTGTACCGGACGTGCGGCTCACTCGGGACGTCCAATCCCATCAAACTGTTAACTGGTTAAACCTGAACCAGTAAAGTGTCCCGCCACGTCTCATCAAGGGCGGGACTGCTCAGGCGGGCGCTGGTTAACCGGTTACCCCGGCAGCCGTGCCGGTAAGGCGAACGCGGGCCAGGAAACTGGTTAAGTGACTAACCCTCCCCATCCCTGCTGCGCACACCGGAAACTGAGCCGCTGCGTCTAGAGGCAGCGCGGGGGTCTGGGCGGGCCCGCGTGAATGCCCAAGTGCTGGGCCGCTCCTCTCGCACAGCTGGCGCCTCAGTCCCCTCCGCCCGCCCCCCGCGCCCAAGATGCTCCTCAGGGCCCTTCGCTGCCCCCCGGCACAGACCGCCCGCTCCCCAGAGCAGGGAGGCGGGGCGCCCGCTCCCGCTGCCCGAAACAAAGCGGACGCTGCCATTTTGAGACCGAGGCGGGTCCTGAGGAGGCGGCGGCGGCCGGAGCCTCCCCTCGCTCCGGGGGGGCGCCCTCACCTTCCCCGTAATCCATAATGGCGGCGGCGCCCCGGGCCCGGGATCGGTGGAGGCCTCCTTAGGACCACGACAGCGGCGACTCCAGCGTCTGTCAATGGCGCCTTCAACCACAACGAGGCTGGGCGGGGCCCAGGAGCGGCACAGAGGACGTCGGTCTTCGATTGGTCACGTTAGTGACGTTACGCGACGAGCTGCGTGCGTGAACACCAGCGAGCGGGAATAGAAGTGAGAGGCAACGCAGAGGGCGCCGCCATATCTGCTTCGGGTATCACTCGCTAGCGCATGGAGGTCACTGGCTGACTAGGCAGCGGCCATTTTGGTTTCTGGTGGCGGCCATTTTTGAGGCTGGCACAGAGCCTGAGCGCAGGCTTGTTTTCTAGTAACGGGCTCTTCAGCGGGGGGATGAACTTTGATCTTTTAGGCAGCTGGCCTGTGGGAGGCCGCTGTATTTACTACAGATCTCAGCTGCTGTGGTGCCTAACTGCCATCCGCATAAAGCTGGACATTTCTCACAGATACTCGTGTAAGAAACAAGAAGTGCCTCAGTCCCCATTTGCTAAGGGGATAATTTCCATCCACTCCCAGCCGGTTTATAGCTGTTAGTGGATATAAATAACTCCCTAGTTAAATACACAGAGAGGCATCCCAGTGGCATAGCCACAAGGCAACACTTGGGTATGGCCAAACTTCAGGTGGGTGGGCAATGAAAGGGGACAGGAAGGCTGGGCCGCCTCTCCTCCAACTGCTGGATGGGGGGATAGACAGGCTGGCCCCAGGGATGCACCAGTGAGCGGGTCTGTGCACAGGGGCCCTGTTCCACCCGACTGCCTGGCCCTCCAGCCTGAGCGAGGGGTCCCAGGGTGGTTTTTAACTCTGCTCCTCCTCCCACTTTTGAGCCCCGAGCAGAGCAGTGTAAGCACCTGCTTTCCAACCCCCTCTGCAGCTGGCAAGCTCCTGGGCCCTGATCTCGCACCCCAGTTGAAGTACTGGGCAGGCGGAGCAGGGGGAAGTCCTTGTCCTCATGTTCCTGCTGGAACACTTGGAGGAGCAGGGCAAGCCCCCAAGACCCAACCCCGCTCCCCAGCTGCAGTGCTGGGTGGATCAGGGTAAGCCCTAATGCTCCGATCCTGCTCCCCGAGTGGAGTGCCAGGTGGGCTGGTGGAGCAGGGCAAGCACTAAGGCATGAGGAGATCTGTGGGTGCTTGCACACTGGGCCTGGATGCCAAGCAGCTGGGCCACAGCCAGGGTTCCCTGTAAGCTGAGCGCTTGGACAAGCGGCCACACAAGAGAGATTCAAATGATGTCCAACTGATTAGCACAGTGCCCAAAGCCAGCAGCATGCGTTTCTACTGGTAATGTAGAAAAGGGACAGGATGTGCCTCAGTGCACATACCAAAAATTATTCTGCACCTGTGTGGGAAAAAATTAGAGGTAATATTGATCATGGTCCACTAATGACTGTGCCCCTGCTGTATTCTCTTGGTTAGCAAGAACTAGTACCAAATTTAGTCTAAAGGCTAATTTAGTTGCTAATCAGTGCTCAACCTTTTTTAAGGAAAATTAACAAATACAAATGCTAAACAAGATTAAAATAGGTTTAAATAAAGTTCCTACTTGATGATTTAAATCTGTCTTCACTGATTTTCTTGCTTGCTCACTCCCCTCAAACTGAAGAGAGCAGTCAGACCCATGCTAAATAACTGCAGAGGTGTTTGGACAGTAGGGTGCTTATTTACATAATATCTTCATATCATATAATACCCTTTACTGAACCCAGTGTTTTTCAACACTGACTTAGCTATGAACGCAAGGCAAGTTACTATGGCTCTATCCAGTGCCTTTTTTTTTTTTTTTTTTTTTCCCTTACAAAAAGAGTGCTGGTACTCCGGGAGAAAAGTTGTTGAGCTCTGACTGCAGGTGCTGGTATTGCGTCTGGAGGTGCCAGTACTGTGTACCAGGCAGTACCATCACAAAAAAAAGCACTGGCTCTATCACAGGAGAAGGAAGATGAGACTCATCTTTAGGACTCTGCTCCTTTTTGTTCTAATCTAAACTGAAAGATTTAGAGCAGTTATAAGTATGTTTTCTGCCCTCAGTCTCTGCAATTGAGAATACTTTTGATCTAGATCTTTGGGGCACATACTATTGCTTTTCTTGTAGAGCAGTCCTATTCTAAAAATCTAAAAATGTTTTTTCATCTCTGCAGAGGTGTGGGCAAAAAGCATGAAAATGTTCTTCCAAATGGAGCCATCACCTTGGCTCTCTAGCACAGAGTTCTCAGCCAAAGATACAACATGCTCTGGTGCAGCAATGATTTCAAGAGCCAAGTATTCAGTATGCAGCCTGTGCACATACCCCTTTGCATATGAAACCCTGTGCAAGCAAAATGTCTGTGCACCATTACTTACGCATGTAAAGGATAGAAGTAATATGTAGGATTAAACTTTTTTGATAAACACAAATATATTGTGCACACCCATTATATTTTTTGTCTGCAGTTATTTTCAGATGTAGAATCATACACGCACGTGAAGACCCCCTTGAAAATGTGTCCCTAAAACATCACTACCTGAAACTCAAAACTTCAGTATGTTAAAAAAATTCAGTGAGTACAATCAGTGAAACCTCACCGCTTTTCTAATGAGTCTGACTGGGCAATCATACATTCCTATGTAATGTCAAAAAAAGCATCAAGTAAGCAGTTCTGAGGACAATGTAAGTGGCCAGTATAGGTAGCTTTATGGCTGCATAACCCAGAAGGGGTTGAATAGCTCCTATAGACCAGCAGGCACAGAGATCATTTTCCTACAAATAAAGTACTTCAGGGTTAATTCAACTAAAATGAAGTTTGCAATTTCCATGTGGAAGGGCTTAAAATGGACTGTATACATGGATTGATACACACATGATGAAGTAGAAGCAGATTATACAACAGCTTATTACAATAATTTCTTTGCCCTTGAATCCTATAGGTTGAAGTATTCAATTTAACATCAGACAATGGTCCAGACCCTCTAGACTAGTTGAGCTGTATTCTGCACCAGTCTGGAAGGCTCACTCAAAAAAAGATTTAATGGTCCAGCATAATTTAAATATAAAAACACAAACTTCTGACTAGAATTACTGCTATATACATCAGGTGCATTTCACATTACAAAGTAATTATTGAAAAATGAAGAGACTGCCTTGGGGATCGTGATATATGTCTCTTTAGTAACACACTCGTATAAAAGGGAGGCGAGACCAAAAAAGTGAACACAGAAGAGTAACAACAGAGGTGCTTTGGGCATTAAGCTCTGTCCCTACTAAGCTTGGGACTTAGCAAATGATAGAGAATTATAAGAAACTGGACCTGTGTCAGACTGAGGATGCAACAGACTTAGTTCATAAGTCTTTGGATTCAAGATAAACAGAAAAATAAAAGGGTATTATTTCTGCTTCAATAATGATCAATTAGCTGCTGTTTGTCTAACCCATTAAAACAAAGGCTTCTTTTTTAAGTTCCTGCAGGATTCCAAAAAGTGAAAAACAAAGCAAAGAAAAACAACAGGAGAAACAAAAAAGGGAGTGGTGTAGCAAAAATGTATATTTTAGTTAATATTGGTTATAAGACTATAAGTATGATGTATAATTTCATGTATAATGACTTGCTTATAAGTTCTGTAGTTTCTATTTCTCTCTGTCTCTCATGATTAGATAATGTTACTGCAAGGCCTTGCTCCCTGTTAAGTATTGCAAATTAAGTTGTACCCCATGTAACTATTGATCTTGTCTGAAACTCTGTACAATTGTTTGGTGTGAATGGAGGGGGTGTGTGAGTGAAAGCCATCACAGATGTCCAGGTGATCAAGAAGAAGTGGAAACTTTGAAACATCCAGGCTGTGTCTAGACTGGCATGATTTTCCGGAAATGCTTTTAACAGAAAAGTTTTCCGTTAAAAGCATTTTCGGAACAGAGCGTCTAGATTGGCACGGACGCTTTTCCGCAAAAGCACTTTTTGCGGAAAAGCGTCCATGGCCAATCTAGACGCGCTCATAAAAAGCCCGATCGCCATTTTCGCGATCGGGGCTTTTTGAAAACAAATCTCAGCTGTCTACACTGGCCCTTTTGCGTAAAAGTGACTTTTGCCCGAACGGGAGCAGCACAGTATTTCCGCAAAAAGCACTGATTTCTTACAGTAGGAAGTCCGTGCTTTTGCGGAAATTCAAGCGGCCAGTGTAGACAGCTGGCAAGTTTTTCCGGAAAAGCGGCTGATTTTCCGGAAAAACTGGCCAGTCTAGACACAGCCCCCATTGTGTCTTGAGGCTGAATTGAATTAGCAGCATTGGCGAACCCTGGAGACAGGCAGAGACCCTACCAAGACTGAAAAACAATTATGGGAACCCTGACAATCACCATCAAAGGAACACAGGTGGATGACATCAGCATGACGCTGCAATACCCACAGACTCCAATGGGAACTTTGATGTATAAGAAGGGAAGCTCTTGCCATGGGACTCTGGGTTCAGTCCTGCAAGCCAAGCCTCAGAGGAGTCTCAGAGGAACCCCGACTCCTCACTCAGTCAGCCTTGCCTGGCCAGTAAGACTGACTTAGCCACCATGGTCTGGTAACTATACACCATCTGCAGGACCTGTGTGTGTGTGTTTGTTTTTATAAAGCATATGCTAACTGCTTCTCTACTGTATTCTCAATAAACACAGTGTATTGCCGTCTCCCCTGAAAAAGGTCCTGCATGTTTCTTATAAGCATAACAGTGGGACTAGAACAGGTTTAAAAACTTTATTGAAGCTAATATTTAAAAAATGTACATAGTACTCAGGTTGAGACACAGAGACTGTACATCTGGGTGTCATGCCTGGATTATCTACAAATAAACATTTTGCTTAAGGTATATAATCAGCAATACACGAGATTTAGGTGTGAAAGTTTAACAAAACTGTTTCAATATTAGCAACTGAGAATTTGGGTACATCACTCATGGAAAGTTTTACAGAGAATTCATAGGGGAAAGCAAGTATATTAATGAGTATGGATGATACCTCAGTAAGTCAGAATTGCACGTGACTTGGGCTGTCCATTGGAAAATACAATTCACCAGGGAAGTATTTAAGTTTCTTTCCTGGCTGCATGTTTCATCAGTGCTGCTGCTCATTCCTCCTGGTAGTGCTGAGGTCCCCTGATGCGTTCTGTATAGATCACACCAACAGCATGAGTTGCCACATTAGCAGGCATAGCATTGACAAACTCCAGATTCTCTCAGCACTTGCTCGTTGCTAGCGTCTCATGAACCCAGGGCTCCAACAATCAGTGCATGAGTTTGGACCTCGTAGCCCCTAGATCTCAGGGTATTGGCCAGAGGGACATATTTCTCCAGTTTTCAGGCTGAGGCGGCATGGAAATCCAGGGTCCTGTTCTCAAAGGACACTGTGACATCTACCATGATGTCTCCCTGTGTTGGCAATAATGATGTCCGGTCACTGTTGGCTCTCCTTGGCGGAGCTCACAGTGACCTTCCCCGGTGGTGGCAGGATGGCTCTGACCAGGCAATTCTGGACAGTGTTGTCTCGCAGCTGGCAGGCTTTGGAATGGGGCCTGCAGGTACACAGGCCATAGGGTAGCATTCCATTGACATAGCCACACTTCCAGCAGCACTTTTCCCTAGTCCTGTGGTGGAAGGCTCTATTCAACAGAATGCAGTTTAGCCAGGCTCTGTGAAACTGGGCAAAGCTGCCCCTGGGGAGGAAGTGGTTCTCAGTGTTCCACTTGCAAGTCTCTTAGAAGATTTTGCCCTGGTCCAGCTTCTGCTTCAGGTTTTCAGCATAGTGGCGGATGGTGTCCTTCAAGGTCCTCTCCAGCTTGGTTCTGGTGATTAGAGTGATGATCCTGTGCTCTGTGCTTTTTGTTCATGGCATTAGGTCTCCCATCTTCTGGTGTTCCTCGTACTTTGTCCAATGACAGCCCTGTGCTTTATGATCCAAAATGTGAATGTTTTGGCTAAGCACAGAATCTCCCTCAAGAGTTCTCATCCTGCTTAGGAATTCATGATTGCATCCTTTATTTTATGGAATGTTTGGATAGTATTTTGAAGCAGTACATGAATAAGAGAACAATCAGCTATCTATTCCAGCATCAGCAGCTGTGAGACTATTATAAGAATATATCTCTTTTGTAGTTTGATAATATCACTATCCAGATTTTCTTTCTGTTTTTCAATGCCATGTTTTCTGTTACCTTCTGTCCATTCAGAATATTGCTTAAAAACTGAGGAACATTTGCAAAACGTTTACGCTATTGTTAACAATGGGTCAGCTCCATTAGTACTAGCAATGTAGAGAACCCTACTGTGGACAAGTCATCAGTATTTTAAGCATTGTGAGCTTGAGCCAAACCCCAGTGAAAACAATGAAAGTATTTTCACTGATTTTCACGGACATTAGTTCAAGATGCTGATCTGGGAGAAACTGCCAGCTGCCATTACCAGATTTGTAATGTTCTGTAGTTACACAATGCACTTGTTTAAAATTTTAGGTGGCAATTTACTGGCAAATCAACTACATTTTACAGAGGTATCCCTAAAAATGTAGGTAGAATTATTTTGTAATTTACCATAAAAGAAATAACTATTTTTTTCATCACCCACTGACATTTTTTTCATCACCCACTGACATCATCCTCAGATCCTTTTGCTCTGAGGATAACACAAATTGCAGCAGACAGTTTGCTATTACTGCATATACAATAGCAGTTTCTGAACTGGCAGGTCTGTTAAATGCTCCACTCCTAATTTTCCAGTCTGGCACCTCTCCCAAGGCAGAGACTAGCTATTCTGGATGCATGTGCATAAAAGTTGGAACAGGGAGGTGATGTGAACTTTCCTGTGTACCAAGGGCTCTGAGAAATACAGGAAAACCCAGACTTATAAAAACAGCCACTGTGTGGTGCAATACTCTTGTGGAAATTTGTGCTAAAAAGTAACCTCAATATGCATAGACAACTTACTTTAAAAGATTTAAAAGAGTGCTCCATTTCCCCATTAAAACAAAAAAACAAACAAACAAAAACACAAACCGCAGAAGCCCAAAACAAAACAGTGGTGGCAGTTGAAGGGACAGATAATTTCAGATTATTGTTGCTAACCCTAGGATTAGCCTGGAGTCTCCCAGAATCGGTCTCACTCTCCCAGTGACTAATGAAAGCAATCCTGGAGATTTTAATGGGCTATTTTAAGAAAATGGCATTATGTCATGTTGGGGGGAAAAAAGTCTCTGAGAATAGCTTCAGAGTTGACAACCATATTCCAGACAAAAACAACCTGGAGTCCTGTGGCTCCTTAGAGACTAACAGATTTATTACAGCATAAGCTTTCATGGGTATACTCCCTAATAAATTTGTTAGTCTCTAAGATGCCACAGGACTCCTCGTTGTTTTTGCAGATACAGACTAACATAGCTACTCCTCTGAGACTATTCCAGACAACAATATTTCCTTTTTTCCCCTAAAGAAAAAAGACATCCAACAAACCAAATACGTCTGGCCTTCTCAAAAAAGAAAAAAAGAGAAATGGCAAACTAAAAATTTAAATCAAACCCACATGTAAGAAGAAAACCAGACACAATAAGTGAATGAAGAACTACCTTAAAATGAACACCACAATCATCAGTTCCCCTTTGGCAATAAAGGCATCATTGTCCATAGCACAGACATGCCAACGGCAGCTGGTATGGTTCTAGCACAGCTTCTCTGAGAGGGATGTGTGTGTGTCCCAGATACTAGCTACACCACACTATCAACTAAACCACTAAGTAAGCTGTTAGATCTGCTTCACAACATGGTTTTAACATAGTTCTCATGCGAAGAGAAGATCCCTGCCCAAAGTGCTGTGGGAAAGCTATACTAGAGCCCTACTAGCAACAATCATATTTGCATAGTTCCTCTGCTATGCATGGACATGGTCTTAATGTGAACTAGCTGCAAAAAACGTTAAATTCTATCCTTCTGATTTGACCACCTGACCTACTTAGAAGCATGGCATAATTAGAGAGTGAAGATGAGGGAGGCAATAGGACCTACCATACCTTGGAGCCTTTGTCCGAAAAAGAAAACAAGTGCACAGCAAGAGGCACTTTACTAGCCCAGACTTAACTGCTGCACTCCCATTTTCCTCAAGAAGTTTAGTGGACATTCTGCATGACATATAATAAGCATATGCACACTTCTTTGTAGCCATATGATGTTCTTATTCCTTTGCAAACCCTTCCGTCTTAAATAAAACTATTCATTACATAGGAATGTGTGTTGCTCTTGACTGCTTTGCTGCTCAGAGGATCATTATCCTGACAAATCTGAAATGAAACAATTTTGGAAAGTATACATATTGAGCCCATTTCATTGAAATCTATGGGCATCTTTCCATTGATATGAATGGGAATTAGATTGAGCCCACTGTCATTAATGACTATATAAATAAAGTTATAAGGTAATTAATGCCCTTGTAAGTGAGATATATCAGTGTGCCTACCCCTGGTCCTTCTCTTCTAAGCCATGGATATTCAGAGCTGCCTTCATAAATGACACAAATGTGAGTGAACAATAGAGTGGGTTGATCCATACTTTGTCCAGTATAGTGTATGCAGTCAAAGCACTCATGGTATGCACATCACAGGTACTGATAAGCACATCACTCTCACGGCAAATAACCTACATCTGATAAAAAGATAGGCACAAATATTAGGGACGAGAATCTAAATTTCAGGTATATGGGACATTATGCATTTGGACAGTCTTCTACTGCACACAGGACAACAGTGATTTATCTGAAAGAAGTATGTTGTGATGCATATCAGATTACAACATTGAGGTTTGATTGTATAAAGTCACGCCCCATGCATACACAGTTCCTGCATAATTATCACAGAAATCCTTGTGGTAGTTATTTCAAAAAGAATTACAGGTGCTACATACGCAAATAAACAGAAAACTCTAGTTGATATGTCAACAAAACAGAAGAAGGAACTTTTCATGTGCAGTACTCCTAAAATCAAAATTCAGACTTCTGAACCCAAGATTGCTCAATAGTTTTGGTTTTTGTTTTTAAATCTGCAGTTCCTAAGATAACATTCCATAGCCTGTCCCCTGGAATACCTCTCTAATATTGCCTTCCTTTTGGAATGCAAGCCTGTAGAAAATGCTCCAGAGATAGCTCTGGTTGAGGTCACAGTAAAGATTAGAATTTTCCAATGGTATGATCAATATGATTCTATTGCCATTTCAGGACATAACTAGAAACAGCTGTAATTTACATACCTAGAGTTGGATCTTCAGGGAAATTGGTCTCAGATGTTAGTTTTGGAGATTCCCACCTCTTTGTGCTTCATTCTCTTCTCTTTTCTGGGCAATGCGCCTTCCCTCCTGCGCCCTTTGCAAAAGTCTGTTAGAATGTGTAAACTCTCCAAGATACACAAACAAAAACATACCCATGGAAGAGCAAAATAAGACTGTCATCCAAGCTACACAGATGTAAAATTCATCTGTGCAAAAGTCTGGGGTAACCCAATTGTCAAGAGCAGAAATCCCAGTATGTCTATTTAGCCATTTTAAACAATAGAAAACTAAATGTGATCTTGGCTGGCTTAGAGGATTAGAAGAAAGACGTGAAGTTTTGGGATCAAATCTTCAGGTTTGGTCAAATCATCTTTGGCACAGAACTGGACCAAGGGGAGACAGGGACAAAGTCATATTTGAGACCCGCGGATCCTTGGGAAGCTGGGGATTAGTTTGGCTTCCAGCATTAATTAGCAAAACTTTAAGGCTGCTCTATCCTAAATCTGCTGAAACAATGCCTCAGGGACCATTCTGCAAGTCCAGGATTATCCTTGGCACACTTGTACATCAGATGGCTATATGGGAGTGGCATAGAGCCAGCATAATTATTATTATTAATTAGTAGTATTACTGTAGCACCTCTGAGTCAGTCATAGGCCAGAAGTCCATTATGCCAGGTGCTGTACAAACATCTTTCCATCCACCTCAGATTTCCCTATTTAAGGGGAATCACTAGCTACCCATTCAAGGCAGTTTTCTAAACTCTCCGTCTAAAAGGTAGTTAAAAATGGCCAGATTAGGGATCAAGAGTCAGGGCCTTTCACATCTAAGTCAGTAATACAGAGCAGATTACCAGCTACCAATTTACCATCCAGGGATGAAAGGAAATTTCTTACAGGTATTGTCCTATAGCAACCGGGTCTCTGGCTGCCAGCTCTTTAAATAGCTCCCTGCTGGCTTTTGCTGAAGCTCAGCCAGTTCTTGCCAGAGCTGTGCACCCCCTTACTTACACTCCTGCTACCATAGAAGCTGTGCAATGGCCAGCTGGATCTGAAATAAATCAATGGCCTCAGACTAGTTCCCAACAGGCTGGTGTCCACATCATAAAACTTTTGTCTCAGATGGTGTCTTTTGACTCTTCTTGGTAGCTGCAGCAAAAAGATGTCCATGGGTAGAGGGAATGAACTGTTCTAGGCATGGCCTCTCTCCATTTCAGAGCTGAGGCACAAAACGATGGCACAGCATAAAAAAGTTCACACCATGTTGCATTTGATTTGTGAATAAAAGGGACAACATAAAATTAATGTTGTAAACACATTTCTTTGCCTATGTTACTACTTGCACCTTTGACTTGCTTAGTACAATTTAAATTACAATCAATGCTGGGTGTTGTTATTTGCTCTGTGAGTTTCTTGAGCAATAAGAATCAGTGAATTCAGTTTCATTTAGAAAGATTCAGTGCTGCAATGTTTGACTGGGAAATACTACAAGCAAATGTTTATTTATTTCAAAAACAATAGTCTCTATTGGAATAAAAAGACAATGGAAAATTTTCTGTTGATTTTAGGCTTTGTTAAAATTTGTTTTTACAGAATCTGTGTGTTAAATTGTGCAACTCTTACTCACAATGGTGAACACCTATTTGTGCAAGTAATTCCATTGAAGCAAATTTGGTGACTTCCGATTCCCCAGCAAATTAGATTATTAAATCATGAGAATGTTGCCATATTACCTCAAATTCTAAAAGGTTCCTGAAGCTTCTGGTGTAGTCATCGTAGAGGTGTGGTAAAATAATTTAGGAAGAAAACTGACATTTTCCCTGGGATCAATATTGACAGAAAATTGGAATGATCCCACTGAAATCAATGGAATTTTAGACTTAGACCACAGTGAGAGTAGGATCAGACCAAATATTTCCTCCTTATACAGCTCTAAGCCAGCCACAAAGAAGGGAAAGTGTTTTCCTAAGTCATTGATTTGAGCACCTCAAGATAGCATGTAGTTTCTCATGGGATAGATCATTGGAATTCAGAAGTATATAAAGGGTCACTCCAAATGCTTTCTGTTCTTTTGTCTAACAAAGGTCTCAGAGACTGGAGTTAACCTGATATGACAAAGAAATCTTTGCAAGTAAAAAAACAAAATCACAGAGAGGAAAAAATAAAGACTTCAGAGAGGGTATTTCAAGTGCCGTCAGACTTTTAGAAGGTTGAAATAGGAGCTTCTCTGCACAATGGTTCAAGTGTGTAAATTTCTAAAGAGGCATTTGGAAAAAGAATGGAACCATTTCTTAAGGACTGTAAAGCCACAGGAGTGAGCCTTGGAAACTGAAAACAAAAAAAGGTTAAAGGGGGAAGGGCTGTAATATTTCACCCACTCTATCTCAGCTATTGATCAAGTTCTAAGAAATAGCCCAGGTTTCTTGGAAGACTGAGACAATGGTGCTCATTTAACTATACGCCTCACGTGTTAGAGTTGCAACAAACACAGTGTTAGCACTTTGAATGCCCAGGAGCTGTGCATTCACATTCCTTTGCTTTTCATAATGTGCAGGGCCATCCCTATGGGGGCACCCGCCTGAGGCAATTCTCCCACTGCAGTGCCCCAGACGTGGGGGACCTAAGGCACCTCCCTGCCACAGGCTCTGCCCTGCCTCTGCTCCACCCTCACCCTGCCTCTGCTTTACCCCTTCCCTCAAGCTCAGCCCCTGCTCTACCACCCAGTTGCCCTCTATTGAGCAACACAAGCCAGAGGATTACCGGGGACCCTGGAGCGGGGCGACAGCATGGGTTGGCCTCCCCTCCCACACTCACCATGGCAGTAGGAGCCAGCACAACCTGTCAGCCTGCTCTGCTGCACCCCCCACCCCCACTAGCTCACTGTGCTCTGCTTCACCAGGGTGGTGGGAAGCAGAGTGCCCTGGGGCCGGGACGCTCTGCTTTCTGCTGCTGTGGTGAAGCGGAGCACAGCAGGCTAGGAGATGGGCAGAGGAGCAGAGCAGGCTGCCAGGTCTCTTTGTGGTGAGTGTGTGGGGGAGAAACGACCCCTGCTGCTGCCCTGCACCAAGCCCCCTAGGTAATTCCCCAAGCCATCCTGGGCCCTGCCTTTAGGATGGTTGAGGTGGCCGCAGGGGGGGCCCAGAAAGCGCAGAGCCTGGGGCAACCATCCTGAACCATCCTATGGAAGAGACAGTTCTGACAATGTGTTTAGGGCTGGTTTCGGTTCATGTAAAAACCCATAAAAAGAGAAAATTACATTTTTATTAGAAATAGTAACTTACGTTGAGTATTTATCCTCCATATTTTGTGGGCATGCTTTGTGTAGCTGCGTGACACAGAATAGCTTCCCTGACATTAGTGTGCATGTACCTCAGCAATCAAGCCAGCTTCCCTGGGTGGCAGTGAGGCAGAGGGCACGATTGTATCCAGGATGCAAGGCATTTTTACCAGCATAAACCAGCTCAGAGCAACTCTAGACAGCATGGTGGCAAAAAAGTCTAAGCCCTGACTACACTAGTGCATCTAGCATGATGCTATGGTAGGAAATGTCCACAGCAATGACCGTGTAGACATCTATGGGTCTAATTCTACAGGGGTTGCACTGAGCATCGCTAACTCTCCCAAGGAATTCCAAAAACTGCTCAGATGGGTAAATGCTACTCAATGTGAATAAATGTCTGAGAATTGGCGAGAAGTTAGCACCACCTGCAGAGCCATCTAGACCTTTTCCAAGTTCTCTGATGCATCGGAGCCTGCTCCTTCTCTGGCTATTCAGACTTTTAAGCTGCAACAGGGACTTGAGTCTCAAGTGCTAATCACATTGTCAAGTTGACAGCAGCAGCTTCGAATCACTACACTACAAGCTGAGAAAACAATTTCTGAATCTCTTAATGCTGAACTTTTCAAAAATAAAAACAGCTGGTTGTTTTATCCTTATACTAGCTTTCAATCATATGGATTCTCCAGCTTTCCCAGATGTTCCCTGCTTTACACCTCCTGTTACTGTGGTCCACTGAATGAGTCAGCAATTAATAGCCTTTTAGAAAGACAGTGGATGTTAAAACATTCAATTAAACAAAACATTTAGAAGTAAATAAACAGCTAAAGCAAACCAACATGAGTAGGAAGATAAACAAAGCCACCACAACCCTGAGGCCTACTATATGCTAGAAGAGTTCATTGAATTGGTAAGGTCTTGGCTACATGAGAAAATGGTACCAATTTAACTACGTTGGTTAGGGTATGTCTACACTTTAAATACTGCAGTGGTGCTGCAGCACTTCAGTGTAGACATTACCTATACCAACAAGAGGGCTTCTCCCATCTCTGTAGTAACTAAATCCACTTCCATGAGAGCTGGTAGCTAGGTTGACAAAAGACTTTTCCTTAAACTTAGTGCTGCCTACATTGGGGGTTAGGTCAATATAGCCACACCTCCCAAAGGTGTAGCTATTTCACACCCAATATACTAGCTATACTGATGTAAATTCCTTGTGTAGACCAAGCCTCAGATATATCGGATTATATCAGTACAATTTCCTTTCATGGACACTCACGTCTAGTCCATACTAGAAAATTGGGTTGGCTTAACTGTGGCTTTGTCTACATTGGCAGTTGTAAAGAGCTAGTAGTTACAGTGCTGCTCACAGAGTCCAGCAGGGAAATCACTGTTGTCAGTCCACATGGTTAGCTACTAGAGAAGTAGCATGACACTTATGGCACTTGCAACAGCATTTGGAACAGTGCACTCTCTCACAGAGCACCTCTTCAACTGCTGTTGAGGCTTGTGGGAAGATGAAAGGGTGGGAGTTGGTGAGCGTCCTGGGTCCTCTTCCAATGCCCCATGGTGCACCACTTCACATCCCAGTAACCTCTGTGCTTCCGTCCACCTTTGGCACCATCTTTCAAGGTTTTTGTGCTGCTTTCTCTGCCTCTGTGGGAATGGATCCCAAGTTGTTGAAGAAAATCCTGATAGGTCTCACTAACATGAATGGCAGTTGAGTTACTCCTTAAGCTACAAAGTGATAATGAGGAGTCAGACACTAATCTTGCCACACGTATTAGCTATGATATGAGATGTCTTGTGGCATTCATGGAGGTGCTGACCACAGTGGAACGCCACTTTTGGGCTCAGGAAACAAGCACTTGGTTGTGTGATCACATCGTCATGCAAGCCTGGGATGATGACTGAGAAAAGCCACTTTCATGGGACTGTGTGCTGAGCTCACCCTCACATTGCGGAGCAAGGACATGCGAATGAGAGCTGCCCTGTCAGTGGAGAAATGCCTGGCGATCACACTGTGGAAGCTGGCTACTGCAGACAGCTACCAATCGGTGCCCAATCACTCTGGAGTGGGGAAATTAATAGCTGGATTCATGTTGATGGACGTGAGCCGGGCCATTAATTGCATCCTGCTCTGAAAGACCATGACACTGGGCAGCACTTTCTTCCTGGATCAGAAGATCATTGTGGGGGAAAATGGAAATGCCCATTGTGATCTTTGGAGACCCTGTCTACCCTTTAATGCTGTGGCTCCTGAAGCCATACATTGACAGCAGCCTGGAGTGGGTCAACAACAGGGTAAGCAGGTGCAGAATGACTGTGGAGTATGCGTTTGGCCATTTAAAAGCCCACTGGCAATGTTTGTACAGGGAGTGAGACCTGATCTATGACACGTTCCCTATGCTTGTAGCCATGTGCTGTAGTCTCCATAATATTCGTGAAGGGAAGGGTGAAAACCTTGCTAAGGCCAGGACCACAGATGCTTAGAAAGCCTGGAGGCTGAGTTTGAACAGCCTGAGACCAGAGTTATTAGAGGAGCATAGTACAGAGCCATAAGCATCAGGAATGCCTTGAGGCAGCAATTTGATGCTGAAAGCCAGTAGTATCTGTTGCCATGCATGCAAGCACAGTGGCTGTGATGACTTATTAGAAAAGTGCCCGTTGCTTTGCTGGGGTCTGACTGCTTGCTTTCATGTAATGGAATAAAAATGGTTTTCAAATCCAATAATTTCATTTATTAGAAACAAACATAGAATATAAATGCAGCATGGACTGTACACCTGAACTTTGTGGGGAAGGGGGCAAGGGAGGAGGTGAGGCCCCAGTACATTTACAGATTTGTGCATGTCCAGGTATCATATGCAGCCCTGCCATCTGATCCGCCGTGCAATGGGCGCTACAGTTCATCCGAGCTGAACTTCACAGGAATAGGGGTGGAGTGCATTAGGTGCCTGTGGTAGTCTGCAGGGCTGGACGGTGAAGGGCCAGGTGTGGAATGCAGCAGATGCCGATTGGGGACAGAATGGTGGGCAAAATGTTAGTGGTGACAGAGGGGTGCATGGAAAGCAGTTTTGGGACACCAGCTGCTGGGGGGAGCAGTCATGGAGCTGCTCATTCTGCAGTGCTAGCAGCTCCTGGCCCATGTCATGCAAGTGCTCCATAACGTTTTAGAGCCAGTCTGTGGCTTTGTTCTGGCGCCCAACATTCTCCTTCCGCTCCCCTTTTCCGTTGTCCTTCCACTCCTTCAAACTGGGGTAATTTGGACATTATTTAAGCCATGCTTCCACATCCTTCTGTGGTAAAATCCCGAGGTCTCCATATTCAGCCTGGCTCCTTTCTGCCTTGCACCTGGAGTAGTCATTTACACTAGCCCAAAGTGGGTCTAAGCACCAAATCATAAGTCTCCTTCACACTGGTGCTTGGGTTTTTGTTTTTTGTTTTGTTTTACTCAGTAGCACCCCCCCTTAGAGGGGTGACCAGATGTCTCCAGAATAGGGGTTTTGTCTTATATACACAACTATACCCTTATTCTCCCAGGGGGGGAAAAAAGAATCTGGATTTTTCACATTTGCAATCTGGTCACCAGGTCATTTACAGGTGTAAGCTAGCATACTCCAATAGAGCTTAAAGCAAGTTTGAGCAGAAACAAGAGGAGGACGTGATGGTTCAGCCCTTGGGCTTGTGTGCAGCTGCAGCCCAAATCAAGAATGTGTTTGTGATGAATCAGCTCATCATTAATTGACCAGCAGAGTAATGTGATTAATCTATTGCTCTCCTTTCTCCTTCCCTGAAGGCTCACAGATCAGGAGGGATAGTAAGCTCATCAATTATATTTAATTATAATTAAACCATCTTGTTGGTCTTTAAAGTGCTACATAGTTTTTCCTTTTGTTTTAGCAAGATCAGGAGTGGGAAGGCTGCAGCCAGCTGGGGAGGAGAGTTAGGAAGGAGGGAGTCAGGAAGGCAAGGGTTGGGGGAGAGGAAAGAGGAATGTAGGCATAGGAATCAGTAAGTGGAGTACTTACTAGGACCCATCAAGTGATGCAGCCTGCAGGTCATACCAGCTCAACAGCCTTTAATGCTTACTCTGAGTCATGGTGCACCCAACAGGCTACCCACTATCACATCTACAGAACAGGCTGGGCCACTGTTCTTACTATTTGGAGCTGCACCATGGAGATGTCCACTGGACAGACTTTGTAATGACAGAGAGAGGCTTGTAGGAAAGAGCAGTGACAAGTTGGGTTTTATTGGATCAACTTTTGTTGGTGAGAGAAACAAGGTTTCAAGCTTACCCAGAGCTCTTCTTCAGTTCTGGGAAACTTAAGAGGATTAGCTAAATATAAGATGGAAGAGGTGGTTGAGCATGAGTAGTTAACACATATTTCAAGGGTCTATTCCAGGTAAGGTGAAATGAAGAGCAGAAACATATAGAATTGGTTATTGACAGATGATTCACCTGTGCATATTTATTTGTAATACAAATGGTGATTCAGGTTGAAAAAAATCCCAACTAAAGCTTTTTTCCTGTGTGTGCACCTGGTCTCATCAATTTGAAGCCTGTGCTTGAATGACCTGCCACAGGACATCGTGGAGATGATTTACCAGGCAGCATTCTTCCCAATCAATCATCACTATACCCATCACCCAGCATTACCCCAGGCATCAGGAGGCAACGTGATGTTGGAGACATCCACTTTAGATCAGACAGAAAACTAAGGTCCTGAGCTCATGTAATTATGAAAGATTTTCCGTGTGAATTCCAGTTTGCTTAATTCTATTCTCACTGCCAAAAATTCCACGTGGTTTTAAACAGGTATTGCATTCTTCACCTCCTGTGTTAAAGAGGACTCTGGTGGTCCATGATGGTATTGTGGGAGTCCGCAGAAAGTTTAAAATAGAAATGAAAATAAATGTAGAGCGCCTCTTGCAGCCAGCATGTCCTTCAACCCGAGTTGCTTCCCACAGCTCGGGAAGCAGCGCTGGTTGAAGGACGTGCTGGCTGCCTCTATGGAGCCTCTCAGCTGAGCTGAGAGGCTCCGTGCTGACAATCAGCAAGTCCCTCAGCCTGCACTGCTTTCCAAGCCGCAGAAAGCAACACAGCCTGAGGGACGTGTTGGCTGCCAACATGGAGCCTCTCAGCCCAGCTGAGAGGCTCCATGCCAGCAGCCAGCAAGTACCTCAGCCTGCCCTGCTACCCAAGTGGCCTGAGGGACATGTCTCAGGAAGCAGCACGGGCTGAGGGACGTGCAGGCTGCAGGCACAGCTATATTATTTGGGTGGTCCATACAATTTTAATAGATTGAAAAGGGGTCTATATGCTCAAAAGGCTGGGAGCCACTGGTGTACTTCACCAGATGCCAAAATTGCTTACTAGAGTTGGTTACATTTTATTAATAAGAAAGTAAGAGTTATTCCTTTAGATGGGCTGTACACCCATCCTTTATCCTGGAATATACACTGTAAATTGTCTTTTTGCAAATTTATTTGTGAATGTAGTTCTGAAGTCCCACCTATGCTACAAATAGAACCATTGGAAGGAATGTTGTTAAATCATAGACATCCCTCAACATGGTTAAAGGGATTCTGATTAGCTGTGCAAATTCCACTTTGCAGCCTACTCATGTCACATTTTCTCCCTCTCTCTCTCTCGCACACACACACACAATTCAGAAATGTTATGTTTCCTTGGTTCAAGAACTCAAGAGAGATTTGTATAGCCACATTTATCCGGTATCAACTGGTAACTTGATGGGTGGCAAAGATTTTCCTAAGATGAAAGTTAAATGTGCAGCAGTTTACATTGGCTATCAATGTGGACTAAAAGAACCAAAACAACTAGGACAAAAAATGAGATTTGCCTTTTTTCCCCCATCTTTCAGTTCTGGACATCTTAAAGATTACTTGTAAGAGAAATGTGGACAACATTCTTAATTAGACAGCATTTATTTAAGTAATGGGACCTTGATTGACTTTTTGCTGGGCAAGTGCCAGTTCTGCAGTTTAACCCTGCCTATAGGCTATATTAATTTGTGCATCCAGTTTCAGCAAAATCTGTAAACATTCTGTTCCCTTGGATCTAAGTACTTCCAAACAGAACTCTAGCTGCTTTCATGCAGTTTCAACCAGTAAATCTGTCTTTCTATTGCACCAAGCTTCTAATTGCTTGGAATGGGATGGCCCAAGCCAAACGCAGGTAGGCAGCAATCTATTATGACCATGGTACTTTATTACCTAAATCAAATAATAGTTTCTTTACTTATTCACAATAAGACTTGGCCTCACATATGCTACAAATACAACCATGCAAATGGACTCTGCTGTCCGGGGCACCATTTAGGAGGACTGGGGCGGGGGGGGCTGTAGGAGTTTGTTTTTAAAGTAACTGAAGGATCGCGAGATGATTATGAAAACATTGCCAGGTACTTCACTTAAACTAAAGATGGGGGAAAAGGGTCGGAATAAATAGTCCTATGTGCCAGGGGTCTCTATTGGGATCAGTCCTGTTCAACTTACCCATACATTATCTTGAAAAAGGGGTAAACAATCAGGTGGCAACATTTGTAGATGATACAAAATTACTCAGAATGGTTAAGTCCAAAGCTGACTGTAAAGAGTTATAAAGGAATCTCAGAAAAGTGGGTGATTGGGCAATACAGTGATAGATGACAATGTTGATAAATGTAAAGTAATTCACAAGGAAAAATATAATCCCAACTATGCATGCAAAATGATGGGGTCTAAATTAGCTGTAACCACTCAAGAAAGAGGTCTTGGAATCATTCAGAGATATCTGAAAACATCTGTTCAATGTGCAATCGCAATCTAAAAAAAAAAAACCAGGATATTGGGAATCGTTGGGAAAGGAATAGATAATAAGACACAAAATATCATATTGCCTCAAGTCATCGGATGCCCACATCTTGAATACTGAATGCAGATCTGGATGCCCCTCCTAAAAAAGGATATGTTGGATTTGGAAAAGGTACAGAGAAGAGCAACAGAGATGATGATGGGTAAGGAACAGCTTCCATAGTAGGAGGGATTAAAAGCATTAGAACTTTTCAGCTTGGAAAAGAAATGACTGAAGGACGGGGGATATGTTAAAGATCTATAAAATCATTATGGTGTGGAAAAACAGAATGAGGAAATGTTATTTACTCCTTCACCAACATAACACAAGACATTTATAGGCAGCATATTTAAAGCAAACAAATTATATCTTCCTGGTCAACCTGTGCAACTCTTTACCAGGGGATGATGGAAAGGTCCAAACTATAACAGGGTTCCAATAAAAATGAAGTAAGTTCAAGGAGGATTGGTCCCTTAAGGGTTGCAAGTCAGGATGGGTAGAGATGGTGTTCCTAGCCTATGTTTGCTAGAAGCTGGGAATGGGCGATGGGATGGATCATTTGATGATTGCCTTTTCTGGTCATTCCTTTTGAAGAACCTGACACTGGCCACTGCTGAAAGACAAGAGTACTGGGATAGATGGACCATTAGTTTGACCCAGTATGGCCCTTCTGATGTTCTTGTATGGAACCCAGATGTATCTACCACCTGCTGTAACCTAATAGGCCCCACTCCTCTCCTAGAGCCAAAATGGAGTCCAGATGGACTGACAGTGTCTTTCCACATGGTTAGTAATGAAAAATATAGTTACAATTTTAAGCCTAACCAATGTCCCTTATGTGACTGCATCAAGATGTCAGAATATGTATTTGAGCTGAGTGGGTCTAATATTTATTTTTCTTTATTTTAGATACGAATTAGAAACAGTGCTCCTGTCAGCTATCTGTTTTCTGCCAAAACACTAGAGTTTAAGTGCCTTAGCACCTGTAAAGAGGCGATGTGTGTGCGTGGGAGTGTGGACAGGGTCGGTTCCCCCTTCCCAATTTGCTGGTTGGCTCGTACCAAGCATACTCAGTAACACTACTGATGCCACTGCCCATAGTCTGCCCCCGCTATCACCTCGTGCACAGCCTCCCCACACATCTGAAATGGTGCCCCTGTCTGCAACTAGCAAGAAAACTCGGATTTTTATTTATACAGGCATTTACATGGCCTCACTGCCATAGCATCTGAGCATGTCAGTCATTAACAGATTTTATCTTCAGGGCAGACTGGTGTGTTAAGAAAATACTAACTCTGGGGAATTCAAGCAGAAGAAAACACATTATTTTCTCAAGGTCAAAGTCTGTGGCTAACCTAGGAAATGCACAAAGACCCTAAGACTCAAATCCAGTGTTCTATCCACCAGGCCGTCCTTTTTACCTGCTTCTGGACTTCACCATAATGATCCACACCTGCATGGACCCACATGCTTAATGAATAGATTATTTTGTACTAGACAAAGGAGACACAGGTTGTGCTAGGCACAGGCAGTTCAGAACAACAGTCCATAAGTTCAGCAACACAGGCTGCCATGGGCACCCCCCGTCTCCCAATGCTCTACCTTTTGCACCAAAATAGCATGTCAAATTCAAGATTTGAGGTCAGGTCTTCACTAAATGGAAAGATCAAATTAAGATACACGACTCTAGCTACATTTCCCCACCATCCCCACAGTGGGAGGCCGAGCAGAGCAAATGCTCCTGTCAGTTTCCCTCACTCCTTGCAGGAGCAGTAGAGCACCCCATGAGTTTGATTTAGTGAATCTTTACTAGACCCGCTACATCAAACTCCAGAAGATTGATCACAGCAACGATCTTCCCCCAAATGAAGACCTGGCCTCAATCATCTTCAAAGCCCTCCCCATGTCTGTGTCTAAACGACATCCCTTTTCTTGAAAAAGGGATGTAAATTAGACACTTTGAAATTGCAAATGAAGCCGGAATTTAAATTTCCCATGCTTTATTTGCATAATGGCGGCCGCGTTTCTTTCCAAAACAGAGCTTATATGGGGATCGATCAAAAATAAAACCCTTTTTCAAAAGATCCTGTACTCATTTTTTGAGGAGTATAGGATCTTTCAATAAAGGGTTTTATTTTTGATCAATCCCCGTCTAAACAGCTGTTTTTCTTTCGAAAAACCCCATTTAGAAAAAAACGCGGCTGCCATTATGCAAATGAAGCATGGGAAATTTAAATTCTGGCTTCATTTGCAATTTCAAAGCATCTAATTTACAACTCTTTTTCGAGAAATGGGATGTAGTTTAGACAAAGCCCATGTGATCACCTCAAGGGACCAGAGGGACCCGTTGCATTCTGCATGATCCTGGCTTTCTGCACCAGCTACATTTTACCAGACGCAAGGAACAGCTATCCTCAAATATTAAACTTTCCTGGTGACTGAGGACTGAAATCTGGAACTCACTCCTACAAGAGATCCACTTGACTCCTACCCCTAGTTTTCAGAATTAAATACAAATCCCATTGCTTTGACCCACTATTCCCACAATAATCTGACATTAAAAACATAAACCTGAAAGTGAGCTAACGTACAAAATCACATACAACCCACCCCCCAAACCTCAAATAAACAAAGATCAGTTGCTCTTTTTATATGTATGCTACATAATATTGGCAGGTGCTCAGCTACAAGTGATGGGGGCCCTAAGAAAACCTATATAGACAATGACCATTGCTAGGTGTAGCACAGTCTAAGACTCTTAAGGTTCCCTGAGATTTTTGTGATTAACTGAAAATTTTTTTTTAACTGGACGGGGGAAAGACAAGTAACAAAAACAGAAAAGGACAAAACCAAGCTGTGAAGAAACCTAGAGAGAAGAGCTGTGGCAGCCGCAGGAGAAAAGGGGAGCTAAAGTTTTGCTAAAGCAGGAGTTCTCAATCCTTTTTTTTCTGACCCTCCCCCCGTGCAAGGCTACAAAACTCCATAGCCCACATGTGCCACGACAACTGGTTTTCTGCATATAAAAGCCAGGGCCAGAATTAAGAGGTAGTGAATGGGGAAACTGCCTGCCTGGAGCCCCACACCACACAGGACCCCTGTAAAGCTGAGTTTCTCAGACTTCCATTCCAGCTCCATGCAGTGGGGCTTCAGTTTTCTGCCTTCAACCCCAGCAAGTCTAAAGCTGGTCCTGCTTGACTGAACCCCTAAAACCTGCTTGTAGACCGCTTAGGTGTCCCAGGCCCTTGGTTGAGATCCTCTGTGCTAAAGCATGCAGCCAGTATAAGGAAATAAACATACAATATGGACAGTGGAAGGAGACATTATTTACTAGCTGCATCCAATGCACCAACGCAAGTTTATTTAATCATTTCCTTAATAGTCTCCTAATATTTGGCTAGATTCTGACCCCTTTACTTGCATTAATGACCAGTTATTACACAAGTAGCTCTTTTGGAGCCAACAGGGCTACTCATGTATTAAGGGAGGCTCAGTCTAGACCACAGTACTCTCCTAAGCAAACATTCTACATTGGTGCATGGATCTAGAAGGCAGAGAGCCTCCCCTCTTTCCAAGGAGCAGATCACATGGAAAACCAGCTGGTTGTGATCAATACACCAGCCAAACGTTTTCATGATTATTGGGATACTATTTTAAAACGCTATTATTAGTACTGGGATACTATTAAAGAACCCAGCATTTCAAAAATGATTAATAAATGAAAATGGGAAAAAAAGATTACATCTTGTGATGTATTCTGGCAGGGTATTCAACTTGGAAAATATATTTTTTTAAAGTAAAATTCTTGTAACATGAACATAGTGACATAATGAACAAAATGGCTAATATTTTCCCCCTTCAAAGATACACATGACTGATGAAGATAATTCAAGAAGTGGAATATGATCTGATTTCCTTCTCTGACTCAAAGTTATATCCATTTAACAAAATACTAGATTATCCTTTCTAGACCAGAACCAGAACTGCAGATACAGGGAGTATTGGATCACCAGAGGGCATCCATCATACTGAAGGGAGGTTGAAATATCAGTGAAATATTTGTGCCACATTACATAGACCAGGACTTGCTTTGTGCTGAGTACTCTGAGATGTTAATTTGATTATTAAGTTGTTTCTTGCTTTTTCATGGTTTTGGCTGGGGCACATTCCTCACTTCCTCTCATTTTCTTCCTTCCCCAACAGCAAATGTCTATGCAGCCTTCTCCCTAGTCCTCTTTCAAAAAGCTACCTTAACTCTGGATATTGTCCCTTTTGTCCCTTGCAATGAGAGGTACTACCTTTTTTGGATATCCCAGCCATTCTGTTAACTAAATTGCCTGTGGGGGTTAAATCCAGAGACTTAAAAATCCTTGAAAGACTCCAGGAAGCATTGGAAGGGAGCCAGGAGGGCCAATAAAAAGGGAGTGTATTCTTTAATTGAAGTAGGACCTTCCTGCAGCAGTCTGTGTGTGATCAGAGCAGAGCTGGGAGAGATGAGTTAAGGCAGTAAAAAGGCATGGAATTTCCAATGATATCCATGTCTTGGGAAGGACTAAACCTTGAAACAATAGATATGTGAGTAAAACAGGGAATGTTTAGTCAGACGTGATCAGATTATTTTCCTTATTCTTGGGTTAGTGGGACTTCTCTCTGCTAAATCCATGTACTCCCTTGTGCTATGCAATTTTTAAACTGAATCTCAGGGAAGCAATTTTCTGTGCTTTAATCAGACTTTTTTCAGTTGCTCTATAACACTTAGCAACCAAATATGCTTTACCAAGTATATCTTCTTTGTTTTGTTAACAAAATCACCTTTTTAAGACTATGGTCTGATTCTTGTGTCTTAGAAGGCAGAAGGTTCTGTGTGCATGTACCTGAGACTGAAAGGTCTGTTATTAAAAACATTGCAGGTTTTTTTTCCATGGTCTCTTCAGAGAGGGGGTTAAAGAGCTTGATGGTACCCCCCAGGAAGAACTTCCCAAATGCATCCTGGATTCTCAAAGGTGTTTTTGCATTTGGGTGGTGGCTGTGTATCACCCAAGATCAAGGAATCTGTGTCCTTGGGGAATTTTTAAGCAGAAGCCTTTAGTGGTAGGGTATTTTAAAGTCTCTTGCAGGCCTCCACATTCTGCACTTGAAGTGCCAGAGTGAGGAACAGTCTTGTCACTCCTGAAGAGCTCATCCCCTCCAATGGAGCAGCTGAGCAATTTGGGCAGAGAGGAAGTATGGTAGAATAGTGGTTTGCAATTATGCATCCTGAGTCTCTGGTTTCACTGCAAGGAAGTCAGTCAAACTAGTTTGTAAAAAACATGACTTCTGCTTGAGCCATCCTTCATCTTGGCAGCCTGTTACATTTGCAGTGGGATAACTGTATGTCCAGCAAAGAAGAATCTGGAAACAGAGTAAAAATTCCAGAGAAGTTTACATTTATACATCTTTAAATCATATTGTCAGTCCTTTGGGTGATGAGCACTGTCTTGAGGAAGAAAATAATCCTCTAGCTCAGGGGTGGGCAATATGATGCAGTGGTTCGCCTGGGTTAGGCTCTGGAGGACCAATGCCGCTTTATTTACCTGAGCCTCTGTAGGTACAGTTGTGCATGCAGTTCCCATTGGCCATGGACAGCTGTACCCAGCCAATGGAAGCTGTGGGAAGTGGTTCAGACTGGGATAGCACTTGCTGCAGCTCCCATTGGCCGGGAAGGGTAATCCATGACCAATGGGTACTGCAAGCACCTGTACCTGCAGCTGAGCAGGTAAATACAGTGGTGGTGGCCGCCAGGGGCTCTTGTACATGGCAATGGGAATGTTATCAAAAAGTAATACTGTTTAGACTATTTTTTTTGCCAAAACCTTTGAGAAATACTCAGTCTAATTTATTACTGTAAAAACAAAAGGGAATATTGAAGTCTACCATAGTAAAGAACTCTCCATGCCTGTTTATATTTAGAAACACCAAAACATTCTCTAGGATTAGAATAATCTGAAACAGGATTTGACTGACTCAACACACATATTTGAGCATAATAGAAAAGACAGGGGAATGTTTTGTACCATTTTTTTTTCTAACAAAAAATTATATGCCTTCTGAAGTCTTATCTTTGAAGAGGGCTGAACTTCAAGGCTTTAAGCAGGACAAAGTCAGATTAGAAATGAGAAAATAATGGGGAAAACTAACCATTTCATATATGACTAGGAAGACTGACTTTTCCTTCTGCTCTGAAAAGGTTCCCTTTAGATTAAGAACTGCTGTTAAGTAAAGGTCAGGATTGAAATCCCTTCCCCCTAAAAAATCTGAGTGTTTCAGAAGAAGTTGAGTGCCAAGGCTCAGTTAAGAATTAGCACTCAGGTCAAGCCAACAGTCTAGTTCTCTCTATAGAAGCTATGTGGGATTTTAACTGTGAGCTGTAGCAGTGGGAATGTTGGGGATTCTGGATAGCTTACAACTTGCGAACTTCCAGATGGTGCTTGATGGCCATCTGGCTTTGCTATCCTTATGGAGCGCTCATGTAGGTGGTCTACAGCTCTAGGGTGAGCTCTGCTCAATTTTTTAGGAATGTGTCATTTGTCCTCGTGAAGATCTGCTGCCATCTTCTGAAGTTTTGAAGTCATTTGTTGTCATCTTGTGTTTGCAGCACTATCCTGTCCCTGTTGGCCAAGTCTAAAAAAACAGCAGTACACTGAATGAAGCATTCCACGTAAAGGTCTAGAAGAAGTGTCTTCTCATTTCAATGGTAACCTCATCCTCAGGTGCCTTACTGCCTGGTTCTGAAATTGCTGCACAACTGTACACAGGCTTGTAGTAGCCTGTTTATAGTCATCACTATGAGTTTACCAGTGCTTCCACCATGCTGCCTGACAGAGCTTTAAAGAAAGGCAATAGCTTGCAAAGCCCAATGTACAATGAGGAGTCATGACAATTACATAGGTTGAACCAAGCCGCAGAATTCTAGTGCCTTTTGATACATATCCCCATGACAATCAGAGTCCAGACACTTTCAGGGATAGGAACCCCAAAGAATAAATAATTGAATCAACTGGTTTTATACAATGCTATTGCATATAAAATATCAAGTAAGGTCTTTTATGGAAACTTATATGTTCTGAGCTCAAGGGTCATCACAAGATATGTATAGAGATTTGTAGATATGAATGTATGTATATAGAGAACTGGGTTCATAAAGCTTTACCTCCACCTTATATTAGGGCAGTGGTTAGCTAGGGTGGGGAGGGGCTGCCTCTCCAACCCAATGAGTCAAGTTGTAAACACTTAGCATTTGTACAACCCAGAAAAAGACAAACGATGGGCCAATAAAGTTAATGGGAAAACAATCAGCCCAGATATATTTCCCCACCCAGTAACCATGGTCACCTTGCCAGGATAGGAAAAAAAGGGAAGTTACTCAACTTGTGCAGTAATGATAGTTCTTCAAGATGTTCTCCCCCCCCACCCAAGGGTGCTCCACTGTTGGTATTGGGCTTGTCCTGCACCATAGATTGGAGACTTTTTCTAGCAGTGTCTAGTCGGGCCACCCATGCATGAGAGCAGCATATGCCATTCGTGCCTTTGGAGTTCATGTACGTGGCCCAATTTTCCTCAGTTTCATTAATGTCCTCTTAAGAGAATGTCAAACTGAAGAAGAGGGGAGGAGGGTGGGTAGTGGAGCACCCACAGGGACACATCTCAAAGAACCGTAATTACTGAACAAGGTGAGGAACTTCCCTTTCTTCTTCGAGTGATGGCCCCATGGGTGCTCCACTGTTGGCGACTACCTACTGCAGTGTTTCCCAATTTTATTTGGCCGAGGAACCCTTTTCAGCTTTTCAGAATTTCAAGGAACCCCTAGGTTTGTTAAGCAAAAAAAAAAAAGGGGGGGGGCGGGGAGGAGAGAGGAACCTACCAATTCATGAAAATCACATTCCTTCCCCGAGACACCCCCCCCCCATCTCCCTTCTGTGAGGCCTCATCCACTCTGTTCCCCTCCTCTCCATCACTTGCTATCCCCAGCCCTTATACCTGTCTCAACCTAGTGAGAGTGAGGTATGGGGTGGGAATGAGGGATTTGGGTGTGGGAAGGGGTGAGAAGTACAAGCTCTGGGAGGGAATTTGGATGCAGGAGAAGGGGCTGTTGGCTCAGGGAGGAGGCTCTAGGCTGGGGAGTGTTGGGCTCAGGTGGAAGGTTGGGTGCTGAGCAAGCCAGGGCTTGTGGATGTGAGGGTGCAGGAGTTTGGGCTGGATATGTGAGGGACTCAGGGCAAGAAGGTTGTGAGTATGATGGGCTCAGGACACAGATTTGTGATGTGTGGATGGTGGAGGAATGTTGTGGCAGAAGACTGAGGATGTGGGGATGCAGGAGTTTGGGGATGTAAGAGGCTCAGGACAGGGGTTCCAGTGTATGATAGGCTCAGATTTGGGGTCAGGTGGTGCAGGAGTGTTATGACGCTGCAGTGAAATGGGGTTTGGTCCCAATTGGGGCTTGTTGGCCAGGCTTCATTTTTAAATAAAATATTATGTCAAACTCAAAAGGTTTTAGCATTGTCTTTATATATGAGAGGGTGAGGAACCTGTTTTGAGTCAAAGGTCACTGACCCACAGAAAAGTCAGTTGGGGCCACACAGCGAGATGCAAAAAAACAACAAAAAAAACCTCTCCAAAAACCCCCAAGCCTCACTAATGTGGTCCCAAATGTGCTGGTGGGGGTAGGGGACAGAGTGCTAGTGGGGGCTGGGGAGAGGGTGCTGCTGGGTGGAAGGATGCTGGCTCAGGTGGCAGGGTGCTGGGGTCAGGGACATGGTCCTACTGGGCACTAGGGTAACTGGCAGGGTGCTGGGACAAGGAACAGGGTGCTGCTGGGTGCTAGCGTGGATGGCAGGGTGCTGGGGCCCGGGCCAGGGCCAGGGTGGTGCTGAGTCCTGGGGTGTGAGGCAAGGTGCTGGGGCCAGGGCGGTGCTAGGGTGGATGGCAGGGCTGCCAAGGAGCGGGATAGGGATGGGGTGCAGGATCTGGGAGGGAGCTGGGGGGCGGAAGGGGACAAGGTCTGGGTGGTAGGTAGGGTACAGAAGCAGGCTGGATGTAGGGTGTCTGGCTACGAGGGAGGGTGCGAGGAGGGGACTTGGGTAGGAGTTGGACCTCCCTGATCTGGCACCCTCTAGACCTGACTGATCCCAGATGAGGAATTTTTGGACCAGGGGAGGTCATTTCAGGGCTCCTGGTTCTCCCTCCCCCTTCCCACTAGGCTTCTTTGCACCTCTATCCCCTGCAACCGAACTAAGCTGCCCACCCCTGCTGGTTCCCTGCACTTCCCCCAAAACCATCCCTCACAATCCAAGGGAGTGCAGCACCAGTTCCCTGCAGCCCCTCACAGCCCAGCTGAGCTGCCCGTCTGTTCTGTATGCCCTCCCCCATCCACCTCAGCCCAGCTGAGCCCTGCACTGGTTCCCTGCATGCCTCCCTCACAGCACAGCTGAGCCCTGTTTCCCTGCACCTCCTCCAAGCCCCACAAAACTGCTGAGCCAAGAGCCGATTCCCTGCCCCTCCCTCCCTTTGAGTCTAGCCCCGGTTCCCAGCACCTCCCTCCTCCTGCAGTCAAACTGAGCTCTGAGCTACACACACACACACCACCCCACCCCAGCCCCCCAGACCTCCCCACTCTGCAACCCAGCTGAGCTCAATTTCCCTGCATCTTCCCCAAACCATGTAGACATGCTGAGCCAGTGCTGATTCCCTGCCCTGCCTTCCTCTCCCTCCTTGGCTGTGTCTACACTGGCACGATCTTGCGCCAAAGCGGCCGCTCTTGCGCAAAAATTTGCTGCCTGTCTACACTGGCCATGTGTTCTTGCGCAAGTACACTAACGTTCTCATGTATGAAATCAGGGCTTCTTCCGCAAGAACTACGATGCTCCTGCTCAGGAATAAGCCCTTTTGAGCAACTATTCTTGTGCAAGAGGCCAGTGTAGATAGGCAACATGAATTTCTTGAGCAAGAAAGCCCTATGGCTAAAATGGCCATCGGCACTTTCTTGGGCAAGAGAGTGTCCACACTGCCATAGATGCTCTTGTGCAAAAGCACAGCTCGCACATGGCAGTGTGGATGTGTTCTTGCACAAGAACACTTGCGCAAGATGTTCTTGCGCAAGAAACAACCAGTGTAGACATAGCCTAAGAGTTTCCTCACATGAGCAAAATGAATTTTGTGTTGTGCACCAGTATTGAGTTCATGTGGCTTGTTTGGATGTGCCACCCAAGTTATTAATAAATATTTTTAAACCTCTACCTTTTCCCTCTGCTGCCATGTCTCCTCCCTTGCTCCATCAGCTCCCTGGTGCCTGCCCCCCACTCCTCACCCTCCTCTGCTGTCCTGACTCCTGCTTTTCTCACTGTCCTCAGCCCTCCTGCAACCTGCCCTCCACCAGCCCTTCTCTCCCCCCTGTGCCCACTCCTCCAGTAGCCCCACTCTGATCATGTGAGCTACCCCTCCTCATCCCCTCTTCTAACACCTCCCTCTACAAACCTGCCCTGCATCTCTCCTCTGATGGTGGTCCCTCCACTGCAGGTGTCTGCCCTTCTGCTTCACCCCCAGAATCCATTGGCACCTGCACCTTCTCTTACCCCTACACCTTCCTGGTGCCTCCCCCTTCCCTCACTTCCCCTGCCCCCTTTGCTCCATTTTTCCTGATGCCCACCCCTCACCACCCTCTGCCCCCATTCCCTCACCTGACTTGCTCCATCCCAGCCTTCCTCATGCCCACCCCTTCTTTCAAGCCTTCTCCCAGCACCTCCTCACCCCTCTAGCCCCCAATGCCCTTACCTTCTCCCCTCCCAGCATCACCCTGTTCCTCCCACTGACACCTCCTCCTGCCCTTTCCTCATTGTCTGCACTTGGCCCCTGCCATTTGTCTCTCCTCCACCCCTGTCCCTTTGGTGCCTTCCCCTTCCCCTCTGCACAAGCACCTTCCTCTCCCAGCCCTTCCCCTTTCCCTCTGCACAAGCCCCTTCCCTTCCCCTTTCCCTTTCCCTCTCCCTCTCCCGTACCTTCTGCCTTCCACTTTGCGGGGCTGGAGTCTGTGCTCTGTCCCTGGACTCCGAACCTGCAACTCAGCCATGCGGCGCAACACAGCGCCCAGCAAGTTTAAAATCCCGGGCCGTGACGTTACGTCATGTCTGGGCGTCTCCCCACCCACTGGTTTGAGCGCGCTGCGCAGGGCAGCAGCAGCCAGCAAGGGGGAGCTCAGAGAAGGTCGCGCACGGCAGGGACGGGTCCGGGGACGGGGGAGAGACGCTCTGGGGACGGGGTGGGAGGACTCGCGGGGGGTGCGGGGTCGGGACCCGCTCCAGCTCCAAATATTGCTGGAGCATGGGCACCACGAGCCCACACAACTCGCCACCCATGCCTCTGCTGGCTAGCCGGCTCTCTTTCTCTTTTTCAGAGGGGCCGGGGGAGCGCCGGCTCCTCGCAGAACCCCTCGTTTTGCTCCGCGGAACCCTGGGGTTCCGCGGAGCACCAATTGGGAAACACTGACCTACTGGTATCTGTAGTAAGTTGAGGGTCAGTAACATGGAGTCAGCAGGCTTGAATAAGTGACAAGTCCTGTGGCACCTTATAGACTAACAGATGTATTGGAGCATAAGCTTTCATGGGCAAAGACCCACTTCGTCAGATGCATGTCTTTGCCCACGAAAGCTTATGCTCCAATACATCTGTTAGTCTATAAGGTGCCACAGGACTCCTTGTCGCTTTTGCAGATCCAGACTAACACGGCTACCCTTCTGATACAGGCCTGAATAGAGGCCTGCAACATGAAAACAGCAACAGGCCTGCAATCTAGTGAGCAAGACTTTGGTTCAGCAACACAGGAGCCAAGAAAGAGGCCCCACTGATAACTGTGTAATTATGTAAGTTAGGTGGCGCATGGAAGGACATAGGGAGGCACCAGGTACAGACTGTAAGCCAAAAGAACATCTTAGTAAGGAATGTCTCGGTACAAACACTCTCTAAAAACTATAGACATACCTATCTGGGTTCAGGACCGGGTTGAAATTGACAGGATGAAGGATAGAAGATAAGCCCCCCTTCCATAAGGTGAGGGGTGGTAACTAGGCAACAGAGGGTGGCAACCTGGTACGTAAAAAAGTGATGTAAGTTGTTTGTACCTGTCTATAAAAGGACGCCGCAAAGGGTACTCTCCGACCGACCTTGGGGTGGGGGGTGCAGTAGGCGTCTGACACAGCAGGTGTCATTGCCTACACTTACAGAATGCACAGTGGCTTAACTCTAACCGCTGTTAATCTGTTATATGGCAATAGGCCTGCTATGTGTTGGTACATTGTCAACGAGGGCCAAATGCACAGTGGCTTAGCGTTTGAGAATTTCTGATAACTGTTAGCACATCACATTTGACAATAAACCTGCTTGATGATTTTACCCTTGCCTGAATCTGTCATTTCCGGGGGCTCTCAGAAATCTCCTGTGTTGACCCAAGTGCACAGGGTCTAAACTCTAGATCAGCGGTTCCCAACCTTTTCCAGATAGAGACCCACTTTGACAATTCAGGAAGACTTGGTAACCCAGGGCAATTCAAAAAATGTGTGAATGGCTCGTTAAGAGCCACCTGGGGAGACACCTGGCGACCCTTTTGAAATGCAATGGCAACTCATATTTGGGTCCTGACCAATAGGTTGGGAAACCCTGCTCTAGATAAAGGGAGCACACGCATGCACACAGCCAAAAATTTATCATCACCGACGGAGTAAAGGGTCCTGTCAGGAGTACACCGGGACAACCCCAAAAACCCTGACTGATGACACTGAACACTGACAGTACGACATTAGCAATACAACAGTACCCCAAAGATGGAATGTTGGCTTCAGCTAGGTTTTACGTACGGATGAAAGGACTACCACAGAGTGTGTGTCCGCTTATGTAGAAATTGCATAGTGCTTCATGAAAGTATGATTAGAAGAACAGGTAGCAGTATGTCATATGTCATCTATAGGTAGGCAATCCTTGTCTTAATAGAAGGATAAAGGTTTTTCAAAAGTTTGTGTTGTTTTTCTGGTACCTCTGACAGGACGACCTCCTGGCTGGTAGCAACTCTTTTGAACAAGTCCTGGAATTGCTTCAGGTCATCCACTGGTGACAGATCATCGGGGATAACTGCCTCATCTGGTGAGGAGGAGGATTTATCAGCTGGTGACATCAGGTTGGTCAGTGTCAGGGTCATCGATGATCTGTCCCTCCTCTGTGTCCATGTCCATAGTTGGGAGGGAGAGGTGTGAGGATGTGAAAGGGGTACCTCTGGGCTGGCATTGATAGTGCTGTAGGCTGGTGATGTGTGAATGCCCAATGACGGTATGGAGACCAGAGGGGTGGGTGATGTGGTTGATAGGACCAGTGAGGATACCCCGAAGGATGGTGAGAATAGCATACCTGGTGCCGATCACAGAGTGAATGCAGTCTGGTTGGAGAAGAGTGCGGGGATGAGAATACGCTCTGACGTTCCCTTTGTAGTAGTTATAATGTGACAGTACTGGTGACTGTGGTGGGGGAGAAGAGCCACAAACTGAGAAGGGGGATCGGGAGTGGTGCCTGAAAGAGGGAGCATACGGGGATCTAGATCTTGGTTCCATATGCAGCACTGGTGGATTGTATTCTTGCGTCGGCGCAGCAAGGCAATGATGGCTGGGAGCCAGTTCCTGAGGTGCCAGGTAGTGCGGTGTCGATGGAGGTGGCATCGGTGCAGATGGTGATGACACCGACTCTGGACTTGGTGTGCGCAGCACCAGTTTTGCTGATTGTGACCTAGCTTTGGTGCCAGTGGTGCCAAAGTCTTATTCTGTTCTCTGGCACTGGGTCTCTTCGGTGCCATGGTAGTTGGTGCTGCAGTTTCCTCAGACCACAATTTCGGGTCTGTCAGATGTGACACGTAGGTGTGCAGTGCCCGAGGTGCCAGGTTTGTCTCCCGTACTAACTCCTAGTAGTAGGGAGCAGGCTGGAAAGGGCCTTCTGGTTGAGGCCTTATGTGATGGAGAGCTTGAGGTTTTCTTTTGAGTTGTGGCAGAATCAGACTGATTGGTGTCATTGGTGTTCATCTGCAGCTCAAGCGCCCTATCAAATAATAATAAACGTAGCCTGAGTTCCTTTTCCTTATGAGCTCTGGCTGTGAGGCTACAGCAATGGATGCACTTCTGGGGAATGTGTGCTTCTCCTAGACACATTCTCGAAGAATACAAAACCCATGGCCATCTGAAGTGGGCATAGGGTCACAGCACTTTTCACATTTTTTTGAAACCAGGCATTTTGCTGTTTTCCCGCTTTTGTCTCCCCCCCCCCCCTTTTTTTTTGCACGTTGGTAGCTGAGTGCCCGGTGGGTCTTATTTTCTAAGTGTATGTCTACACTACAGCGCTATTTCGAATTAACTTAATTCGAAATAGTTAATTCGAATTAAGCTAATTCGAAATAACACATCTATACACAAAAACTTTTTCGAAATAGCATTTTGCTATTTCGAAATAGCACGTCCACACTGAGTGGACTCTGAACCGAAGTTAAGGCTGGCTGGAACCAGTGCCGGCAAGGCATCAGGTTAGGACTTAGTATGTGGGGCTGATGCCTGAGGCTAACTGAGCTCTGTGCTGAAAGGGACCCTATCCCCACCCCGGACAGACAGTTCTCAGGGTTCCCCGCTTGCTTGTCTACCTCGATGAGGGGACAGCAAAGCAGTCCTGTCTCGGAGTGCCCTGAGTGCCCAAACTCGGGACACCACAGCACTCAGCCACATGGAGCCAGAGCTGCCCCTGGGCACACCGATGCGTCTCGTGGGGTCGTTGCCATCAGCCCGGCTGCACTTGCCATCTGGGGGGTCCATCGGGGGGCTGTCAGGATCCAGGAGGCCCTGAGGGAGAGCGTCCACCCCAAGGAGCCCTCAGAGCCTCCCCAGTCCTCCCCACCAGGGGCTCGTGCCCCATTCCTCCCTCACGTCCTTCCACTTACCCCTCCCTAGCCCCCCTTCCTGATGTCAAATAAAAGACACGTATGTTCAAAAATAGAAACTGGGTTTATTGAACAAAACTGGGGGGGATGAACCTCTGGGGAGACTGGGAAAAGGAGGTGGGAGAGGGGAAGAGAGAGGGGAGGGGGAAACCTGGGAGGAGGGAGCTGGAAGGGGGAAGCAAGGGGAAGATGGGGAAGGGGACGCTCAGGGTCTCGCCGGACTAACTTGACTTTCATGCTAACCTGCTCCTGGGTTCGCATGTGGCCTTTGGTGGCCAGGCTGGCAGCTATCCTGCCATAGACGGCCGCATTCCTCCGTCTAGTGCAGAGATCATGGACATTGGGGGCATCCCCCCCAAACCTGAATAAGGTCCATGATCTCCACCCTGGACCAGGAAGGCGCCCGCCTTCTCCAGCCCCTGTCAGGCTCCTGGGAACTGGCAGACTGCTCCTGGGGAGCAGTGGTGGGCTGGCTGCCAGTGGCTTGCTGGCTCACGTTTTGGGGCCACTGAGTCAGGGGCCCCGGTGGCCACTGGTAGCTCTGGGCTGGCAGGCTTGGAGCTGGCACAGGCACTGTGGCCAGGGTCTACCCCTTTAATGGCTCCGGGGCTAGGGGAGAGGAGAGTAAGTTTTCCTGGTTGTGCCCAGAGTGGCCACCAGGGCTCCCTGGGAAGGGCTGGAGACCCCCTATTTCGAATTAAGTGTCTACACAGCACTTAATTCGAAATAGCTATTCCGAATTTGGCGTTACTCCTCGTAGAATGAGGTTTACCAAATTCGAATTAAGGGCTCCGCTATTTCGAATTAAATTCAAAATAGCAGTTTGCATGTATAGACGTTATTAAAGTTAATTCGAAATAACGGCTGTTGTTTCGAATTAACTTTGCAGTGTAGACATACCCTAAGTTTTTCAAGGATGGTCAGTTGTCCTGCTTGTCTTCTCTGTTCTTTTAGTATTCTCTCTTCTTCTCTCTTTCTCTTTTTTTTTTAAACTAAGTAGAGGCCTGAAGACCGCAGCCTTCGAGGCTGGCGGCGCGCTGCCCCTCAACTATTAACAGCAACTATGAAATGAAAACCGTTTTGTTTTTTTTTTAAACTAATACGAACTATAAAATTGAGAAAGAACTAACAGTTTTAACTCATTACAATTCAATTTCTATCTACAGAGAACTGAAGAGGAGGAGAGGGATACAGCTCTGTCTGTGACCGAGGATGGTCAAGAAGGGACTGAGGCGAGTCAGGCCATATGTGCGAATGCCAAAGGCACAAACGGCATGCACCACTCTCGCGCGTGCGCGGCCCGACTAGACACTGCTAGAAAAAAAATCTCTGATCTGCGGCACAGGACAAGCCCAACACCAACAATGGAGCACCCATGGGAACATCACTCGAAGAAGAAGAGAAAGAGCCTTTCTGAAAAAGAGGCTTGAAACTGAACTCTTCATCTGGAGCTGGAGGAATAGTCTTGAGGGTGGGGAGGAGGAAGTGGCTGCCTGTCAAGGCTGGATCTCCTCTGTGGCAGGGGGCATGCTGGGAAATGTTTAAAGGCACTTGGTATCTTGTGTTAGAAAAGGAACACCCAGAAAGCACTGTGCACAGAATCAGAGCAATGCATCATGGGATACCTGACCAGAATTCTGAATGCTTGTTTCAAAATACGACTGTCCTGGGTGGCAGCAATGATATAACACAAAACTACCTTCATCAATTAGGTAATGTCATGAGTCCGAACGGCTCATGCAACACTTGTTGCAGATCACTTAACACAGATACGCAAAAGCAGCAGCAAGTCTCAAGTGCAGACATAGCCTTGTTTACAGTGACATGAATCAGGACTAGCTCTACTTAAGTCAGTGGAGTTCCACCACCATTGGTGCATCTGAAGAATCAGGTCCTTGGATTTTAGCTGAGCTGTAGCACAGTTCAGTATCTAGCCAGTCTCCAGCAGAGAACTGATTTAATCATTAAAGGAGACTAACTTGTAATTATGTCCATGGAGATGGCACTGAAGTGGACACATTTTGCAGCAGGTGATTTTGCAGATTAAATTTACACATCTGCAGTGATTCAGTCAATTCAAAGTCAATTGGATAATAATACACTCTGCTGACAGTTTTTTCTCAATTTATTTATCTCCTCCCAGCTGCAGAAGAGGACTTCCCTGAACTATGAGAGGGCTGTGCGGGGAAGCACTCTTCTGCAGCCGGGAAGAGACCCTGCGCCCCTGCCAGGCACTGGGTGGCTGAGAGTCAGAGCAGGACACGCCTCTTCCAACAGCCGCGGTGAGAGCAGTGTACCCCAGCCTTGGCCCCTAGAGCTACCACGGCCCGGGAGCCAGAGGTCTGCTGTCGGGCCGGCAGTTGGGAACCGCTGCTATGAAGCATTGTGAGATTCCTAGATGGAAAGCCCTGTAGGGGAGTAAAGCAACAGTAGTAAAATAACTTATCTGAAGACTTTCCATCATCACCCTGCAAAGCAATTCAAAACGACCTGACCCTAGGGCCAATCCAATTACATTTGGCCATCTTATCACCACTCCGATTAGCAGTGTCTGGGAGCACACTCAGGCAACACAAATCAGTTCTGGAATGGGGAAAGGTCTTTACTTCTCAGCAGAAATTGCACTGTGGACAAAGAAGCAGCACTTTAGTAGTATTTGGGAAAAAATATAAAGTCCAGACATTAAAAATAGGTTATATAGTAAGAAAAAGGTCATCAATTTAATCAATCATTTACTTTAAGCAGGCAAGCAATTTGTAAACATTCAAAAGCGGCAGCATTCATGTTACAAACAATTTAAAAGAAAAAGAATTGAGATTAAGGACTTTCTCTTTCAAAAAAATTGAAATCATCATTTAAAATGCTACAAACACTGAACACTCAGTTACATCACCTATCAACCTGCTAGCTCTTTCTTACAAAGATTCCTGTATTTCTAAAATTCATGATCTTGTAGTAACTTGTACATTAGCATTTGCTGCTTGGAAGTCAGCTGCTTGAGAATTACACCTGTGTTTAAATCCCATTAGCAAAGGTAATGCTTGTGTCTTGATTCAATACTTCTTTAACTTCTGAAGGCAACGTGTCAAAGAGGTGATCTTCCACAACAAGGCCGCTTTTCCTGAGAAGCCGACATTGCCCTAGTGTAGCTGGTAGCCGATCTAAGCAGTTTCCCTTCAGTTCTAGGTGAGTTAGCTGCAAGAGCTGACCAATTTTATCTGGGATCGAAGTAATACAGTTTTGCCCCAGACTCAAAGTCCTTAATTTCACACACTTAAACAACTGTTTTGGCAAAATATCCACTTTGTTTCCTGTGATATACAAATGCTGCAGATTTTGAAGCAATCCGATTTCCACTGGAATCACTGCAATTGAGTTATAGTTTACATCTAAGCATCTGAGTTTCTGTAAACTGAACACTGCTACTGGCAAGGATTCGAGTTTGTTATTGGAGAGATAAAGTGACTCCAAGTTCTTTACATGGGAAATGGAGGGAGGAATGTTGACTATTTTATTGTGCCATAACTTTAAGCAAGTAAGTCTTTTTAAATGCTGGAAGCTGATGACTTCTTCAATTGTGCGTATGCTATTTGATTTTAAATCCAGATCCTGCAAATTAGTTAGACTGAAAATGGCATGTGGAATTCTTTCCAGTTCACAGTTCTGTAGTTCTAATTCAGCTACATTCATCATTTTCTTAAGGCTGTTCAGTACCACAAGCTTGGTGCCATCATTGTGAATTACCAGTTTTGTTAGATGTGGTGCCACATCTGTGATATTGGAGGGGACTTTGGTCAAATTGCTCTTCACATGGAGAATTTTAAGGTGTCTTAACTCTCTGAGAGATTCAAGCCCTATCATTTTATTGTTTTCAGAATTCAAGTTGCCTATCAAATATAACTCACGGAGATTTTTGAGCAAATACACCCAAGCAGGAATTTCTGCAACATCTGTGAATTTCACATGAAGGCATCTCAAGTTGTCACGGAGGAAGCTGAAAGCAGTCTGCTCAACCTTAGCTGGGCAGTGGCAGAGATGAAGCTCTTGAAGGTTGGTCATCTGGGAGATTTTAGCTGGGATTTTTGCTTCAGGAATCAGCTCTAGTTTCAGCACATCCAGGTCAGTCAGGTCAAACACTGCATCAGGGACCCCTGACAGCATGAAGAGATGAAGCTCTTGTTTATCCTGTGCATTGCGGGAGACATGCTGCCGAAGCTTTTCAAACGTCCACTCATGGTTTAAACTAATTTCACGCAGCTTGTTTTCACTTACCTCTGACAAGAAGACACCAAACCGTTTGGAGTACAACTGGTCATATTGATCTACCATGTGCAAAAGAAATGCAAAATCATTTTTGACATCAGGAATATCGCTGAAGCTGCTCTCTTCTCTGACCTTCTCAAAGGAATATTCTTTTAAGGGTATTCTAAACAACCAGAAGAGTGTGTACAGACAGACAAAACCATACACGCAAATGAGAGAAATGTAGCTGATAAGCAACTTTTTCAACATATAAGCCATATTGTGTGTGCACTCAAATTTCTTATAGCCAATCAAATGCTCCACTTCTGGCTTGCAGCTGTGCTTAAAACGAATCTCATTTACAAAGTTAGCCGTGTAGCAAAGAATAAATATGAACTTGACAGTCTTGATGACTGTCTGGACGACATAGAGTTTATAAATCAAGTCACTGTCCTCCACATGGGCACGGAATTTTCTAACTTTTTCAAACAGGGCTTTGGCTTGTTCTCCATCTTTTTTATCTAAAATAGTCATGCTGGGAACCTCAATAACTGGCTTTTCAGCTGAAAACTTGAAGCCAGACTTAGTTATCATAGGAGTACTAGCACTTGGGCTTCCTTCATCACTGCTAGTGGAAACGTGCTTTGGAAGGGATTGGGTACCAGTTAGTCTCTGTTTGTTTTCCTCAGAGTCCTCACATGCTGTTTCAGATAGTGCTTTTGTAGTCCAAGGGGATTCAAAACATTTTCCTAATATAGATACAAAATGTTCAATTTTTGAGCAAGTTTTGGGATATTTAAACCAAAAATTGCTACTAACCATTAAAATAATGGTATGTATGAGAGCAAGATAGGGAAAATACTTTGAATACCAAGGAAGAGCCAAATGATAACACATCTGGTTAATAAATACATATTGCTGATAATCCAAATTGGTTTTTCGGCCTAAAGAATCCTTTTTCTCATTCTTCGGTTCCTGATTTGATTCAGTAGATTGCAACTGAGAATAGGTAGTTCTGCTCAGTGGTATGTCTGGTGTTATGGTAGGTGCATTTTCAAAGGAAACTGTTCTCATTTCCATTCCTTTATCTTTATCAGTGGTTGCTTCAGATCCTGGTATATCATTAGCATTTCCTGATGTGCCGGGTTGTATGCCTGAATTTACAGCAGACTGCAACACTGGCAAGCAGACCACCTGATCTTTGGTCAGCTGCATGGTTCCAGCAAAGATAGCAACCATCAGCATAACAACAGCAAGATAATCCATAAATACATCCCACCATGGTTTCAGGATGCGATAAGTTGGCTGAATGTCATTAAGTGATGCAACTTCTGCAAGGGTAAACATTCCTGCAACAAAACAAACAAAACAAAATGTAAGTTACTAACATTTGTTGTTGACAGACTAGCTATGATTTTTTTCTACTGAACAGCGTAATATCACGACATAAAACCTAAAAAAGTTTTCTACTGCTCTTTGTATTGTGTTGAATTGCACGCTATTGTACACCACCCCTTAAATGGAAGCAAGCAAGTCAGGAGCCTTTCAAGAGTGTATATACAGTAATCAGGTGTCTTTAGAATAATAAAAACAACCAAAAAAATCTACTTACTGTCAAATTATATATATAGAGAAAACTATTACATAACACAACAAGAAATAAAGGTCTACACTGTATGATATAAATACCTGAACCACAGAGTGTTGTAGTTGGCATATTTAAAAAATCTGAAGAGAACACAGAATATATCTTGCAAAAATCAGTTTCTGCAAGTGTTTGAAAGGTGCACACTCTAAACATGTGACAATATATTTATGTCAATTAAAAATATATTTTAAAACAGAAAAAATAGAAAACAATCTGCTAACCTCTCTGCCCAATGTAGTACTTTTTAGAGCTCTGATAATAATGGGATAATCACAAAGGAGTTGTAGAAAAGGTAGAAACTGGGTCAAATTACAAAGGATGAATATAAGCAAACAACACAGGTATGCAGGGGCAAGATTAGAAAGGCAAAGGCACAAAATGAGCTAAATCTAGCAAGACACATAAAGGCTAACGAGAAGACGTTCTACTATTAGAAGCAATAGGAAGACCAAGGATAGGGTTGGCCCACTGCTCAGTGAAGAGGGAGAAACAATAACAGGAAACTTGGAAATGACAGAAATGCTTAATGACTTTTGTTTCGGTTTTCACCAAGAAGTTTGATGGTGTGAATTCTAGTGGAAATGGGGTAGGTTTAGAAGTTAAAATTAAAAAAGAACAAGGTAAAAATTACTTAGAAAAGTCAGATGTCTTCAAGTTACCAGGGCCCGATGAAATGCATCCTAGAATATTCAAGGAGCTGATGAGGTATCTGAGCCTTTAGATATCATCTTTGAAAAATCATGGCAGTCAGGAGAGATTCCAGAAGACTGGAAAAGGGCAAATAATAGTGTCCAGCTATAAAAAGGGAAATAAGAACAACCCAGGAAACTACAGACCAGTCAGTTTAACTTCTGTGCCAGAGAAGATACTGGAACAAGTAATTAAGGAATTCATCTGCAAACATCTGGAAGAAAGTAAGGTGATATATATAGGTAACAGCCAGCATGGATTTGTAAAGAACAAATCACGTCAAACCAATCGGATAGCTTTCTTTGATAGCATATCAAGCCTTGTGGATAAGGGTACGTCTACACAGCAACATTATTTCGAAATGACTAGCGTTATTTTGAAAAATTTAATCTGCGTCTACACAGCAGGCAGTTATTTCAAAATAATGTTGAAATAGTGTCAAGCTGGAGCATTTCTTACTCCAACTCCTGTAACCCTCAATGTACAAGGAGTAAGGGAAGTCAGATGAAGAGTGCTCTATTTTTAAATAAGTGCGGTGTAGATGCTCCCAATTTTGAAATAAGCTACGCAATTGACGTAGCTCAATTGATGTAGCTTATTTTGAGTTAAGCCCTGCTGTGTAGACCCACCCTAAGGGAGAAGCAGTGACATGTTATACCTAGACTTTAGTGAGTCATTTGACACGGTCTCACATGACCTTCTTATCAATAAACTAGGGAAATACAACCTAGATGGGGCTACTATACAGTGGGTGCATAACTGGCTGGATTATCATTCTCAAAGAGTAGTTAACGGTTCACAATCATGCTGGAAGGGCAAGTAACAAGTGGGGTTCTGCAGGGGTCTGTTTTGGGACAGATTCTGTTCAATATCTTCATCAATGATTTAGATGATGGCATAGAGAGTACGATTATTAAGTTTGCAGATGATACCAAGCTGGGAGGAGTTGCAAGTGCTTTGGAGCAGTGGTTCCCAACCTCCAGGCTGCGGCCCACTGCCAAGCCATGAATCGGTGGCTGCCAGACCGCAGTGGCTGTTGGAGCTCAAGCCGGCTGTTCCTGGCAGTTCAGCTCCAGCAGCTGTGGTGGCTCAGGAGGCAGGAGGAGGTGCCTCCCTCCCTCCTCTCCCCTCCGTGCTTAGGGAGACACGCGTGGAGAGGAAGGGAGTGCAAAGAAGGAGGGAGGCAGGCACACCACCAACTGCCTCTCCTCCTGCCTGTGCAGCTGCTTTTGCTGGTGGCAGCAACAGGAGGCGGAGCAGTAGGCGCCTCCCCCAGCCCCCACAGCCGCTTTTGCTGGCAGCAGCGCTGGGGCTGAGGCAGCAGCAGAATGAGGCGGAGCAGAAGGCATCTCTCTCCTCCCCCCATCCGTACTAGTGGCTGGCCCAGGCTCCGTGCTCCCCCACCCACCCATGGGTTTGCAAGATGCTCTTGGGGTGGGAGGGGGCACAAAGGAGGAGGGCCACTCTCCCTGCCCACATGGCAGTAACAGCCACGCTCCCTACAAGGGGCAGCCTCACTCTGGAGAGTACGGGGGTGGGGTGGAGACAAAGGGGTGATTGGTGATGGTGTTGGCATGGGCTGTAGGGGTCAGAGGTTAAAAGGGTCAAAGGGCATAGGTTGTAGGAGTGGGGGGTTAAAGGGTAGTAAGCACTCTGAGAAAGGGGCTAGGCAGACCGTCAACATTTTATTTCCATACTTGCATATTCATATACAAATAATGAATAGGCAAATATGCAAATAAAATGTCACCGGTCCGCCAAGAATTTGTGAATCTTTTTGCCAGTCCTCGGCATAAAAAAGGTTGGGAACCACTGCTGTGCAGGATAAGTCAAAATTCAAAATGATCTGGACAAACTGGAGAAATGGTCTGAGGTAAATATGATGAAGTTTAATAAGGACAAATACAAGTACCCCACTTAGGAAGGAACAATCAGTTTCATACATATAGAATCAGAAGCGACTATCTAGGAAGGAATACTGCAGAAAGGGATCTAGAGGTCATAACGAATCACAAGTTAACCATGACTCAACAGTATGACACTGTTGCAAAAAAAACCAATCATGCTTCTGGGATGCATTAACAGAAATGTTGTGAGCAAGACATGTCATTCTGCTCTGTTCTGCGCTGATTAGACCTCAGTTGGAGTATGCTGTCCAGTTCTGGGCACCACATTTCAAGAAAGATGTGGAGAAACTGGAGAAGGTCCAGAGAAGAACAAAATCGATTAAAGGTCTAGAAAACATGACCTATGAGTGAAGATTGAAAGAATTGGTCTTGTTTAGTTTAGGAAAGAGAAGATTGAGAGGAGACATGATACCGGTTTTTAAGTATCTAAAAGGGAGTCACAAGGAGGAGGGAGAAAAATTGTTCTCCTTGGCCTCTGATGATAGGACAAGAAGCAATGGGCTTAAATTGCAGCAAGGGAGGTTTAGGTTGGACATTAGGAAAAACTTCCTAACAGTCAGGGTGGTTAAACACTAGAATAAATTGCCTGGGGAGGTTGTGGAATCTCCATCACCGGAGATATTTAAGAGCAGGTTGGATAGACATCTATTAGAGATGATCTATTCTAGACAGTGCTTGGTCCTGCCATGAGGGCAGGGGACTGGACTCGATGACCTCTTAAGGTCCCTTCCAGTTCTAATATTCTATGTAGCAAAGCATCTCATTTCCTATTCATTCAAATGAGCTAAAAAAAAGCAATACATTTCAGTCCTTTTTTTAATCAGGTCCTTTGTTATCAGGTCTTTTTCTTTAGGTACCACCAATTTACATCTTAGCAATGCTGATGTTTCAACTACTATATAAAATTCTGAATGAAAAGAAGTGGTTCAATAGTTTGATTTATTTTTCAGTGAGATATTTACATTATTTAAAATGCTTCTTTTGGAAAACAAATAGAATCTCTTATTTTTCAGTTAATGAAAATAAAAAGGTAATTATCTGGAAACCAGTTTATACACAAATTGGTTTGCAAGGCTTATTTTTTGCATTAACTTTTATCCACTGATACCTGGAACTGTAAATCTAATTTGGATTTCCAGACTATTGCTATTACAGCATAGTTTACTGCCCATCAAATAGAGATTTCCTATTAATAAATAAAATAAAATAAAAATAATTAATAATAAATAATAAAAAATAATTATGTCTGGATTAGAAGGAGTAGCTAATGGTGAGAATGGGCAGGCAGGACACTAGGAGAATGCAAAGCAGAAAAGGCTAGAATGGACTAGCTAGAGAACTGTGTGGCAGTTCAGGTCTGTGCAAACATGCACTTCCATTTGTTATTTGTTGAGTAGGGGGTACAGCCACAAGTGTACTTGCACAGCCTGTGATCTCTTGGTTATTTCTAATCCAAATTTCTTCATACATGTCAAGTAAGCTTGGACAGAGTCTATAGCAGGACTGTATTTTAAGACACTGAATAGTACAGGCCAAATAGTGCAGAACTCAAAAACTGGCCATATTCTATTTGGCCAAGTTCCTTTATTGAGTTCAGCTTTAGGCAGGGAATAAGAAGGAGGCTTTTCAGCCAAAGTTAAATTTTAGTCAGAAAGTTATAGGCAACTGAAAATAGGGGCCCAGAATGGAAGTGTCATAGTCATGCTGCTACAACAACTGCATACACTACAGCCGCGATACAAAGGCCATGGTCCAGCTCACCCCTCCTATGGGGAAAAATTACAGGAGGCAGCTCAGAGAGGGAGTCTTCCATGAGGATTGTCTATGGGGGGACAAGGACACCGTGTTCCTTTCTTTCCCTCCCCCATCAAAACAAGATGTGGGGTTCACCCAGAAACCTGGTGGACCCCTCAGAGCTCCATGGGAGGCCCAAGGTCATTTCCTTAGAGACCTAGTACCTCCAGACTGATGCTAGCCTTCACTGATGCCATCCACTGGAGCCATTCAACCAGGGATTCCTGTGGACATGATTACTGTGGGGATTCCAAAGGGAGAAACCTCCTCGGTAATAAGACTACATCCCCAGGCTGGTAAGGCTCCCTACCGCTCCAGAAAAAAATCAATGACAAAACTCTTACTGATGTCAGTGGGACCAGAAACAGACACTGCATGGTAGTCATTTGTATTTGTGTAGATAAACATATAACAATCCTTCCCAGGGCTGGGGTCATATGTGGCACAACTGCCATGCCGCCCAGTGCAGGAGAGGAAAAGAATATGAATATTTTTTTCCCATATAGATCTTTCAAAGAGGCTTCGAAACAAGACCTTGGATGGTCTCAGATACTTTCTCTGCAAGGTCTGGTCTGCACTAGCATTTTTATAAAATTTCTCTATCAATGCACGATAGCAGTGGTGAGACAACTAGCAAGGACAGACCACTGACAGCTACTAGTAGGTTGCCCATTGTCAGATAGACCTATGCTGAGCGTGGTCAGCTGATGCAGCAGTCAGAGAACTAACTGCCAGTTTCTTCGACCATTCCCACCATTGTGTTCTGCTATTAGTGGTAATACAATAGCATTTTCCCAAAAAACTTCCTTATGCAGATATAGACTTACAATGCTTTAACTAGTCAATGCTGGCAGAAGCCATTTTCAATTCAGGGGAACCTGTTGCTAAAATCACTGCCAGTAGGGGCTAAATTTCACAGTTTAGAAAGCTTTTTGCCATGGGCACATTTGTGCAAACACTGGAAATTGGCCACTATCACTAAGTGAAGAGTCATACGTGGGCTGGGAGAGAAATGAGTGAAACAAAGAGACAGAGCAAACGGTTCAAAAAGTTGTTGCTTTTAAATAATCTTTTACAGACTTTTGACCTGTGCACAAAACTTTCAGTAAACTTGATAGCTGCTGTAATCCTCTTACTGTAGCCTGCAGCCAGTGTGATGTAAGAAAAGCTTTACACAAGAACAACATTCAGCTTTCTGAACAGGTCTTCTCTTTCAAGTTACTGGAACCCACAGAACTGCTGTTGCAAAAGAGTTCAGCAGTTATGAAACATGGAAAACTGCACAGTTTTACAATCTACAATTCAATATATCATAAAAAGAGAGGCCAACAGTCTGATCTATGAACTGAAAAGAAGCTGTTCTTCCCCCACCTCTAAAATATTTAGGCACCCTCAATTAAAAACAGAAACAAAAACACACACCCCACACTTCATAAGTCACGTTCTAACAAGCTGCAAGTGAGTTTGATATACTTCACAGTAAGTCTATCTCCTCAATTTCACCAAATGAATAACCATAAAAGTTGAATTCATACTTCAATACTAATTTTTCATATTCCATCTATTGAAGACTTGGAAGACTTGAGACTTAAAAGGAAGTCATGACAAGTTTGCCAAATACAACCCTCTCTTATGATTCTTTTACTAAAAAAGGTCAGCTTTAAGTACTTGCACAGTTTTAAAATATTTTTTGTTCTATAGTGTGTAATACCCTCTCATCAAATGAAAAACACTTTATTTCACAACCATTTTTCATCTTCATTTGGGGATAGGGATTAGGCTTAATGGGAAGGCAGAAACTGAACTACTTCGGTAAATCTAATGTAGGAATATGAAACTCATTCTGCATCGGGGGACAAACTATAGTTTAAATTTGGATATGTGGCCTAGAGTTACAAAACCAGGGTCATAAACACTAGGACTATACAGCAGGCTTAAAGTCAATGCGAGTTCTATGCAAAGATCCAGGGCAACATATCACGTAGGCTGGTGCCTTGGAATGTGGAGAACACATAATAACATTCCACTGGAAAGCCAAGAACCAGTTTTCATGTGGTAAAAACCAACCTGCTTCTAGCCCTTGTATAGCACTGAAAGGTAAACAGGCCTCCAGTCTCCCAATCAAAGCACTGCTTTTTTGACACAATAGTTCAGGACTGAAACTAAAAAGTTCCTGATTCCCAACAAAAGAAGATTTTTCAATTCCTAGTGCAGAATTTAGTGGCCAGACACTTATTTTAAGACAGTATGGGTCAGTTCAATTTTGATGTAAAACTCGACATTTCAATTATCACTATTGGTACACGACAGTTTAACACTACATAAATAACAGGAATACACTTGTAGACCATCTACATTAAAACCCTGCATTTTTATGAATAGCCCCCCTTCAACAAAATACTAATTGTCTTAACCAATCTACAGGAGTCAAGATGATCTAATTTTATCCCCTTGTATCATTGTTTATCAGCAGTGCCAAGTCCCAATTAAGAAAGCCCTATTTTGTGAGAATTCTCTCTTCTTCAGCTAAATTATGGTTACCATGGTTAGGAACCTCAGTTTTGCTATCATCTCCTCCTCAAATCTTAGGAGGAATCTTCAAAGTACGGGCAACATGAGTGCTCCAACTCCCCTCTTCATTATGAAGATTAGTAAAGTTTGCGGATGATACTAAACTGTTTAAGATAGTCAAGACAGAAGCAGACTGTGAAGAACTTCAAAAAGATCTCACCAAACTGAGTGATTGGGCAACAAAATGGCAAATGAAGTTTAATGTGGATAAGTGTAAAGTAATTCACATTGGAAAAAATAACCCCAACTATACATATAATATGATGGGGGCTAATTTGGCTACGACAAATCGGGAAAGAGATCTTGGAGTTATCGTGGATAGTTCTCTGAAAACGTCCACACACTGTGCTGTGGCGGTCAAAAAGGCAAATAGAAAGTTAGGAATTATTAAGAAAGTGATAGAAAATAAGACACAGAATATCTTACTGCCCCTGTATAAAACTATGGTACGCCCCACATCTTGAGTACTGTGTATAGATGTGATCTCCTCACCTCAAAAAAGATATTTTGGCCTTGGAAAGGGTTCAGAAAAGGGCAACTAAAATGATCAGGGGTTTGGAACAGGTCCCATATGAGGAGAGGCTAAAGCGACTGGGACTTTTCAGTTTGGAAAAGAGGAGACTGAGGGGGGATATGATAGAGATATATAAAATCATGAGTGGTGTGGAAAGGGTGAATAAAGAAAAGTTATTCATTAGTTCCCATAATATAAGGACTAGAGGACACCAAATGAAATTAATGGGTAGCAGGTTTAAAACTAATAAGCGAAAATTCTTCTTCACACAGCGCATAGTCAACCTGTGGAACTCCTTGTCAGAGGAGGCTGTGAAGGCTGGGACTATAACAGAGTTTAAAGAGAAGCTAGATAAATTCATGGAGGTTAGGTCCATAAAAGGCTATTAAGCCAGGGGGTAGGAATGGTGTCCCTGGCCTCTGTTTGTCAGAGGCTGGAGACGGATGGCACAAGACAAATCGCTTGATCATTGTCTTCGGTCCACCCCTTCTGGGGCACCTGGCGCTGGCCAATGTCAGCAGACAGGCTACTGGGCTAGATGGACCTTTGGTCTGACCCAGTATGGCCATTCTTATGTTCTTATGTTATGTTCTTATAAGATGACTTGGAAGTCTAGAATTGAAAATAATGTATTATATTATACTAGAGGGCTATGCCCCCTGCTCGCTTCTCTCACCAACACTCCTGCTCTGTGGCCTAGGCTTATCGGATGGTCAACTACTCGGGGGAGGAAAGGTGGCACTGGGGAGAGCCGGCCTAAAAGCCAGTTCCCCCCAACACTTTGTGGTGCCACCTGCTCCACCACCCCTCACTGCTGCCTCTATCAGAGGCAACAGTGCAGGGGGACGGGAGGGGGGGGCCGGGCGGAGGAGAGACTGCCGTGAAGCAGCCTCTGTCCGTGGGGGGGTCCCAGCTCTGGTGCCGGCACAAGATCTGGCAGCAGTTGGCGCAGGTAGGTGGGTGCGCGGCGAGAGGCAGCCGAGGGCGGTGAACGCTTGGGCGGCTCCTGCTGCTCTGTAGCTGTTTGGGCAGAGGAGGAGCAGGCCCAACCAGAGGAGGAGCAGAAGGCACAAGGGGTTGGGGGCTGGACACGTGGTGCATGCTGGGAGGCGGCTGGGGCAGGGGGAATTGGGTCTCAGGAGCACGTGGTTGTTTCCGAGGTCTCCCCCCCCCCATAATGCTTGGGAGAGCAGACAAGCCAATGGGGACTTGCAGGAGCCACTCTGAGGTGGGAGCAGTGCGAGGTCTGCAGCCTGTGAAGCCTGAACGACAGCTGGGGAAAGGGGGGGGCTGCACTCCCCAATCGGGACATGGCAGCAGGCCCCCCTCTCCCCAGCCAATGGCAAGGCCGCTCCAGCAGCGTTACAGCCCAGAGAAATCAAACTACTGGTAGGGCTGCGGGGGAAGAGGCCGATCAGCATGAAAGGCGGCTGGGGCCACAGGGCAGGCCAAGCCGGCCACCAGTGATAGAAACATGGCACTGCATCAGGAGAGGCTGTAGCCGGTAGGGCTGCAGGAAAACCGGCCAATCAGTGAGGAAGGTGGCCGGGGCCAGAGGGTGGGGGCAGAAGCTGATGGTGCCCTATGATGACCTCCCTGTGGGGGAGCAATGTAAGGGCCAGAGGAGCTGCCTGGAGTGGCTAGTGAGATGCCCTGTCTGGAGCTAAACACGGGCTGTGGGGGAACAACACTGATGATATCATGACATCACTCTGTTGCCCTGCAGGAAAAACATTTTTAATATATATAGAGAGAAGTAGACATCAGGACAGTTTAGTGGTACTTAAAAGCTCCAGCCTAGTCTGAGTATATGTACTTGTACTTTTATTGAAAAATATATTCTCCAGAAAGTCTGGCTTTCTCTTATATGTGACTTTAAAAGACCAAAGAAATTACTTGCAGTTAAAGCAACCAGAGCAGAATGAGAACTGTTGGCAATTACATATGCACACAGAGAGAGATAATAATACTACTGATCTAAATTACAGGCTTAGTTAAATCAACAATTGTAACCGTTATTACATAAATTGTGTTGCCTGCCCAATTAAATTCCCTTTAATTAGTTTTTGAAAAGTAAGTATTAGCACAGCCTCTGATAGATGTGATTAACAGCTCAGGAATTTCATTGACAGCCCTCAGAAAGCAACTATTCAAACAAAAACACACTCTCTCTCTCTTTCGCCCTCACTTTCTTTCTCGTGCAAGAGCTGCGATGAGATTTTTGCTGCTTGTGATGTCACTCCCTCTTTCTGCCTTTGAAGGCCTTGTCTACACTGGTACATTTTGTCGACAAAACAGTGAGAGCGTTTACATTACAATGCAACTTTTGTTGGGGAAAACTACCCAATTTTGGCCACAAAAAACTTCCACACCTATGAAAGATTTTTGTCTTCCCCCCTCCCTTTATTGTCGGCAAAGAGCCAGTGTGGACTCTGCTGTTTGTTTTGTCAGAGAGAACTGGCTTCTGCCATTATCCCACAATGCCTCTCCTGATGGCTGTGCTCAGTGTTTGGTGATCTCTGCTGCCCTGCAGGCATGCACACGCGCACACCCTTTCAAATCTCCAGGAAGTATCAGACAGCTGAGTGAACTGTTCTGTTTGGGGAACAAAGAACAAATCATTGGAATGCTCCTGTTCTAAAGCTGCAAGGGGAGGGCTGGAGAGACTGCTGTGCTCCTTTGACATTCCTCAGCACGGAGAGTTCACAGAGCTAGGAGGGAATCCCAAAAAGCACCTGGATCAGCTCTGCCTCCCATAACACTGCTCTCTGAAATGCTTACCCACATTGTTGACAGATAAGAGCAAAGCAAGGTGCTAGCAATGTAGCCATGAAATGTCAACAATGGGAGACAGAAAAACTGATTTGACCGGTTTTCACTTTTGATTACTTTTGAATGTCAACAGCACATTTGCCGCCAAACCTTCCCAGTGCAGACACAGCCTTAAGAGCCATTAGAACTTAAATTTCACAGGATTTGGATATGTTTTGTTTAATTTAAAAAAAAAAATTCCGTTAGTCTTTTAATTCAGCATTATGAATAATATTTTTAGATATTTCAGGCTAGAAAACTAGAATGGAAAGATGGAATTCTTTTATATTCATTTGATTTCAGTATGTTTTAAAGTTATTATTCTACAGTATTTTAAATTTCTATACAGCAGCCAGGCACTTCTGTGAGACCTGCTATACTATAAAGCATTAGATACTAATTAAAAAAAACAAGTGGGGCCACATGGACAAGAAAAATATTTCAGAAAAGTTGAAGGAAGACTTCTAAAACAAAGAGCAATTCAAAAATTCGGAATGACAGTTTCAATCTAGCCTTAAAAGAGGAGGAAATTACACTGTTACCCTATCCCACACCACCTTTACAGCTTGTACCTGAAGATTAAAGAAGAGAAAAAGAATCATACTAATTAATCAGACCCCATTAAGTGAATTAAAGGTAAAGGCATAGCTACAGGGCTGGATCATCTCCCAGCATATCACTGGGTCTGAAAAGTATGCTGTCTGGGCTAGATTATACAAAAATGCCCCAAAGCCATTATCTTCCTCGTTCTGAACAGCAGTAAACATGCTGATAGTGGGCAATAAATGACTATCCTAAACTAAACCACCCTCTTCTATTATTCTTTGTATGCTGGGTATGTAAACTTTGAGCTTCATTAGCTTGTGCCAAAAATGGGATTCCTGTTTTATAAACAAACAATGTCAGCCTACTGCTCAATATTTTTGTTAAAAAAAAAATCCTACAAAACCCCTCTCTTTTTCCCCCCCTCATAAATTCTCTGTCCTTTAAAGCTAGGCCTTTTCTGGTTACATAACACTTTGTAATGTCTCTTTGGATCCTGCTATTTTCCTGTTTACCTTCTAGCTTCCCTGTATACCACCCATTTAATTAATCACTGCTTGAAAGTACTGAGACCATACATAGATGTGGGTTTAATCAGTATTGCTGATGTTTAGAGCAATAAACTTATTCATGCTCCTAACAGTACATTATAAGACCATATCCCACTCACCCACTCTAGTTAATCACTATAAGGGAATATTTTGCTTAAGGAGCACTTTTGAGATAAAAATTCCACTTTAAAGTCTCTTACTGGTTAAAAGCATAACTAATATGCCATGCTAAACATCTAATTTACATTTCACCTTAAGCTGATTTACTTTTCACTGAGCCTGGAAAGTGATTGGTTTCCTTCTCTGCACTTCATGTACAAACTTGTGTTTCTCACACCAGAGGGGAAAGTTACAGGGACCAAAGGGAAAAAAAGTTTCTCACATTTCTATTCATTCTGGTCCAAAACAGGCTTCAGTTGGAGCTGCAGATGCTTAGCACCTCTCAGGATTTGGCCCATTAAGTTTAAACTATTTGACAGTGTTCTTTTTGCGTTATGAACAACAATTCAGAGAATGCCTACGAGCATGTTTCTCAAATATGCGAAGGTCCCTTTATGCTGGTGTAACGGTCCCGATCTCATGCCTTCTCCACGATCACGGGAGCAAACCAAAGAAATGTCAAACCAGATGAGCAGCACACATCTGAAAGGGTGACCCCTTCATATGGGGAGAGCTGTCCAGCCAGAGGCACACGAGGCAGGGGTTCAAATAGTATTCCAATTGAAATTGCTGTGTGCCCTCTCCCATCCCCAGCTGGGCCATAAAAGATGCCCAAATGGTGGAGGTGGGAAAAGGAATCTCAGAGTAGGAAGACAGCAAAAGCTTTGAAGAACAGGAGTAGGAGTTGAAAGCCTAAGCAGCAATCACAGGAACAGAGCTGCAGGAAGCAAAACAATGAGCCATGAAGAGCAAAGGAAAAGATAGAGATTGAGGATCATTAACAGGACTCTCAACATTAGTTTCATACTAATCAGGTTCATTATTCTTATTCATGCACAAACCCAATAGCTAATCAATAGAGAGGATAATAAAGAGTAGAGAGGGGAGGGAGTAGAAAACATTTCCAGATGCAGTTGTTACAACACACAAACACACACTTAACACTCTCTTTACTGCAGACTCCCATGTCTTTGTTATTAATCGTATTATAGCAGCACCTAGGAGCTCCAGCCACAGACAAGGTCACTAATGTGCTATATAAGCACAGAACAAAAGCTTACAATCTAACTACAGGTTGGACCTCCCCTGGTCCGGCACCCTTGGAGCCTGACCAGTCCCGTATGATGGATTTTTCTGGACCAAGGAAGGTCATTTCTGGCCCCCCCCCAGCCGCCAGTCCCTTTCAGCCCTGGCCTGATTACTGCCCTCTCAGCTGGCTCCCCCAATCTCGCTGGCCCCGCTGGCCTGCCTGCCCCTGCTGCTCTACCAGGCAACCCCACCGCCTCTGCTCACTGGGCTTCCACTGCCACACCAGGCAGCCCCCGCCACCTGTACGTGCCAGGTTCCCGCTGCAGAGCCTGGCTCCTGCTGCCACTCTGGGCAGCCCCTCGGCCTCTGCGCTGGGCTCCTGCTGCCGCACCAGGGGCTCCCACAGCCCTGCCAGGAAGCCCCGCTGCTGTGCACGGGGCTCCCACAGTTGTGCGTGGGACTCCTGAAGCCCTGCCAGCCTGCAGGTCTCCTGGGCACTAGACCTCCAGTGGGATTCTCTGGTCCTGGAACATCTATGGTCTGGCCAGAGAGTCCTGGTTAAGAGAGTTTCAACCTGTAGAAGGTTAGAAGTCAGTGTTTTTAAAAGCCATACATGCTTTTAATCAGTATGAGCCTCACCACCTCGGAAAGGAGGACACACACACAATTAACAGGCATTGTTAGTGGAAATAAGCCACACAATGGGCTAGTGTACCGACTTTTCACCTCTGCATATCTGGAATTAAATTCTAGTCTCAGTCACTAGGAAACAAATTTGATGTGATGCTTTTAATTTCTGCTCATTTATAATATGAAACATTCACAATGCTCAAACTGCACAGTTAATGTTTACCAAAGATATCTCCTAGACTGGTGTTTCTCTTCCTTTTTGACACCAGGGACAGGCGTGCTGTCTTTCTAATTTGTGTCAGGGCAATCTCAGGGACCAGCACCACACCTACACCAGAAGAATACTAGGTGCTGCAAATTAAGACTGACAATGCACCAGAGCTATGCACAGCCTCAGACTATTGCTGAAACGTCCCTCATTTACAAGAGTACCAGTTTAACTCACCTTTTACAAGAGAAAAATATCTGAGCAGAGAGAACAGAAGTAGCACTGATTTCAAGTTAAATAATACATTCACAAGTGAAATTGTGAATGACCATTCACAACTTACGCAGTAATTAGTTGCTCAACATTATCTTCAGTTAGACTATATTGAGACTGTGGATAGGCAATGTCTACACTGCACAGCACAGACAGTGGCATGTAGGGTATATACTGACACGCTGAAAAGCAAGCTGCATCCACACTAGTTTATAGTTACACTGGGCGAGCCAGCAGGATCACAGTGCTAAAAACAGCAATGTAGACAGGATAGGACCTGCTTGGATATGCAGTGAGTGGTGAAGAGTCCATAGCTAAAGGTGTGTCTTTACCTTTGTAAAGACCATCTATGTACTATTTATACCTATGCTAAGGTGACATGTAGTGTATGTATATGACAGACTACCATAAGCAGTGTGTAGTACAGATATACCCATAGTTCACATCCTATTCCAAATAATTTTAACATGCCACAACCAGCAATATTAATAAAGATACAGAATGGATTTGTGTGCACAAAACAGTCAGAATTTGGCAAAACTTGCTGTTTATAGGCTTCCCTAAATATGATTGCTCTTCCTTTAACCTGAACTGACTGGGGATATTATATGATCGTATAAGGTTATGACAGTCTATATTCCATGTACATGGGTTGAGAGTCAGGTAATATTTAAATATTTCATCATTTTTCAAAATGTGCTATTTCTATTTGACACTGAAATTTCTGCAGGGGGCGTGCATCCCCATCCGTATTTCACCATTATGACGACAGAGCAATGGATTGTAAACATCAGACATACAGCCTGCTGCCTGCTCATGAATGGATGCGCCTTTGGTTTCTAGTGAGATACAAGTATCCTTGGTTTCTCCACCATTAAAACAGAGGTTCAGTGGGATAAAGGAGAAAGAGGTGAGAGGAAAATTATATACACTGTAAATCACTTTAGATATCTAAAAAACACTCAAGCCCTAGAATCTGTAGGACCCTAATCTCTGAATGTGTCTGCTAAATGTACTTGTATTTTCACCAACCCTTGAGGTCATGACAGCCCAATAACTGGAACAGTCTTTGGGCCTCACTACTCAATTCAAAACGTGTGTGCAGAGACTGGAGGATCCACTCAGTAAGCAGATACCTCTGGCCTCATTCCTGCCTGCCCTTTTTATGCAAGGAAGCAAATCAGAGCATGGTCCATGCCAAATCAAGGGTGCAGACCCATTACCCTCCCAAATCTGCTGCCCTCCATTGATTTGGCAGAGGACCCTCAGAATTCGGTGACATTTTGTTGGTTGCAGGGGGTGGGGGTGGTTATTTTAAATTTACTAGATTTATTCTCTTACAAATATAACATGTTCTCTCTAGCAAAGAATGCGTTGCACCTATCTTTACCAAGCACAACAATTGTTAGGTACACTAGGTGTTCTTTACTCTCAATACTCAAAAATAAATAAAATACTCTCTCACTATACATGTACTAGAGAGTGAGACCGTATTTTTTTAATTTTGGGACCTGCTGACATCCACAGACCACTAACGGTGTTCTTATGATCTACTTCCTCCAACTCCTACACAAAACGATGAAGTAAAAGAAGAAGAAAACTGCTCTGACAGATTTGCTTTCTTCTGGGTCTGCAGCCTCCTTGCTCATTAAGCCCTGTTTTAAAAAGCAACCTCCTATCCCTGCAAATATATTTCACAAGGGCCCATCACAACACAATTGGTGCTGGCAAATGAACGATTCAGAACACTGGTAACGGTGATTTAATACCACAGAAATAACATTAACGTTCAGAGTATTTCCCAACTTTCTGATTCAGTGGGATCCCAGTTTAAAGTAAGTACTGGCGGCAGCAAATCTTTATTTAAGAGTTTTGCCCAAAAACTCTAATTGATATTATGGCTTTTTTATGAAGGGTGTAGCACAAACCAGACAATCCCTGTTCTAGAGATTTTACAACCTAAAAATGGTCATTTGTTAGGCATTGCTGCTGCTTGCTGCTACACAAGACAAAAATACAAAGACAGGATTTCTCACAGACTACAACAGAAAAAGCTGCAGGATAACAGATTATGTGCTTAATCACTCCAATTCAACATTCCACCATGGGTTCCCAAACTGGGGGGCATAACCCTCTGGGGGGGGAGGGTGTGAAGAAATTCCAGTGGGGGCACAAGGCAACCCAGCCCTCCCACCCCCAAGTTTTGCAGCTATTTTTGTTTTTCGGCCGCGGTTCCTTTTTTTTTCCCCCCTCAACCAGTCTTGCTGCTATTTTTGGGGGGGGAGGGTCCTCAAAAATCAAAAAGGGGGTGTGAAACCAAAAAGTTTGGGAACCACTGCGTAGGCAGTTATCTTTGAAGAGGGTTAGCAAAGTGTCTTTGTAAATACCTTTACAGTACAACATTCCTAGATGCTTAGCCACACTCTGTCCATGGCTTTTAAGATGATCCTATCTCAAAAATAAGGCACACAAAAATAAACTCCAGATTCTTTAAAACTACCCTTTTGCCAAGTTTTTGCCCAGGAACAAGATGGAATATCAAAGGCACGCTGTGATTCTCATAGTGGCAAAAAGGGGAAGGGGAAAGGATACAAAATATGAACCAATGTCATAATATATCATCTTATTTCAAACTAGGCTACTCTGATTTATTTGTAAACTCGAACATTTACCTGGCATTGCTTGGATCCCCAACTCAATCAATGTTGGGGTTTTTTTTTTCAATAAAATGAAAATGTACATGCTTCATTTAAATCATTACTCTTAGGTGCGACTGGGGATGAGGGGTTCGGTATTCAGGCTGCCCCAGGAAGAGAGAACTACCCCAGCCCTCTCTCACTGCAGCTCCTTGGGGCCAGGAGATAAGTGCCTTTACAAAGCCACTGCAGCTCCAGCAGGCACAGCCAGGAAGGGGTGCATATCTCCTGGCTAAGGTGGGTCCAGGTTTGTCTGCTCCTTGAGCTCCCCCATCAGATTGAGAAATGGAGCAAACTGTGCACTTTCAGCTCGCTCCCTAATGAAGGGGAACAGCGAGCAATGTTCCTGTATGAATGGGAAGTGGGGAAGGGTGAAATTCAGGTCTCTTCCTAAAGAGCCTCGGTGGTAGGAGGCTTGGAGTTGGAACAATCCCAGATGGGGGGGAGCGCACCCCCAACTAAAGAATCTAAATAATGATTAATTTACTAGTCAAGTAGTCAATGGAGTTTCCATCGACTACTCGACTAGTCAATAGGCACTTCCACATTCCTCCTTTGAAATATACAAGAGCCCCAGTGGAGGCTCTTGTGCATTTCAAAATTGGAACTCCGCGTGCAGCCTGGGGCCAGCAGGAACTCCCACTGACTCTGGGCTCCACATGGGTGCTTCAAGTCAGAGGGAATTCCCGCTGGGCCCCAGCTGCACATGGCATGCCAGCTTTGAAATGTACAACAGTCTCCAGCGGGGGCTCTTGTGCATTTCAAAGTGGAAGTACCGGCATGGAGTCCGGGATCAGCGGGGGACTCAAGAGTCCCCTGGTGATGCTGGGCTCCGTGAGGCATTTCCGCAGAACCCAGGGTCAGGTGGGGACCCCCGGCTCTGCGCATTTTGAAATGCTGCGCTGGAGGCCGGGACCAGCTGGCAAGTCCCCAGCTGATCCCGGGTTCCATGCAGATCTGCTGCTTCGAAACGCTGCGGCAGCATTTCAAAGGAGCAGCACCGCACAGCTGATCCTGGGCTCTGTGCGGCACTGTCCCCTTTGAAATGCCACCGTAGTGTTTCAAAGGGACAGCACCACATGGAGCCTAGGGTCAGCTCCGTGTGGTGCTGCCTCTTTGAAATGTCAAGACAACATTTTGAAGGGGAAGTGCACACAGAGCCCGGAATTAGCTGTGCAGTGCTGCCATTTGGAAGTACTCCCTCTTCTGTCCCCTCTTTGCTGCCTCTATCTGATAGAGGCAGCAAGAAGGGGGGGGAGGGAATCAACTAATCCTTAACATCCTTACCCCCAAACAGCTCCTTTCACCTTCCCGGTGATTCTGTCTCTTTTCTATGTGGCTTTTCCATATAGACAAGTACTAATCTCATTCCAGGTACATCCCATTTTCCTGGCACAGCCAAACCTTTACCTTGCTTTAAGTTATGATAAGAGGAAGTTGTATGCTGAATTTGGTGGTCCTAGCTCTTACAATTTAGAAGTTTTTGAACAGACAGAGACTCTCAGATATATAGCAGATTAAACTGTCACCATTGTAGACTGGCTCTAAATTAGAACTCATATTAAGTAAACTAGCCAATACATCAACCAGCACTCAGCACCAAGCATTTCTAAATGCTGACACAACAGAGCACTGACTGTCAATATTGTTAAAAAAAAATATTAAAACATTCATCTTAATGGCGACACAAAGCTCAAGCAAGAGCTAATTGGGGGCTAACAATTCCATAATCTGTAACTACAGCTCACAACACACTAGAAATGAAATGAACATATGAGTTTGGTACATTGAGTTTATACTGAACAAATTATAGAATAGAAAATTATGAATTTATTGCACTATCACCATCCTATAATACCAACGTAAGGTAACACATTGACTTTAATCATTTATACACAAAACACTGAGCTTGTTTTCGTTTTTTGGTTAGTTTTTATTGTATGGATTGCTTTACATCACAAAATCAAAATCCCACCAATATGTTCCTTTGAAGAACCACATAGACCACTTCTGCATCTCAGCAGTCATGTTGTCTAACGCATGCATGTCATTACTTAGTTCATTGTATTTTCCCCAAATGAAAAATGAAAGCACCAGCACTTTTCCTGTACTGTTCTATGTTCTCTTTCAGTTCTTGGGACTCCTGTGGGCAGACAAAAATGCCAAGAACTATGAATGTAGTTTATATTTGGGATTGGTCAATTAACTAAATGTCCTTAACTTATAACTTACTCTTTAATTTTTTTAAAAAAAAAGCTTCTACTGAACAAATCATATCACCACGCTTTAACAAGTGAACTAATTAAGTACACATGCACCCCCACAGTTAGGCATGTAAAGTTAACCATTTAAATTATTAAAATTATTTCATTTAATCAGTTAACAGATTACAGAAATAGGAGCTGGCCAAGTGCAGCCAGGGCTGGGTGGGACCACACAGGTGCAGGATTGGAGTTGCTCTGGCTGGCCGGCATGCAGGGGATTAACAGCTAAGGCTGGTTAATGGTAAACCTAATGCAAGCGGCAGTATATTAGAATTTATTGATGAACTGAGGAACCCATTTAACAAAGTTTCCCTCACACCGAATGTTATAGGAGTCCTTTTGCCTCATATAGTCTACACGTCTCAAAATCAACACTCCTCCCTTATGAGCCTTTCCATATAGACACCTTTGCAGAATTGCTCCCACCACTGTGACTGAACACACTACAAGTTACAAAGGTACAGCATACACATACTAGCTAGTCTATTCCAGGTGCCCTGCCTCCACATACAAGTCCGGCAAACGTTTCCAGGCCACTGTATTGCTGCACCTCTCCCACAATCTAACACACAGCTCCCTGGAGCAGATGCATAGGGGCTATCCCAGATCCCAATATTCCTGATACCAGAGCCATCCCGTCCAGAAGACAAATTGGGGTGGCTACCCCAGGACCCTCCTTTTTGGGGGCTCCACTTTGGCCACCCCAACCATCCTATGGGGATCATGGGGCCTGGTGTGGGGCAGCAGCAGGGATCACTCCCCCCCCACTCACCACACGGGCAGCAGGCGCCTAAGGAGCACTGTAGCCTGTTCCACATCGCCACACCATCCTCTCTTGGCCCGCTGTGCTGAGCTTCTCAGCAGCAGCGGGAAGCAGAGCGCTCTGGCCCCAGGGTGCTCCACTTCCTGCCACCACAGAGAAGCGGTATGCAGCAGGTCAGGAGGCAGAGGTAGGGGCAGAGCAAGCTGCTGGGCCACTCTGGCTCCTACTGCCCATGTGGTGAGTGGGAGGAGCAAACCCTGCCGCTGCCCCGCCGTGCCAGGTCCCATAATTCCCAGCCATGTTGCTCAGGGGGAGAGGGAAATGGGTTAGGGACGGAGTTTGGGGATGGGGGTGGCTATGCAGCAGAGGTTGTTCTGGGTTGTGCGCCCTCGCAGGACAGCCCTGCCTGACACCGATAGGTGGTGGGCCTGCAAAACTAAGAAGCTTGAGTTTATGCTTAGTGTCCATTAATTCAATACTTAGGAATTGCTTCTGTTGTATTATTTTATGTTCTTGTTCAGGTAAAATTCTCTTTTGTTCTGTATCTGAACTAACATGATACAGTGAAACAATGAGGAGTCCTGTGGCACCTTAAAGACTAAGGGATTTATTTGAGCAGAAGCTTTTGTGCGTGATCTGACAAAGTGGTTTTTACCCATGAAAGCTTATGCCCACATAAATCTGTTCATCTCGAAGCTTCCACAGGACTCCTTGTTGTTTTTGCGGATACAGATTAACACAGCTTCTCCTCTGAGACAAGATCCAGGAAGGTTCCCTTCAATCCTCTGCAACTTACTGTTCTAGGAGCCCTGGACATACATCTGTGGTGGGGAAAAGGGAAAGTAACAAGTGGAAGCTTGAGCAGCACCAATGAGCTTAATGGATTTACTCGGACATACGAGGAAAAGACAGACAGGTACTCTTGCTCTGCAACCTTGAACTCAGGACCCTGTTCTTCACTGTTCTTTTACATCTTAGGGGTATTGTTGCTAATGCAACAAAGAGGAGTGGCTGATCCTGGGTGAAGAAAGTCCTTCTGGTGTAAGGGAGGGGAAGTGTCTATGTGCATGAGCACATCTGCCTGCTTGCTAACCTCCAATTTTGTCCTTTGTGTTTTTCAAGGCAAACAAAAATGTGATGTGACTATCAACAGTAACTGCAACACTGCATTTTTCATACTATTTGCATCCCTCCCCCCCCACCCCACCCCCGGAAATTGGAGTGTCAAGGAAGAGTTGAAGAAGTGGGGAACCAAGCAGCATATACATCTACCAAGAAGTATCCCAGCTGCTCTCAGGCCAGCATACAGGTGTGACATGTGATGCAACTCTGAAATACAACTGAAGGGCAAGCAGCATTGTGGAGTTGCAATGTAACCACAGAGCTTTCATTCCATGTCCATGCAGACAATGAAAATGTGCAGGAAGCTCCAACGTGGGATGCAATAAGACTTAGTTCCCCTCACACCAAGTGTTATAGCAGTCTTTTTGCCTCATTTATTCTACAGGTCTCAAAATCAACACTCCTCCCTTTTGAGCCTGGTCTACTCCATTTGCTTATTGCAATGGCAGCATGATTGCTTATATACCACAGCAAGCAAATTTTATGCAATGTTGGTATGGAGATAGTGTCAAAATGCTCTAGGACAGACAGTGCCTTTCAAGATGCATCTAGAGAAGAAAACAAGGGGTTTTACACTAGTGTTACCAATGTTGTAAATTGTAGCATAAACATTGGGGCAGGCACTCTTATCACCATGTTGCCTAATCCTCTTCCAAGAGTCAAAAAGGCCCATCTCCCACTCCACATTTGTCATGTTGTAGAGTAGAAAAGACAAAAAAATACCATGTGTAATCTGGCTTATTTAATGATAGCCATATGTATTGGTAAGGTTACCTTTATATGCTGCCTAACACCTTCCATAGCAACTCTGTTTTTAGTAGGGTCTAAACATTGCCAAACAGTGATGATGGGGGCTGAATTTTCCGTGCTTGGTCTGCCTCAGGTTGAATTTTTTTTGGAAGTTTCATCCAATACAGTTTAGCAATGTTGGAGAAGTGAGCCAGGAAAGGAAAACAAAGCCAGTCTTGTTAGTGTTCCATATTTGATATAGCCATTTTAAGAACAGCTCCTGAAGAGCTGACAATAATAAAAAATTTGACTCCAATGGAGAAGATTGTTCTGAAGTCACAAAAGGGCTTTTCACTCTCCCTGTGATTTGGCTATGTTGTAAGCCACTGAAACACACCATCTGCATGTGCTCTGTGGAATCAGCGCAACAATGAATCACTCTATTAAGGCTCAGACTCTTGCCCCAACACACAAACATACACCCAGCACTGGGTGAATCTCCAGCATCATTTCCAAGCTTACCACACAGAGCTTGGACTCCATAAGAAAAACTCAAAATGACACTTATTGCCCCAATAAATCTTTGAAATAAGATTTAGAGCAGTGGCTTGGGAGCCAAGAATGCATGAGTTCCAGTCTCTGCTCTTCCATACAAAAGGGTTGACAAGGTAAAATATAAAATGTGCTTTTGACAACAAATTTTAAAAAAAGCAACTAACCACTAAATCCATGCCCTTCAGTTAAGCTAGAAATACTGTTCTATCCTTCAAAGAATCCTTCCCAGGGACTGTACTGATGTGGTGGGAAGACTTGTATGCTCCCATGACACAGCTATGCAGGGATGGGGCAGAGGTGGGGCACTGGTAGGACCATGCAGGCCAAATAGGTTGAAGGGAAGGAGCCAAACCAAAGGCAGCCCACCAATCCTCCTGGTAGGGAGTTAGCAGTGAGTGAATGACTTGCTCCTGTAAAAAACAAAGCTGTTACAGAAAGCTACACCACTGCTCAGCTCAACAAACTCAGTTACTCCAAAATTAGTATCCACATCTGATCCGCAAAACTGGTTTGTAGATATCTATGGGGTTGCAGACCTCTGTGTCTTAAGATCATGCTTAATAAATACAAGAAGTGTGAAACTGGAAGTCAATGAACTTGGTGTGATGGAAATTTGGCTTCACTGGTGGATAAAATGATGAAGGAATGCACTATTCCACCCATCATTATTTTGGGGTCCTTAAAAAAGATTCTGGAGGGGAAGGTTGGCTATGTGACATTGACTGACCAAAAGAAGGGGAAAGGAGCAAGCTTCATCCTCAGAGCTGCCACCCCCACCATATCCTGGAACCTCAGACCTTCTTCATCCTAATCTTGAAAGACATCCTGACCAGACCAGGCCAGAGAAAGGGAGCCAGATGGCACCACCACCTTCATTGGCTTTGGCTAAATCCCAAACATTACATAGGATGTGAAGCTGTCTTTTCCTTCCCCACCTCATTTCTTTCTTTCTCCCTCCCTATCTCTCTCCTCTAGCCTTTTGTTTAATAAGAGTCTGTCTTAGCCATGCAAGACTACCCATTCGGTAACATTCTCACGGGTCTGTGACCAGAGAGGAAACTACAAGCAATGACTTAAACAGCTGGTTGCTAATACAAGTGTGACAGGCTCAGAGTGACAAACTTCTGCTTTTCTATCAGTGAGCTTGCAAGTGAAAAAAGTTAGAGACAGAAGCTGCATTTATTATTCTTTTCTCTTCTCTGGTGTGTGTGTTTGTCTTCTTTAGTTGCCTTAGAAAATGGCATTAGACATTCACAGTAGCAATAACAATTCCAGCCCACCTCTACTAATCCCCCTCCCCCCCCCAAAAAGGACAGTTATTGTCCTCTCTGATACACTCTAAAAGACTGTCAAACAAGGGGGTTTGTTTTTTTAAAACAATAATACCTAACAGGAATGGGTTTGACATAGGGATGTAAAATTCCATTTAATTGGCTAACCAGCTAAATGTAATGTTTAATTGGTTAAACAATTAAGGGGGGGTGCCCAGGCAAGGGCTACTCTGGACAGCCAGAGCAGCCCCTGTCTTCAGTGGGCCCTGCAGGTCTGGAGCAGCTCCCTTGCCCATGGTGGGCAGGGAGCTGCTCCAGCCCTCAACTGTTAACCAGAACCAGTAATCATCACACATAACGGGTGATATATATCGGTTAATCTTTCACATCCCAAGTCTGACATGGGACTGCACCAAGATTAGCGGTAGCTAAACTGAGAATAAAATAACAAAGAGAGAGAACTGAACAGATATGTCCCCACATGACAACTAGGGATGTAGACACCTCTTTAAAAAGTTAACCAGTTAAACGATATAATTTTAATAGTTTAACCAGTTAACCAGGGTTTGGATAGCCAGCAGTGGGTGGGCAGCTCCTCCAGCCAGCAGGGGTCCCACCTCACAGTGCTGCTCAAGCTGGACAGGGTGAGCAGCATCACAGGAAGGCTACAGCTGGCTGGAGTCCTGCCACACCATGAGTGCAGGGGGCTGCTCCGGCCACCCAGGCCACTGCAGGAGGGGACTTCCGGTTACAGGTTAAGCATACTGATCTAATGCTTACTGGCAGGGCTCGACAATTTAGGTAATCTACTCGCCACAGGCGAGTAGATTATAGCCCGGCACGGCGCCGCAGCACGATCAGCACATGCGCAGCGCCGTCTGCGCATGTGCAGTGTGCTGAACCACATGGCTGGCGAGCGGGGCTCACCGCGGCTTGGCGAGCCCTGCTTACTGGATAATAAGTTAACCCCTGATTAGACTAGGCAGTATTTGCATCAAGCAGTTTTTCATACCCCATTGGATGCTACAGGTAAGTTACAGTTCTTAACACACAGACTTCCCCTTTAAGTGTGGGACCAGTCTCCTTCCTTTAAGTCTTTGTCTTACCAGTGTTCTTATTGCTTCCAGCATAGGTGGGAGAGGAGAAAGGTTAAAGCACAATGCCACTGTCCCCTATTTTAAATCCTCAGTCCATGTGCCTGAAAGACACCAGCCCAGACATGTCCTGATGGGCTTTGCTGAGTCACAGCCCTCTGTACAGCATTGTAAATGCCTTTATTTACAACTCCCCTGCTGATTAACGGTCATTTAGCACCCTCTTGGGTTGGATCACCTCCTTTGTTGCCACTAGCAAACTTACAACATACTTCAGTAACAACTATATAGCAAAATCTCCTAACTAGATACACCTTAACAGTATGCATATTTTGACAGAACAATGAATTTCAGTACACCATGACCTTCCATATATCTTACACGGCATGCTTTGCATGAACTAGATAATAATTATGTGACAGCATAAACATGGGGGTTCCAGAGTGCTGTTTTGATATACAGAGTGCCACAGCAAGTTACTCTTGGTGTAAAACTTTCCTTATTAGTTTTATACAGGGCCTTTCAAATATTATTCATTTTCATATTGGTAAAATGATGCAAAAGGTTACTATGACTTTCACTAAAGCAAAGACAAAAAGTAATTAAGTAGCAGATAGTCTCTGTGATCAAAAGCTTCAGAGGAGTAGCCAAGTTAATCTGTACAGGATAAACTTAAAAAACAACAAATAGTCGCGTAGCACTTTAAAGACTAACAAAACATATAGATGGTATCATGAGCTTTCATGGGCACAGCCCACTTCTTCAGATGACCGTGATGTTCTTTGGTCTCTGTGATGTTACTAAAGGGTACTCAATGTTAATTTCCACTATCAATTCTCCCGGCAGAAGGCAGATACATGAAAATCCATATATAGTTATTTTCAGTTATTGCCACAAAGCTAGAACTAAATCTTTTCTTTTCCAGACTACGTTTGTTGCTTCCACAAAACTACTGCCAAACAGATATGACTCCTTAACAATTTTGTCTAGTTAACCATGTCTATTTAACGTGATTCCTTATCTCAGTGGAGAACAGGAATTAAATACATTATATTATAGATTTCTTGTTTGCTTTGTCATAGTGGGAATGTTTTCAAATTAAGAGAAAAATTACAAAGGGAAAATGGAGTGGTTTTATTAGGACAAATAAGTATCAGGAACAGAGGTTTTTTTAATATTACATTTCTAAAGTTATTTTCATACTGGCTCAGACCAGTAAACCATCTGTTCCTGTAGCCTTCCTTTAACATTAGCTTGTACCAGATGTTTCAGAGGAATGTGCAAGAAGCTCTGTAGTAGACAATCATGGAAAAACCTTCCCAAAAGGGTCAGTTTCTTCCCAACCCGACAAGTGATTGTAAGCCCGAAAGCGCAAAGATCTTAATATCCCTGTTTTATACTAACACAACTGCAGAATTTCTCATCCATTTAAATGTCTAATCCTTTTCTGAACCCTACTAAAGCTCTTGACCTCAATGTTATCTCAGATCTCCTGAGGTTAGTTTTGCATTATGTTAAAAAAATCAGTTTTACGTTGGTTGCCTTTCAAGATACATCTATATAGCGTTGCAAACCGGGGCTCAGACTCTGATTGAAGCCAAAATCCCACTACATCAACACATACATCTGATTCGGTCCCACAGACCCACTAGGGGATATATAGGTCCAAGCCCAAGTCCTGCTGTGACACAGGTTCAAGCCCAGGCATTTGCAATATGGTGGAGCTCAATCCTCAGTCACCAGACTCATGTCCAAACAATCTACTAAATGCAAACCAACACTCATTTAAGCCTCTCTTTCCGAGCCCATCCGTCCAAAAGCATCCCACTCAGTTCCCAGTGATGTGAATCAACTTCCTGTTACAAACACAGCTGTTCAGCATTTCTCCCTTCTCTTTCACACAGACTGCTCAACTGGAAACACAGTTAATCCTCATGTGTGTTAGCTATGGCCAGCACTAATAAGAAATCCTACAATCAAAAGTGCTACTGGCTGGCCACTAGAACGCACAGCAAGACATTTGACTTTAGCAAGAGCATAAGAAATAGATTTGTAGATATGATCACAACAAGCAGCTGGTGACATCAGGGACCGACCATCCTGGAGATCAATGCAAAGAGTGAACCAAGCAGCTCAAGATTGGCTACAACAAAATCAAAGATGTTAACAGTGCATCAAGAGCCAGAGGCGTAGCACAGGTGTTATGCACCTGGGGGCAAAGGCCAAATTTTTGCCCCACCCCCCACCGCTGTGCAGCAGGGCCCCAAACCTGGCTCACAGCTGAGCCGGACCCGGGCCGGGGGAGCTTGTACCGCATCTTCCCCAACCCCTCCAGTTTGGGGCCAGGCCCCCACACGCACTAACCCACCGGCAGAGATGAAGGAGGGTCGGGCTGGGGGCGGAGGCAGGGAGGAGGTTCCAGCTGTCGGCGGTGGGTAGAAGAGGCGCAGGCGAGCCGAGGGATGACAGGGGGAACGGAGGGGGACTAAATTGGCACTCTCCCACCTCCCTCTCGCTACACCACTGTTGAGAGCTCCCCATCTGCCTGTTTCTTTTTACAAGAAATTCAACAGGTAATAAGAACTTGGCAAGCACTGAGCCCACGGGGCACAGAACAATCAGCAGAGCAGGGATGGCACCCTGATAACCCCACAGTCACAATCTCCATTGGAGAAGAGCCAGCAACTGCTGGATGAAGTTAGGGAAGTGACGCTGGTGCTAATGCCAGTCCATGAAAAGATTATTTTGCCAGAGCAGCTAATATACACCCTGGATCCATATTTGGAGGAGGACCTGTGGCAAAAGAGAACCTCTGATTTACCTTCTCTGTACCACAGTTCAGAGCAACTGCACCTCTATTTCCTCTCAATGAGCCAGCTAGGACACTCACTCTTGGCTTCCAGCTCTCCAGATGTCACCTCTCTCAGGCAGCGACCCGCATATCTCCCCCTTCAAGCCAGTGTATTTCCAGGCTGCACTGCTCCCTGCCTTCATTGTGTATTTCCCAGTACTGACTGGTTGCCCAAGGATGCCTGCGTGCTTTTTTTCAGAAACAATAAGTGTAACTGCTTACAGTTATAGCATACCACATAATATTGCCAATGCAGGCCTGTTTTATTCATAAGATACAAAAGCAATACAAAGAAAACTTATTCAAAAGCAATAAAAAAAAAAAAATCTACATGCATGCTAATTAAGGTACCAGAATTAACCCCAACCCTAACATGAAGTCTGGAAGGATTAGTTCCTCCCCAACTGAAGGACTATGAGGAACTATGGACCTGGGATCCTGTTCATTTGCTGGATCAGGAAGAAGGCCCTGAATCAACTTAAAACCAGGCTAATTCATCTAAAACCTTTTTTTTTCTCCTGTTTGTCGTTGGTGAATCCAGTCTGAATTGGGATACATACAGCTGTCCAAGAGGGTGGCTTCAAAGAGTTGATAACAGAGGAATACATTAGCAATCCCTTCCCTACTAAAGAAGGTGCATACAATGCCTTAGTAACACATACAATTACATTTTTAATACAGTGAGCCCCCAAAAATATTAACCATGATTCAACAAGGTTTTAAATTACGTCAATAACATTTAACTTAATTCCATGAGGTTTGGTCAGGATATTTCAGTCTGTCACACATGCCTATTCTATCCAGTCTTGGCTGTCCCGCTTTACACTAAAGCATCTCAGTCTTTGAGACTGATCAGATGAGATGCTTTGTACCTGTCCTTTAATTGCTTTGTACATAAAAATGGAGTTACAAGCCTTCAGTATCTAAGAGTGTATCTTTCAAGGAGCAATAAACTCAAACATAATTCTACATTGCCATTAAGAAAAATGTAACACACAGCCTCACAAAAGTGGGGGGGCCCTTGTAAGTAATTTAACAAGTGTAAGCCAACTAGGTAGCCATTAATATACAATAGCTAAAAATACGTCCATACATGCACAAGCTCACCTTGCTACTGAACCTACACCAGGGTGGACCTTCTATCTATGTAAACTCTGAAGTCAGAGGGGACACAGTGGCAGGACCAGAGCCAGAAGAATGTTGTACAAGGTAGTCACTTTTTTATTGAACTTCAGTGAACTAAAAAAAAAAAAAAAAAAAAGCATTGGCTCAAGTCAACACAGTCTGGCACTTGTTGTTCATCAAGAACTCTGCAACTTTTTGAGGGCAGCACACTCTTACATGATTAAAGAAATGAAGAAAATCAAAATACAGTATTTTAGCCATTCAGTTCTTTCTCTAAAAAAACATTAGAGGAGAGAAGGGCAAAGAGAGTCCAATTTCTTTCAGTACATTATGAGTGAATTTACATCCCCTGTGTCTTATACAGTGCATTACACCTAAATTATGAGGCTAGGATCCAGAATGATTAATCTACTTGCCTACTTCTGGTCCTTGTGCTCCTTGACTAATTTTAGATTGGCCCTGCTTTTCAAGTGCCACACGTAGTGATAAGTGCTTAATAATAATAAAAAAAGAACTTCAGAAGTTATCAGGACAGAGGTGGGTAGCTAAAGCCATTAGGACTGAGGAATCAAGGGAGGTGTTGTTTAGCTGGTTAGTTTTTTTCAATATATCCAGAAGGCTCAGTACAGGATGGGAAGAATCGCCTTTAGGAAGAGAGGCTACTTAGGCCTTGTCTACAATACACCTTCTCTTCCCCACCCCATGTCCCTGGTCAATCTAAGATACGCAACTTCAGCTACGCAAATAATGTAGCTGAAGTTGACATACTTACCATGATATGGTGTCTTCCATGAGGTAAGATTGGCGGGGGCTGCTCTCCTGTCAACTCCAGGTACTCTTCTGGTCCTGGCAGAATACCAGAGTCAACAGAAGAGCAGATATAATAAACTGACTTCTGGTGGATTGATCACTGAAGCGTCGATCCACCATGTAGTGAAGATAAGCCCTTAGAGTCTGAATTCCTTGCTCCTACTCCAGCAGACTTTGAAAGCAATGAATTGACCTACTGCACACCATCCTAATATTTGCCCTATATCCAACTATGAAAGATTAAGCATATTAATTTGATGTTTGTGCTAAAATGACCAGTAGTGGCATAGTTAATGCTGACGTTTATTGTTCAGAATCAACTCACCGGGACAAACAGGTCACTTCACACCATTCTCAGAGCTATTATTTCAAGCCTATCTGATGCCTTAGGCAGATATCCACACATTGGCTCATCAACACTGACTATTCCAAAAGGTTTTCTTTACAACCATAAAAGATTAGAATTTAAAAACCAAAAAAAAAAAACAACCTAAGCAAAAGCCTAAATTCTGGTGAATAACTGGGCAATTTTAATTATGTTCAATTAGAAGGCAATTTATTTGACCGTAAGTTGACACTGGATATTGATCCTAGTTTACAGCTACAGAAAAAAATTTAACAGTTGAGATTTTTAGCAACACCAGCAATGATATCAACAGGGATACGGAAACAAGAATTTTCTATTGGCTTTCACAAATATTTAATGTCTTCTCCTTGAAATCTAAAGTTATGATCAACAGAAAACTTCCCAGAGGGCAGAGAGAACAGGCTACTTATATGGTGAGGACTCCTCCTCTTTGTTTCATTGCAAAGAAAAGCCTGGAGGCTTGTAAAAGCAGCTGGAATCAAGAAGCAGCAACTTGTGCCACTGCCTCTGCTACAGATCACTGCCGTACAACAAAAGACGCTGTGATTAATGCTTTGCCACAGAGAATCACAGACTCCTGACTGTAAAGATAATTGGGAAATGAATGGCTTTCCTTTTACTTTTCCATATATGCAACTGCCATGGCATTCACAGGAACATGGATGGACAGAGAATGAGTGTAAGAGGGGAAAAGAATTCCATGAGACAACTAAAATGAGGTCTGTATTATGACAAAGCGTGAGGCCTCCTTCACTACAGTGACTAGCTGCCCCAAACCGGTGATGCTTTTTCACTTCCTCTTGCTCCAAGCATATTCTGAACATGTAAACAACTCCAGAGTATGCACAAATCAAGTCCAGGATACTCAATGAAAGCTGCATCACAAAGGGAGCTATTATCCAATAATCAATTTCAATTGCAAATCAACTGCTATTAACAAGAGAAGCAAACAGTATTGCAAGAAGTGAACTCAGAAATGCTGACGGGAAACAGCTATAAAAATAATCACAACTAATTTTTCATTTGGCTTTACCGGTATCATTAGGGAAACTACCACACTGTTCAACCATGAACTACTTCAAGACAGGCCCAGAAGAGAACACAACAGAATTCCACTTATCACCTACAGTCCACAACTTAAACCCCTCCATCACATTATCAACAATTTACAACCTATCCTAGAAAATGACCCCTCACTCTCAGAGGCCTTGGGGGAAAAGGCCAATTCTCACTTACAGACTAGTCTCAAACAAATTCTTTCTGGTAACCACACAACACACCTCCATCATAAGCATCTAGGAACCCACCCCTGCAATCAGCCCTGGTACCAACTCTGCACGCACATCTATACCAGCAATTTCATCGCTGGATCCAATGACATCAGCCACCAAATCAAAGGCTCATTTAACTGCACATCCACTAATAAGATCTATGCCATCAAATGCCAGCAATGCCCCACTGAAATGTATATTGGCCAAACTGGACAGTCTCTACGGGAAAGAATTAATGGACACAAATCAGATATCCAAAAAGGCAACACACAAAAACCTGTTGGAGAACACTTTAATCTTCCTGGGCACTCATTAGTAGATCTCCAAGTCACTGTTTTGTTTCAGACCAATTCCACAAGCCGAATACACAGAAAAGGATTAGAACTTAACTTCATTCACAAGTTTAATTCTCATGCAAATGGTATGAATCATATGGAATGGCTTGCACATTATCAACCAACCAAACAATGAAGGTGCTAATGGTTCTTGATGTCTGTGTAGAATCTGGTGTTGGTCACCTTCCTTTCCAAGTGCAAACTAATGGTTCTTATCAGCCTCTTGTAACTATTTGGTCTTTAAGGTGCTACTAGACTATTTGTTGTTTTTAAGTCTTTCCTGTTACTGACTAACTCGGCTATCCCTCTGAAGCTTATCTACTCACTGTCTCTTTTTCTCTCCCTTCCCCCTTTCCCTTATTTATTCTTGGATATGGACTTCCACATCTGAAGAAATGGGTTGTGTCCATGAAAGCTCATGATACCATCTACATGTTTTGTTAGTCTTTAAGGTGCTACTAGACTATTTGTTGTTTTTTAAGTTTTTACTATTGCAACGATGTTAGTTTTTACACTAGGGGGAAGTAATTATTAGAAATTAGGTCAGACTCAGTGAAATCTCAGACTTCTTGGCTCATGGAGCACCACCATGGTAGCAACACACTCAGGCCTGCTGATGGGAGAAGGAAGGATAGTAGTTACCCCAGCAATTCCAGAGGGCCCGGGGCTCTTGGCCACTACTATCACTACTACAGGAGTGGTTGCAGCTTTAAATTGCTGCTGGAATGCCACATGGTACACTCTGGGCAGCTCTGAGAGATGACAGGGGATTAGGGATGTAAAATCCCATTTAACCAGGTAACCAGTTAAACGTTACGTTTAACTAGTTAAACACTTAAACAGGGGCAGGCAGGCGACCTGGAGCTCTCCCTACCCGCAGCAGCCCTGTTGGTTAACCATAACTGGTAAGCATTATCCGGCAAGGGTGATGTTAACCAGTCAACCATTCACAGCCCTACTGGGGGGGTAGGGCCGCCTCAGTCCCTCCTCTTTGGCCTGAGGCCCCACCCCTTCCAGGAGCATGGAGCCACCCCTCCACCTTGCCTGAGGGCCTGACAAGTCTGTTGGCCACCCTGAGCATACCCAGTCATGCCAACGCCTGGAAGTCAATGTAAACTGTTTTCAGTTCCACTGACATTTTTAAGAAGTGAAGCTTAAGCAGCTGTCACATACTCAGACGTGTGAATGGTGCACAGAATCCCCAAAGAGCTTATATATATATAAACACACTCTCCCCCCACTGCCTACCCAACACAACAGGGGCCAAGTAAGTTATCCCACTGAGAGCTGCGCACAGAAAGGGTATTCTACCTGTGGACCTACTCATTTTTTCATGCACAGGGAGAATAAAGGGCTGGCAGGGAGAGACACAAATAATCCCTCTTTGGACTCACCAGGAATCCCATGAGGATTTCCGAAAGCAAAAGATAAATACCGCCTTGAGCTGCATTTACTTTTGCTCAGAGACCTCTGCATGATGAAGCCCCTCTTTAGGCACACTGTCAGGCATGAGTAGCCATAGCATAGGGCTTCCTGATGGCATTTACACCTCTACAGGAAACCCCCACAGATCTTCACAGCTAGGGTGCAATGCAAGGACATTTGAGCCTTCTCAAAAGTGGGGGGCGCAGGGGCCAAATTCCATCACCCCTAAGGCAGCACCCCCAACCAAGTTGGCATCTGGATCAGGGCCAGGGAGCCCTGTCCCCCAACCTGGGGTGGTGGTGAGCACAAAAGTAGCCCCTGCCTGTCTCCCCAGTCCTGGATCCCCTCACCAAGGGCAGGTGGAGGGACCCAGGCTTCTCACTGCTGGCTGGAGAGTACGACCTGAGTCACAGCCCAGCCATGATAAAAACCAACATAGGCAGCTTTAGGGAGCTGAGGCAAACACTCCATCTCCCCATGGTGCAGGGGGGTCTGCCAAGTACAGCCCCCAAACAGGTGAAGGGTCTGCAGCTGCTCAATCATGATTCACCATGGCCAGAGCTGTAGCTTGGAAACCCCTCTCCACCACTCTGGCTGGAGCCAGGTCAGGGGAGCCATATGGGCAGCTAGCACTGATTCATAGACCCTCCCCCTGCCCTGGAACAGACAGGGACACAGGCCAGGGGCTGCTCTTTGCTCTCCTGCATAGCAAAGTGGAGGGTCTGTGTAGCTCCCATAAGTGCCTGGGCTCCCCAGCTGGGTTCCCCACTGGCCTGGCCAGAAGGGGAGGAGAGAAGAGGGGAAGGGAACAGGATCAACCCTGGCAAAAAAGTGGAAGGGAAGCATGGAAGCAATGCAGCGCCATTCTTCTGCCCATACCTACACAGATCAAGTGCAGCAGGGGAAAATCAACCTCACCATCTCACCCCAGCAGCCTGTTTGGGTTTGCCTATGTACTCTGATATACCAGCCTCCCACTGCAGGCCCAATTCCCTTTTTCCATCAGGGGAAATTACTCTGCCCCACTGATCACCCTGCCCTCCTTCAAGCTGATTTCCACAGGTGAATATCTCATGGTCTGTTCTTCCACCAAGGAAGTCTGGCTTCTTGGGTGGCAGGCTGGCCATCTCTTCCACCAAACAAGTCTATTTCCCCATCTACCAACAGGGACTTTGGAAGAGGTTTCATTCCTTTCCCTGAAAGCTCTACTTACTGAGCACCCAGCAAGTGCTGTTTACCTGACAGAGTTGTGATGGAGCAGACTTCCATGATCCCTAAGTCTGAGTTCAAGAACAAAGAAGACCAGTTCCCCAATGGTAAAATTTGATTGTACAAAAAGCGAGACACACATTTGCTGTCCTCAGTTTAAAAAAAAAAAAAAAAAAAGCACAAAATTAAAAAGGAGCCGCCAACATTAATTTTATATTTTATTTAAGGAGCCATATTCTGGCTTTCACACCACCAGCCTGATTATGACTATAGATTTACAATGATCCTGAATGCTTTCCCTGTCTGTTAACATCGCCCGTAACTGTAGTTCAGTGCTAGAGCTAGAATTTATTCTGCACTGCAGCTAAATCTAAAATTGTGTTATAAGGTAAATTAAAGTTCATGGTTAAAGTAGGCCACATGTACCTTTGTCTCAGACAGACTATTTAGGTAACTCCTTACAAGGCTGGGGTGATGCACCTCTGTACAAACAGCTAAATGGGATAAGATAAATACAAACACCACAAGGCCGTAACTACATCACAGTGCCAAACAACTGAGAACCATCTCCTTTAATCATGAAACTAGCAGAGACTAGTCGGGAACGGCACACAAGTGAGGGAAAAAATCCTCATTGAGGAGGCCCCTGACTGAGAAGAAGGACATTCTCCACATTCCCCTCACACACCAGAGCCTGGGCACTACTTTTTGTGTGCATCAGCCCATGAAAGGATGACGGAGGGGCTAGAGCACTAGCATGGGCTCCCCAATGCTGAGGGGGCAGCTCCAAGCCTCAGGGGCCGGATCCAGGTAAGCTGGGGGCTGCATCCAGCCCCTGGGCCTTAAGTTCCCCACCCCAATCAGATCATATGAAAACAAAAGACTCAGATTTTAAGGCCTGGAGGGACCACCGTGATCCTCTAGTCTGACCTTCCGCATGTTGAAGGGAAAAGACCCTCCCCTGTAGCAAAAATGTATATTTTAATATTGGTTATAAGATTATAAATAATAATAAATAATAATAATAATAATTCAGTGTTAATTGGAATGTTTGCTTGCAAGCCCAGCAGAACGCACCTGGATATTGCATACAATTGGAAGTTTAAGGCCATTGTAACACCTTCTCTGATTACTGTAAGGGGCAGTACTGTCAAGGCCCCATGAGGGTATAGCTGCTACTAAAGAATTTGCTTGGCTGCCAGGAGTGGGTAGCCTGAGGAAAGGGCTCCCAATCTGTGTAATGGACATTGTTTTGGGCAAGAGTGAATTGGGAGTTCAAGAGCTGGGTGCTACAGATAGAGGTTCTGGCAAACAAACCAACCTCCATTACAGCTAAAATACAAGAATTGGAAAGGCTTATCAGTGCATCCTTGTCAAAATTAAAAATGGCAACAATTATTTTCTAAAATACTGCCAGTATTTGCCAGTCTGGCAATGCCAATGGGAAAAGGATTTTATTATTGTTAGCAGGAAGTTTATGGGATCATTATAGGAAAATGTGTCTGTACACAGACCCAAGAAAATAAGCCAGCATTTGGTCATTCAAATAAATCTGGAAAGATATACAAGGAAGTTTGGCTTTGAAAGTAAAAGAAGTTGTGTTAAAAAAAAAAAAAAGTTACAGCAGGGTAGAGACAGACAATTAATGGCACGGTGAAAATGGATAAAGTTTACTCTAAATTAAAATCAAATGGTTCTGTAAGCATATGTAATAACTGAATAACACCAGTCTAAGTATTGGTATCTATCCACTGGTGCCTGTAGGAATCCAGTTAACAAAACATTTAAATATGTACTTTGCTAAATAGCATAACCAAGGTACACTTCTGTGATAAAAAAGTTATGACTGTGTTGTTAAATTAGAATCTATTGTATTGCAAAATGGGTATTTCTTTAAACTCCCTGTGCACATAATGTGTTTAAAGGATGATCACCCACCTGGTCTGCAATTCTAAATATCATTTGCCATCCCATCATTACAATTAACAATGCCAGTATAATAATGTTCATTCTAATGTGTTGTATGTGCTGTTGGATAAAAATAATGCAACTCAGACTGAAGCCACAGGCTCAGATAGTGACTCAGTGCACAGCCCTAAAACAATTGCAAAGAATTTAAAGTGTGACCCACTTAATAATTGTTCTTGAGGGGTCAAAAGGGGGAATAATGTAGCAAACATGTATATTTTAATATTGGTTATAAGATTATAAGTATGATGCATAATGATTTGATGTAATGACTTGCTTATAAGTTCTCTTTCTCTGTCTCTCATGATTAGATAATGTTACTGCAAGGCCTTGCTCTCTGATAGTATTGTAAATTAAGTTGTTCCCCTAGTAACTATTGATCTTGTCTGAAACTCTATACCATTGTTTGGTGTGAATGGAGAGTGTGTGTGAGTGAAAGCCATCACAGATGCCCAGGTGATCAAGAAGAAGTGGAAACTTTGAAACTTCCATTGTGTCTTGAGGCTGAATTGAATTAGCAGCATTGATGAACCCTGGAGACAGGCAGAGACCTCACCAGGAGTGAAAAACAGTTATGGGAACCCTGACAATCACCATCAAAGGAACACAAATTAACACCTCCTAAAGGTAGATGACAGCAGCATGACACTGCCAAACCAGACTCCAATAGGAACTGACATGGATAAGAAGGGAAGCTCTTGCCATGGGACTCTGGTTTCAGTCCAGCAAGCCAAGCCTCGGAGGAGTCTCAGAGGAACCCCGACTCCTCGCTCAGTCAGCCCTGCCTGGCCAGTAGGACTGGCTTGAGCCACCATGCACTGATAACTATGCACTATCTGCGGGGTGGGGGGGAGGTGTGTGTGTGTGTGTCTTTATAAAGCATATGCTAACCGCTTCTCTACTGTATTCTCAATAAACACAGTGTATTTGCCTTCTCCCCTGAAAAAGATTCCGTGTGCTTCTTATAAGCATAACACCCCCATCCACTTCCATCACAGATGTCAGTCAAATCATGGTTTAAAAACTCCAAGTTACAGAGAATCCACCATTTATTCTAGGTCAAACTTGCAAGTGACCTGTACCCCATACTGTGTAGAGGATGATGAAACATCCCCACTCAGGATATATGCCAATCTGACCTGGGGGGAAATTACTTCCTAACGGCAAGTAGTTATACCCTGAGCATATCAACAAGACCCATGAGCCAGACACCTGGGAAAGAATTCACTGTAATAACTCAGGGTATGTTAGCAATTGTCAGTATTGGCACTGCTGCCAATGGATCGAGTGTTGAACACTCTCTCATCACATCAATTGTATACTCTGCCTCCCCGAGAAGCATAAGGGAAACCAACGGGAGATGTTCTTCCATCAACAGTGTGGTGTAGCTACTGTAGTAAGTAGATCTAACAATGTTGACTTCAGTTACCTGAATAATGTAACTGAAGCTGTGTAGATAGATTTATCATGGTAGAGTAGACCAGCCCTCAGAGCTCTTCCTATCTAGTGTCCCATCTTTGCCAGAGTTAAGATATTTGTGACTAGCAGTAACAGGTGGCCCATGTGCCCTGGCAGGCAATCTCATCATACCAACTCCTCCATAAACTTATCAAGCTATGTCTTGAATCCAGTTAGGTTCTCCCCGGCCCCCGTGTAAGACTGTTCCAGACTGCTACTCCTCCCATAGTTAGAAATCTTCATCTAATTTCAGCCCTAAAATAAAATGAAAATAATGGTAATACTCAGCTGTTTGAGAGTGCTATAATGTCTTCAAAGCACGGAAAACATTGTGCCCAACATTTATGTCCCTATAAATAGCACCTGAACAAATGCAGAGAGGAAGCAAAATCTGCAGTTTAGGGAGAGACATCAAAACAAACATGTCACTGTCACTCAAGGAGTAAACTATGTGAGGATCCGAGGATAATCTGAATGCTTCAGTTTGGGACATGTCATAGCGGAAGGATTTCTTGTTTTATACATTAATTATTAATGCATCTTTTCATCCATCCTACCTCCTGTGATGAGTCATTCACTCTCACTGCCAAAGTTAAAGTTGCATAAAAAGGGTATGTATAGTTCAACTAGCACACTGCCATGTAATCCGTAATATTTAACCCAAGCTATGACAAAGGCTGCTTAAATGTTCTTAATAAAATTCTGTTTTACCAGTGAACTCTAAAAGAAATTAGAATTAGCTATATATCAAAGGAATGCTTGGGATCTATACATTTTTAATAGCAGCAAGAGGAGATAAAACTTCCATCTCTAGCAGTCACTCATAATAAACCAGCCATAAGGTAGATAGTTGTATTTTTATGATGATATTATGGGCCACAAGGAAAACTATTTTTGTTCATGTCACCAGATCTTCTTAATTATAGCCTCAAATTGACATGCAGTGAAAAGGCCTGATTCTTATTATCCTCTCACAGACAATTCCTATTAACTTCCAGGAGTGCATGCCTGAAGTAAAATCCTTTGTTTACAAACTTTACAGATCCTGAAAAATGAACAGTCTGAAACTGCAGCCCATACTTATGTGAACAGGCTATTCACAGTCTACAGGAGTATTTGCTTGAATTATGCCACAGAACTGGAGCCTAATTTTGGATTCCTACAAAAGCCATTTACTCCTTTCCTGCACTAACATTATTTCAGAATGATGGAACACATTTGCATATCTCCCACCCACACTCTTTTCTTATTTTGTCAACAGCGACAGAAAACCATATGAAACACCTACAACCAGAGGTAGACAGGAAAGAAGAGGATGGAGATCTCCACCAATAAGCCCTAGAGGAAACACCCAGATTGTAGTCCACCTACTGCTGTGAACAGCTGCTGGGAGGCAGCTGCAATTTCTACCAGCACATAGTCATCTTTCCTAGCCCCCAGCTTTTTAGCTGTCTAAAATATGAAACTATACCCTGGAAATAAAGAGCTTTCTCCCCTCTCTATTGTCTCACTATTCTCTGTTTCTCCTTTTGCCACACCTTTTGGCAAGGCTCATAATTGTGAGCATCAAACTCATGGCAAACTGTCAAAAAGCTGGGCAAACCCAAACTAACTGTACATTCTATAATTAGATTTCACCATCCCACTAACAAGTGTGAACTCCTAAGCACCATAACTGTGCCTTACCATGCAGGTACTCACCCTTGGGCATTCCAGGCTTATCTTGCCACCCAGACAAGCTGGACTGTGTGACAGGTGGTCACTTTACACAAAAATCTTCAGGTTACTCCAGTCCCAAAAGACCAATCATTTACCCTAGGTCATTTATACTTAGACCTCAAACTAAAGACAATGTCTGTAACCAATCCTGTAATAAACTACAGATTTATTATCTAAGAAAATAAATTAGAATTATTTACAAGGTTAAAACAGGAAACATATAGGCACAAATAAGTTACAGTCTGAAATGTAACAAGGCAATATAAGCCCCTATTATAAGCTATTCTATATGTCCTTTAGGGCTGACCTATGCCAATCAGCATGGTGATCTCTTGCTTATGTTTGGAAATCTTTTCCCCTCAGAGTCCAGACTGCATAAAGGGTAGGGATGTCAATATGTAGTTGACTACACAATTAACCGATAAAGCCTGAGCTTATTGGGTAATCCTATCGACTACACGCACTCCCCGCTACCATTGCCCCTCACTTCCTCTGATACATAGGCAGCAAGGGGCAGGGAGCAGGCGGCTCCACAGAGCCAGCATGACTGGAGAGCTGGCTTTTAATCCATCTCCCTGCGCGTGCCAGATCCCACCTGCCCCCCTCCTCCTCGCTTGCTACCTCCCACAGAGCCTGTACCCCTGAGCATAAACATTTAACCACTAAAATTCAAGTGGTGACTTGTTTACACAAATATCCAATAGTTAACATTCCTAATAAAAAGACCCTAATTCCTCTGGTCAGAATTTGTGTCACCTTACCCCTAGTCCATGCTGATGGGACAAGTGCTCCCACATATAATTTATTTTAGGGTGGGTCAGGGAAGCTACCAAGAAAGTCTTTGTTCCACAATGGCTCATTTGGATTCAACAATCCATTCATTTGGGCAGTAGATAACACTTTTGATAGGAATCCAGCATTTTGCATTAGGTGATTTTTTTCTGTCTGGTGAGTGTTTTCAGAACAAACATTTTACAGTTACAAAGCAAACCTTATATCAGATACAGACATAAGTGAGATTAATACATGCAGCATCCTACAAACATTCCATAAAGTCTAAACACTAAACACATTCATATACCACTAATATTGGTTTTAACCACACTAACCTACAGGTAAGCCAGACTGGTTTCCAACTTGCATTTGTCAGTGTTCAGTGGTGCCCAGGGGCCTTAGCATGAGAGGACAACTCATGTGCCAGGGTCACACGCCCCATCCCCAAATCCTTGTTGCAGTAAACAGAGTTTGGAAAGGTGAAAAAAGGTCCCTGCCATACTCCTCCTCCTCCAGGCTCTGGTTTATGAGTTCCCTGTGAACAACTCTACTCCCTACCTCCGCTTTATAAGCAGCAGCCCAAGTGGGAAAATCACCCATTTTTTGACAGATTCATAACTAGGAAGACAAGGTTCTCACTCACATCGATGAAATTAATCAGTCAAGCTATTTCTTCCTCCATTATGGCAAGGTATGAGAAGCAGCAGAAATACTGGAACTATCTGAAGACTCATCAGAGAGCCAGCACTGCAGGATCTTGCACTTCAGTGGACATTTGGAAAATTATGTTCACGACCACAGATGCAAAGGCTTTATATATTTAACTTCTGCCAAAAGTGACTGTGTAGGTCCCCTCCCTCACTCACCATGACAAACTCCCCAGTTGGCCCAAGAGAAAGAAAACAGAGTTTTCAAGCTTTGTATTAAAGTTCAAAGATTAAAATTACAGGTTTTGACTGCCAATCACAAGTATCTAACATTTTACTCAGGGAATCAGGTGTTATCAAACTGTGAAAGTACATTTAAGGGATTTTATAACCCAGTGTTGGAATGCTAGTTACATAATTTAAGGTATGCTTTATTAAGAATGGGCACAAGGGAAGAGAGCCATTCAAAGTCACCTCCCTGCTCTTATTTTTCTCTTCTAGTCCTTCCTCCTCCCCTCACACCACAGTCCAAGCTCCAGCACGACTCTGCAGCCTCCCTGAAACACCGCAGCTCAGACATACAGATGCAACCTGATTAAGCCAATTAGTCTGTGACTCAAGTGATTACCAAATATTTTGCAATTTGTACAAAACAAAGCTGAAAACAAGCCCAGAAGAGTCAAACTTCCAAAAATAAAATAAAACCATCAATACCAGCCAATAAAACCCCAACATGATATACTTTTCAGAATAAATAGCTGTATAAAATTATCATGTTATAAACAGTGGCACAATTGGAAAGGAACAAAGTAACCAAAAATTAACATGTTTGTGGCTGTATTAAATTAGTCTGAGTAGAAAAGATTAGATATTACCTCAACACGCCAGCTTTGACACCAAAGCATTATACACCACAAAGACAATTCAAGTTAACATGGACCAATAAAAGAAAAAACAGAACAACATGAAAGAGAAGGCAAGTCTTACAAAACAGCAGTGAGTCAGCTACTGCAGACTGGTTGACTGCTTTGAAAACAAAATGTGTACTTCTTATGAGCCTTACACAATGCTAAAAATGAAGTAAATCCCCGAGTGTGTTCTGATACAGTAGATAAACAGATGGAAAAAGATACAAAAGAAACACTGGTAGCAAATGTTTACCAATCATTCCAATTTTGTACAACCTTTTCAACCAGAATATATGCACAATATTTTAACCCTAGATACATCAATCCAGCTACATTCTTCCCATCTAATAATTGGTCTTCTTGGCAGCAGATGACCCAAAATGATTTATCTGAAGGACTTCTCTAACTGAAGATTATAGATTATATCCAATAGGTTCCTTTTCTTAAAATGCCATGACCTCATACTCCACCTAAGTTCCATCAACCTATTAGAACAATCAAAAAAATCAAGAGTAAGCCTCAATGCCTCTTCCTGTGAAGAACCATGTTAATTTCAACTATTCAAAATTTTTGAGTAAAAATGCTACTACTACTATTCATAGGAAAGACAGGAGACATTTTGTTATACAGCACCATCCACATTATCTGTCTAAAGATTAAAGTTACTGTCAAGTTAGTTTTCATAACCTTCTCTCACAATATTTACAACAAGTCCTTGGTTACTGACAGCTCTCTGTCCTTGACCACACAACAGTCTGGGAGGGGGTTGTGGTTTTGTTTTCAGTCATAACTATAAATTTGCTAACAGCAGTGTGGGTAGATTTTTGCAATAAACATTGATATAACATGAAAAACAGACAAAACAATTACTGCAATATTGTTACTATAGAGAAAAGTAGGTCAGATGAGACAAACCAGCCACAATATGCCTCTTTTCTTTCCAATAAATAAATAGCAGCAGCTGTTGGTTCTTTATCAACATATATATTAGCACAAAATGGTATTTTGCTGACAAGTACATTTTGAATGGGAACCTCTTGTCTAAAAAAGGGGACCCCAACACAATGAAATCTAGTCAATTTCAAAAGCAAATTAAGTAGTTCCTGCTGTACACTTGCTTATTGAGTCCCTCAGCAAGTTTGAGTGGTTTATTAATGTATTATTTTTTATTATTATTAATAATAATAATAATAAAAACATTCATATTTCAGGCATACCTAGAGGCCCCAACAAGGTCAGAGCTTCATTGTGTCAGGCACAGAATAAACACATCATAAATGACAGTCCCTGCCTCATCATATTTCACTATGTGAATGGGTCCTTTCTCCTACCTCCTGAGTAGAAGAGCTTCATAAAAACAAAACAAAAACAAAAATAAAATTGAACAATCATGCAGAGACAGTTCAACCAGATACAGAGTGTTGTCAAATGCATCAGGAAAGAGAAGTATTCTTTCTACCATCTCTTTCAGTTACATAAGTTTAAGTGTTTCTTTAACAAGATTAGGTAAAAATATCCAGGCAGAACTATAATTCTTTTTAAAGATGACACTGTAATAGAAAACAGCAAAAATAGCAGCTGAAGTCAGCTTTTAAATGTTTAACAATAAGAGTTCTCCTTTTCCTGCCTTTCCACCTATATGTACTATGCCTATTTTATTTAACTTCCCTTCAGTTTGAGCTAGAGTAGACATACCAGAAAAAATTCCCTACTCAGAGCTGTAAGTGGGTAGCACACAAAGAAATAGTGTGAAAGGCGGTGTGACTGCACAGGTTAGAATGCTACATTACTAACAAAGGATGCCCATTAAAAAAAAAAAACAAGAGCCCAGTGCTAAGAATTTCCACTATTTTTGCGAGATTCACAATCAATCATTGTAAAAACTAGTCAATTCTCGTCCTTTAAACATGTAAATGAGCACTTTACTTTACCTTGGCAAAATAAGTGTTTCAGAAAGCAAACTTATGACATAAAATTCTCAAAATCATGAGGGCAGCAAGAGAGGAGTCAAGTAAAGATGTACTGAGCCCCCAGTTCTGCAATGAGCTCTCTATGTGGGCATTGCCTTACTAACATGCTCACCAAAGTAACGGGTTAACCAGTGTCCAGCTGAAGCAGCCTAGCCAGGTCCACTATACCGTGCCACAGGCGGGGGGTGCTCCAGCCCAACTGGGTCCACTGCACTACACCACAGGTGGGGGGCACTCCAGCCCGGCCAGACCAGCTCCCCCACCCGTGGTGCGATGTTGCAGGCCCTGCCCGGTCAGGCAGGAGCAGACCCCTGCCCTGCGGTGGGCTGCTCTTGGCCTGGACAGACCTACCACGCCATAGTGTAATGGGCGCTGCCTAGCCTGGCTGGAGTGGCCCACCATGCAATGTTGTGGACAACTCTGCTGGGCTGGGCCAGCCCCCTGTCCACAATGCAGTCCAGTAGGTCCTGCCCAGCCTGGCCCACTGCACTGCACTACAGGGAGCTACTCCAGTGCCCCCCTCCATGGTGTGATGCAGCAAGGCAGTTAAACATATAGTTTAACCGGTTAACATTTTAAATAGGATTTTATGTTCCTAGCAGATCCCAGTGTCTACCCTTGCTGACCTGTACATGGGTAAAGGTTGCATAGAACTCGCTGAAGAGAATTACCCTTAGGTTGCAGTGCAGCAAGCAATACATTTAATTTTTAAAAAAATGTTCTCTTCCCTCTTCCACAAATTTTACTCCTATACACACACAAAGCATCAGGGAGCTGATTCTTTTTATTATTATAGCTATCATTTACACAGCAGTATACAGTACATACAAAATATTACGATCCTGTCCCTGAAAGAAAAGTTCTGCATCTCCCCCATTAATTAGTATATCTGTTTTAAAGCAAAATGTGTCATACTATTATCATTAGGCAAGAGCACTGGAAATCCATTTCAGCATTTACCACCAATTGCTGAAAAGGACACAGACTCTAGTTACTCTTCTCATCACTGCCCTATTCGCTGCATAATTGAGATTCTGCAAAAAATCTGGAGGTAAAATCCCGGCCCCACTGAAGTCAACTGCAAAACTCCCAGTGAAGTCTATTAGACTTTTGCCATTAACTTCAGTGGGGCCAGCCTACATCTTTTAGAGGTTGACTAAATCACATACAACAAAAAGAATCCTTCACTGCGGCTCAGGACTGGTCTACACTAGTGTTCCCTGTAAGCTAAGTGCTTAGGTGTCCACCCAGGAGAGATCCAAATGATACCCAGCTGATTAGCAGAATACCCTTAATGCCCATACCCTGTAAGCTACATCAGAATTCTTCCATTGACCTTGCTACCATTTCTCAGGGAGAAGGATTGTTTATGCCAACAGAAGAGCCTCCTATACAGCATACATAGCATTTACATCTACAGTGAAGTGCTACAGGAGTCCAGTTGTCTTCATTTAAAATGCTAAAGGGCACAAGCCCTTAATGAACAGCTCTCAGAGTGGTGGATTTACTACAGTGAAGGAAGAAACCCTTCTGCCACTGTTGCAAGTGCCTATGTAACACTGACAGGCGGAACCAAACCTGGGACCTCTGCAGCTTAGTACATGAGCCCATACTTGATAAAGTGTGCCCTTCTTAGGACCAGGGTGAAAACTGGTAGAAGACCCTATTTCGATTGTCACCCATAAAAATGGGCCTTCAGGGCAGGGGTGAATACTGAGTTGGTGTAGACCCATTTTAATGACATCTCCATACCTGTCAAAATATGCAACCATACATTACACTGCTAAAAATGAAGCCAGTGAACTGCCAGTTTGACATGACACCACCAGTTTGATAATGACACTTAGTTTTTTGTATAGTCTCATCTCGCCCACTTATTGTACCAAACACTTCCCAGTGACTGACCCAGAACTTGCCTTGAAGATCTAATTGGCTGGCTGAAGTTCAACCCCGGGAAAACTGGTTCTGCTGATAGCCTGGGTAAATTGCCAGAGGAAGTGGTGGTGGTTACATCTAGCTCCTTTAGGAGGGAGAGCGGCTATCTTTATTATTAACAGACAAACTCTTGGCTATGGAGGAAAGGATCAAAATGAAAACAATGAATAGCAGGCGAATAAGGCCACTGTCATTCTCCATTACACAAAATCAACACAGATCAATTAAATCTCTTACTATTATCTGAAACATGGCTATGATTGCAGTGCAAAAACTGAGTGTTTTTATACTGATAGCTATCTTGGTGTGAAATCCTAGAGAAGACAAGGCACAGGTAGTTTTTATCTTGACATGGTAACATGAAGTAAACTTCAGATGAGGGGGTTCACCTTTACTCACTACAATGAGGTAAATAAAATCTACCTGCCTTCGCACCACAAAAATTGTACATGGAAGCCGAATTAATTGCACATTTCTGGAGACAGGATTCGGTGGCAGCTGGGCAGGAAGCAAGGCACTGGCTATTGCTGGCACTTACCAGCTGTCTCACGCCTCTGAAGTACTACTGTCCATATTTCACTATCCACGACAGTGAATTTAAGGAGTACACCACCAGGACACAAGCCCCGCCTAACGTTGTTGTGGGAGTCACAAATCCTTTATCAAAACACTCCAGCACTGGCCTCACTTTCTTCAGATCAGGGAGCTCAAAATATCAGGTGACTTACAAGTCAAGGTGAAGAAACTAACCAAACTGAAAACTCTGGACACTAAGCTGGGAATCTACACCTCTTAGATTTGAGAGAGCTGGCTGAACACTTTCCAGGAGAAGAGAGGAGCCCAGCCTCCTCTCCCTCCACCTGTACCATCCCTTCCCAACTGGACAGGGCCAGCCTTAGAGTGGAGTGGAGAGCCAGCACACAGAGCAAGCACCATGCTTGGGGGGGAGAGAGGGTGCTGCTTCAAGCCTATGGATTAGGGATGTTAAAATGTTTATTAAAGTAAATGTGTAAACGCTGAAAAAAATTCAGCAGTTACACGGGGGTGGAAGGGGGACTGCGTGTAATCGTACACGTTAACTGCGTAAATGGTTACGCTTTCTCATTCCTGCTATGGACAAGGGTGCCCCTTCTCCCATCACCCTGCTTCCACTGCTACTTCCACCCCCAGCCCTCCCACCACAGAGCTGCCAAAACCAAGCTACTCTGAACCAGGAGTTTGACTCCTATCAGCTGTGCAGAATGGAGGGGGGGTGCTGATGTCAGGGTCACCACTGAGCTGGGGTTGGGGAACAGGCAGAGCCTGTCTGCTGCTGCTTCTGGTTCAGAAGCAAGTGCTGCCAATAACAACTGCTACTGACTGAAAAAGTATTCAGGCTTCTGAGTGCCCTGCTTAGATAGCACCCCCCAACATGGACGCACATTTTCTCCCCAATACACACACTCACACCAAACCAAAATCTGATATATAGCCCCTGGTGAGCCAGGAGTGGTCAGAGTGCTAATGGATGGCTATGGGCTCTGATAAGATGCAGTCCCCATTTAGCATTGTAAATAAGAAACATTATCTCCTATAAATGTAAACAAACTTGTTTGTTTTCCTGATTAGATAATCAAGACGGATTGAGCCAGACTTGCAGGCTTTAAGTTTTGTTTTTGAGTGCAGTGATATAAAAATAATAATTCTACATTTATAAATTACACTTTCACAATAAATATACTGCATTACAGCATTTGTATTAAGTGAACTGAAAACCACTGTTTCTTTTGTTTATCTTTCATTAATATCTGTAATGAAAAAAATATAAAGTGAACACTATATACTTTGTATTCTGTGTGGTAACTGAAGTCAATATATATGAAAGTGTAGAAAACATCCAAAAATATTTATATTCTATCATTCTTTAACAGCGTGAACTGCAAATAATTGTGAATTATTTTTTAAATCCTGTGATTAATCGCAATTAATTTTTAATTGTTTGACAGCCCTATTAAATACATCTTTGGTACTTCCACCACTTTTCCTTCTTCTGGAAACTGGTGTTAACAGCATGAATGACTGTAACTGTTGTTTTAGCAGACTACAGTCTCCTTCCATTTTCACTATCCCTTGCAGACAAAGTCTCACATGGCTTAGACACATGAAATAAAATAGCCCATCAATACAGACTAAAATTGGTGTTACATAAGCAAATTACAGAAGGCTGACTCAGGACACCAAATATACATTGACTTTGCTATTGATGCATTTACCAAGCAAACCATCAGATTTATTTCGCTCTCGCACGGGAATATCACTATTCTGTATTGTGCAATCCTAGATATACAAGGTGCAGAAAGCTTACATTGTGCAGGGTGACAGAAGACAGACAGAAAATTCCCAAACAAATTACTTTTTATCCACAGGCCATTTTGTTCTTATTACTTTGCTCAGCCCACCACCACCAGAGATTTCAGCACATGAAATTTGGTCACTGATTTTTTTAAGTTTGAAGATAACTTCCAACGCCACTATTCTGCAGTCACAGAAGCAGCCCGTTTTTATAAATTTTAAAATATAAATTTCTAATAATTATATAGTAGCAAAGAAAACCTTCCAAAGCCTTCTCTACATAAAAAGTTCCATTGCTGTAAATATACAGTATAGTTATAATCAGTATAATTCCCATTTGTGGATGCACTTGTATCAGTATTGCAATATTGTTTATTTTGATACAGGAAGGGAAATATGGTACAGAGGTATAACTGCATCAACACTAGAGTTATACAAGAGTCACACAGTTAACTGATATAACAATATTGGCACAATCGCTATACACACACACACACACCAGACCCAGCAGTAAGCAGAATGTAAATTGACACGGTTTTTTGGTTTCTGTTTGGATTCTTATATCACACTCATCACTGTGGCTATGGACACCCTTAGGTTACATCTACATTTAAAATGTTACAGTGGTGCAGCTGCAACACTGAGTTGTGCTCCTTCAGTGTAGACACCATCTATGCCAACAGGAGCTTTCTCCTGCCAGCATAAGTAATCCTCTTCCCTGAGATGCAGCAGCTAGATTGATGGAAGAATTCTTCTGTCTACCTAGCACTGTCTCCACTGGGAGTTAGGTCTGTATAGCTACATTTCTCAAGAATGCAGATTTTTCACATCCCTGAAGGATGTAGCTATGCCGACATAAGTTTCCAGAACAGACCATCCAAGAGTAGTCTTCCCACACAACTGCAGATTGTTTGAAAAACACTCGCTCATACATGTAACTGCTCCATGTACCTCAATGGGGTGTTAATACTGAACCCCTACAGTGATTATTTAAATATCAGTGTTTATTTTCACTGCTGATCATTTTAGCAAACAAAATGTGCTATGTAGTTCTCTGAAACTGAAACTGCCTCTCATGCTTTATCTGTTGCAAGATGACCAAAATGTGTCCTACCCAGCAGCAAAAATCTGCCACTTTTCCCATGACAACTTTACAACAACAGAACTGACTTGCCAGTTTTAATACAGATTGCATAAGGGCAGAATAACATTGACTTTCATATTTAAAAAGCAAGCAAGCAAAGAAACTCACTCAAGGTATAACACACTAGCTGCATTATTCATTTTTATTTAAAAAAATATCTCCAATTTTTATCCAAGATCTGCTGCAGAATTTCCAGTCTGCCACATCAAACCAATGCAGTAGCTAGAGGGCCTACTTGCAGGATTTAGGTCAGCTTGCATGTGGAGTACGTGAGATCTTGCATATAGACATATAGGTTCTAGTAATGATTCAATAATCCCCTCATCCTATTATGCAGCTATTTTACTTGCACCTTCTCGCTGCCTTCAAACTCTGTGACAAAGACACACCATCAAGTCACTTGGAGAGATGTTTCCAAGTAAATGAGCCACCACCTCTTCCCTGTAGGGCAGGAATCCAGTCACTGAATGAAAAGAATGCTAGTTTGTGTTCCCCCCAGTTACAGAGCATTCTCCATTTCCTTCCACTATCAAGCCTTCTTTGTGCGTACCAGAAAGGAGCTTGCCTTTCCTTAACCATACCGGGCTTACGTGAGACTGAGACCATATCTACACTAGTGAGCTTACAGCAGCACAGTAGTACCCATGCAACTGTGGCACTGTAAGAGCACTCGTGTAACTTCTCTATGCCAACAGCTCTCCTGCCAACACAGCACTGTGCACAGCACCATTTATGCAGGCAAAACTTATGTCAGGTTAGGGGGAGATGACTTATTCACACCCCAGAGCAATGTAAGTTTTGCTGACATAAGTAGACATGGCCTTAATTGCAAGTTTAATTGAAAATGCAAAGGCTACAGGCTTGTAGACACTACCACTTATGTTGGTTAAATTTGTCTCACTCATGCTTCAACTAGCCCCATAATGTTTAAGAGTTGTGTATATGCTTATTATATGTGAGCGAGCATCTCCTGCCAACATAACTACCACCTCTCCTGGAGGTGGTTTTATGATGCCAATGGGAGAGCTCCCTCCCATCAGCACAGAGCACATTCATCAGGCATCTCTCTAGTGTAGACTATTCTTAAGTTTTGCAACAGACCATTTAAATGAACCATATCTGTAAATACATACATACATACATAAGAACCAAATTAACATGAAATAAATTCAAATCCAGTAAACAGATAAAATGCTGTGGGATGTCTGACCAAAAAAATGTGACTGAGAACAGGCCCCACAATATATAAACCATAAACATTTTGCCTTGATAATTTTCTTGCAAATTTTTATACTTAGATGTACACTAAGGCTGTGATCCTGCGAAGACTTATGCTCAGATTTAACTTTAAATATATTAGTAGCCCCATTGACACACACGGGACTTTTCATGGGCATCAAATTAAGTGCATGTCTTAGCCTTTGCAGGATGGGGACCTAAGAATACTAGTTCCTATTAAGCCAAAGCATCTGTAGCCCTGCCACTATTATATCTGATTTTTTAAATTAAAGGGATAGCAACTGTCAAAAATAATTGAGACCATGCAGCTATTTTGTAATTTTTTTCTTCAGAAATTGGATTATCCTGCCAGATTATCATGTTTACACAGCTACATAGATAAACCCAACAAAGTTTCCTGGCAATGTGAAACTTTTGTTTGTAAGCACACATTCTTAGTTTACAGTCACAACAAATTTTTTCTTGTCCTAAAACGTTTTAATTAAAACTAAAAGATCTGTAACTGCCAAGCACCACTCTAGCTCTTACATTTCACATTCCTTAACTCTCCAGTAACATTATATCCCTGAAGTTTGTGCTGTACATTTCCCATTATCATACAGAATAAAATAATTCTGACAAAATATAAAACCACTCTTCAATATTTAAACACCTCTCAAATGAAAGTGTACTGAAACTTATAATTTGTACTTACAATTTGACAACAGAGCCTTGATTCAGATTTTGCCATCCAAACAGCTAGTGTACTGCATTACCATCATCCAGGTGTTAATTAGACATGCATGGAGGTGGCCAATGTAAGTTGTGTTCCCTGATGTTTAAGTCTAGCTACAGAACATGGGGATGCTGTAAGTTGGGGGGCAGGGCCCTATTGATGTAATACACACCAATGACGCAGCAAAAAGGACTTTCTGCAGTTATGACCATGTCATTAGGTCACCACCAGAATATATAGTACACCAAAGGAGTCATAGCTGTGTCTGCTGTGGGCATATCAAGCAGACAATGTAGCCAAGTTGCTTAAAAAATGAGATGTTATGGACTTCATTTTCGGGAGTACTGAGCACATACAGCTCCCCCTAAAATCAAGAAAAACTGAAGGTTCTATCATAAAATCATGCAAATCTGGGAGTTGAAGGTGCTGCAAACAGTGCCTATTGCCTAGAAAGCAACTTTATGGCAGAATTAAGTTGGGGCAAAGAAGGGTGAGCATACCTCTATTTTAATAATGCTCTCGAATACTCTAGGTTCCTCCTATATTCAAACACTTGAGATCTTGCAATATTACTGAATTGCCCTTATGTCACTACCACAAGCCTGCTATGTAATCTTTAATACACAGTCCCTATATACTCCTCAATACAGAGTACCTATCTCCTTTTATCTGCCAATTCACTCCGCTTTACCTACGCCAAGTGCCTGTCTTCTCCTGCACTCAGCAATCCAACTGTATCCCAGCTAAAAGAGATGTAAATCATGATTACATCAGCAACAAATTGCATTTTCATGGACGTTACATTCTCTTCTCATTTTCATGCCCCACGAGTATTCCAATCATTGCACAACGCTTTACATGGCTGAAATGCTCATCACAGAATATCTAGTGCTTGGACACCAAGGAGTCAATTTGGTGAAACAGCTACACCTGCTATCAAACAAAGGAATGAAAAAAGATTTAAAAGGTACCTATGGGCTTATCTATTCTCACAGCATTGCTGTAGTGCTTACTGAAGACATTACCTATGCTGTCAATAGGTACTCTATTGCCCTAAAAGGCAGTAACTATATTGATGGGAGAGGCTCTTTCACCATCATAGCACTGTCTATACGAGAAGTTCGGTTGCTATAACTACATCGCTCAGAAGTCTGGGTTTTCCACACCCTCTGAGTGATGTAGGTATACCAATGTAAATTGGTAGTGTACACCAAACCTGTGCCCATCAAAGCCATTTCCTAACGCTTCCACTGGTCATGCCTTGCATTAGTTACATTTCGTTTTCATTTAGGAGACAGAGCAAGCAGTACTACTGAAAAGTAACGAGTCAGCAAAAAGAATATATAGGCACGCTTATTTGACATCCATTGTACTTACTTCTGTTTATTAAATGTATTTCACTATAAATCAAGCATATTTACTGCAATATCCTCCAAACACATGGCAAGCTGCCATATACATGCTGTATAACAACGAAATGCTAAATAGGGCTTTCCATAGAGCAGAGAATAATCCCACACATTTTACATGCTCTTTTATTGGCTACTCCATGCAATAACAATCCTGTTTATGCTCTAAGCAGCATTTGTTATATAGAGTAAGCACCATTCTACTGATGTATTCCCACCACTCAGAATAACTCTCTTACAACAACCCCTCCCCCATATTATTCACACTCATTATCACCATTATTCTAATGCTGGATTTTCAAAGGACAGCACAACCTGCTCGCCAAATATCGTTATTTCCAATTTATTTCTAGAGAGAAGCTGCTCACTTTTGCCTTTGGCAAGATGTAGATGGGGAAGCAGGGTCCCATTTCATGCAGCAGAAGGAATGGGAAGTCTGCTTGGGAACCTGCAGGTGGAAGGCAGATGACAGCAGAGCCTACAGGCCTGTGCCGCTTGCCCATCACAAGAACAGCACCCAACAGGGCATGGTCAAGGAGCATCAATCACCCAGCGGCTTAACCCAGAGAAGTCTGGAACCGAGGCTGTAACTCCCAGTTCGTTGCGGCTGACAGCTGAGAAAGGCAGAAGCACTGGGCTCTGCCTGGGTAAGACTAAAGGTAACTTACTGCTTCCACACAGGCAGCCGAGGCCGGCTAGCTCAGCCCTAGCTCAGATCGCTGCCTGAACAACACATGACAGCCCGGGGCTCGCGCCGTGCTCAGTCATCTGCAAACTGAACAAAGTCACACGTAAGTGTCTCTTCCCTCCGCAGCGTAGCGCCCCCTCCCCCCCCTATTGTCCTGAAGCCGCCGGCCCGCTAGCGAGAAGCTACTCCAGGAGGCTGCGGGAACAAAGGGCTGGGAGCGGCGGCGATCAGAGGCTGGAGCGAGCGGGCCGCAGGCAGAAGCATGCTCAGTGCGAGGTCCTGCGCCAGGAAAACAAGGTGCCCGCCCGCCCACCAGCCCAGCCCCCCGCGCGCTGCCAGCGCCAGCTGCCAAAGGGCACGGACCCCCCGCTGCCGAGCAATACGGGAATGGCCGCAAAGAGCGGGGGGCTGGCAGCGGCTGCATCTACCGCTCCTCCCCCCCCCGCCGTACCTGATCCGGCTGCGCTGCTCCTGCCTCCTGCTGCAACCGGCCCCGGCTCGGGCTGCGGGGGGCCGGCAGGCCAGCGGCGGCGAGTCACGCCCTCATCTCGGCCAGCCTGGCGCTCCCTGCGCGACAAGAGAGCGAGAGGAAGCCCGCGGTGCCATGGTCCTCCCGCTGCCCGCGCTGCCTCAGCCTGGCGCTGCGCGGGCTCGCGCCAACCCCCGCCACGGAACCCCGCAGCCTCGCGCCGTCCCTAAAGTTTGCAGCCGCCGCGTCTGCAGCGCAGCCGGAGCCGGAGGGTAGGAAACAGTTGACGTCTGCACCCTGCAAAGCGCCCTGGCCGGGGCTGTCACGGCCCCGAGGCGCTGGCCGCGGGAGCGGGCTGCAGTAATTGCTCCCCGGAGACAAAGGCTGCCTGTGCCACGCGAGCTGTCCCGGCTCTGCCGTGACATGCACCAGACAGCGAGGCGTAGCTGCTGCACGCGGGCAGGCTCGCGGGCGCTCCCCGACCCATCAGTCACGCTCACTCGCACAATAAGCAGGGACACCGCGCCGCGGCTTGTAAAAACACAGTCGAGGCTAGCCCAAGCATGCGCGGGAGCGGCGCTGGCAAAGCTCGCGGGGGCATAGGGGCACGGTGGAGCCCTCGCTAGCGCATGGCCAGGCTTAAGGCGCGAGTGGAGGTAGACGCTCTACTTGAAGGGGTCTGGCGTGCCCAGGAGGCAGCCAAGCTAGACCGAGCAATAGGTTAACCCCTTTTTGGAAGGAGCGAACTCTGAAGAATGAAAAAAAAAAAAAAATCAGGAACTGGGAGGATACAAGATGATGCATGTTTATGAGCTGCCCAGCTCTTTAGAGAACACTGTAACACGGCCTGTTAATCTGTTATGACAGTTAAATCCACGCCTTTTACATCCTGTTATGCTGCATCAACTGCTCACTGTAGGAAGGAGGGAGATTGCAGCTGTGGTGGAAAAGGCAACCTCATTGCCTAGGCCATAGGACCTCTTCCCCTCCTGCCTAAACCCTCCTTTGTGCCGTCATCAGCTGCATTCTTCTCCCCTCCCCCCACAACTTGTCTACACTTGGAAGTATTCCAAAAATAGCTATTCCAGAATACCCCTCTACACTGGGCCATTACAATATACATAACTAACAAAATAATCAAGCATGCAACAAGAAGCATGACCACTACATCACCATCTGCAAATAATCCCAGGAATTTTGGGTACCAGTTCAAAAGTGTCTTCCTTATTTTATCTTTATTTTAAAAAATAATCATCTTGCTCCAGTTTTATTAATCCCACCTTTATCTAAAACCTCCCCCCGTATTGCCAATCCCAACCATTCAAAAGCCATGAAAGACAGGCCCCCAAAATATCATGAGCTTTTTTTAAAAATATAAATACTTTTGGCTTCTTTTATTTGTGATCAGGTGTTTGAGGCTTTAGGGTTCTCTTCAGTCACATGATCAAACTTTTGACCACAACCACCATAGCTAGAAACATCTTTTATTTTAAAATGAAAGTCTCATGTAAGCAGGACATGAGGCTTTAAGAAAAATACTAAAAGTCTCATGATAAAAATAATCTTCCTTTTTCCATAATTGTCAAGATACGGGCAAGAGCCTTCTCTGCAGTTCCTACCATTAAAGGTATGTCTACTACACTATGGAGACTACTAGCTATTAGGGATATAAAATCCCATTTAATCAGTTAGCCGGTTAAACTTCGTTTAACCAATTAAACAGAGCAGGTGGGAGGAGGTGTATTCACATACCTACCAGGCTACACTGGCATAACCCTGATCTGTACCTAAAACGTACACTGAGCTATAGGGATGTTAAAATATCAGTTAATTGAATAGTCTAGTAACCTAATTCTTATCGGTTACTCAACTATTCTATATTCCTTTATAACACTGCCTGCATGTGGAATGTATACACCTGTCCTCAGATTTTTATATATACAGCCATTCATTCTTCCATTTGTCATCAAATCCTTCTATTTGTTATGTTTGATAATAATACTTATTTTTATAGCAATCACTGTACAAGTATAGCTACTGATTTTTCAAACACTGATGAGGTAATTTATGCAGGGGGAAAGAACATTTCATTTTTGTGGGGAAGGTGTGAAGCTTCCAAAAATATTTTGTAAGCAAATTTCAACATGTTAAAAATAGCTCAAGGTCTTCCATCGGTCTCATTCACCCACCAATGCTTGTGGTTTTACTATCACTTTTTAAAAAAAAAGCTGGTTTCCTCCTGCCAGGGAAAACTCACTGAATACAGATGTAAGAGGAAACAGGGAAAGTGACTATATGTATAGAGTGTTGTCAAATACACTCAAGGGGATCTGTGAGTTCCTCCATTCCCTACAGAGGGTCCCCATGATCCCTCATTCTTATTTACTCTGTCTCTGGCAAATAAGACATTCAGAGCATCACCATTTTAAAAGGTGTTGGGAGAGGATGGTTTGGAAGGCTTTAATGGTTACCATTAGCTAGTTCTTTTAGCAGCTTCTGTAATTACCTGCAGTTAATCGGGTACCAGTGAGTCCATGTTCCCTGCCTCGTTTGGGGTTGTTACCACATTATACCCCAAACTGAGTAGTTCAGTGCAAGGCTATGCAAACTTGGTCATCGGGCAGGTAAAAATATGGTCAGACAAATGTGATTGCCTTTGATGAAGCCTTTAAAAGGGGTGCGGGAAATATATTAACAGAATGCTTGGGAGAGGTGGCAAACGAAGGTGCTGAAACCATCAATTCTCTCTTTATCCACAGAAATCAAGAGGAGGTGGCATCCCTGAAGACTGCCCAAGCAGTGTTTCTCTGGCCTGGTCTCTGCATCCATAGTGCCAGTTTAACTGAACAGGCAATTTTAAAGTGATATAATTAAATGGTGCAAAATGCTCTAGTGACATTGTGTTTGGTTTAAACCTCATTTATATTGATTTAGCTTGCATCAGGAAATGTAGACACAGGCTATGTCAATATTAGTCAAAATGATGTGGTGTGCATCTATACCAGCTTTTACATGAGTTTAATTACATTAGGATTGTTTAAAATGATTTTAGTTAAACTGGTGCAACTTGCACGTTTGCATGGTGTCTTAGACATGGAGACCTTATTTCCAATTATGAAATTAGGTTAGATCTAAAAAACAGAATCCCCACACCCTCCACTTGCAGAATGGTATGATCTAGCCCAGGGGTGGGCAACAAGTTGGAGATGTGCCATTCCAACAGCCTTTGAATGCTTTTTACATCCATTCCCCCATTTCAGGTACAGTAATTACTCGTTTAACACGTGCCCACTTAACACGTTTTCGCAATAGCACGATTTTTTTTTTTTAGGGAACATTTTTTGAATAACACGACCGCCCCGAAATAACACGGTTTCCCCAGCCGGCCTGTCACTGGCGGCTGCGCGGGGCTTCCCCTGCCTCTCTGCAAAGCAGTGGAGGGTTCGCCACTTGCCGCACCATTCCCCGGCGACCCCCCACACCGGACACCTCGCTCCCTCTTCTCCACTCCTGCTTGCAGGCCGGCAGCTGGGTTTCCCCAACCGGCCTGTCGCCGGCGGCTGACCAGGGCTTCCCCCGCCTCCCTGCAAAGCGGCAGAGGGTTCGCCACTCGCCGTGCCATTCCCCGGCAACCCCCCCTTGCCAGACGCAGCGCGGATCCCGGTAGACCCATCACAGGGGCATACTGTACTCCCAACCCAATCCCCCTCCCCTCTCCTCTCCTCTCCTTCCCTTCCCCAGAGCCAAACACCTCCCCTCCCTGCTGTAACCCAGTCCCCTTTCTCCCCGCAACCTTATGACCCAGCCCCGGCTGCTAACAAGTGCAGGCTGGAGCCGTGAGCGCACATGCGGCTCTCAGCAGCCCCAATGATAGATCGGCTGACCAGAGCACTTCTGGGTTCCAGCTGATGCCTTATTGGGAGTTTTACTGTACTGTACGCATGAGCAGATGAATACACTGTACATGCGGTCACAGCGCTCCTCTGCTCACTCACGTGTTTATCTTGTGTTAAACCGCGACGTCTTGTACTGAATTGTTAGATACTATACTGTATCTTGCTGTCTATTACTGTATCCCTTATCATGAGTGGAAAGCGTAAGGAAGGAAAGTGATACATCTGCTTCTGCAAGCAAGAAGCATAGAAAATCGTTTACATTAGAAGAGAAACTTGAGGTAATTAAGCGAATTGAAAAAGGTGAACGCAATTGTGACATCTCCCGCACTTTGAATATGCATGAGTCTAGTGTGCGCACAATCCGTGCCCAAGCTGAGAAAATTAAGGAAAGTTGCAAAAATGCAACACCAGTAAGTGTGAAGAAGGTTGTTCGTACACGATCTAACCTAATGGAAAATATGGAGAGGCGATTGTCTATGTGGATTGAAGACCAAACACAACGAAAGAGGCCAGTGAGTTTGGCTGTTATTCAGGAAAAAGCCAAAGCTTTATATGATGCTGTTAAAATAGAATTGAATGAAACTGATGCCAAGCCATTTAATGCAAGTCATGGTTGGTTCGAACGCTTCAAAAAGCGTTCAAACTTACATAATATAAAAATAACTGGAGAGGCTGCTGCTGACACGGAGGCTGCTGAATCATTCCCAGCGATATTTGAAGCTATTATAAAGGAAGGTGGCTATTCATCTAAACAGGTGTTTAACCTGGACAAAACAGGACTCTTCTGGAAGCGCATGCCAGCACGCACATATATCTCTCATGATGAGGCTTATGCACCTGGTTTTAAGGCTGCAAAGGATCATATCACTGTGATGCTATGCAGCAATGCCAACGGGGATTGCAAGCTCAAACCGGTAGTAGTTTACCGTTCCGCCAACCCTAGAGCTTTAGCTGGGTATTCAAAGGATCATCTTCCTGTTGTTTGGAGATCTAATGCGAAAACATGGATAACTGCAAGCATCTTCACAGACTACTTCTGCAATCGCCTAACTGCTGAGTTGAAAGACTACTGTTTGCAAGAAAATCTTGCTTTCAAAATTTTACTTCTTCTAGATAATGCACCAGGGCATCCTCCTTGCCTTACTGATCTGTCAGAAAACATTCATGTGTTATTTTAACCCCCCAATACAACCTCATTAATTCAACCTCTTGATCAAGGAGCAATAGCTGCTTCACATGACAGCGTCACGTTTGCTAGGCTTATAAGGGAGACAGATGGCGAGAATAAGCCTACAATCAAGGAATTCTGGAGAAAATTTAACATTAAAGATGCTATAGATATTATAGCAGAGGCTTGGGCAGAAGTTTCATCGAGTTGCCTTAACGCAGTTTGGCGCCGTATATGGCCTGCATGTGTTCATGAGTTTAGGGAGTTTGACACTGAAATAGCTGAAGCTAAAAAGCAGATTGTAGCCCTAGCCCATGAAGCAGGATTAGAGGAGGTGGATGCTACTGATGTGCAAGAGTTGCTCGACTCTCATGGGGAGGAGTTGTCTATCGATGATTTGAAGCTTCTGGATGAGCAGCGGCTGGAAAATGAGCCTGAACATGCTGAGCCAGTTATTTGAACATTATCAATGAAAGTTATGGCTGAAGCATTTAAGCTTATAAGTGATGCAATAAACATTTTTGATGAGAATGATCCTGATCGCGAACGGAGCTCAAAAGTAGCAAAAAGCTTAGAAAGCGCTATATCTTGCTACCAGCAACTTTACAATGAAAAACAAAAAACAGCAAAGCAGCTCTCTATCAAAAGTTTTTTTCATGTTCAACCTAAAAAAAGATCATCTGATGAACAAGATAGCCCTGTTCCATCTACATCGTCTAATGTTGACGTTGACGACTCATCACCAGCTGAAAATTGACTTCGACACCAGCGCTTGAAACGCAAACCCCACCTTTTCCATTATTTTCAATGGGAAAATTGACCCCACATAACACGTTTTCACTTAACACAATCATTTTCTGAAACGTATCTACTGTGTTAAATGAGGAATTACTGTATTGCTTTTTTCTGTTGTTGTTTTGTACAATCCATCCTTACTCCCTTTTCACTGCACATTAAAGGTAGAATAAATTACTAGAATCACAACCTTTGACGCAATGAAAGATATATTCAGAGAGAAAGATGTGTTTGTAGTACAACAGATTTGGGTATTTTTGAAGAAACGGGATTATCAAACCTATTCTCCATCTTCTACTACTATATGTAAGGCAAGATAAAATACTGAACAGGACAGGTATAGATTATAGAACAAGTACCTAAAATAAAACTGTTAGAGAAAAAAAAATGCATCAAAAGTTTTCATGTTTCTTTCTTTAGTTGTCTTCCAGTTTGAGAAGTTTTAGGAATTACTGCCTGTATTATAAAAATGAAAAAAAGGAGCATGCATATATAAATTTCTGGATAGCAGTCATTATTTGTTAGAAACTCTGTAGGCTTCTGGTTTTGTATTTTTAAACCTCAGTTAGATTAAGCAAGAAGTCTAGTTTCTCTCTGCCTCTTTGATTAAGACAATTGCTAATTTATGCAAAAAAAGTGTGTGTAGCCATATTGGTGCTTGTGGGGGCAGCAGCAGAGGTAAACAGGCAAGAGAATGTAATTCCTTTCACTGGTCTGAACCAACAAGTGATGGGTCAATATACAAGATAGCAGACTAAAAGGGTTATTGACTTCCTTTGGCAACTTGTTGCAAAAAGCACTGTTTGTCTACAATGTGTAAGTTGGTGGATATTTTTAAATCATTCATGGAGGTTTGCATTAGTACAGTACTGAGATTTATTAATCAATAACCAGATACAGGAAGGCAACATCAAAAGCTGCAGTGTCAAAAGTTGCATCAATGCAAGACACTGTAAGTAGAGCCAGATAGGTATTGTATAAACAATATTACTGCATTAAATTCTGATGCCCCATATGATACCTTTGATCTGAAAGCTTGATTTACAATAATCTGTTTATGCATTATTTGCTGATCAGTATACTGGATGTTGACTGATAAAATCAGACTTGACAGATACAATCAGGCTATGGACACAGTTTATTAGCAATAACATCTAAGAGATACAACGTTAAATATACATATCAGTTACATTAAATGTCAATTCAGTTATCAGCCCCCTTCTAACTTAAAAGCATTGCAAGATTACAGAATCATTCTTTTGATCCTCTCTCTCTCACACATACCCATCTCACTTCTCATCTGAGGAAGTGGGTTTTGCCCATGAAAGCTCATGATACTACATATGTTAGTCTCTAAGATGCTACAGGACTTTTTTTTAACGTTCCAGACTAATACAGCTACCCCTCTGAGACATCTCCCTTCAGTGATTCTGCATGAGAGATTGCCTAATTATTCATATGCTTTACCCTGGTTCTGACTCTCAGCAATGGCTACTAGTAAAAGTTCGCCTTCATCCCCAACTTGGGTATCTACAACCAGCCTTAAAAAATGCATGTGGTATGTTGGATTAGTTTTCTACTTATAAACCAGGGTTTTATACTTGTGACCCAGAAGCCCAATAATGGTTCACTACTCTGTGTCATCAGTTCTCAGGCCTGATATACTCAGTACATCTAACACAGTTTTCATTAAAAGGTGACATATAATGTACCATTGGAAAACACATAACTCACTGACCATTAATGTTATTTTGTAGTGTATGAATGATGACATAGGCAAAACCGTGTTAGGCTTAGGCTGACGTTCTCAAAATGAAGGGCAGGGAGGGCATAAAGTACCCCACACTAGACAAAGGAATGTGGTTCTCCCTGTCTGAACATGTCTTGAAGGTAAATTGAGAATCACTGGAGATGTATTTACATAAAAGGTAAACAAAGCCAACAACCTAACATGGGAAGAAACCTACTTTAAGTCTTCATCAGACCACTGTTGTCTCTTCCCAGCAGGAGAAAAGGAACTTTATCTGAATATAAATTTCAAAGGTTTCCTGTTATATAAAGAGGGGATCTAAACCTTAAATGATTAGGAATTGATTACCTGATTATATACAAAAGAGCTGTATTATATAAAAGCATACTGAGTAAGGTCTTTTCTGACAGCCTGTGACACACTAGTGATTGATGTCATTCTGAAATGTACACATTAGGGATGTCTCTTAATCGCAGTGAACTCACGCAATTAACTCAAAAAATTAATTGTAATTAAAATGAATTGTGATGAATCACATTGCTAAACAATACCAATAGAAATGTATTAAAAATTTTGGTATTTTTCTACATTTTCATTATTTCAATTACAACACTGAATACAAAGTATACAGTGTTCTCTTGATATTATTACTTTTGACTACAAATATATGCACTGTAAAAATTATAAAGGAAACAGTATTTTTCAGTTCACCTCATACAAGTATTGCAATGTAATCTCTTTACTTTGAAAAGTGTAACTTACAAATGTAACTTTTCTGGTTACATAACTGCACTCAAAAGCAAAATAATGTAAAACTTTAGCACCTACAAGTCCACTCAGTCCTAATTCTTGTTCTGCCAATTGCTAAGACAAATAAGTGCAGCCCGATGGGCAATACTGCTGCCTGCTTTTTATTTACAGTGTCATCAGAAAGTGAAAACAGGTGGTTGGTTGCATGGCACTTCTGTGATCGGAATTGCAAGGTATTTACGTGCTAGATATGTTTAACAAACATATGCCCCTTCATTCTTCGGCCACCATTCCAGAGGACGTGCTTCCATATTGATGACGCTCATTTAAAAAACCATGTGTTAATTAAATTCGTGACTAAATGCCTTGGAGGAGAATTGTATGTCTCCAGATCTGTTTTACCTGCATTCTGCCATATATCTCATATTGTAGCAGTCTTGGATGATGACCCAGCTGATGTTTGTTTTAAGAATGCTTTCACCAGAGATTTGACAAAATGCAAAGAAGGTACCAACGTAAGATTCCTAAAAATAGCTATAACACTCAACCCAAGGTTTAAGAATCTGAAGAGCTGGCAAAAATCTGGGAGGAGGAGGTATGGAGCATGCTTTCAGAAGTCTTAAAAGAGCAACACAGTGATGCAGAAACTACAGAACCCAAACCATCAAAAAACAAAATCAATTTTCTGCTGATGGCATTTGATTCAGATGATGAAAATGAACATGCATCAGTCCATACTGCTTTCGATTGTTAACAAGCAGAATCCATCATCAGCAGACACACATGTCCTCTGGAATGGTGGTTGAAGCATGAAGGAACATATGAATCTTTAGCACATCTATCACAAATATCTTGCATCGCCAGCTACAACAGTGCCATGCAAATGCCTGTTCTTACTTTTAGGTTACACTGGAAACAAGCAGACAGCATTATCTCCTGCAAATTGTAACCAAACTTGTTTGTCTGAGTGATTGGCTGAACAAGAAATAGGACTGAATGGATTTATAAGCTCTAAAGTTTTACAGTGTTTTACTTTGGAATGCAGTTATTTTTTGTACATAATTCTACATTTGTAAGTTCAACTTTCATGATATATAGATTGCATTTTTCAGTTCACCTCAGACAAGTACTGTAATGCAACTTGGTTTTTTACAGTGCAAATATTTGTAATAAAAATAAAAAATATAAAATGAGCACTGTACACTCTTTACTGTTGTAACTGAAATCAATTTGAAAATGTAGAAAACATTCAAACATATTTAAAATAGAATATAATTTATTATTGTTTAACAGTGTGATTAATTTTTTAATTGCTTGACAGTCCTATTATATATTAGGGATGTGAACGCGTAACCAGTTACCCAGTCAGCATCACCCTTAACAGGTGATGCTGACTGGGTAACGGTTAACCGTTAACTGGGCGCAGCCCTCTGCCTGCAGCTGCTCCAGCCCCCCAGGATTGCTGGCTCCCAGCCCACATGGGCTGGAAATTGGCAGCCTCGCACAGGGGAGGGAATAGGAAGACGGCCGGCTCAGCAGCCCTTTTCCCCCTGTGCAAGGCTGCTGACTCTCAGCCGTGGGGGCTGGGAGCCAGAAGCCCCATGTGACTGGAGCAGCCCCTGCTCTCAGCATGGGGGCCACTCCAACCATACCAGGGCAGGCAGGAGGGTCGCTGCAGCCCGGTGGGCCAGAACAGCCCCCCTGCCTACCCCATTTAATCAGTTAACAGATTAAATGTAATGTTTTACTGGTTAACAGTATCTTACAACCCTAGTATATATTAACAATGTAAGAAATTATGTTATGCTTTAAAGTTTGAGACTAAACACAGGGAGAAAATGATTTTCTGCCTGTTGGGAAGGCAACTATCTGTCTCCAGTGAAAGTTAAGCAACGGGAGCCCTATTTCTGTGCAAAGCAGCAGAGGGATGTGAAGTCCACAAAAAAGGGATCCTTCAGAGACAATGAATTTTAGGTAATATAAGTTGGGGTGGGGGGTAATTTTGAGTTATCACTTGAGGGATTCAAGGGGCTGAGAGCTCTTGACATCAGAGAACACCGGGTCTTCAACCAATGGGGGTGAAGTCTCTGGAAACTAGATAAGAAGCCTGCTTTGGCAAAGACAAATAGCTTACTAAAACTTAATTTTAGTCACAGAAGCGTATTTTTACTTTTGTTTGATTGTAACTATCTTTATTCCTTATACTTGGAATCACTAAAACCTATGAGTTCGTGTTTAATACATTTGTTTGATTTTTAGTAAACCAATTCAGTTGTGTGACTGAAATAAGAACTGCTTTCCAAACACCAGCTAAATTAACAAGCTGTAATATATTTACTACCAACTTCTTTATGTGAGCAGTCTAGGAGAAGGCTGGACACCACAGATGTAGACTGGGGGAAACTGAGGACAGGAGGGAGTTGGGGTCACTGCAAAAAGTAAATTGGTGGCAGAGCCTGTGTTGGACTTGCATGCTTGTAATGCTGGTGTCAGGGCTAGGAGCCACAGCAGTACAGCTCTGAAGGCATGCAGAGTTACAGGACAGAAAGAGACAACCCCTTGCTGGTCTGCTGTTAACCCCAAAATGTCACAATACTGCAAAACTTTCCTATTACTGCAGAGATCATCTTTCAGCAAGCTACATTCTTAAGCAACATGGATTCAGCATTGTGTCTACTAAATAGGAGATCTGGCCTAGCACCAGCGGGTTTTACAACACTAAAGGAAGTTCGAAGCCAAAGTTCCTGTAGAAAACAACAGCCACCCAGAACACCTTTTATGGAAAATAAATTCACCTCAGTTAACTCTAACCTACTTGCATGTCAAGTACCCAGTTAACAGTGCAGTAAAGGTATAGCCTTAACCTTAATAGTGACCTGAAAAATACAGAAATCAGACTGTGTTCTTCTGTTTGTTTCTTTATGGTGCCTAAAGAAGGCCTAAGGTTTTAACTTCTTTCTTTGTCGGACATCTAGAGCTCACTAGTCTTGAGAACTAGTAGAAAGACAAGATGAAGCCAGTAAAACCTGAGCAACTAAATTAGAAATATTATTTTTATTCACATTGTTCAAAACCGTTGTTTATTGGGATTTCGTTTACCACTTTTTAATGAAAATGTCAGAAAAAACAGTTGAAAGAGCTCTTTGTTCAAGTGTGAAACACATCTTACCCTCATCGCTGGACTGAGAAAGCTCCCACTTCACTTCTCTGGGACTCCACTGAGTCCCCTAGCAAACCAAGGAATGTAGGCCTGATATTTCTAAGAGTATGTCTACACTACCAAGTTTTGTTGACAAAACCTATGCCGACACCCAAAAGTTGACAAAACAAAAATCACCAGAAGATGTTCACTCTAGGGATGTGATAGTGTACACACATAGACGGTTAACCTTTGAAGTTACGCACAGGACTTCTTCCTGCCCTGTGCTGCTGTCTCTGTATGAGAGGCAGCAACATCAGGGGGCAGTGGTGGCTTTGCAGGAGCTGCCCTCTGTGTGTAAATATGTAACCGCTGAATTTTTCAGCAGTTAAAATTTGTATATTTATATAAATGTGTAACATCCCTAGTTTACACTTGCTCCCTCTGTCAACAGATCATGTCCACATTGGGGGCACCATCATCAATAGCATGAGCAATGGACTGTGGGCATGTATCCCACAGTGCACTGTTTTCATAAGGCAGAGCTGCTCTGTGCATCTTGGGATTTCTTCCAAGTTCTCTCATAGCTTCTTTAACTGCCCGGAACAGCATCATGAATAGTTCTGTGAGCTCTCTGTGCTGAGGAATGTCAGTGCAGGGCAGAACAGGAGCACTCCAATGATTTGTTATTTGTTCCCTAAATGGAGCCCCTCACTTAGCTGTCAGATACTTCTGGGAGCGCTGAAAGAGGAGGGGTGCATATCTGCACAGCACAGAGATCAAAACACTGAGCAGAGCCATCAGGCAGGCATTGTGGGATACTGATGGTAGCCAGTAATGTCGACAAAACAAATAGAAGAGTCCACACTGGCTCTTTGTCACCAAAGGGAGGTGAAAATAAAAAAGTATTTTGTCACCAAAACTGGGTATTTTTCCCCCAACAAGTTGCAATAAGTGTTAACACTCTCAGTGTTTTGTTGCCAAAAGGCGTTTTTTGGCAACAGAACTTGGCATTGTAGACATATGGAAAAACCAAAACAAAGCAAAAAAGCCTTACGGTTTTCAAGCAGTAAAAGGGGTCACAGACTCAACTGTCTCAGTCTTTCCTAGGTCACCTTTAATACAAAATGCTAGCCTGCAGAGAACAATGTGTCTGCTCACCCTTCCTATTGCTAGTTGCTGTATGGATTCAGCCTGCTAATTTCCTCATTCCCCTCTATATTACTATTTCCAAAAAGAGTATTTTGTTCAAGAAGGGTATGGCAAATTTTTATCATCCTTCTCTATTGTGATAGTGTTTATACCACAGTTGTTCCTTAAAAGCAGAGTAGCACAAATTGTCCAATTCACCTTTAGAAAAGACCACCACTTTGGTAGCTAAGACTTAGAGCACAAGCAGCAAGTGAAAGTTGTAGGCAGTGACAGGGTTAAGAAAGAATATACAATATAATATTTTCATATACACATTCACACAGATAAGGTGAAAAGAAACTATTTCTCTTTTTACAGTGGCTATGGTACAGTGACACCACTGTAACACCACCACTTTCCTTCCTACAGAGGAATGAAATAGCTACTTTGCTTGCTAGGTTCCAAAAGACAAGTCTACTCTGGCAAAAGGAATGTATTTTTAGGCCTCAGAGCATTTCTGGAGGTGCTAGATCAGGGTCTGCTAAGAGAATGGTTTTCAAACTTTTTTTTTCTCTCACACCCCAGTTGAAGAAAATTGTTGATGCCTGTGACCCAATATAATTTGACTAGAGTGTGGGCTCTGGGGTGGGTTTGAGGATGAGAGCTTTGGGATGTAGGAGGGGACTCTGGCTTTGGGGGATGTCAGGGCTGGGGCAGGAGGAGCTTACCTTGAGCAGCTCCGGGTCAGCAGCACAGCAGGGGTCGAAGGCAGGCTTCCTGCCTCTCCTAACACCACAGACCATGCTGCGGGAGTGCTCAGGGCAGGGGCAGAGTCCTGTGTGCTCCCCCCACACACACCTAGAAGCCAGGCCTGCTATGCAGTCTTTCCTGCCAGGACAAGCAGTAGCCTGCCTAGGGTTGCCAGGTGTCCGGTATTGGCCTGGACAGTCTGGTATTTGCTGCTTCTGTCCAGTTAAAAAAAACAGAATATACCAGACATGTAAAATGGCTGGTATTTTCTGTTTTTCTCAGATGGAAGGCCGCTTGGGACATTCTTACATTCTTCCCCTGCCGCGGGTGGTGGGGGCGGGTGGGGATTTAAAGGCGCCGTGACTCTTTTTTTTTTTTGCTCAACCAATTTTTTCCCCGCCATGTTCAGTATTTTTTGTGAAACTATCTGGCAACTCTAAGCCTGCTTTAGCATTCCCATTGGTCACATGCTCCCCCTGCAGCAATGAGACCCAGTGCCTGACATTCCATGATCCAGTACTGGGTCGCAACCCATAGTTTGAAAACCACTGCTTCAAGACAATCTTCTCTGTTTCAAGAAGATGGGAAACCAGTTAGCAAGATTGGAAGAATACAGTTGTTAAAAATACAGAGATACTGCAAAAGAGTATTGATTGTTGCTGAAACTTTCTTTTATGAAAGGAAAGAGTGAGGTGGTATTCTTTAAAATTAACAATGTGGAAATAAACTTTACTGACTGTTAGAAAGTGCCAACCTGGCTTGTGATGTACTTTGCTTTTTAATCATCAAAAAAACCCATGATAATTCTCAAGAAGTTGAAAGTTGAGAATGCTGGCTTTGTTCTTTAGTAAATATCTATGGAATCTCTGAAAGGTTTTGTCTGGCAATCAGTGTCTATTCTTTGATAAGTGGATAAAGAAACACTGCACCCATTTTACTCAGCCCATGAGATTCTGAGCCAAATCCATCCCTAATGTACTTCTGATAGAGTCAAAAGAGTTGCAGCTCTGAAAAATGGGGCCCAAGATGTTCTCAGGATACAAGTTGGTTCAATAAAAGGTGTTACCTCACTCACTGCCTCTCTCAAGGTAAGAAGCACTTGTGATCATGAATGAACTGTGATGTATCTATTTAAAACAACTAACTATAACTGGATTTCCTGAGCCTAGTGCTAGAGGCAGCTATCATGCTGGAAAATGTCAATGCAGTGTTCAAACATGATTAAAGAGCTCACTCCTGCAACCACTCACCAACAATCATGAATCCATGGAAGCCAACTAATATAGCCAACAGTAAATTTTTTGCAGATCCAGCCTTAAGACTGTAAGACTCCAAAGACTCTACATGGAAGCAAACCCATGAGACTACATGTGTGGAAAATTATGTGCGTAACTTTTCGCAGGATTGGGTCATAACCATGTAAACCAGTTTTTAGTTTTCTTTGCCAAAGAAACATTTTCATATAGTTTAACATGTATAAACGAGTTTATAAGTCTTAATAATAACCAGGAACGTAGGGGTGTGTGGTTATCTTTTGTATTTTCTAAACCCGGGCTGTCCGACCAGTTCTGAAGTAGTAGCCACTATAGTAGCTACGCTATAGCGAACTAGCCACACTCAACTGGCCAAATAACTACATGTGGCTAGCGGCTAGCACATTGGACACCATGGTTCTAAACAATTCAGTGGGAAAAAAATGCATTTTGATATAAGCCTCCCCCTGCAATGTTTGGCATTGCGATAAAGCAGAATCAAGTAAGTAGAAATTAAAAGAAACACAAACTGAGTATTTTAGTTTCATTATTGAAAGAAATACAAAAATACTGTGAAAAACTCTTTAAAATATATTACTCATTATTAGATATGCTAGAAATTGTAAAACTACATGAAAACAAGAAGCTACTGCATGAAGACAAGGAACTTAAAGTAATTTTTCATTGTCAATGGTCTCTTAATAGGCAGAAGAAAACCTTATATAAAAAAATACTAAGAATATAAAAGAAACATTTTGATTGAATAATCTACTTAGGTACTCAAACTAGGGATCCTGGGGGTGCTGTAGCACTTCATGAGTTCAAATGTTTTCCATCATACACAGGGCTTACAATTTGGTTGAACAGCTCTCAGCACCCTCAATATACAAATTGTCCCAGCACCTCTGATGATCACAAATTTTCTTTTGTTAGGATGCATCTTGGAAATTGATTTACAGTCTATTTCTCTAGGCTCCTAAACTGCTTGCATCACAAAGTATGCCACAAGATGTCTGTCTCCAGCACTAGGCTCTAATTAAAAACTTTAATCCTCAAAACATTGTCTAATCCTTAGAGATTAGCCAAAATTCCTTGGATTAAAACTAGCCAATTCCAGTGCAGTTGATAGAGGTGCAGTAACAGGAAGAGGGACCAACTGCGAGCACTGGAATGAGGCACTCACTAAATTTTTGGTCATCCACCCACAGTCAGGCTGCAAGAGGAGAAAATGACACAGCAACAGATGGGATCAGGAAAGGAAGAAAGAACCAGCTAGTGACCCAGGGCCTGATTCAAAGCCCTCTGAAGTCAAGGCCCACTAAATTCAGAAGGCTTTGAATCAGCCCAATAATAAAGCAGCGGGAACCAATAAGGCAGTTTGGGCGGGTATGTACAGAAAGAACACATTTCAGTTGAGAATTTTCAGGACACATTATTGGATTAAAACAACCAATTACATTTTTTCTATAGTTACAAATGCTTCTGACCGCAGAAAATGTCTAGTTTCCGAGCCAGTGCTAGCACACTTGTGGCCCTAAACAGGAATATCTCCCTCTCCTCCCCCTTACCCCACCCCCAAAAATTAATGGATGGGGGGAGGGGAGGGAGTTGAGCTGCTTGGGGCCCTAAGCAATTGCTTAGTCTGCTTATGCCTCTGTCTAGTTTTCTCTGACTGCTGTCATGCTTTCCATTTCTCATTCTCCTGCATTGCAAGCACTTCCAGCAACAGCATTAGTTTTTTGTGACGCACCAGAAATGGAAGTAGGAAAGATGCCCAGAAAGAAGATGTTCAATTGGCACATCTCCTAGCTGTTTCTGACTTCTAATGGAAAGAAAGTCATTTTTCAGTAGTCAGAGGAAAGTGAGCTGGATGCTGCCTCAGTAAAGGTGATGCCTCCAGCAAAGCTGCATGTGTCATACAGAAGTAAAATGTTTAGCAAGACTAAACAATGGAATACCATGGAGGCACCGGATTTTACATGTTCCTATGAGTTATAAAAGTGCTATGTTAGATTTGGGGGGGGGGGGGGGGGGTGCATGTCTGACTGCTTTAATGTATCAAGCTTTTAATGTGGTCATTTCACAAGCTTGTTTCTATTAATATCACTTTCATGTGGTAGCAACATGCAAATCTTCCCTATGTTATTGTTAGTGTTGCTGTTTTCAAATCTAGGGGATTTGTCAAAACATTAGACAGTGATCCCACTTCTAAAAGGGTTTTAGAATTCCCTTCATATTAACAGCATGGTGTTTTAAAGATCATGCTTTTTTTTTTTTTTTGCCACCCTTCATCCCACCTTCCATAGTCAATACAACCTTTGCTTTGATGAGGCAATCTTGACAGCAGACAACAGTATCATCAAGACATTCCTTGTTTGTTACATGCCATGTAGAAGATGGATACATGCAATATGTCCAAGATCTAGAAGTCAAGAACGAAGAGTCCAAGACTCTAACCCTACTGTATTATTAATATTAACACCAATTTTGTGTACAGTGACTCTGTTGGTACACTTCACAAAGGCACATAAAATATCAACAAAATAACTTACTCGCAGACTAAGACCAAATAAGTAAAGTTTCATCACAGGTGTACAAACAAGTTATCAATCTCTGAGAATGGATTTTATTCACAGCATCTTATGGCTGGCCTCAAAGTAAGACTTGGCCTACAGATCCAAGAAGAAATGGTGAATAAATAAAGTAACATTAATTGCTGTTCACTGTTGAAGCCCTTAATTTAGTAATGAAGAAAATGAGCGTAGGCACACTGGAATAGCAGAAAGATAGTTAACATATTTGAAACTAATGCACCTTTAGCTTGTGAAGTAAAGTGGGCTAAAAAACATTTTCAGATATCTAAAAGGATGTCACAGGGAGGAGGGGGGCAAATTGTTTTCCTTGGTCTCTGATGATAGGACAAGAAGCAATAGGGATTAAACTGCAGCAAGGGAAGTTTAGGTTGGACATTAGGAAAAACTTCTTGTCAGGGTGGTTAAACACTGGAATAAATTACCAAGGCAAGTTGTGGAATCTCCATCACTGGAGATATTTAAGAGCAGGTTAGACAGACATCTATCAGGGATGATATAGACCATGCTTGGTCCTGCCATGAGGGCAGGGGACTGGACTTGTGATCTCTCAAGATCCCTTCTAGTTCTAGTATTCTATGATTCTATGACATGTATTTAATAGGTCATGCTGGGAAACCATCACCTGGGCAGAGTCCCATTAGATTAGACCAGCAGTTCCCAACCTTTTCCAGATGGAGACCCATTTTGACAATTCAGGAAGACTTGGTGACCCAAGGCAATTCAAAAACGGGGGGAGGAGAGGGAGTAGAGCTACCTGGGGAGACTCTTGGCGACCCTTTTGAAATGTAATGGCGACCCATATTTGGGTCCCAACCCATAGGTTGGGAAACCCTGGATTAGACTTTTTAGAAGGTTAGCACCCCTGTCCACTTTTTAGTAGTTGTATATCATTCCGCTGTATAGATATTTTTTCTATCTTTAATGCTTTCAGAGCAGATGGTTATAACCAAGTGTGGCACAGAAATTAAGCCTTCTCTATATACATTTTGAGAGAGAGAAAGAAAAAATGCCATTGCTGACAATAATCTTTAATATGTATCAGAAACCAGTACCGAAGATAGTTTAGCTGTGGCTATAGACAGGAAAAAAACATCTTCAACAGCATTATAAAAAACATTAAATTTTATCAAGCCATAAGGTCAACCACCTAAAGAAGACTAGATTAAAGAGTCAATTACTGGCTCTGTCACAGTGACCTTGCACTTCAGTTAACACATTGCTAAGTAGGAATAATACAATTTCTTTGGGTTGGAGTCTGGCTACAAGGATTAATACACAATGTTCTGAGATTCCCCGACAACAGACACTATAGACATGCTATAGTACTGCCACTGAATGGTAAGGGTCTGCTGTGGATTAAAAACAGTTCATTGACCAGAAGTCTGTCTGTGCTGATTTAGTAAATGTTATAATAAACTTATGCAGCACATGTAAAGTTTTTATACAAGCTAATATTTTAAAAATTTACATACGACACATTTTAGAGTTTCTGTACATCTAGGGGTCATGCTTGAATTATCTACAAATATAAGTATTGCTTAAGAGACTTACGATACATATAGGTTAAGGCTCTTTATTTATGCATAGTCAATGACTAAGAAAAATTTGACACCATAGAAAAACCACACCAATTTCATAAGGCAAGAAGGGTCCAGAAAGAGACTGCTTTTTTAAGCTGGATGTATTCCCCAGTGGGATAAACCCAAGTAACTTGCATTCCCAAAACTTGCTTCACTATCATACACTGACATTCAATGCTCCACAGGCACACACATATATAAAACCGAAATTTTTAAAGGGAAAATATCTCTGGATGAATCATAATACTTTTTTCAGTCAACTGCAAAACCAGTTACCTTTCTGGTTTCTACTAGCTGGCATTGCTTGTGGTCATGGATGCTCCTGTTGCCAGGGCAAGACAGAACTACTACTATTTATGAGGGGATGTGAGAGTGTTAATCTGGGGACAGTATTCCTGCCTGCTTTGCTAGTACTGGATGAATTCCAAGCTCTCCTCTAGAAGGGTCTCCCGGCCAAGACAAACAGGGATTTTGTGCCATTATCTGAAGACACGAGGGCTGACAAGAGATGTTCAGTTTTCGGAGCAGGGGTATTGCTCTGCTGGCCGGCCATGGCCCTGTCCTTAGTGCCAGGTCAGTCCAAGCAGACATGCTCCCTCATTGGGAGACACCGACCCCATTGTTATTCTTAGCATTTCCTGTTCGCGACTGTTGGTTGCCTAGGGAAGAGCCCTGGGCTGGTTTTATCTTGGCGGACCTACAGCGGCGGGGGAACCCCGTGCACGTGCGCAGGGCGCAGTAGGGCGAAGGAGGGAGGCGAGGGGCGCGGCCCCCACCAGCCTCCCATTAACCCCGAGAAGCTCCCCCGGGGGGGGGGATCCCCACTGGCTCCGCTCCCGCCCTCCCCCCGGCGGCGCCCCCCGGCTCGCCCCCCGCGGGCCTGCACCCCCCACCGCGCGCTGCAGGAACAAACCTGGGCAGAGGCGCGGCGCGCCGGGCAGGTGGGGCAGCCGCAGGGCGCGTCACTCCGGCGGGAGAGCCATGGGGGGGCGCGGCAGCCGCGGGCGGGGACGGGGCTCCCGGCGGCTACCAGCGCCGCAGCACATGCTCCGACCCGACACCGAGGGCTCCCTAGCCCCAGCCCGGGGCCAGCCCAGCGCGGCTGAGGGCGCAGCCAATGGCCCCCGCGGCGGCGCCCATGTGACCGCCAGTCCCCTCCCAGCGGCGCGGCGCGGCACCCCTGCGCTGCCAGCGCTCAGGTACTTCGGGGCTGGGAGCTGCAGCAGGTGCCACCCGCCGGGCCGGGGGCGAGCGGTCCCGCGGCAGGGGCCGGGGCGGGAAGGGAGCAATAGGCTGGGCCCCGGGTGTTTCCCGCCTGTTGCGGGCTGCGTCTAGGGCCTCTGCTTGCTGCCGCTCCAGCCTCACCGCGCCTGCCCCCCGAGCCAGCCCCCCGCTTCCGACAGCGCGGGGCCTGGGCTTTGGGCAGGTTAATGCCTCTGGCTGGCTCCGAACCTGCGCAGAAACGGAGAGCGGCACGGAGGGATAAAGCTTAGAGGAGCCGACAGGGAAGGGCGAGGTCTTAGCCGTCCCGTGACCACTAAGTGGTCACTATGCTAAACCTCTTAGCCAGGCCAGGCTGCCTGGCAGTACAGAGGATGCTCTGTTCCAAAACCACAGGCAGGGCTTTAACTAAGGACCTTTGACCTTTAGCAGTATGAGGCGTAGGACACACAGCAAAGCAGTTTGGACTCTACAAAGGCCTGGCAGACCTTACACAGACACCCACTTCCTTATGGTTTTATTATAAGAACATGGCAAGAATCTCCGTGGTCTGAGAACTCTGTTCCCTGTCATTCAGGGTTTTAATAGTCCCATTCAAAAAAATATAATTGACTCATATGCCTAAAATTAAACATGTTCATAAATGTTTACACAACAAACCTATACTTATTAAGCTTTTTTTAAAACAAATTTTCTTTCTATAAGTCAGGGCTTGGGAACCTTTCTTGGGTCAGGACCACTGATCCACAGGAAAAAAATCAGCCAGGGGCCACACACAAATAAGAAAACAAACAAAAAACACTTCACAAGTGTGGCCCCCAATTGATAAACAGAAAAAAAGAGCAACACCTCATTCATGCAACTGGGGGGCGGGGAGGGAGGGCAGGGTTCCCCTCCCGCTCCAGGACTCCAACCCTGGGGTGGAGACATTGAGGGTCACGGCTTCCTCCCAGGTGGGGGGTCTGGGGCTAGTAGATTTTGTAGTTCCCCCTAGGCTCTGGCATGAGCCCAAAAATGAGAGGTTCAGTGTATGGGAGGGGGCTGCCAGGGAGCAGGATGGGGATGAGGGTGCAGGGTCTGGGCAGGTGATTGGATGCAGGATTAGGGTGAAGGTGTGGGGTCTGGGCAGGAGGGAGGGTGCAGGAGGGGGTTGGGGGTAGGTGTGCCTACTTGGCACAGCTCCTGAGGGAGGGGGAGGTTGCTCTGAGCTACCCTATGCTCGCAGGTATGGCCCCCACTGCTCCCATTGTCTGTGATTCCCCCACCAATGGGAGCAACAGGGGTCAAGCTTGCAAGCAGCGCAGGGATGGAGCTTCCCTGCACTGTGGTTTACCCCAGCTAGGAGGCCAGGGGAATTGGCAGTGCACAGAGAGGCTTCCCCCCATCCCCGCTCTCCCAGGCAGAGCCATGGGCTGAATCCAGCCCACAGGCCATAGGTTCCCCATACCTGCTATAAGTCAATTGTATCTTTACCCTTCAAACATTTAGAACTTAAAGGTTCCTTCTTTAAAGAAGCTTTAGGTAGCCGAGTTAGTCTGTACAGAAAAAAAACAACAAATGGTCCGACAGCACTTTATAGATTAACAAAATATGTAGATGGTATCATGAGCTTTCGTGGGCACAGCCCACTTCTTCAGATGACCGGAGTTCTGCGTTTAGGATTTGCAGACTCAAAATAAATAGGAGAGAAGGGGGGGAAGGAAAAAAAGGAGGGGGGTGGGAGACAGGGAGCAGAGGGTATATAAAATAGGGGGGGGTTAAGGGAATCAGTGAGTATCTGAAGAGACACGGAAGGCAATTTAAGATGGCTATTCTGGTTGTGGAGAGATAAGGTGAGTTAGATAATATCTTTTAGTGGTTCAGTTTCCAGCTGAGGGGAGAGAGACAAGCTTTTGAACTTCATGGAACTCTTCCTCAGGTCTGGGAAAGATACTCAGAGGGTCACAGCTAATAAAATACAAGGTCAAACTGATAATTTAGCATAAGCAGTTAGCACAAACCTAAGGGACTATTCAAGGTGAAGTGAAATGACCCATTAACGCTCCTGTAGTCATAGGCCAAAAAGGGGAGGGAGGTTAAGGAGTTAGATTTGTTGTAATAAGATACTAATCTAGAATGAATTAGGACCCTGATTTTTAGTGTCTAGCTAGCAAGTTATTATTGTAAGATCCCAGGTTCATCTTTTGAATGTGCGGGGCAGGCTTCCTTTGAGGGTGAGGACTTATAGGTCTGGGATAGAGTGATTGCTTATGGAAAGTATTTGCCCATTAGGGATGTAGTGGACCTCATTCACTGCATTAAATGTCCCAACAATCATGTGGATGAAACAAGCCTCCCACTGTTGTCTGGATAAGCTCTCACAGGAAAATAATAAAAGACAAAACCATGGAAGTTAGTTCAGTAGAAGATATTTCCTCACCCACATTGTCCAAGGATATTATAGAGACAGTCACAGCTATAACACCCCGGCATATTTATGTTTTGAAAAGAAAATCTTTAAAATAATGTAACCTTTAAAAACATAATTTCAGTGGAAACATAATTTTGGTTTGGAGTTGAATGTTTCCTGCAGGTTTAACAACCCAAACATTGTAGTAGATCTTGAGTACTAAAAACAACAGCAAAATATGTATAAACAAAATAAAACCAAACAGTCTGTGTCCAGGAAACACTGCCAACTTTCCCGATCTCATACCATTGCGGCAAATGGTGTTGGATCCATCCAGGTCTAGGGAAGTAGGCAACCCTACAAATGATTCAACATAGGTGGAATGCAATAGGAAACTTAAACCACAAATGGTGTAAAATACATTAGAATGTTAAAGTCCTTTCCGTTTTAATAATCTAAAGGATTATTCGCAAACTTGATCTGATTATTTTGGTAACTTTCCTTTGGTTAGTTCATCCATGCAGCACTTATCATGGTACCTGGAGAGCTGAAGGAAGGGATCACAAGACAGATTTAAACCACTTTGTCCTCCCCTCCATCCATGGAACTTCCAAGGTCGGCAATAATTTGCAGTGATGGGTGGCAGCCCATAAAAACTGTAACATTCATGGGGTTTCCAAACAGGTACAGTGCTCTCTGGCACTATCCCTTCCCACCTCCACCATAATACCCCTTCACTGGGGAAGCTGGAATGGGGTGCTGTCCCCGTTAGGGAGCTCCAGCTGCCTGATTAGGGAGGCTTTATGGTCCAGTTGAGCCTGAGTATTTAGGGATGTTAAAAAGCGATTAACTAAGTAACGGTGTAATGGCTGAAAATCTTAGCAGTTGCATGGTTATGCACTGAAGGCTCTGCAGTATAAGCTTTATACAGCAGAGTCCACAGCACAGGGGCAGCCGGCTCCTGCCTGCAGTCCCACTCTTGGGTAGTTGGCTGTCACCCCACACTGCTGCCTCTGATACAGAGCCAGCAGTGTGGAATGGCAGCAGACTCCCCAGGTGCGGGGGGGCCAGGAGCCAGCGTGTAACCATTACAGTAACCGATAAGCTCATGCTTATTGGTTAACCATTTAAACAGTTATTCTATTACATCCCTAATACTTAGCCCCTTTGCTATTTAAACAATTGATCATTTTTAACCTGATCAGCTCAATTTAAAGCTCTTTAAAGTTCTAGAGGAAGGATCACTTTAACAGCATCAGCTTCAGAGACAAAAGGAAAATTAGACCTTCATCTATTAGCACTGTTTTCATCAATTTAATTTACTTAATTTAAATTTTTAGCTCAGCTCCTGTTTAGCATAATTAGTTGTAATTTATTTTAAGCCTGTTTTCTTAGGAAGTTCAGTCTGGCTTTTGGTTATTTTTCTCTCTCATCACTTATATTATTCTTGGCCAGCTTTGAAAATTTTCACAAGTGTGACCTTGATAGGGTAATTAGTTTTTATTTTTAACTGACACAAAGGCCATGCTTGTGTGGGGTCTCTGCTACTGAGGCTCCATGCAGTGAAGGATTAACAGAGATAAAAGCAGTCTATGATGGTAAACATCAAGAGAAGTGAAGTCAGATAATGGAAAATGTCAGTGATTGGGAAATCCTAACTTCAGACAGCTGGCAGAAAAATTCTAGCATAAAAAGTTTTTGTTAACAACTCAGAATTTGTGGAAACTGGATCCACATAAGTTTAGTGTCAAATCAAAGGAATCTTGCTAAGTCCAGAGGTAGTAGCAAGAAAAAAATTATCCAGGAGCAGTGAGTAAAAAACACCTAGAATCAGAGAGATCCAGATACAAGTTAGAGCCCAATTTTGACATGAACATGTAGTAGGTGGTATAATGCTGAAAGGATCAGCTCCTGCAGAACACAAGGTGTTTATTCATCTCTTTTAGTTAGTGTTATAAAAGATAACTATAACTCATTATTTAAGCTCTGTGCCTCCCTTACATTAAAACTTTCCTTTCACACAAATTCTTAACATTTCCCCGGTTTTGTTTGTCTCCTTTAGACCTAATACCTTATTGCCCTATCATCCCTTTTGACCGGCATGGGAATGGCTCTGTTTCTGACTCCTCTCCATGGGACAAGATGCATTCCAAGGTCTGATGGAAGAAAGGGGTGGAAGTTCTGGCTCAGAGGACAACGGGGCCTGGCCAAGACAAACCTGCCCTCAGCTGCTCTGCTTTCCTGCAGTGGTCCATAGCTGGTCATGGTAGCGTAACTAAGGGCCACTCTATTTTTAAAAGATATAGAAGAAACAGAAGGGGTTCCCTGAATCTGAAAAGCTCATGAACAGAGGGGGCACAAACTTCTTCAGCTCAGTCCCTGAGCAGGGATGAATCTGACACTTTGTAGTTAAGAAGTGAGGCTTGTGCACAAATGGCTGTAGGAGGCTCTGAAGATGGCTGAATTTTGTGAATGAGTGGCTACATTAGCAAGCATAAATACAATGATCAATTACATTCTGTGATGCCTTAATTTTACAACTGCAGGTTGGTTTTCATTAGGCTAATATTCTAGTCAACCTACATAATTGTGCTGTCTGCAAAATGTGCCTCCTTCATCAGTCCCTACGTTCTCAAATCATTAATAAATACATTAGAGAATATTGGCTATACCAGGGAACTGTGGGGTACCTGCTCTGCCTTTTGCCGGGTTGAGAACTTGACCATTTACTTCTAGATAATTTCTAATAAATGACATCATTCTACCTGTCTCCCAAAGACAATGTATTTCCTCTTGTGAGAGATGCAGCATGGAGAATGAAGGAAATACTAATTTTATTGTTTATAAATACCATTTGCATCTCAGTTTACTTGTGTGATATTGTCCTGTCTGGCTGCATAAAAATTAAAGGAGGCTGCATGGAAGAAACCAACAGGTAACAGCACAATGGTAAAGATTAGGTAGAGTCCCAGAAAATATCAATGGTCTTTAAGGAAAAATAAGAAAGCTAGTCATTGGCGACCTGCCCCTCTCCCCCCCCATCAAAAACTCCCCTCCTCCACTCCCCTTCCCACCTTGCAAAAATTTATTGTTCCCAGGCAGAACCTAGAATCAAAAGGACTGTTAAAACCTTGAAGATATTAGCCTAGGGAAGAAGCACACACTGTCAACAACTGCCCAGGAGGGAAACACTGGCAGGAAAGGAGGGAGAGAATGCAGCAGTGCACTTTGCTTCTCTCAACCTAGAGATAGAAATAACTGAGTGGAACGGGATTTACCAACGATTGCAGGAAAAGGTTAAGGTTTAGGTAAGAGGAAATATGCACACAGGCCTGTTGCTTTGTGCTATATTACAGTCCTGTGAGGAAACTGATCAGTGCTTTGTTTTGAAGAAACCTTTTTATTTTTATCAGCTTGCTGGTCAAAAGACCTTGTAGGAAAAAGACTTAGAGGTACCAGATATGTTGTATTAACATGGGAAATGGGGAAGTTTCAGCCCAGAAAACAAGTGTTTGGACTGAAGGATTTCACTCTTGGAGAGTGGCAGGAAGCCAATCTGTCACTTGAGGTGAAGGTTCAGGCAAGAGGGAGTGAAGGGAGGCTGAAGTGCAGCTGGCCCTGTAACAAGAACGCTGTAAAAGCTTTTTGAAAGACCAACTAATGTCAACCAGCTCTTAACCATGCCCAATGACTTCTAACATATTAGAAAAGCACAATTTTGCTTTGTGGAACCATTTGCAGGTTTGTTTCTAACAATCTGTTCCTCTTCATGTTTTATAATACTCTTTTAAATCTTTGTCTCAGTTTTCCTTGCACTGAAGTAGGATTCACTATTCTGAAATTTCCAGACTCATACTAGTACCTTTTATAAACATAGATACTATGTTGTGCTACCCTCCAATAATGATTTCACTAACAGATTGCATATATTTGTTAGAAGCTCAGGCACACCAAAGTTCCTTCAGAACACTTGGAAATATTACTGCACAATCTGGATGACTTGGGGCTCTTTATTTATTCATTCCAGTACCTCCCCTTTATATATATATAAAAAAAACCACCCCAACTTGACAGTATATCCTCTCTGTGCTTGAAGAGAGTACTAAGAAGACTGTGAACACTGACAAAGAAATCAATTACAATTTCTAATATCTGTACCCTTCTTAATTTCTCACTTACCTCCCTTTTGCACTCACCAATTCTCTCACAACTACTGATATACTTAAAGAATCTACTCAATGTGTTTTATAGTATTTTGGAAAAGTAATGAAGTTTTGTCAATATGAGACTTCACACCTATGAAAATTCAGCTTTTAAATCTTTGCTGAAACAAGGAGGAACTATTAACAGCCACTTGTGTGGGTTAGCGAATAGCAGTTCAGTGAGTTTCTTCACTTGAAGGTAAAGGTGCCAGAAATAGTTTGTGTCTGCTGTTCTTGGTTATATTGAATACTTTGTTTTTCTGATAGTTTCACTTTTTAAAAATTAATTTCTATGGAAGATATAGCCACCTAGTCAGTCTCTTTCAAGAAATGTCAACTGAGTACATCTGCAATTTAAGCAGTATAAGCAAGCAACAAGTATGAAGTAACAGTTCCAAAGTTCCACATTTATACCTCACAAAGCACATTTAAGCAGCACAACACAGAAAACTAGAGAATAAGTTACAGATTAGTGATTACTGTAACGGACTACTTAAGATGCTTTTGTATGGTCATGAGCTTTTGTATGGTCATTTTACTGTACAGTAGTACAGAGTGCAGAGAAAATGCAAAGTGAAAATAAAAGATCACCAACATGACGTAAAAAAGCCAAATCCAGAACTGAGACCTTTGACTGAGAGAAAGTCAAAGGGAAGTGTTGACCCTCATTCTGAACTTTGAGAAGTAATCAGGGATTACTGCTGTAAAAAGAGAAAATCCTGCTGACATGAAAATTTCCTGGCTCTACCTTGCTTCCAAGATGTAACAAATCACCAGTTACTCCAACTGGAGTCTGACTGTGGGCTGAGTGCAGACAGGCAATAGGTAGGGTTATAAAAATTCCTCCCACATTTCCCTTTACACTGAATGTGATTATGGTGATTAGTTATTATTTGTACTAGGGATGTGAAAGTGTAACTGTATACACAGTTCACTGATGAGCCTGGGCTCATTGATTAACCTTCATGGTTACATGCAGGCTCCCGGTATGCCTGAGGATCCCATTTGAAAGCTGGCTCCCAGTGCACACCAGGTCCCGGGGAACTGCCTCTCCCCTCCCACACATACACACATACACACACATGTGTAACTGCTGAAATTTTCAGCAGTTACACATTTATTTAACACATTTTAACATCCCTAATTTGTACATAAGGCCTCAGGAAGGGCTCAGGAGCCCCACACACAGAGCAAACAGCCTGAGCCTTGCCCCAGCTTGCTTACAATCTATATCCAGTACTCACTGATGAAAAGGCTATAAACCGCACAAAATCACCAAGGAGAGATTGGTGTGGCAGGAGAGCAGGAGCTCTGCTTGTGAAATTGTAGCTTCCCATCTGTATATCCCATTCCCCACTGCTGGGCCTGTTATTTACAGCCCTGTGAACTCAGCAGGGGTAGGACTCTGACTCAGAAGGAGAGCGAAGGTTTTAGGATGCTTTTTGACATCCAAAATAGCAGCTACTTCTCTGTGTGGGGCATCTGGTATACGCCCATGTCCCCAAAACATTCTCACTCTATTTCCCATGTGCTGAGTACCATCAGCAAGGTGCTGGGCACCCTCAGCTCCTTTAAGTCAAAGGGAGATAAGTGTGCTCAGCACCTCACAGGAAAAGGCCTGAAGCCACCTGAATTAGGCCCTGTTTAAGTCATGGCTTTCACTCACTCATAGCTGTTCCGTCCTCTGAACTTTGCATTGCATAGAACAACTTAGAAAGGCCCATATCCTTCCTCCTCCTGCACCTGCTACATATGTTTTTAAATGGCTGAATAGAAAATGAAAGTTAAAGACTATCCTGACCACAATAAGCAGGGACTGTAAGAAGCTCGCGGCTGTCAGAACATGGGCTACCCAGCCAGAGGCAGCTGTTTCCCTGCCTTCCTGTGGGACATTTCAGGAAGTTGTTCCCTACTTCAATTCTTGCCTGACACCCTCTCGTTCCCCTTCAGATTGTGGCTGAGTTTCTCCACAAAGAGTCTGTGGCACCATGCAGAATGAACATGATAATAATAAACAGCATTGCATGGTGAAGGGGGAAATGGTTTTTTTGTTTTTTGTTTTGTTTTGTTTTGTTTTAAAAAGGCCCATCAGCTATAGTTTCCCAAAGGACTTCACTAGTCTCATGCTAGCTTTGAACCTTTACTGCCCCCCAACTCCAGCTTTAAGTAGCTAAATTCTAATAATTACAGAGTCTTGGGATAATATTTTTTTAAAAGAAAGAAAGTTTTAAAAAAGCAAAATCATAAGAAGTAATGAGAGCCCCTGTTGGGCAGCACTTTCAGAGCAAGAGGAGAAAATATTGAGTTGGAGGATGAGCCAAAAAGGATAGATGTGGGAGCAAAATACTACAGGTCTGAGCCTTCAAGATATTGTGTGTATCTCTTGCGGAAGTGAGGACACACAGGACTTTGTCAGGTTATGCTTGCAAGGCAAAGTCCTGTAAGGCTTGAGAGTAGTATAGCTTCCGAAAAAGGGCTTCATTTATTTTGTATATGCAGTTTTTGACTCTTGCTGTTTGGCCTTGCATAAATGGCATAGGAGAGACCACCAAAAGGACCATAAGTCATTCTGTGAATGGAGAGTAAAGAAATCTCATTAAAACACAGAGGGAAATGCAATTACAGAATCCTCTTTAACCTTGATAATTGAAACTGGGTCCACCTGATCAGCAGCAATGGAATAATTTCCATAACGAGGGTGCGAAAACCATTGAAAAAACCCCTGCAAATATGTCTGTATATAATAGAAGACACTTCAAGCCAGGGTATAGTACTGCATCCCTAGTCCCAGGACCCCTTCAACTGACTCTGTACTTGTGAGTCTGCAGATTTCCAATCTTGCCATTTTGTAACTAAAATCTGTGATGAGTCAACTACACTTGGAGTTGCTAAAGTAAGGGTAGGCAAACTTTTTGGCCTGAGGGCCACATTGGGTAAGGAAATTGTTTGGAGGGCCAGGTAGGGAAGGTGGGAGGCGGGAAAAGGTACAGTTGCTTTGGACCTGACCATTCAAAGGGGACTGGGCCTCCCAGTTGTCACCACTACTACTGTGGCAACTGGAGCCTCAGGACCCTTTAAATTGCTGCCAGAGTGCAGCACTGAGGAAGGGCGGGTGGGCAAGGTGTCCAGTGCTGCATTCCAGGCAGCTATGAGGGCTGGCTGCCCCAGCCCCTCTCCTTCTCCCAGAGGCCTTGCACCTTCCAGGATGTGGAGCCGGCCCCTCCACACACACTTTGCCCGCAGGTCCGTGGAAGCTGTCGGTCCCCCTGTATGTAATGTCTGATTAGTCTTGAATATGGTTATGTTTATGGCATTTGATAATTGTAAAATGTCAGATTTACAGTGAAAGTCCTGGATACACAAATGGGAAGTGTTTTATATAATGCAAGTACTTCAGGAGAGTCATTGTTCATTGCAGAATGCCCTTTTAGAACTTTTAAAACATTTATAACAATATTTTATCTCATTAAAATGAACAAAAAGCAATGGAGCAGCTTTTCCCTAAACCAGAAAATCTCTCTGAACTTGTTACTATCGTATCATACATCTCCATCAGTTCAAGCCTCCTCTACCACATTAGAGTGATAGGGTGTGTCTACAAAGCAGTGTTATCTCCGAATAACGTTAGTTATTCTGAAATAACATGGGGCACATCTATAAAGCAAGCCCGTTATTTCAAAATAAATTCAAAATAACAGGCTTCATACTCCGAGTACTGTAAACCTCATTGTATGAGGAGTAAGGGAAGTCAGGGGAAGAGTGTAGACAACACTAAAAGTCAAAATAAGCTGTTTCGACTTAAGCTACGCTATTAGCATAGCTCAAGTTGCGTAGTTTATTTCAAGTTTAGCCCTGCTGTGTAGACGTGCCAATAATGTCCCAGCACTTCCCTTCCTGGCTTCTTTCATGTCTGTCTTGTTTTTATAAAGTTCCTCTTATATGTTGGCTGCTTCTCTTTCACTTCCCTGCCCGTTTCTCTTTGTCTGTTCAAGGTTTTAAAAACGCCTTTAAGCTGCAACTTTGTTACTTTTCATACTCACGTGCACTAACCTGTGTCGTTGGCCTCTCTCTCCATCTGCCAAGCCTGGTCCCCAATAAACCTTTGCCAGACTTTCAGCTTTTCTTCCCTTCTTCCTCTCAAAGAGCTCCCTCTGCTGTTGGATGCTGTTGCTAACCTTCAAAATAGCAAAACCATTTAATGAGGGCTGGGACATACCATGCATGGAAATAACACTATTTACATGGTGGAAAATATTCATTCAAGCACATTCATTCTCAGTTCCAATAGAGATGCCAAGTTGCACAAACCTGTGAGGGGTTTGAGTTTGGTACTTGACAAGGAGCACTCAGCACCTTGCAGACAAACTCTTAGAACTCCCTACTCCTTGAATTTGTTAAGAATGACCCTGGAAACAGCAGCACTTAGTGCAACTCAGCTTTATTCCCATTTCTTTGGAAAGAAGAAGTGGACATTCATCTCTGTCTTCTGCTTATAATAGTAGATGTTAAAACGATTCCACTTGGTACTTATATAGTCAAAACACCAATTAATTTGCTCAGAAATCATTAAGAGAAAGGGAAGGTAATTTTTGGCCAGCAAGCTGGGGTGACTATGGAGGGTAGCAAGTCTGAATCCCATGAAAAGGGGCATGAATTCTTTGTCCATGCTGAAAAAACAGGACCAATATTCACACAGCCCTCATGTCAAGACACCCACGCAGTGTACACTGTCCAAAACTCAGTGTGGCAGTTCTCTGAAGGATGAAGGGCTGAGTCAGTACTACTGAGATTTAAGCCTACAGCTCCAGGGAGCATAACTATTTTAAACAGGAAGATTAGACCACTAATCCTGCCAGCTGTACCTCTTTCTCCCTCCCACTATCCACTGAACATACGCACCCAACGTGATGCTGTGGCTAAAAGATCTAATGTGATCCTGAGATGCATAACCAGGTGAATCTTGAATAGGACCAGAAAGGTTACTTTACCTTGTACTTGGCATTGGTACGACCACTGTTGGAAAACTGTGTCTGGTGCCGGTTACAGTGCAAGAAAAATGTTGATAAACTGGAGGGAGTTCAGCAAAGAACCACAAGAATAATTAATAGATTAAAAAACCTGCCTTATTGTGATAGACTCTACAAGCTACTTAGCATAACAAAGAAAAAATTAAGGGCTGATTTGATTAGTCTGTAAATATTTACATGGGAATAAATACTTAATAATGAGCTCTTCAATCTAGCAGAGAAAACTATAACATTATCCAATGTCTGGAAGCTAAAGCTATACAAATTTAGACTGGAAATATGGTGTATTTTTAAACTGAAAATAATTAGCCACTGGAACAATTCCCCACTCCCCCCATCATCTTCTCTTTATCCCCAACCTTTCCACCCTCTGCATCCTTCTCTATCACCATCTATGGCCCTTCTCTCTCCACCCTCACTTCCAGTCATTCCCTTCCCATTCCTTGATTCATTCTCCTCCCCCACACCTGACACTCCCTCTTGCTCCATTTCCGTGCAAGATGTTGCCAGATTCTTCAAGGACACTGAAAGGACCAGGCATACACTTGCTTTCCCCTGCGCTCTTCCCCACTCCTCCTTTGAGAAAGTTTCCTGCCTGCTCATCTCCTCTTACGTTTCCAATGGGCCCAGTAACTCTGATTCCTCCTGCCTCATGATCTCCCTTGCCTTCATCCCCTTCGGCATTCTGCTTAGCCTCTCACTCTCCTCAGGTTTCTTCCCTTCACGTATATCACACTGTTGCCTCTCTTTATCCTAAACAAAATGTCCCCTTGAAACCGATCTCTTCTTCCCCCTTTCTCTCCTGGGCTATGTACAACACACAATGTCAATGTCCAAATCTTGTCACTTTCACCTCCACACTCTCTGGTCTGTCCTCTCTTCCCTCATCCACACTACTAAAATCTTAGATTACAACAAGAAATCCCCAAAAGGGGGGGGTTGTGTGAGTTTTGCACACCAATCTAGTGTGCATGTGTGTGTGTGTGGATGGACATCTATCAGGGATAATCTAGACAGTGCTTTGTCCTGCTGTAAGGGCAGGGTACTGGACTCAATGACCTCCCAAGGTCCTTTCCAGTTCCAGTGATCTATGATTCTATGTTGTAATGAGACTAGGCCCCTATAAGTGGCGTGTGTATCTGCCACTGTGTCAGTGGGAATCCTTCCAAAACAGACTGACTCTGTTCCTGGTTCCACAATTGGGTTAATGTCTAGTTTTCCTGGGCTTCTTCCTATCCAGTCTTTTAGTTTGCTTACCTGAGGGTATGTCTACACTGCAGAGTTTTTTGGAAAAAACGTTCACTTACATCCACACTGCAATTGCGTTCTTTCGACAGAAAGTCGAAAGAACACAGAGGTTTTTCTCACAGCGATAAACCTCTTTATGTGAGGTGGAAGCCTTTTTCGGAAAGAACTTTCGGAAGAAGGTGTGTGTGGATAGGGAAGAGGGAATTTTTTTGAAAGAAGAGGCCTCTAGGAAAAAGCACAGGTGCCCGCCCTGGTGGTCACTCCATCCACAGTAATCACAACTTAAATGCGAGATAGCGTCCAACCAATGTGGACACTATCTTTCAAAAAAGCAGATCACTTTTTTGATGCGCTTTTGCTGTGTGGATGCTCTCTTTCAGAAGAAGTTTTTCCGAAAGAAGCCTGCAGTCTAGACGTAGCCTGAGAGAAAACTACTCAGACAGAATGCTGGAACTTCCTGCTTGTTTATTCATCATAGTGTGAATTCTTGGTCTATTTTACTGTGGCAACTGTACAGATTTTTCAAGAGTTTTGGAGCCTGAATTCTCATGAGGAAGAATGCTAAGTGCTTTGGGCCTGATGTTTAAAGGTCATTAGCTACTTACAGATGTAACTGGGATGTTCAAAAGTGCCGAGGAACCAGCTTAAATTAAAATCAATGGTTGGTAGATGCCTAGGCACTTTTGAAAATCCCAATAGACCCCCTATCTGCACCTTGAGGCATTGAAGTACCTTTAAACATGTGCAGCTCAGAGCCATGCAGACAGGTTTGTGTATTGACCTTTGTACACTTGCAGCTTACAAACTCACTCTCCCTCTTATGGGGTTTTTATGTAAATTGAAATGTTCTGAGGATCTGCTGAAGCTGCCAGAAGGACACATTAATGTTTAGCACATCTTTGGGCATGGCACACACATGAAATAGTCATAAAAATTTTCCAAAAAAATAAGTCAAAAACCAAGTACTAGCAAATGCTCTGTTGAATTCTTAAATGCCACTTTTTATAATACAAATATGAGTGTTGAAAATAACTTAACATTTCTTACAAGTACTGTCCTATTGCAACTCAGGTCCCTGCCAGCTCTTTAAATAGCTCCCCACTGGCTTTTGCCGCAGCTCAGCCAGCTCTTGCCAGAGCTGCAAACAAGGGTGCACCTGCTTACTTTCACCTCTGACAAATATTGTAATGTACACTCAATACATAGTATGTTTCTCAGTCTTTTGAGTGGGAGCAGACCCTTAGCTATTTATAAAGTGACCATAACACTAGTAACCAGGCAGCAACAGTTGCTGAAAATCCATTTTTAAGAAGAAGATACCTTAGGAATTTTTCAGTATTAATTCCATACTTCAAAAGAATGGATCTTCTGTTTAGTTATAGAAAGCAAATATATTCTTTCTTTAGCACAGTGCATGCTGCATAAAACCATATATGTTATCGAGGGAACTAAACATGGGACCTCTACTAAGGAAATTGTACATTTTTGCCCCATCATCATACTTGGAATCAGATATCAAATGTACTAGATTCAGAAGTTCGTATGTGACTGTGCATTTACAATATTGTAGGCCAGTTTACCATGCAAAGTATGATACACCCACAACATGCAGAAGAAAATACTGATCTACTAACTCATGGGGGCAAAATAAAGGAATAAGACACCCGGGGGTTAATGTGTAACTTGCTCTGAAAGACCGTCTTGTCCAAGGCACGGTAAGGTAATAAAGCTCAGGAATGTTGGCAAGAAATAAACTGTGTTTCACAGCAGGTCAAACCTTATAGAAGATGCTGTTTAAGTGGACTGAGAATTCAGTGCAGGTCTATTTCCCCTTATAACCAACAGATTAGCAGACAGAGAGTTTCTCTTTAAACCAAGCAAGATGATGCTGAAACTTCTGAAGGTGGTAATTTTTTTTGCACAGTACATCAAAGACAATCATTGCCCCTCTGATTATACTCAGTGCAGTTATCCATATTGTCTGGGTGATGTTGGGCTTTCAAATGAAGGGCTAGATTCTTCCAGGCCGTGTGCATTTGTATGATACATTAGGACAGGAGGAGCCTCTTCCTTCCCTGCACAGTGTCTGTCCAGAATCTAAGGGGGCACAGTATCTGCTCCCTTGCAGCCTCTTGTCTTTCTATATGAAGTGGGAAGGGACAGGGCCCCACACCTCACCCGAAGTTCACAAAAGGAGAATCCTGAGTTCCCTCCCCCCTGCCAGTGTGTCTGTGAATGGCAGGGTCAAAATCTGACCCCAAAGTGTTTTCACGCTTTCAGTCAGGTTCTGCTATTTAATATTAACACATTTGGTTAATCAAAGTTTTAAAAAGTTATTTGTATAGTGTCAGCAGTGTACTATGTGCATATGGACACATATCCTCATCAAACAAGGCCCTCATCCAAAAGGCCTTATGGATTATGGGGATTTGCTCCATTTCAACCATCACTGGTCACCACCAATGAATCTGCACCCATGAATCCTCATGGTGGAATTTTCCATGATTTCAAGCAAGGCTAAGGTACAAACAGAGCTGGGCCTGTGTACTCTACCAGCGAAATCCTGGCCCTACTAACGCCTATAAGAATTTTGCCACTGACTTCAATGGAGCCAGGATTTTACCCTAAGGGTTTGTTTCTGTGTAACTACCCTTCTGGTGACCACAGGTGGCTGAAATCAGGACAAATCCCCCATGTTGACTAGAGCTAAGTAGACAGTACAAAAAATGGGATGGTGGACAAGCTGTCATGAAAAGTCCTGTGAGTGAGTAGCGAAAAAGACCTCATATCTCTTTCTCCACCAGATTTGTCTGAACTGCCCTTCAGTTTGCCCTGCTTAGTGTTCCCAGGTCTCAGGCTGATCAGTTGGCACTAATCTGCAGGGAGGTAAACGATTAACAGGCCTTTTGACAGCGGTATAAAATAAAATGGCCAAATAAAGGAAAGCTGCCATTACAATAAGGGGTGTGGTCATGATAACATGGCAACAGAGCATCAGGTGCTAGCAGCTGGCAGAAACAGGATGTGGACTAGATGAATCATAGGTCCAGTCCAGTACGGAAGTTTCCATGTGCCTGTGCCCATGCTTGTTCCTTGCACTCGTCAGACACCAGCTTGTACCTATCTCTGGGAAGTACATTTGATTTTTGCAGCAGACTGGGAATGTCTAGCAATTATTTTAAAGCAATTGTTTTACTTGTAAGCATCAAAGAACATTTAATAAAATACTCTTCAGTGCATGAGGTGGCACTGTATAGTTGGCATATGTTAAAATTGCTTTTGAATAGATTACCAAAAAACATACTTTTAGCAATTGTTACCATAAATGTGGGTTTTTAATTGGTTAGACTTGAAAATAAGCCTATCATCTCAAGCTGTGATAATTGTTGTCTGTGATTTGGGTTAGGTTTCTACACACCAATAGATTAGCCTGATAGATTTTTGGATCATGGCCAATCCAGTGGATTAGGCACTAGTGCATTAGTCATTTGAATCTAGTTACATCTACAATTAATGGCTCAGGTTCCATGGTTCTCAGATAGGTCAGGTTCCTGCTGAAATTAAGGAATCCAGGATCAGGTCCAGCACTTGGACTGTAATCTCCACCCTCAAACAATTTCTGGATTTAGTGATAAATAAACTGCATCTGAATTACTAGAATATGAGTGAGAGAGACAGAGAGAACTTGTTTTCCTGTGAATTTGCACTGATACATTTTGATGAAGCAGAGTCATAAATTCCAATTTGCTGCTAAATTTTTTGCCTTTGTAGATCCCAGTACCTTATATCTGATTTTTGATGAGCTCTGAAATCTATCATTAGACTATGTACTTTGACATTTCTCGATAAGGTAAACAAGTGCTATACAACATGTAATGGTACCAAGTTTGAAAGGGTAGGTGTGTATGAAAATACTAGACACTAGAGGGCTTTGTTGCCTCTCTTGGAAATGTCTGGCTGTTGCATTCTGAGTCTTGCTGATCACATCAGACATTACAATTGCAAATCTTAAGTCACTACTGTACTCAGTGGGAAGACTGATATTTAGAACAACAGGCCCTCTGAGAAAGGGAAAGCCTGTAAGTGTTAGTGACACCAGCAGTGGAGAATGGCTTGATAAGACCCAGAAGGGGTCATTGGTCATTGCTAGCTATTGGCCGTAGTAGGTGCCACTTTGGACCATGGCAAAGGACTAAGCAGAAAGGAACGGGGAGAGCTTGCTATGTGCAGAAACACAGGCTCTGTTGCAATGTCCAAAGCAATCAAAAAGGCAGATGGACTTAAGAATTCACAGCAACAGTCTGGATTCTCTTATTACTTACAAGAGTGCAAATCAGTAGTAATGCCACTGAAGTTCAGGGCTGGCTTTAGGCCGATTCGGCTGATTCCCCGGAATTGGGCCCCGCGCCTAAGGGGGCCCCACTCCCGGGTGCGTGACGCATGTGCAGTGCCGCCCCGGGCATGTGCCCTTCACACCCCGGCCCCGGGCATGTGACGCATGCGCAGTGCCGTCGCGGGCGCGCGGCTCATGCGCAGGCCCCGCCCCCGGAATTGGGCCCCGCGCTTGTTAAAGCCAGCCCTGCTGAAGTTAATAGCATTACAGCAATAAAGGGATTGCCAATGCCAACTGTCTAATTGCACAAACCCAAACACCCTTCCCCTGCTCCCTGCCTCACTGTCCCCCAAGGCCAGGCCCCTGTCCTGCCCCTTCTCTAAGGCCACATCCCCTCAGTCACTCCATTTCCCCTCCCTCCATCACTCACTTTATCCCACCTTCATTCACTTTCACGGGGCTGGAGCAGGCAGTTGGAGTGCAGGAAGGGGTGCAGGTTCTGGGCAGGGGTTGAAGGGTTTAGAGTGTCAGAGAGGGTTCTGGGCTGAGCCTGGGGCAGAGGGTTCAGGTGTAGGAGGGAATGAGGAGTGTGAGCTCTGGGAGGGAATTTGAGTGCAGGAAGGGGCTCAGGGCTGGAGCACGAAGTTGGGAGGCAGGAGAAGGTGTGGGAGAGGGTGAGGAGCATAGGAGAAGGTGAGGGGTGCAGGATCTGAAAGGGAGTTTGGGCATGGGAGTGAGTGAGGGATGCAGGGTCCAGCCAAGCGGAGCTTACCTTGGGCAGCTCCCAGAAATGACAGGCATTTCTGGCTCCTATGCTCGGGGCAGCCAAGCGGCTCTGTGCACTGACCCTGCCTGCAGGCACCACTCCTGCAGCTCCTATTGGCTGGGAACTGTGGCCAATGGAAGCTGTGGAGTCAGCACTCAGGGCCACAGTAATGTGCAGAGACCCCCTTGTCCCTGCTGTACCTAGGAGTCAAACATGCCCATCCCTTTTGGGAGCCACATGGAGCTAGGGCAGGTGGAGAGCCTGCCTTAGCCGCACTGCATTGCCAGACTTTTAGCTGCCTAAAAAATCTCCCAGATTGGCTTCAGTAGCCTCTGAATAATCAAGCCCACTTCTGGGAGACTCCAGCCAGTCTGGGAGGGTTAACAACCCAATATGTCCTGTGTCTTGGTGAAGGCCCAAATCCTGGTCCCTGTGCTGAACTTGAATAAACAAGCGTGGTCAGGGAGGAACGGAATCCACCCTCCCTCTGCCCCAGGTATTTGTTTCTTCTATGCTTATTCTGAGAGACAGCTACCTTTGAATCTTGGTAACTCCCATTTGCTGAGAGGACAGAGTTTACTGGTGAATACCGCAAGGTTTTGTCTCACGAGTCCCATTTATTTAACCTCATGAGATCAGTTCTTAGTGTTACCCTGTGTTTCCTGTGTGACCTTAAGCATGGCACCAGATCTCTCTGTATCCTGTTCCTATCTGTAAAATGGGGATAATAGTAGTGATCTGCCTTAGAGGGGTATTGCAGGAATAACTTCATTAGTGTACCATAGGTACTCAGACACTACATGTGACAAGTGCCACAGAAAAGCCTAGAGCAGAGCTATGGGAAATTCTAATGCAACATTTATTTTCATCCAAAATCAGGATGAAAAGCTAAAATGCCAAAATTGTTCCTAAAACAAAAGGGTCTGAAAAAAATTGTTTCAGAAATACCAAAATGTTTCATTTTTGATCAAAACATTTGGACATTTCTAAAATCAGAATGTTTCATTATGGTCTGTTGAACTGACCCAAAGCACTTTGTTTCAAGTCTGTTTACTATTAACCAGCGTGTTGCTATTGTGGTGTATTGACTTATGGGAACTATAGTTCAGGAGCCTGATACCCACATTTTCTTGTATGGGGTAGACACTTTGGTAAGACTACATCTCCCATAATATACCTAAACGTCCATGACTTCTGTGAAACACCACATTGCATGGTCAGAGGGTAGTTCTAACTGTATTATGAGAGATGTAGTCCCATTGGGAGAAAATGCAATTAAATGTTGAGCTGAGTCTGACCCAAAATGAAATATTTAATTTGTTTTCCCTGATGGAAAATTCTGGTTTGGCAGAAACTGCATTTTTTGTCAGAAAATCATTCTGATCAAAAATTTCCAATCACCTCTCCTGTGTAGTCATAGAGCTACCAATCCACCCACATCCTCCATCCTGGCTTAAGTAGGGACCCATTAATCTTGCCCTATTGCATGCTTTTTAAAAAACATTTCCCCTAGTGCAGTGGTCTCCAACCTTTTTAAGTACGAGATCATTTTTTGAATTTAAATGCAATCCAAGATCTACCTCAAACCCAAATACCCTAACCCTGCCTCCTTCATGCTCCATGTCCGAGGCCCCGCCCCTGCTCACACCATCCTCCCTCCCTCCCCCATTCACTTTCACCAGGCTGCGGCAGAGTGTTGGGTTGCAGGCTCTCATCTTGGGTTAAGGGATTTGGAGTGTGAGGGGGCCCTGAGCTGAGTTTGGGGCAGACAGTTGGGGTGCTGGAGGGGGTTCTAGGTGCAGGTTCTGGGAGGGTGTTTGGCTCCCTATGTGCTATATTCTATTCAGTAAACCCTCGCCATTCGTGGTGGATATGTTCCTGGCACCATCGTGAATGGCAAAATCCACGACTACTGAGGGCAGTGGCTCCTGGCTCCAATGGGGAGCTCCTTGTGGCCCCTGGCCATTGTGGTGAGTGCAGAGTGGGGGGGCCCTGACCGCTGCTGGCATCCAGCAACAGGCCCTCCCTCTGAGGCCACATTCTTGCTCCCTCCCCCCACGTTGGGGAATGAGGTGCAATGGGGGGGGATGGGAGAGACCCATGAACACGCAAAATCATGAATAGCGATTCCACAAATCAGGAAGGTCTCCTGTACTAGACTTTTAAAAGATGTTAGAATATGTTAGCTAGCACATTCTATCACCACTTTTATCCTCATCCAGATATGGCTTTTGACTATGAAAGGTGACTCTAACACTCACAAAGAGGACTGTCAAAGCTATTCCAAAAGTGTATGACAATCCATTGACTATCTGGCAGGTAAAGAGCAACATTTTTCTCTTATTTCATTCATGTAATTGATAAGAGATGTGGCCATAAGAGAAAATCTTTTTCTTGTTCACAGTTTGGTGCTAAAGCGGCCAATATTGTAATAACAATGTACAGTGTGACCTCCCTGTGGCAGTGCTCTTTTATTTAATTTTCTTGCCTTTGATAATTAAGGACATGCAATAAATGTAAAGGAATAAAGGATAAGAAACTAATGTGGGAGCTAAAGGAAAAGATGAAACAGAAACATTCATACAGTTAATGTGCAAATTAATCCTAGAATCAGAAATGATGGGATCAAAGAAGACTTCTTAGGTTAACGCAGACTCCCCCTCCACTAGGGTTCCCAAAATTTTCAGTCCTGCCCACCTCCTCAGCAGAGTCGCACAGCCGCGGCCTCAGCTGCCCCAGCAGGGGCGGGGCCGGGGCCATATGGCAGGTGGCTGCTCTGCTCCAGGAGCAGCTGGGCAGCCACCACACGGCAGCCAAGAGGTGGAGCCTGGGCCACGGTACTAAAAATAGCACCATGGCCCCAGCTGCAGTCCTGCCCTAGCAGCTGCCATGCAGTCACAGTCCCAGCTGCACCTGCGGGCAGGGCCGCATGGCAGGTGTCTGCTCCATGTTCCAGGACTGCTGCCAGGGCCATGGTGCAACTACTCCTGGGCCAGGGCAGGGGTGAGGCTGTGCAGCCTGCGCACATGACGTCAATATTGGTGCACAAGACAAAACTCACTCTGCTCACGGATGGAAAATCTTAGAGGGAACACTGCTCTACACTAATCCCAATGCAATCAGGAAAGTAGGCCCAATTCTTCCTGGACAGACTGTATTTTCCTATAGAGAGCTTACCTCCCCCCTCCCCAAAAAAACAACAACAATGGACTGAGGGACAATATGCACCCATTACCATCTGTTTTCCATGACTAACTCTGTAAAACTTCCCATGGGTGATGAACCCAAACACATATTCCCTTCACCCTAAAAACTTGCACACCTAAATCTGGATCAGTGCTGGTTATGTACTTTATATATCTTGAGACTTTGTAAGCAAGATTTTAATTTTCAATAATCCAAGTATGACCCCCAGATGTATCGAGCCTTTCCTCTAAACCTGCATACCATGTTAACTTTCATATTTGTTCCCACAGTCCTTACACGCCCAGACACACACGCAAGTTGGTGAAGCCAGTAAAGGGTGCCAGATTGGGCCCTTACTTCAGAACTCTGCAAGTGGGGTGGGCCCCAGAGTTCAGGCTGCAGCCCAGGGGAGCCGACAGCTTCTGTGGGCCCCTTGGCGAGGTTGGGGAGGCATCTCCATGGTCCGGAAAGGGACAGGGCCTCAGTCAGAAGAGGCAGGAGCAGTCTGCATTCCACCCCCAACTTTCAATGTCGCATGGAGCACATGGAGTGGCTATTTAAAGGAGTCAGGGTTCTGGTTGCCACTGCTGCCACAGCAGCAGCATCAGTGTCTAGGAGCCAGGGCCGCTTTGAATCGCTGGGCCCCGGGGCCAACTCCCCCTCCCTCCCATCGGTGGGCCTGCTCCAGCCCAAACATCCACACCCTATTGCAATTTTATAGCTCTGCAGCCTAAGCCCTGCAGGTCTGAGACAGCCGACCCGGGCCAGAGGTGGGTGTTTCACTGCAGTGTAGACACAGTCCAAGTTCTAGGATTTGCTCCTAATGATTTATAGCTCCAAGCTCTCGTTATTTTATTTTTCCTTTTTAGCGTCTCTAAATATTGTTGCTTTTCAAAGTGATGGGCCTAAAATTGCAGACAGTCAAATGCAATTATGATGTGACTGAATAAAGCAGCACTGGCATCTGCTTTGCCGTAAAACAGATCCCATCTCCCCAGGGATAGCATTTGTCTGTTTAGCAACAGTAGAACATTATGAGCCGGTGCCCACTGTGACCCACAGCGGATATGCTGTAGTAATTTTCAGTAATCCTGTATTAATAGCAGCCTGCCCTTTGTATTTCTGCAGGTTAATTCTCTAAAAGTCTGTTACTTCATATTTGATTTTACTAAGTCTCACCTCATTGAATCCACCCACTTCTAGATAGCTGGTGGATCATTGTGTTGCTCTGAGTAGTCTTCTCTGAAATTCACCATCAACCCCAGTGTGGTGTTTTCTGACATCCCACTGTCCACATGAATTTGCGCTGGTTGAACAGAAAACATCATTTTGAACCAGTTTAGTTAAACCAGAGCAACTGTGCATGTGCATACTCAAATCAATTTAAGCCTCTGAATTTAAAAATAGTTTTAACAGTTTAGCTTGAGCATGTCAAGCCATAGGTTTAAATTGATTTTAAGAATATCCATGTGCACAGTCCCTTCTAATGAGCTCTGCCCATCCCATCTGGAATGGGGTGTAGGGTTGCCAGGTGTCTGATTTTTGCCCGGACAGTCCAGTTTTCACCGCCTCTGTCTGGTAAAAAAACACAGAAAATACCAGACATGGGGGTTTTTTGTTGTTGTTTTTGGTTTTTGTTTTTTTTGCTTAAGTTTGTTCCCCCATTTTTGGGGGGTTTTGTTTTTTGCTCAACCAATTTTTCCCCTGCCATGTTCAGTATTTTTTTTTTAAAGTATCTGGCAACCCTAATGGGGTGTGGGCTTTACTCAGTAAAACTAGCTGGATACAGAGGAACTGATTCTCTCACAAAGAACAACAGAAGCCATAGGAAGACAGAAGAGGAGACTTAGGAAGAGCAAGAGTATGTCAATAAAAGACCCCCGTTGGCCCATGCCAACTGAACTGGTCTGGGGCTGCCTGTAGGACAATAAAATTGCCATGTAGATGTTTGGGCTTAGGCTGGAGCTTGGCTTCTAAGACTCCATGAAGTCCTGCAGCTGGAGTCCCATGAACCTGAGTCAGCTCTAAGGCTGCCAACTCTCCTGGACTAGAAAGACCAGACACCATTGCTGCAAATGGTGTCCAATTCGTCCCATCAGGGAAGTTGGCAACCTTTTGCTGACCCCGGCTCTGAGACTTGGTGGCAGGGATTTTTCATTGCAGGTTAGTGTACCCAGAAACAACTGGGGTGAAGCTGGATTGAGAAATTTAAACAGAAGCTTGCCAACGCAGGGAATGGCTGCTGGGAACAAGCTGAGGCTTGAGGGGAAAAAACTCCAGGAGGGGAAGTCCTGTGAGACCCACAGCAGGAAAGACTGGGAAGATGAACTTCATGGAGATTTTTTTGGGAATGATTTTGTTATAAGAAAAAAAACCCAGCCCCAAGGAGAGGTGTTGATGAACCAGAGAAGAGTTGCTCTGTAGTATTATTGAGAAAGCTCTGAGATGTGGGGAAATGGAGACAGGGTTGTTGCAGCCTTCTTTGTATGGTTGCCAACTTTCCGACCAAACAAAACTGAACACCCTTCCTCTGCCACTTCTCTGAGGTCCTGCCCTGTTCACTCTATCCCCCTTCTCTCTGTCGCCCACTCTCCCCCACCACCCTCGCTCATTTTTGCTGGACTGGGGAGGGTCCCTTTTCAACTGGGAGGTGACCAGCCCCTTCATAGAGGGCAAGATTGTGTATGGCCACAACCTCTGAATGCAGCTGAATGCATTAAGAGGGGCTCCAAATCACATATATAATAGCCCAGTGTCTGAGAGTCTGTAACGCCGAAATGCTGACTGTTCCCTCTGGGGGGCGCTGTTGCCTGAAATGCTGGCTGTTCCCTCTGGGGGGTGCTGTTGCCTGAAATGCTGGCTGTTCCCTCTGGGCAGCGCTGTTGCTGAAATGCTGGCTGTTCCCTCTGGGCGGCCCGTGCTGCATGGGAAGTGCGAGGCCCAAACGGTCACTTGCACCGCTTGCGCCCCCGCGGCGGCCTGGCTGAGCGGCGCAGAAGTCAGCCAAGCGCCACGGCGGGAGGCAAAGGGGGGAGGGGCGGTGACGTGCGGTGTGACAGCGGCTCCAGGCCCCGCCCCCTGGCCGTGAACGTCACCGCCCCGTCCCCCTTCTCCTCCTGCCATGGCGCTCGGCTGACTTCTGCGCCACTCAACCAGGCCGCCGTGTGGGAGCAAGTGGCGCAAGCGACCGTTTGGGCTCCGCGCTCTCCATGCAGCATGGGGAGCACGGAGCCCAAACAGCCGTTTGGGCTCCACGGTCCCGCGAGTGAGAGGCAGGAGGGGGAGGAGAAGAGAAAGAGAGAGACAGAGAGAGGCAGGAGGCGAAGGAGAGCTGAGATAGAGAGAGGGGGAGGCAGTAGGAGGAGGAGAGAGAGAGAGAGAGAGAGACGGAGCGAGAGACTGGAGGCTCAGGAGAGAAGACCGACATGGAGGAGAGACCTGAAAATCCCGTCTTATGATGGGCTAATTGGCTAGTTATTAATATTAATTGATTTTAAGGAGTGAAGGGACCATTCTGATCTCTTACTCTGACCTCCTGCAATGTATCCATTAACGAGTACAAGCCAATCCCTGTAGGAGAGCACTAGAGAGCTCCACCCAGTTTGAATAATTATTAATGATGTAACTTCCATCTGCCAGCTGATTTCTTACCCACAGGATATTTATTTTGCCAACTTCTTTGTTTTTAATGTGGTCATGTATAAAAGCTTTACTGAAAACAAGCCGAGTCACATCTACCAAACTCAATTATATAGAAGCCTAACCGGATCTATATTTTATGGATCCGTGATACTTATCCTTCAGTAGCATGTTCTCCTAAATACTTACATGTAGACATGCATATTCCCTCTCTCAGGCTAAAGATTTTACCTGCTACTGAAACGTTGTAACTGTTTTTTGAAAATGGAAACCATATTAACATTTCTTCTTACAACAGGCACTTTGGCTGTTTTCTGAATTAGATTAAACAAGGCTGAGTTATTCTTCAGGTCCCCCCCTCCCCACACACACACTTCTTTAGGGACTTTTAGAGCCATCTCCTCTGGCCCCACTGATCTTACCAGATGTTCCTTCACCATCTCTCTCTGGATATTGGGGCCAGATTCTCTCTTGACCTCAGATAGTTATTTACATCTATGCAAAGTCAGTGTAATAACAATGGCAGGATCAGAATTCTTCCACTTCCCAAAGCAGGGAAGCTATGAGACTGCATTCTTCAGTGCCCATCCTAGGAGTCCATCCAGAATCATGGGTCATTACCCAGGTGGCTAGCTCTTGCTAAAGCATGTGCTGCTGAAGCTTCACTCTTACCAGTACCTGAGCTAGCTACATTAAAATTAGCTCAAGTATGGCTACTTGAGCTGCGCCTGCAATCATACTCCAGAGAACAGAGGTTCCTGAGTGTTTGCAAATATGCTCAGGGTTGAAATCGCCCCATTTCCATCATCCAGCATGGTTCTTGGCATCAAAATCCCCCAGAAAATTCCACAATGCTCCTGCAAAATGCAGAGATTCAGGGGCTGAGCTACGTAGCCCGGAAGTGTCTTTACCAAAAGTGCAGGCAATTTCAATTTGCTGGAAGAGGGCTGTGCACTTATCTCTACTGCATTTGGAAATGGATGGGCCTTCATTTTCAAAAGCATTTTTAAAGATCAGTCAGATACAATGTACAGTTATTGGCAACAGCTCTAATTCTCAGAACCATGCTCTGACTCTCCTGCTAGCCCAGTGGCTCTGAGGGCTCGTCTACACAGGGAAACAAACATCCTGCAATAGCTATTCTGCAATAGCATCCCCTGTGGACTTCTTATTCTATACTAAGATTGCCACTGTGTGGTGGTGAATTAAATTAAACTGTTAAAAAGCACACTCAGTGTGAAATAAGAGCACCCACATGGGCAGTTAGCGTGGAATAGCTAACTACACTTTAAATTCACACCCTAATTTATTTTGCAATAGCATCTCCATGTAGACAAACTCATAGCTACATTATTTGAAGAATCTTTTTTCTATATACATTTTGCTTCTGGGTCCCTTTGAAAGCAATTATCTCCTTGTTTTGTTTGGCTCCGAGTTCCAGTGTAACCATATTAATTAGCTTGGAGAAATCATGTTATGTTTTGGCCAACTACAGGCCTAAACAGAAACTGAAGGAAAAAAGTCAAAGTGTTCTGGGGCTAACGTGCTGACTCCATTTTGTGTGGAGCTGGCAGGCTTTGTAACTACTTCTGTGGAGAAGCCACAGCCTAGTGCAGCTGGATGAAACAGCATCACCTTTTGTGGCATTTCCTTTTCTGGTAGGGTCTTGACATGGTGTCTTATATCTTGATACATGGATGGGGAAAGTACATTCTGTGCCTAGGGAGCCATTTCATGTGGAACATGTGGATTACAACTGTGGAAATCAGATGTTGCTAGACTAAATTAGTGCAGTACACTGTGTTTGTGGAATTGTAACCATGCCGCACAAATACACGCGGGCTACATCTAGACTGCCCCCTCTTGCGCAAGAAAATATGCAAATGAGATGAAGTGGTGAATATTGCCGTTCCTCATTTGCATACTTAATGAGCCGCCATTTTTGCACATCTACACGGCTCCTTTTTGCACAACCCCCCCAGTCTTTGGCCTGCTGCTTCTTGTTCATCCTGTTTTCGGCTCGGGGTGAGGCCTAACATCTGGCTACAGGATAGAAGCTGCCTGAGGACTGAAATCTCTGAGCTGTCGTGGGTGCCTCCTTTCACAGCCTCCACCGAAGGGTGTGGCAATTTGTGTCTAGGGGACATCCAGCAGGGTTCTTAGGTTCCTTTGCCTCATTTAGGAATCCTGGTCCCTGTGGTGAAAGCCCTCCAAAACCTAAGGAATCCGTGATTAATCCAAACTGAAACAACATCTTTGTGGGATCACCTAGTGTTCCTCCCTGACAGCAGGTCCCCTGCTGAACGGTAGAAGGTCCTAAGCTTGCATCTTTCCCTTCGTCTGCTAAGTGTCATCTGCCATCTAATCCAGACACCTGTAAAGTATTTTGACTTACCTTGTTGTATTGGGGAATTCTTTTCTATCTTCTTTCTCTTCTGGTTCGAGGGTGAGAGGTTGTTTACTGGTTGTACTGGAGTTCTGTGTTGTCATATTCTGTGTACTCTTCAAATTCTCTAATAGACTAGTTAAATTTATATTTGAGTTGCATTGTTATTTCTGCCAAATTAATCCACTGGTGATAGATACAGTTGTCAAGGGACCTGTGCTTCTGGTGTCAGGAACAAAATCAAAATCGAGATCAGATCCTAGTTCAAATTTTCTCAGGGTATGTCTACACTGCCACCCTAGTTCGAACTAGGGTGGCTAATGTAAACATTGAACTTCAGAATGAAGCCCAGGATTTAAATATCCCGGGCTTTATTTGCATGTTCAGACGCCATTTTTAAATGCCCGTAGTTGAACTACCTGCCCGTGGCTACATGCGGCATGGACTAGGTAGCTCGAATTAAAGCTCCTAATTCGAACTACCGTTACTCCTCCTGCAACTGAGGAGTAACGGTAGTTTGAATTAGAGCTTTAATTTGAACTACCTAGTCCGCGCAGCCGGGCAGGTAGTTCAACTACGGGCATTTAAAAATGGCGGCGTCTGGGAACATGTAAATAAAGCCCGGATATTTAAATCCCGGGCTTCATTTGCAAGTTCGAATGCCTACATTAGCCACCCTAGTTCGAACTAGAGTGGCAGTGTAGACATACCCTCAATTTCATTGTCGCTACTGAGTTCCTGGGTAACAGCTAGCACAATCTGTTGGATAAATAATAGGCACACTCAGAATTGGGGCAGTTACAAAATTACATTTTCACAACTGAAAGAAGAGCCTTTGAAGCCTAATACAGGGGTGAGCAATAATTTTTGGTGCCACTCCAAGATTTTGGAAAGTGGTCAAGGGCCACGCTTTTCTGTGGAAGCGGTGCGGGGTCTAAGGTGGAGGTTGGGTATAGAAGGGCACATGGCATAAGGGTCTGGGGTGCAGGAGATGGTGTGAGGTCTGAGAGGAAGTTTGGGTGGAGGGGGCTGTGACCTGGGTCAGGGGATTGAGGTGTAGGGTCAGGGAGGGAGTATGGATGCAGGAGAGGATTCTGGCCTGGGGGAGAGGCTCTAGGAAGGGGTAGGGGTGAAAAGTCTGGGAGAGAATTGTGACCTGGGAGAAGGAGAAAATGGGATGCAGACTACAAAAGGGTTTGGGTGGTGACCTGGTGCAGGGGATTAGGATGCAGGGTCTTGGAGGCAGTGTGGGTGCAGGAGAGGATTCTGGCCTGGGGAAGGAGTGTAGGAGGGAGTACAGGGTCTTGGAGGGAGTTGTGACCTAGGGCAGAGGGTGCAGAAGGTTTGGATGGTGACCTAGGGGAGGGAGTTAGGATGCGGGAGGGGCAGAGGTACCAGAGGCAGGCTCTGACTGGGAGGCACTTACCTAAGCCAGCAGTCCTGCAGCACCTCCAAGGCAGGCTAGGCTCCCTGCCTGCTGCAGCTCCTTCCTGACCCCAATTATGGCGATCAGCTAAACCCTGAGCATGTGGGCAAGACTCACCAGCCAGACACCCAGAAAGTTCTCTATAGTAACTCCTATCATCCCTCCATTGACCTATTTACCACTGATAATGAATGGTCAATTAGTTACCAAGATCATGTTATCTCATCAAACCATCCCCTTCATAAACCCATCTAGTTTAATCTTGAAGCCACATAGATCTTTTGCCCCCCACTACTTCCCTTGGAAGGCCGTTCCAGAACCTCACTCCTCTAATGGTTAGAAACCTGCCTAATCTCAAGTCTAAACTTCCTACTAGCCAGCTTATATCCATTTGTTCTTGTGTCCACATTGGTATTAAGCTTAAATAATTCCTCTCCTCCTGGTATTTATCCTCTAATATATTTAAAGAGTGCAATCATGTCCCCCCTCAGCCTTCTTTTGGTTAAGGTAAACAAGCCAAGCTTCTTGAGTCTCCTTTCATAAGACAGGTTTTCCATTCCTCGGATCAGCCTAGTGGCCCTTCTTTGTACCTGTTCTAGTTTGAATTCATCCTTCTTAAACATGGGAGACCAGAACTGCACACAGTATTCCAAATGGGTCTCACCAGTGCCTTGTATAATGGCACTAACACCTCCTTATCCCTACTGGAAATACCTCACCTAATACATCCCAAGACCGTATTAGCCTTTTTTCACGGCCATGTCACAATGGCAGCTCATAGTCATCCTATAATCAACCAGGACTCCGAGGTCCTTCTCCTCCTCCGTTACTTCCAACTGATGTGTCCCCAGCTTATAACTAAAATTCTTGTTATTAATCCCTAAATGCATAACCTTACACTTCTCTCTATTAAATTTCATCCTATTGCTATCACTCCAATTTACAAGGTCATCCCGATCTTCCTGTATGATATCCCGATCCTTTTCTGAATTGGCAATACCTCCCAACTTTGTGTCATCCGCAAATTTTATCAGGACACTTCCACTTTTGGTGCCAAGGTCAGCAATAAAAAGATTAAATAAAATTGGCCCCAAAACTGATCTCTGAGGAACTCCGCTAGTAACCTTCCTCCAACCTGACAGTTCACCTTTCAATATGACCTGCTGTAGTCTCCCCTTTAACCAGTTGCTTATCCACCTCTCAACTTTCATATTAATCCCTATTTTTTCCAATTTAACCAATAATTCCCCATGTGGTACTGTATCAAATGCCTTACTAAAGTCGAGGTAGATTAGATCGACTGCATTTCCTTTATCTAAAAATCTGTTACTTTCTCAAAAAGGAGATCAGGTTGGTTTGGCACGATCTACCTTTTGTAAAACCATGTTGTAATTTGTCCCAATTGCCATTAGCCTCAATGTCTCTAACTACTTTCTCCTTCAAAATTTTTTCCAAGATCTTGCATACTACAGATGTCAAACTAACAGGCCTATAGTTACCCGGGTCGCTTTTTCCCCCCTTTCTTAAAAATAGGAACTATATTAGCAATTCTCCAGTCAAATGGTACAACCCCTGAGTTTAGAGATTTATTAAAAATTTTGCTAATGGACTTGCAATTTCATGTGCCAGTTCCTTTAATATTCTTGGATGAAGATTATCCGGGCCCCCCGATTTACTCCCATTAAGCTGTTAAAGTTTGGCTTTTACCTCGGATATGGTAATATCTACCTCCATATCCTTAGTCCCATTTGTTATGTTACCATTATCCCTAATCTCTTCATTAGCCTCGTTAAAGACTGAAGCAAAGTATTTGTTTAGATATTGGGCCATTCCTAGATTATCCTTAACCTCCACTCCATCCTTAGTAATTAGCGGTCCTACTTCTCTTTTTTGTTTTTTCCTATTTATATGGCTATAAAACCTTTTACTATTGGTTTTAATTCCCTTTGCAAGGTCCAACTCTACCTGACTTTTAGCCTCTCTCACTTTGTCCCTACATGCTCTAACCTCAATAAGGTAGCTTTCTTTACTGATCCCTCCGTCTTCCTTATATGCTTTCTGCTTTTTCTTAATCACCTCTCTGAGATGCTTGCTCATCCAGCTTGGTCTAACACACCTGCCTATAATTTTTCCCTTTTCTTGGGATACAGGCTTCTGACAGCTTCTGCAACTTTAACTTAATATAATCCCAGGCCTCCTCCACCTCAAGATCCATAATTTCTTTAGTCCAATCAACTTCCCTAACTAATTTCCTTAATTTATTAAAGTTAGCCCTTTGAAATCAAAACCCTAGTCTCAGATTTATTTTTATTTATCCTTCCATTTAATTTGAACTGTATTAGCTCATGATCACTCGAGCCAAGATTGTCCCCTACAACCATTTCATCTATGAGGTCCTCGCTACTCACCAAAACCAAATCTAAAATAGCATCCCCCCTTGTTGGTTCAGCAACTACTTGATGAAGGAATTCATCAGCTATCACATCTAGGAAAATCTGAGCCCTATTATTATTACTAGCACTTGTTCTCCAGTCTATATCTGGAAAGTTGAAATCTCCCATGATTACGCAGTGCTGCCTCCATCCTTCAGGCCAATCTCTCAGCTCCTATTGGCTGGTTGTTTCCAGCCTATAGGAACTGAGGATTGGGCTGGGGGCCAGGAGATCACACAAAGCCTCCCTTTGCCTGCAAAGCGGAGAGCCGCACAGACTGTGCTTTAAACCGGGGCAGCTGCATGCCTGAGGGATCCAGTGGCTTGGCGGGACACACCCGACCCCTGAGTCATATTTTGCCCAGCCCTGGCCTATTAGAATCACAGATACGTAGGGCTGGGAGAGACCATAAGAAGTCATGAGGTTCATCCCCACCTCAAGGCAGGACAATAACAACCTAAGCCAGGGTTACTCAACTTTGGAAGCCCCGGTGGCCACAATGAAACTCACAGCACATGCCGAGGGCTGCAGTTTAAGTGTGGTTGCATATACATGCAAATATATATGCAAATACATATATGCAAATAGCTTATTTCACACTGACGGGCATGAATACAAAGATTAAGGCAAGACTACACAACACACAGGCCCCATTTAAGTCAGTTCTGCTGATATTAATAAAATGCAATATTTACCTGATTTCCACCCATATGACAGCACTTTTAATGAGCAATGACAGTCCAGGAATTTAACTACTAAAATGCATATCGACAGAAGACCATTATATTGACTTGCCATTGTGGAGCGTGTTCCCAGTGGAGGCCATATTCAAAGGATCCCACCCACGGGCTGTGTGTTGAGCCTTGTGTAAACCCAAACTGCACCGTGGGCTGCAAACAAATGGGCTGCAGGCCGCATGCGTCCGCAGGCCGCGTGTTGAGTAGCCCTGACCTAGGCCATTCCTGACAGGTGTTTGTCCACTCTAGTCTCAAAAACCTCCAGTAATGGGAATTTCACAGCCTCCCTTGGAAGCCAATTTCAGAGCTTAGGTACCCAGACAGTTAGAAAGTTTTTCTTAGCATCTAACTTGAATCTCCCTTGCAGCAGATCAAGCTCATCTCTTCTTGTCAGGGACAGCTGGTGAAGAGGGACATGGGGAGGGGGAGGGGACACCAGCAACATGACCATCCCCCTGACATGACTCTTGTCCCCACTATTCCTACTCCAAGGAAGGGCCAGGACAACCCCTCCTTTGACCCAGACTCTTCCTCTTTCCACTCCTCCCCCTGCTCCCAGCCACATCACTCTGCTTCCTGCCAGTGAATGGAGGGGTGGTCTTGCCCCTCCTCCCTGAGCAACACACTGATAGCTGGAAGAGCAGAGCGAGCTAGGACCATGTCATTCTGCTTTCCCCTGCTACTGCCGGTGAGTGTGGGAGGGACTAACCGCTGCTTCCGGTGCCAGGTCCCCTTTAGTCTCCCAGACTGCACAGAGGCTGTGGCCCTGCTAGTTGCTGGCCGCTTGTCCTGCTTCTTGTCATCTCTACAATAGACATGGAGAACAACTGATCACAGTCTCCTTTATAACAGCCCTTAACATGTTTGAAGCCCATTATCAGGTCCTTTCTCAGTCTTCTTTTCTTACATAATCATGCCCGATTTTGTTAACCTTTCCTCATAGGTCAGGTTTTCTAACCCCTTTACGATTTTTGTTGCTCTCCTCTTGACTCTTTCCAGTTTGTCCACATCTTTCTTAAAGAGTGGCACTCACACCTAGACACAGTGCACAAGCGGAGACATCACTAAAGCCGAGTAGTGGGACAATTACCTCCTGTCTTTGTCTACACTGCGGAGTTTTTGCGGCAGAAAATATGCTAATGAGGGACAGGCATAAGGATCTTGCGCAAAAAGAAATGGCAGAAAATATGTTAATGATATAGCGACTTATGCTAATGAGCCCCTCATTAGCATATTTTCTGCCGCAAAAACTCGCAGTGTAGACAAAGTCTTAGTGTATTACATATGATACTCCCACTCATCCAGAAGGACATTAGTCTTCTCTGCAACTGCATCACATTGTTGATTCACTCATTTTGTGGTCCACCATAACCCTCAGATTCTTTTCAGCAGTATTCCCACTTACCCCGTTATTCCCTATTTTGTAACTGTGCATTTGACTTTTCTTTCCTAAGTGAAGTGTTTTGGACTTGCCTTTATTGACTTTCATCTTGTTTACTGAAGACCAATTCTCCAATTCATCAACGTTGTTTTCAATTCTAATCCTGTCCTCCAAAGTGTTTGCAACCTCTCTGAGGCTGACATCTGTCTCAAATTTTATAAGCACACTCTCCTCTGCATAACTCAAGCTATTAATGAAAATATTGAATAGTGCCACACACAGACAATTCAGCTATGCCTTTCTCGTTTGACAGCAAGTGATTGAGTGCTGAAAAACTAATTTAAAGGTGCTCCTGCTTCACACCTGGCTACACAGAGATAATATTTTATGCTTGGGTCAATTAATAATAATATATACGGCAAAGTCATGACTCTGGAGCACGTGGTGTGATGGGGGAAATAGTGAATGAGCAGCGGGCCTATGAAACATCCCGCCTGCCTGCCATGAAAAGTTTTGATTTTTTTAATTTGTGAGGATTTTTTGACTGAAACAGTTAATTAAGCAAATTTTACACAAAGGCATGCAACGTTTCAGCTGATCTGAATCTGCATTTTTCAATAAAAAAATTAGATGGAAAAAATCACCTAATTTTTTGTCTCTCTTAATACCCCACTTGTCTATCTTTTATATTTCTCATAACTGCAGTAGGGGCCATGTGATACTAAAAATGTTTTTGTGAGCACCATGCTGGTATCTAAATGTAAATTGATAGTTCAGGGATCATTGGTCTAACAATACAGAAAGAGATCCCCTGACCATGAGGAACAAATATTAGGCATTCTGAAAATTGTAAGATCTTCATGAAAGGGATAGTGTCTTGCTATAAGTTCTGCAAGGCAAGGGTTTTTAAACTCTGGGTTGCAGCTCGTAAGGGCAAACTGCTAGCTGGCCGCAAGATGCTTTGTTTACTTGTGCCTCCACAGGTATGGGTGATTGCAACTCCCATTGGCTGCAGATTGCCATTCCCAACCAATGGACAATGCTTCCCACAGTTCCCATTGGCCGGGAATTACAGTCTGTGGCCAACCGGAGCTGCGATCACCCAAACCTGCGGAGGTGCAGGTAAACAAAGCGTCTCATGGCCAGCTAGCAGTTTGCCATTACAAGCCATGACCCAGAGTTTGCTGTAAGGTACCTAGCACAACTTTGGACCTGTGAATAACAATGAAGGGTCAGAAAGACTGTCTAGTTGCAGTTAAATCTTTTCATATTTCTTTGGGTCCCTCTCTTGTTCCAGAGATGCATGTATGCTGAGGCAGATTGCAAGCTGTGCCAGTGACTCCATCAGCTTACTGAATCTTCAGTTCATTTCCTTTGGAGTTTTCATAGCAAAGCTTATTGCTGCTGATGTCTCACCAATTAATTTTTCATATATTTCCTTTCAAATCCAAATTGAATTACTGGGCATATTTAATGAGTAGAGCTGAAAAATAGGGAGATAAAAGCTGACACAGAGCAGATGACTCATTGCTACTGCAAAGCCAATAATGTTAACATGTCAGGTAAATGTAGAAACCTAAGACAGATTGTGGAAACTGCTCAGAAGCCATTTACTTCTGGGTTTTTAGAAGTCCCACCCTGTTGACACTAACATCATCCCTGGGGACTTGTCCATTATGGTGTGGAAGCAGCAGTTCCAAAGAAGGCATCAAGAGTGAACTCATTCACTCTTCAAAAGTCCTGAATAAGGTGGGAACCATCAGCCCAGCAAATGCAGCAGAAAAGTCCATTGTGAACTTCATGTGCCTGGCTATGAATAACATGATCTAACATCTCCTGCTGGTTAGGAGACTCCATCCCAGCCTAGACAAAAATGCTGACTCTCAATCATACTCACCTTTGTCACCTCCCATCAGAACTACATCACTGCCATCTACCTGTGGGCATAAAGCCATCAGCACCTGGGAAACTCCAACTAGCACAGAATGCTACAGCACATCTCCTCAACTACATGGAGTATTGCAAAGTTACCCTAAACCTGTCCTCTGCACCATGAGAAGAGAGTCAAATCAAGGTCTCATTCCTTGTTGTCAAAGTGCTCAATGGTAGTGCGACGGGGGGAGGTCACAGAAGACCCTTTGGGGGTGCCTCCTGGAGTGTTGACATGGCAAATTCCACTCGCCTTCCTGCTCTCTGGGGCTTCTCACCTCTGGTCCTGCCCGTCCAGCTCCCTGGTCTCCCCCAGCCAAGGTCCCATGCTGAGATCCCTCCCCTACCAAGAAGCAGTACAGACACCAAACCTCTCCAGGTCCAAGCCAAGTGCAGTTTTGGGCCCAGCTTCCTGGGATACCACTCCCCAAATGGGATCAAACCCCAAAGGAATTATTTAGGTAAGCTCCCTTTAGCAGTGAAAGGGAGAATGGTTGCCACTCAAGGTAACAATTATTTACACTGGGTTTGATAGAAAATAAATGTGATTTTATTAAATAGAAGCAGTAGGATTTAAGTGGTAATAAGTGAGAACAGGCAGAGCGAAGTAGGTCACAAATCAAAACAAACAAAAACAGTTGGCTAATTCTACACTGAAACCTCAGAACAAACTTTTTCAAACTCAACCTAAAACCTCTTTTCCAGCTGCTCCTCCAAACCAGGGCTGTCTTCCCACTCTGGGGTCTTTGGCTCCTTCCCTCAGGTGCAGCCCAGCCAAAAGACCAAGGCCCCTGCTTCCCTATTTTTTTTTTAAGAAATTGAGGCCACTCCCTACCAACCACTGCTCAGACTTAAGGACAAAAGAGATCGTTTAACAGTTGCTCATCAAGACATCGAGGGTAACACCCTCCATGTCCCTTAATCACACATTTAAAACCCACAAATTATTCCTTACCCCATGTGTCTAATTTTACACACAAAAATGATACATACATCAAAGTAAAATAAACAGAACCAGTGGCTCATGACATGAAGATTGACAGGTTACATGAAATAATTTGCTCAAAACACCTTTGAGTTATGTATATTCATGTCCATAAGTCCATTTCATAAAGCATGGGGGGAGTCTGTTACAGGCAGAATAAAGGTAACCCATATCTGTGCAGGAAACTGTGTTGGGGGGGGGGGGGGGGGAGGATTGGTCTAAGACCATGGAGCTCACTCACAGAGGATCTAAGACCCTCACCATGTTTTATTCCAAGTGCAAGGCACATCTCTTGGAATCGGTCAATAATAAATAATAATAATAATAAAAACAGCATAATGTACAAATAATGAAAAACTAAATACAAAAAGCCTCCATCAAAACAAAACATTACCTAGCTTTGTGCTACATCACATCAATTAATGCACTAAGCTTCACAGTGACGAAGATACTTCCCCATGTCTTGTCTTATACCTAGATTGTAAGCCCCTTGTGGGCAGGGAGTGTCTTTCTGGTCTGTGTTTGCAGCACAATGGGATCTTGGTCTTTGGCTAGGTGACTAGCCATGATAACAACACAACTAAACAACAATGTAAGGCCCGTATAGAATAGAATAAAAAAATGAGAATTTTATTCCTCTGGTTGTAGGCACATCTGGGACACCCATTAATGCCCACAGTAGCACTTCATGAACAGTAAGTAATGCAACAAGCAGGCTCAGTGGTAAGTGACAGTGGTTTGTTAGCTGTGCTGATAGGCCAGTGTTACATACTGAGGCTCCGTGGTTTGTACATCAGCAGCCAGCCCATGGCTCATTCCTATGCCTCTTATTCCTTACCAGTCTCGGTCCCCCCCTGAAACTTATTACTTCCTCTGCAATTCCATTAGCCAAACTACAGCCAATAGGATGGATTTAAGTAGCTGTTTAAAACTGAATGAACAAATGGGAAGCTCAGGAAGATGGAGAAGGGAGAACGTGAAAGCAAGGGAGAAGTGATAGTTTCAAGAAATCAAAAGTAAGTGAAGATCAGGAAGTCAGAGGAACAGAAGCCTATCATCTGCTCTGCTGAAGGGAAAAGAAAATTGCACATTGTTTTTCCTGTTGGTAAAAAGTCACGTTCTTCCTAAAAGTGGCCAGAAGTGGGGGGAGCAGGGATTGTGTTTATGCTTTTTTGTGACAAATATATGGCCTAAAAGATTAAGAGTTTGAGTTTATTTTTCTCATTGTTAAACCTTAGAAATGTCAAGTCCTTGCTAAAGGTCTTCCCTGGAGGAAGCCAAGACGTAAGTTGGGAGTTCTGCCAGCCTTTGGCTGAATTCTTAACACAAGTGTTTTTCTTACATCGGTTTGTCAAGCTTTTCAATTAATTGTTAGTGAAAAAAACAGAGAGCCCTATGTTGTCTGGACTGAAATCCACAGAAAACCCACTACTGGCTAGAGTGGGAGTTGGACTGAGTCCTATTAGCTCTCCAGTCAGCCATTGTCTGTTTCAGGAAAAACAAGATAGACATTAAGTCTAGAGCAGCCTTCTTCCTTCATTACAAAGGAGGGCCAAGGGAAGAAAGGCACCCCCCCCCTCTTTTCCTACTTTTATATCATTTCCAAGTCCCACTCTCTGCCCTTTGGATGAGCCACTGTCGGATGAGGATTTTCACTTTCCAAGCAAGGATAGTCACACAACACCCTTCCAATAGCTGCTGGAGGGCAGGGGAAATCCATTTTCCTTGGACTCAGGTGAATTATGGATTTGTGGGGCCCTGAGACAGAAGAAGCAGGGGCCAATCTCCACCCCTTCTGCCTGAAAGCCCTGCTCCGGTGCTCCTGCTGGGGAGCAGGGTCAGGGTGTAGGGGTATCTCCTGCTCATCAGTCGGAGCGCTAGGCAGGTGGGCTGAGTGTGGAAGCCCCACTTTATCCAGACTCCCCCAGTTGGTTGGGCCACAGCAGGGCATGGACCCTCTTGGCTCAGTGGCTAATCCTCCACTGCTTGAATTCATTGGTTTCACTCCATCTGCCCCACCTTTCCTCTTAAACCCAGCTGAGGATGGTGCAGTCCCATTGTTCTTAACCATTCCGCAAGCGTATCTGCTAAAACCGATTGTAGCATTGAGGGATCCTGAGCCTCATCTGGGCTTGGTTCCCTCAGCGTTAAGCCTTGCAGGCTTTGCAAAACCCTTTCTCTGCAGCTTAGAAGGAGAGAAAAGATTCATTTTGTTTCCTTTCCCCTCAGCTATCGCTCATTCTTCCTGAGAGGCAAAAGGAAGCAATTGTTTATTAACACAAGTTCCAAATGCAAGAGAGAGCAGGAAAATAAACCATCAGAAATGTGAGGCTTTTGCTGAATTATTCATTACTATCCTACCAGTTTTTTTAAAGGAATGAAGAGAAGGGAAAGACTATGTATTCTAGTGTTGTATAAAGACTAAGAATTACACAATCAAATGCTGTTCTTTCCCAGCTGTCTTTGACTTGTGCTATGTTTCAAAGTTATCTGTGGATGGGTCTAGGAGCTTTACGCAAATGCACTGCAATTTCACATTAGTTTATTGCTTTTATTGGAAAATCTTTTAGGGTTAGATCAAAGTTATTTAGGTGCCTAATTCCCTATGAATTCAGTTAATTTAAATACCTCTGAAAATCTGAGCTATAGGTACATCCAACTTGTATGCTGCACTGGAGTTCTATTTACATAATCTGCTCTTATTTATATTTCCTAGATAATCACAGTACATTTTTTGTTTTAACAAAAGCAACACCTCCCCCTTTCCCACCAGGAAAGACCCTTAATTAGTCAAGAAAATAAAAGTTTCTCTTTTACCCACTTAGGTCCCAGTTTTATAAGGGGACAAGTGTTTTGTGAGAGCTTCCCTGGGACTTGAGAACATGCCACATTGCACAAGACCCCGCAGGCTTTGGCCTGTATTGCAGCGATAGCACCATAGGAAGACAGCAAATAGTGCTGGATGTTGAAACCTCCACCCCATGAGATATGAAGTGAGGGGCAGGAAGTTTAAAAATAGCCCAGTTTTTCCTATAAGTCTGGATTTTTTTAAATTATGAACATAACGTGCTGTTTAATCTCTATGACAGGGGAACAGGAGAAGGGAAGACGTGAAAACAGGTAGTGAAATTAGAGTAATTAGAGGGAAAGAGGGCATTTAAAATGAAGAATGAAGCAGAAAATAAGAGTCTCCCCAAAGAATGCTTGAAATTTCAGCTGTAAAAGGGAAAGAACCAAGGAACCAGCTCTGAGTAGGAGCAGAACATATTTCTTCTACTCCATGGCGCACTCCCTTCATCTCTGCCCTGCATCAGTGCTGGTAATCAGCCTGCGCTGGGCTGGTGCTAAGCACCAAAGAGGCAAAGGCCACGGCAGACAAATGAAGCAGCACCCTTAATGTACATTGGTCAGAATACAGTTAGGGTACGTCTACACAGCATTATTATTTTGGAATAACGCTGGTATTCCAGATATCCTGTTATTTTGAAATAATGTTGAAATAATAATGGATGGCTTATTTCAGCATTTGTAAATCTCATTCCATGAGGAATAACCCCTCTTCCAAAATAGCTATTTCAGAATAGCAGTACTGTGGATGTTTCACTGTTCCTCTCCATGGCCATTCAAAGTAATTACTCCCCAGTACTTCCTGAGGTTCTAAATTGAGGTATCATGTCCACATTAGGGGAGCCTGCCTCAGACTAATTTCCAGGCTTCTTTGTAGTGTAGACGTGTTATTTTGAAATAAGCTATTTCGGAGTATTTCTTCCGGAATAGCTTATTCCGAAATAATCATGCAGTGTAGACGTAGCCTTAGAAGTTTTTGTTATTTTTCCAGACATATGTTGGGAAACTAACACAGCAGGGCACAGATTATCCAATAAGTTCTTACACTGCATTGGAAACAATTTTTTATTTCAGAAAGTTGAGAAAGCTACTAAGGGGGAAGCTGTTCTAGATTTGATTTTAAAAAATAGGGAGGAACTGGTTGAGAATTTGAAAGTGGAAGGCAGCTTGGGTAAAAGTGATCATGAAATCACAGAGTTTGTGAGTCTAAGGAATAGTAGAAGGGAGAACAGCAAAACAGAGATCATGGATTTCAGGAAGGCAGATTTTAGTAAACTCAGAGAGCTGGTAGGTAAGTTCCCATAGGAAGCAAGAATAAGGAAAAACAAGTGAAGAGAGTTGGCAGTTTTTCAAAGGGACATTATTAAGGGCCCAAAAGCAAACTATTTGGCTGCGTAAGAAAGATAGAAAGTATGGCAAAAGACCATCTTGGCTTAACAAGGAGATCTTGCATGATCTAAAAATAAAAAAGGAGTCATATAAAAAGTGGAAACTAGGTCAAATTACAAAGGAGGAACATAAGCAAACAATACAGATGTGCAGGGGCAAGATTAGAAAGGCAAAAGCACAAAATGAGCTCAGACTATCTAGAGCAGTGGTTCTCAACTCGTTTCAGTCCACGGACCACCAGGCCAATCAAAAAATTTTCGTGGACCACCTCCTTTTTGAGACATGATAAAAAAGAGCAGACAACGAACATTTTGGTTTGAAATTTATTTCTTACTAACAGATTTTTGGATTCTCTCTCACTGACAACCTTTTCAATGTTTGGAGTGGTACTTGATAATGCACAACGAATATCGCTTTCCACGGCAAGCCGATTCCTCTGTTTGGACTTAACGTGCAACAAACACGAAAATCCAGTCTCACACATATAAGTTGATGCAAATGGCAAAAGAAATCTGACTGCGTGTGCTGAGATTTGGGTAACACCCGGTCACGCTGGCCCAAAATTTCTCTATGGTAGACTGCTGGTACACATCTTGAGCCGCAAAATCATTTTTCAGATCCAAGAATTCCTCCTGCAGATCCTCTGGAACACTATTAACATCTGTTGTAAATGGATTCCTGATGAAAGATAATCCATCCCTTGTCCTGTCCACCTCTGGAAAGTATCGTTGGAATTTGTCTAGTAGCTTCCGTAAATGATCGAGAATTTGTGTCCGAATGGCTTCCTTTTCCCCGAGCATGGCATCCACATATGGAAATTGAACCAAATTATTGCCTTCGACTCTTACGATCCAGAGTTCCAATTTGTCAAGAAAAGCCTTGATGATGCTTTGGTGAGAGAACAGATTTGCACCTTTCCCTTGCAGCTGAAGATTCAGTTTGTTCAAGATTCCAAAAATATTGACAAGATACGCAAGTTCTAAATTTGACTGCGTCAGCACATTTCGGAATTCCTCTTTCCCTTGAGCGTGGAGAAATAAATCCAACTCCTCTCTCAATTGAAAAACTCTGTTGAGTACGTTCCCTGCTGACAACCACCATACAGAAGTGTAGAACAGCAACACATCAAAGTCGGAACCCATGTCCAGGCAAAATCTTTTGAACAGCCTGGTGCTCAGAGCCGATGATTTGCTGTGATTCACCACTTTCACCAACCCTTTGAAAACAGCATTCAGTTGATCAGGCAATGTTTTTGATGCCAAAGCTTCCCTATGAATGAAGCAATGAACTCCGGTTACCATTGGAGCGCGCTGTTTCACCAGCGTTTGGAAGCCCGATCTTGAGCCCAGCATGGCAGGTCCACCATCAGTGGTGACATCCACAAGATCTACCCAATCCAGACCATGTACTTCAAAGAAATTGTTAACAATTTCCATCACATCCTGAGCCTTTGTGGTGGTATCAAGAGTCTTACAAAAAAGAAACTCGTCTTTGAAGTCTCCCTCAACCATGTATCGTGCGAACACCAATAGCTGAGAGCACAATGCGACGTCGGTCGGTTCATCCAATTGTATGGCAAACAATGGAGACTTCTTTATTTCATCCACAGCTTGTTTACTGATGTTCTGTGATATCTCATTTATCCGTCTCGATACTGTGTCGTTAAAGACAGATATATCATTCAGCTTCCTTGCTGCTTCTTTGCCAAGAACAAGCCACACCATCTGTTTTGCACAGGGGAGCACAAGTTGCTGTACAATGGTATGAGGCTTCTTGGCCTGTGCAAGTTTGCATGCAACAATGTAGGAAGCGCGCGCACTGCATTGCTTGTCTTATTGTAGAATGCACATGTTGAGTCGAGGTGCTGCAGACCTGATAACTGCTGCTCAAAATAATCTTCATCCTTTTGCAACAAGTTGGGGTGACACTTTTTGAGATGGAGTTTCAGCTTAGCCGGCTTCATTGAGTCATTCCCCAAGACTCTGAAACAAATAACACATTGTGGCAAATCCACGCCTTCTTTTTCTTGACAAGTGAAGCCGAATTTGATGTAGTCCTCCGAATACTTGCGCTTGACATTTCTTCCTGTCGTTGCCATTATAAACAAACTACACCACACCTGTAAAACAGCACACGTAGCACAGGACAAACAACATAGCAACCACTCAGTATGACGGCTACACTGATGCTCAGAGCTTCAGACAGAAGTTACTGGCAACACAATGCGGTTGCGTCCTAGGTGACGCTATGGATGACGCGCCACGTGCTTGTGAACACGGCGTAAAACAGCCTAACGGCGGCGCCTGCTCACACCATGTGACTTTGAACAATGTTCCTGTGGACCACCGAAAAAGTCACCATGGACCACCAGTGGTCCATGGACCACCAGTTGAGAACCACAGAGCTAGAGACATAAAGGGTAACAAGAAGACATTCTATAAATATCTTAGAAGCAAGATGGGGTAGGCCCATTGCTCAGTGAAGAGGGAGAACAAAACCAGGAAACTTGGAAATGGCAGAGGTGCTTAAAAACTTCTTTGTTTTGGTCTTCACCAAAGAGGCTATGTCTAGACTGCAGGCTTCATTAGGAAGAACCTTTTTTCAGAAGAGATCTGAAAAAGGGTGTCACAAGGAGGTGGGAGAAAAATTGTTCTCCTTGGTCTCTGATGATAGGACAAGAAGCAATGGGCTTAAACTGCATCAAGGGAGGTTTAGGTTGGACATTAGGAAAAACGTCCTGTTAGGGTGGTTAAACACGGGAATAAATTGCGTCGGGAGGTTGTGGAATACCATCTCTGGAGATTAGAGCAGGTTGGCTAGACATCTATCAGGGATGGTCTAGATGGTGCTTGGTCTTGCCATGAGTGCTGGGGACTGGACTCGATGACCTCTCAGGGACCTTTCCAGTTCTAGTATTCTATGATTCTACTTTAACATATGGCATGTCACGGACACTGCAAGAGGCGGGAGCCTGGACACAGGGAAGAGAGAGCTCTCCTTATTTCCTTGGCTGTCTTTCAATCATTTTGCTTGGCTGTATGGCTCTACTAGACTCACTTCAATAAACAGCTCTGATTTCTGTGACCATCCTGAATGGGGGTCTCCAAGCTTTTGTATACACGCAATATTCTTGGTTTATTCAGGACCGTGCAAGGGCATGTGAAATAGTGCCTGGAGGGAGTTTTAGGAGAAGAACCAGATTTTTTTTTAAAGGGGAGAAGAGGAGGAAGAGAAATGGAATAAGACAATAAGCAGCCAATTTCACTGAAAGCAGAGACAGGAGTGTGATTAAAGGTGAAAGTGTAACTGCAAGTAATGCGGAGGAAGGAGAACAGCAGGAGCAGAACACACTGTGTTAATCCTTAGTTCAAAGCGAGATCTATGTTCTCCTCTGCCCAGATCCAACCATTTAAGAGCCAGGATCTGGAACCAGCCCCCCCCAAAAAAAGCTTTATTTTCACACAGGTACCACCTACCAACTGGGTCCATGGGATGATTTGCTAGACATGACTAGATGCAGTGGATATTGTTTTAAAATGTTGTCTATATTTTAAAATATGTACAAAACAGTGGGGAGTGGGCTCCAAAAAACTGCGGAGAGGTATTCGACTGACTATCCCAGGCAGTAAGAAGGAAATGAGAGGTTGTGGGCCAGTGGCGCCTGATAAACTGCCGCATGGACATGGTGCTCTAGAGGATGCCACAGGTAGCCCTTTGGGTACCGTTAAGGAAACAATCTCCGATGGCCACACATGTGGGCACATGCACGCCTGGAATGGAATCCACGTGAGTAAGCAGTCGAAGAAGAAGTTATTGCACCTCTTTCTGTGGACCAGTTTGCTGTCCACTGCGTGTCTAGCCAGCTACTCTTGCCAGTGCATAGAGTGGGCAGAGCCAGGGCTCCTCCCACTCCCCACCCATTTGATCATAAGAGGAAAAATAACTAGTTCTCTCTGCCCTAGTCAGCGTCACAATCTAAGCAGGGACCTTGTTCCTCTTCTTTCCCCCATGCCTTCTAAAAGGTCAGGCTCTTCTGTTTTCAGTTATGTTGCTCAGATCATCCCAGAACCTGTGCCTCACCTTTATCAGATATTGCTTCACATGCCATAGTTAGTGGCTTTCTTCTTGCTTCCATAATATTTGCAGTCTGTTGTGTGACATTGTAGGTAAACCAGTGATTCTGTGTCTCCACTCTTGCTCTAGGCACAGCCCATATGAGAATCTATTTCTATGATTTTTTCAATACTGCTGGGTTCCACAAGCAAGGAGATGCATCTGACGAAGTGGGTCTTTGCCCACGAAAGCTTCTGCTCCAATAAATCTGTTAGTCTATACGGTGCCACAGGACTTCTTGTTGTTTTTGAAGATTCAGACAAACATGGCTACCCCTCTGATACATGCAAGGAGGTGATTCTCTTCTCTACTGCCAGCCAAATACCTTCTGATGTCTGGATCCCAATGGGTGTGGAGCCAGGCTTGATAGCCTTGATGGTATATTCCACCCGGAACAACTGCTCCCCTGGAGAAAAGGTGTTCAAAGCCCTATTGTACTTGGAGAGGGTGAGGATAATGGCATGGGGCTGGAGGCTGGTGTGTGCAGGGCAGGAGAATGAGTCTGGACCAAGTTCCACACCAGGCCCAACACACTGTGAAATATACCTGCTCTCTCTTTTCCACAACCAAAAAAGGAAAACCAAAAATGTTTATATTTGAAGTTTTACAGAACACTTGTGACCATGTGGACTGTAATGAGAGAAAATTTGCATAATTCTATATCAGGCATCATTAATCTAGGACCTAATGCATTTTCTTATAAACCCAAGACAAACAGCACTTTGAAGACTTTTAAAAAAACAGCAACCTACTGACACCATGTTATTAACACCCCCCGCCCCCAGAATAAGACTCACTAATTTGGAAACCACCCTAAGCAGCTAATGCACAATGAAGATGGATTCAAAATCCACTAAAAGCTATAAAGCTTGCTAGGATTTGGCATTAAAGCAAGATCAGTTCAACATCTCCCATAAAGTCTATTGGACTCCAAGCCATATGATGAAAAATGGATTTAAGAGACCATAACAAAAGGTTGGAATTGTCTGGAGGGCTGAAGTGACTATAAACACGTGCTTGGAGAGTGAATCTAAATCCTCATTAATGTGGAACTCCAACAGCTGAATGATTTCTAATACAACAATATTAAGGCAAGATGGGATAAGAATAACATGGTCATAAATTAATTTGGCAGATCTTGCAGGCATAGTTGCCTCTAAACAAGAAATGCATGGAATTAAGGCCCAAATGGATGGAGTTTAAATCTACCTCCAACTTCTTTTTATAAACTTAATTAAAAGCTAGGGGCGTTTCACTATGCTGAGCCTAAATATGGAAAATAATTTGCACCGAGGTTATTACTGGTTGAAAGAAGAGTTGTATGAAAGTTTTGTTTTAGACACAATTTGGTCTGAGACCAAAATCCAGGCTTGAGGTCAGGGCCGTAACAAGGGTGGGGCAAGTGGTGTGCTTGCCCCGGGCACATCGTAATCAGGGGCGCAAAGACACAATAAATAAAATAAGCTGCAAAAGTAAAGAGCACGATGCATGCTAATGTAAGGAGAGGGGAGCGCATAATTAATATTTTGCCCTGGATGCAAAAATACCTAGTTATGGCGCTGCTTGAGGTTTGCAAACAACCTATATTTTTATGAAGGACTGAACCAAAACCCCTGAACCAAAACGTGTGAATTTTTGAAGAGCTCAAAATCTGTGTCTTGGTTCTTTCTCTAAGTTTAGGTCTTTATAGATACGTTTGTATAAGGTAAATCTGTATCCCAAATGCATTGAACTGATATTCATGGCACACACTGCATTTATCATACTCCTTTAACCACTTCGCTTGTGGTCTGAGCCTGTTCCCACTGAAGTCAAGGGCAGAACTTCCTCTGACTTCAGTGGTGAAGGATCAGGCCTTTGCACTCTGCCCACTAAGTTACCTCTTAGCACAGTGTTTCTCAACCTTTTTTTATAAAGTACCCCTTTTAAAAATATATATATATACTAGTACCCCCAGTACCTACAGTTTTCAGACACCATATTTTTTTCTACCATTGCAACACATTCGTTTAAACAACTTAATCGTAGCTGGGTGGGCAATGAAATTTTTGGGTGTAAAGAGTACAAAAATAATAAGGCGCTGTAAAACTCAATTCCTGGACTGAAACAGACGTGTGATAAATTCCATTGCTATGGGATAAAAAGATTTATCATGTTCTTTTTATTACCTCATTGGATTAATGGGCTAAGGGCAATCTCCCTGGACTGCTAAGTCTTCTCAGACTTTACCAGAAGAATTTTGCAGAAAGAAATTTCCCCAGCTGCTCTAATGATGGACTGGCAGGAGTACTAGTGGAAAGGCTCTGCTGGCATCCAGCATTTTACCAGCATGTTAAGTAAATCTGATTTTTCACCACAGATGCCAATGGGCATTTTGTAAAACCTCTATCAGGAGTATAAGTCTGAAGTTTGTAGATTCTTGATGCCCCCATTTTCCTTGGTTCCTCATTTGTCAGGCATCATTTTCCTCAAATCCCTTTAGAGCTGATCTTCTTGGGTCCTTTGTCTGCATGGGATATTGACTGTGAAAATCTTCATATCAGTATCAGAATGTTTTTCACTATTTTACTTAGTTTAAAAAGAAAACTCCAAGCATCCCAATGACAGGAAGAATGACAACTAGGAATCTGAGTGAGAGGAGCATGTTGGTGGTGAGGGCTATAAAATTTTGAGTGTGGTTGATGCATTCTATGGCTCTATAATTTATTCTGCCAATATAGTTAATTTCTGGGAAAGGTGCAATAAATGACTTGGCTAGATAACCAAAAAGGAGAATGTAGGAAAACAGAAACAACTAGGAGCTGATTACCTGAAAATCAAAAAGGAATCCTACAAAAAGTAGAAACATAGACAAGTTGCTCAGGATGTAAACAAAAGAAAAGTGCAAAGGTCTAGGTATAAAAACAGGCTAAGGCACAAAATGAATTACACTTAGCAAGGGACAATAAGAACAGGTTCAATACATGTTTGAGGAGCAAGAGAAGGATGAAGTAAAGTGTAGTCCACTACTTAGCTGGGCTGTAGAGCTAATAGCAGACAACACCAACAAGCCAGAGGTGTTTAATGCCTGGTTTGATTCATTCTTCACTAAAAAAGTTAATGGTGACCACATACTCCACACAATTAATTATTAACAGCAAGAAGAAAGAAATGAAAGCTAAAACAGAGAAAGAACAGGTCAAAGAATATTTAGAAAAATTATATATATTCAAGTCAGCAAGGCCTGACTAAACTCCTCTTAGAGTATGCAAGGAACTAGGCAAATCAATCTTGAAGCCATTAATAATTATCTTTGAGAACTCATGGAAGATGGGTGAGGTCCCAGAGGACGTGAAGAGGCAAACATAATAGCTATCTTATAAAAGAGGAACAAAGAAGGCCTGGGAAATTATAGACCAATCAGCCTGACTTTGATGCCTAGAAAAATAATGGAACAAATGATTGAAGCATTGAGAGGATAATAAAAAAAAATAAGTACTAGCCAACAGAGATTTGCAAACAACAAATCATGCCAAACAAACTTAATTTCCTCTTTTGACAGTGGATAGAGAGGAAGAAGCAGAAGTGATATATCTTGATTTTAGTAATACATTTAATATAGTCCCACATGACTTTCTCATAAGCAAAATAGGGAAATATGATCTAGATGAGAGTTTTCCAACTACTGGTCCACAGCCTGCTGTCGGGCCGTGACGGCTCTGGGGCCCGGGGTACACCACCCCCGCCACAGCTGTTGGGAGAGGTGTGTCCTGTCCTATCTCTCAGCCAACTGCACCGGGCAGGGGCGGGGCTGCTTCCCAGACACGGAAGAGTGCTTTACTGCACAGTGGGAAGGCCTCACGGAGCCCAGCATGGCAGCCTTAGAGCAGTTGCAATCCGGGCAGCAATTCTCAACTGGCCGCTGGGAGGCAGCACAGGTCTATGTGAGGGGGCAGGCACTGGGAGCTCCAGGGGTGGAGCTAGTACTAGGGAGTTCTAAGGGGTGGGAGGCTCTAAGAGGCAGGGGGCTGACTCTGGGGGTCACTGGGGCATCCAGGTTGGGGAGCTAGCACTGGGGAGCTTTGGGGATGGGGCTAATATTGAGGACTGGGGGCTGGCACTGAGGAGGGCTCTGGGGAGTTTGGGTGCAGTGGGGCTCTGGAGACAGGAGGCTGGCACTGGGGGATCTGGTGGTGGGAGGTGTCGGGTGGGGGCTGACACTGGGGGCTCTGAGGGCAGGATGCTGGCACTGGGGGTTGGGTGCAGGGGACTCTGGGGTCAGTGGCTGGTGCTGGGGGTAGTGGAGGGGTAAGGGGCTCTAGGGGTTAGGGCTGGCACTGGGGAGTTATGGGGGCTGGGGATTTTGGCAGACCAGTAACATTCTATTTGCATAACAAATATGCAAATATGCAAATGAAATGTTACCAGTCCGTCAAAAGTTTGTGAATGGGTTTGCCGGTCCCTCGTATAAAAAAGGATGAGAACCACTAGTCTAGATGAAATAACTATAACTATAAGATGAATGGTTAAAAAACTACTGAGAGTAACTAGAAATGGTTTGCTATCAATCAGGAAGGGGGTATCTAACGGGTCCAACAGGGTTCTCTCCTGGGTCTGGTACTATTCAATGTTTTCATTAATGACTTCCATACTGGAATGGAGAGTATGCCTATCAAATCTGCAGCAGACACCAAGTTTGGAAGGGTTGTTGGCACTCTGGAGGACAGAATTAGTATTTAAAGTGTCCTTGGCAAATTGGAGAATTAGTCTGAAACCAAAAAGACTAACGCAATGTACAACATTAAGGCCATGTCTACACTAGGAAACTGTTCTGAAATAGCTACATTTTACTTAACTCCCGATTTTACAAATTGAAATAGCGTGCCCCCACTATGAGGAAGCCTCCAAATTAGTCTGAGGCAGGTTCCATTAATGTGGATATGCTACCTCAACTTAGAGCCCCTGGAAGCACTGAGGAATAATTAGTTCAAATTACTCTCGGGAGTAGTTATTGCAAAATAGTGGGACCGGTGAATCCACGCTAATGCTATTTCAAAATAACTATTTCAAAATTAGCATTACTCCCCGAGGAAAGCAGGAGTACAGATTTCAAAATAAGCAGCCCATTATTTTGAAATATACAGGCTTGGTAGTGTGGACGCTCTGCTTATAAATTTGACTGAAGGGGAGTATTGCAAAATAAAGCCCTAGAGTAGACCAGGGCTCAGGAATGAAAACTGAAATGCATAACTACAAAATGGGGAAAACTGTCTAGGCAGTAGCACTGCAGAAAAGGATTGTGGGGTTGTATAGGTCACAAACTGCGTATGGATCAACAATGTGATGCTGTTTCAAAAAAGGCTAATTATTCTGGTATGTATGAACAGGAGTGCTGTATGTAGCTCTAGACTGGTCTGATGCTCTCTCCTTCAGTTGCATATCCTATGGTCTTTTTCTGAACTCAGAGTACCCCCTCTTCCTAACTTGGTCTTCCAGCCAGGTCACTATGGTTTTCCCCTCCCTCAGTAACAAAGTGCCACCAAAGGTCTGCAGTTCCACTATTCACACTGTGCCACTGTGTCTGGCACCCTAAATCCAGCAACTCTGGACTAAGCAATTCCAGACCCTGTCACTGTTTCCCTGGGCTCTTTCCTACCTCTGTAGTCTGGCCTACCCCTAGATTACCACTGGAATCTCCTCCCACAATCTGTACTTCTAGGTAGGGTGTCAGGGCTTTCTTGCCACTAGGACTCCTCATCAATTCTTCTCCTCTCTAAGGGTATGTCTAGACTACATGCCTCTGTTGCAAGAGGCATGTAAATTAGACTACCCGACATAGTCAACGAAGCCGGGATTTAAATATCCCCGGCTTCATTAAAATAAAAATGGCCACCGTGCTGTGCCGGCTCAGCTGATCTTCAGTACAGCGCGCAAGTCAAGACACGGATTGGTCAACAAGGGAAGCCTTTGTCGACCGCTCCCTTATGCCTCGTGAAATGAGGTTTACAGGAGCGGTCGACAAACGCTTCCCTTGTGGACCGATCCGCGTCTTGACTCGCGCGCTGTGCCGACGATCAGCTGAGCCGGCACAAGCGTGGAGGCCATTTTTATTTTAATGAAGCCGGGGATATTTAAATCCCGGCTTCGTTGACTATGTCGGGTAGTCTAATTTACATGCCTCTGGCGACAGAGGCATGTAGTCTAGACATACTCTAAGAGTGACTGCAGTGTTCCTTTCTGCAAGAAGCCCCTTCTTGCTCTCCATTTCCTGGTTTTATACCATTTTACCCTGCCCAATCCAGCTGGGCTTAATCCTCATTTCGAGCTTTTCAGCCCTGACTTTCCTCCAACTGCAGCTTGTCATTGAGCAGCTAAAAGAATTCTTTGCTTCAGTCTTCACGGCTGAGGATATTGGGAAGATTCCCAAAGCTGAGCCATTCTTTTTAGATGACAAATCTGAGGCATTATCCCAGATTGAGGTGTCATTAGAGGAGGTTTTGGAACAAATTGATAAACTTAACAGTAACAAGTCATCGGGACCAGATGGTATTCACCCAAGAGTTCTGGAAGAACTTAACTGTGAAAGTGCAGAACTATTAACTGTAGTTTGTAACCTATCTTTTAAATCAGCTTCTGTACCGAATGACTGGAAAATAGCTAACATGATGCCAATATTTAAAAAGGACTTTAGAGGTGATCCTGGCAATTATAGACTGTTAAGTCTAAAGTCAGTACCGGGCAAATCCGTTGAAATTATAGTAAAGAATTGTCAGACACATAGATGAACATAATTTGTTGAGGGAAAGTCAACATGGTTTCTGTCAAGGGAAATCATGCCTTAATAATCTACTGGAGTTCTTTGAGGGGATCAACAAACATGTGGTCAAGTGCGATCCAGTGGATATAGTATACTTACATTTCCAGAAAGCCTTTGACAAGGTCCCTCACCAAAGGCTCTTAAGTAAATTGTCATGGGATAAGAGGAAAGGTCCTTTCATGGATTGATAACTGGTTAAAAGACAGGAAACAAAAGGTAGGAATAAATGGTTTTCAAAGTGGAGAGAGGTAACTAGTGGTGTCTCCCAAGGATCTGTCCTGAGACCAATCCTATTCAATTTATTCATAAATGATCTAGAGAAAGGAGTTAACAGTAAGGTGGCAAAATTTGCAGATGATAGCAAACTGCTCCAGGTAGTTAAGACCAAAGCAGACTGTGAAGAGCTTCAAAAAGATCTCACCAAACTAAGTGATTGGGCAACAAAATGGCAAATTAAATTTAATGTTGATAAATGCAAAGTAATGCTGTGACGGACCCGGCAGGGTCCGCACTAGCCGCGGGGCAGGATTCCCTACCCCGGCGCAGGGAGCGGCGGCCGCGGCAGGAGGTGGCGGCACAGCCGCGGCTCCACCGGAGTCAGGACCCCGGGGAGCGCGGCCGGGCGCGCGCCAGGAAGGACGCCGGCGGGGGCGAGCCTCGGCGTGGTGCCCTACCCCGAAGCCTCGGTCCGCCCTGGGGGGCGGGGCCCCGTGCGGATGCCGGGAGAAGCACGCGGGGGGAGGCGCCGAGGAGGCGGGCTTACCTCCCGACGTCACTCCCGGGACGCGTCAAAGGAGGAGGAGCCACCCAGGAGGGGGGCAGCAGGGAGGCAGCCACCCTGGCTTCCCGGAGCACCAAGCCTCTGGGCCCCCGGGGGACGAAGAGCGACGGCACCGGCAGTTGGCGGGTCGCGTGGGGCCGTGCCCGGCGCCTCCGACGGGGTGAGTAACCGGGCACGCGCCGCGCCGGGGGCAGCGGCGAGCGGGGAGTGGAAGGAGCCCGGGCCGGGGGCCTTTTGGCGCCCGTGGGCAGACGAGTTGCGGGCAAGGGCCCCGTCTGCCGTGGAGAGCGGCCGGTAGAAGCCGACCTCCACTTAGGGCCTCGGGCCGGGACCCGGAGGAGAGGGTGGGCCCGGGTCCCCCACTCCCCCACACCCACACCCCACCCCACAAGCCCGGATACCCCGAGGAGCTAAAGCCCTCCTGGTGCGGAGAGGGCGGAGAACGGGGCCGGGACCCCCACGGCCCGTAGCCAGGCCGAACCTTTTGCCCCAAAGGGGCGACATACAGACAGGTTCGCTGATCCCCCCTCGGGCCTGTGGGCAAGGGGGTGATCGCACCTAGCCCGCTTAAGGGCGAGAACGGGCCGGGACCCCAAGGCCTGGAGCCAGGCAACCTCGCCCAAAGGGGCGACGCATGGACGGGTTCGCTGATCCCCTCGGTCACGTGGGCCAGGGGTGATCGCACCCAGCCCGCATCGGGCAAAGAGAGGCGGTGGTCCGCAGAGCCGCTGCCCCCCCCTCCCCGCGAGAGGGGGAGCGACGCTCGCACCCCTAGACGCCGCCACAAATGCATATTAGAAAAAATAATCCCAACTATACATACAATACAATGGGAACTAATTTGGCTACAACTACTCAAGAGAGAGATCTTGTAGTCATTGTGGATAGTCCTCTGAAAATATCCACTCAAGTGTGCAGCGGCAGTCAAAAAAGCAAATAGAAAGTTAGAAATCGTTAAAAAAGGGATAGTGAATAAGACAGAAAATATCTTATTGCCTCTATATAAAACCCTGGTACGCCCACATCTTGAATACTGAGTACAGATGTGGTTGCCTCATCTCAAAAATATATATTGGCATTGGGAAAGGGTCGGAAAAGGGCAACAAAAATGATTAGGGGTTTGGAACAGGTTCCATAAGAAGAGAGATTAAAAAGACATGGACTTTTCAGCTTAGAAAAGAGGAGACTAAGGGGGGGTATGATAGAGGTATATAAAATCATGACTGGTGTGGAAAAAGTGAACAAGGAAACATTACTTACTTAGTGTCACAATTTAAGAACTAGGGGTCACCAGGATGGGTAGGAATGGTGTCCATAGCCTCTGTTTGTCTGGAAATGGGTGATAGGAGAGGGATCACTTGAGGATTACCTGTTGTGTTCCCTCCCTCTGGGACATCTGGTATTGGACACTGTCGGCAGACAGGATACTGGGCTAAATGGATCATTGTTCTGTCCCAGTATGGCCATTCTTATATTCTTGTCATGGAGTTAACTGGTCTTTCTACCTATTCAGGCTTTGTGCAGGATAGATACCCCATTATATCACTGATGGTAGGATAAGAAGTAATGGGCTTAAACTTCAACAAGGTTAGGTTAGATACTAGAAAAAAACTTTCAAGTAATAAGGATAGGTATTCCCTAGAATAGGTTAGCAAGGGAGGTTGTGAAATCCCCATCAGTGGAGGATTTTAGGAACACCTTGAGAAATACCTGTCAGGATGGTTTAAGTATATTTGGTCCTGCCGCAGTATGTGGTACTGGACTAGATCTCTGAAGGACCCTTCCAGCACTACATTTCTGGTTGTATGATTTGACAGGTGTAAATATAGACTTTTTTTTCCCTTAAAGAGAAACATTTTCTTTGGATTGGTGGACTTTGATTAAAGTAGGGTTTGCTGTTTGTTCACTTAAAAAGTAACCTTTGACTGAAAAGAAAATTACCCTTGTGCCACATAGCAGTTGCTTACCTCATCAACTGCTGCCTCGCAAAATCAAACTTCATCCTCTCCAGGTCCAAAAGAAGTTAAAATTCTGACCAAAGCAGCCTTCCACACACAGTCTCTCACTCCCTGGACCACAAGCATTGTCTCCAGGGTCCTTTCAAAGTTTCATCCCTTGTGATGGGTTAATCCTTCTTGATGCAGGACAAAAATTACACAATTAGCAGGTAACGCCTCAAAGTAGCATTAGTATTAGTTCTCTCAAGACTATCGAGAGAGAGAGATTCAAGAGAATTTATGAGAGGAATTGTTTAACTGGCTGAAACTACACAGGGATCTGGGTAATTCCATGCTGCCAACCTCAGGTGGAATTCAGTCTCGACACAGGAAAACAGCATATGGAAATATTACTAATAAAATAGAGCACTGTGCATACTCTGCTTAATTACAAGCTTTTGGGCTGATACAGGAATTGCCGTGTGAAAAATGTATAACTTCTGTTATACAACACAGCAGCACAACACTAAATTATTATAAAACTCTAAAACTTCTTGGTGTATTTCAAAATTATATTCCCCACTCCTCAGCCCCCAAAAATCATTGAATCAACGAAATGGTTATAAATGGTCTTTAGGTAAAACAGACACAGGAAAAGAAAAGTGTTTGCAAAACAAATAATCACATTATAGTCAGTCAATGTTTTAAACTACAAAAACAATTTTTATTTTTGCTGTGTGTTTTCTTTAATATGGTATAACACTAGGCAGGCCTATTATCAACAAAGAAGTTTCTCACCACAGGATTAAGATGTTTATCTATTAAGTCACATTTCAAAGCTTTTCCATGACAGCCTTACAGATCTTGTCTCCACTTAAGCACATGCATTAATGTAAGTACTGGAAATGTGAGGTGAGAGACTTGGAACAGGTGCTTTTCATTAGGAATATGCACGAGCTAGTCAGACTGGCTAGATACAACAGTTCATCACAAATATTAATTATAACAATGGGGGGAAACAAACATACCAGAGTTTGATCATACAGTGGGCCTGCTGTTCAGGTTCAGTGCACATTTTTAAAAATCAGAAGGTAATTCTCTTATGTTTGATCCACTATCAGTCATCTCTTCTCCTACTAATAAAAAGCATCTGTATTTTCTGTAATGACAATGCATTGTTTGTATGCTGGAATTTTGTTAGTTACTGGGCACCTGTTTAGGCTATGTCTAGACTACATCCCTCTGTCAAAAGAGGGATGTAAAATGAGCCCAATCGAAAGAACCCGTACTCCTCATTTTTTCAGGAGTATGGGTTCTTTCAAAAAAGGTTTTTTTTTCCCCAAAAGAACCGCGTCTAGACTGTGGTTTCACTTTCGAAATACCCTTTTTCGAAACAGCAATTGGACGTGAATATGCAAATGAAGCGTGGAATATTTAAATCCACGCTTCATTTGCACTTTCGATCAGGCTCATTTACATCCTTCTTTCTACAGAGGGATGTAGTCTAGATGTGCCAGTGTGACTGGGCATACATGCTCATTCAAACCATGCCTATAGTATTATCGACAAAAAGTCCATCCATTCTTATAGATTACCATAGTCTCCAGAAAGGTTTTCCATAATCTGTTGCAGGTAAATATAGGTATGATAGCAAATGAATGGCTGAGTAAATATGGCATGTTTACATTTACATATGCAACCTTTCCTGGATCTCACGCAGTATTAGGAAACAATCTTTTGTTAGCGAGAACATTTCTAAAATACTGTAATTTGAAAATACATGCCACAGACTAGATAATAAGAAGTTTAGAAAAGCCAATAGGCCATTTACCTGAGTTTATTTCATAAGATTAAACTGATAACTATGAGTTGATATTTTACCATTCACTGTGATTTTAAGGACTTACCTAAAGACAACGATTCTGGTTTATATGTATCTGTATAATTAAAGCAAAACAACCCCACTCATATGAGATTAATATTAATCGGCTTACACAAGTACAGCTATTCCTGTATAGGAAGGGTAGTAAGCTACACCAGTATAAGGCACATTTATATTATTATAACTGTGTTCATATTAGTAGTTCTGAACCAGGGGTAAATGTACATATTCACTGGGGGTACAAATTGGCCTTCCTGGGGTACATCAACTCATCTAGATATTTGCTTAGTTTTCATAGAATCATAGAATATTAGGACTGGAAGGGACCTCGAGAGGTCAAGTCCAGTCCCCTGCCCTCATGGCAGGACCCAGTACTGTCTAGACCATCCCTGATAGACATTTATCTAACCTACTATTAAATATCTCCAGAGATGGAGATTCCACAACCACTCTAGGCAATTTATTCCAGTGTTTAACCACCCTGACAGTTAGGAACTTTTTCCTAATGTCCAACCTAAACCTCCCTTGCTGCAGTTTAAGCCCATTGCTTTTTGTTCTATCTTCAGAGGCCAGGAAGAACAAGTTTTCTCCCTCTTCCTTGTAACACTCTTTTAGATACCTGAAAACCGCTATCATGTCCCCTCTCAATCTTCTCTTTTCCAAACTAAACAAGCCCAATTCTTTCAGTCTTCCTTCATGGTCATGTTCTCTGGACCTTTAATCATTCTTGTTGCTCTTCTCTGAACGTTCTCCAATTTCTCCACATCTTTCTTGAAATGTGGCGCCCAGAACTGGACACAATACTCCAACTGAGGCCTAATCAGCGCAGAGTAGAGCGGAAGAATGACTTCTCATGTCTTGCTCACAACACACCTGTTAATGCATCATAAAATCATGTTGGCTTTTTTTTTTTTTTTGCAACAGTGTCACACTGTTGACTCATATTTAGCTTGTGGTTCACTATAACCCCTAGATCCTTTTCTGCCGTACTCCTTCCTAGACAGTCGCTTCCCATTCTGTATGTGTGAAACTGATTGTTCCTTCCTAAGTAGAGCACTTTGCATTTGTCCTTATTAAACTTCATCCTGTTTACCTCAGACCATTTCTCCAATTTGTCCAGATCATTTTGAATTATGATCCTATCCTCCAAAGCAGTTGCAACCCCTCCAAGCTTGGTATCATCTGCAAACTTAATAAGCATACTCTCTATGCCGATATCTAAATCATTGATAAAGATATTGAACAGAACCGGTCCCAAAACAGACCCCTGTGGAACCCCACTTGTTACTCCCATTAATAACTACTCTCTGGGAACGGTTATCCAGCCAGTTATGCACTCACCTTATAGTAGCCTCACCTAAGTTGTATTTACCTAGTTTATTGATAAGAATATAATGCGAGACCATATCAAATGCCTTACTAAAGTCTAGGTATACCACGTCCACCGCTTCTCCCTTATTCACAAGACTTGTTATCCTATCAAAGAAAGCTATCAGATTGGTTTGACATGATTTGTTCTTTACAAATCCATGCTGGCGGTTCCCTATCACCTTATTATCTTCCAAGTGTTTGGAGATGATTTCCTTAATTACTTGCTCCATTATCTTTCCTGGCACAGAAGTTAAACTGACTGGTCTGTAGTTTCCTGGGTTGTTTTTATTTCCCTTTTTATAGATAGGCACTATATTTGCCCTTTTCCAGTCTTCTGGAATCTATCCTGTCGTCCATGATTTTCCAAAGATGATAGCTAAAGGCTCAGATACCTCCTCTATCAGCTCCTTGAGTATTCTAGGATGCATTTCATCAGGCCCTGATGACTTACAGACATCTAACTTTTCTAAGTGATTTTTAACTTGTTCTTTTATTATTTTATTTCTAAACCTACCCCCTTCCCACTAGCATTCACTATGTCAGGCATTCCTTCATCAGACTTCTCGGTGAAGACCGAAACAAAGAAGTCATGAAGCATCTCTGCCATTTCCAAGTTTCCCGTTATTGTTTCCCCCTCGTCACTGAGCAATGGGCCTAACCTGTCCTTGGTCTTCCTCTTGCTTCTAATATATTTATAGAATGTCTTCTTGTTTCCCTTTATGCCTGTAGCTAGTTTGAGCTCGTTTTGTGCCTTTGCCTTTCTAATCTTGCCCCTGCATTCCTGCATTGTTTACCTATATTCATCCTTTGTAATTTGTCCTAGTTTCCATTTTTTATATGACTCCTTTTTTATTCTTAGATCATGCAATCCTGGTTGATCCAAGGCGGTCTTTTGCCATATTTTCTATCTTTCCTATGCAGCGGAATAGCTTGCTTTTGGGCCCTTAACAATGTCCCTTTGAAAAACTGCCAACTCTCTTCAGTTGTTTTTCCCCTCAGTCTTGCTTCCCATGGGACCTTACCTACCAGCTCTCTGAGCTTTCCGAAATCTGCCTTCCTGAAATCCATTGTCTCTAATTTGCCGTTCTCTCTTCTACCATACCTTAGAATCATGAACTCTATGATTTCATCATGATCACTTTTACCCAAGCTGCCTTCCACTTTCAAATTCTCAACCAGTTCCTCCCTATTTGTTAAAATCAAGTATAGAACAGCTTCCCCCCAGTAGCTTTTTCAACCTTCTAAAATAAAAAGTTGTCTTCAATGCGTCCAAAAACTTATTGGATAGTCTGTGCCCCGCTTTGTTAGTTTCCCAACATATATCTGGATAGTTGAAGTCCCCCATCACCACCAAATCCTGCGCTCTGGATGATTTTGTTAGTTGTTTAAAAAAAGCCTCAACCACCACTTCTGCCTGGGTAGGTGGCCTGTAGTAGACCCCTATCGTGACATCACCCTTGTTTTTTACCCCTTTTAGCCTAACCCAGAGACTCTCAACACGCCCGTCTCCTATGTCCATCTCCACCTCAGTCCAAGTGTGTACATTTTTAATATATAAGGCAACACCTCCTCCCTTTTTCCCTGCCTGTCCTTCCTGAGTAAGCTGTTCCCTTCTATATTTTTACAATAGGCTACATAAAATGCACTAGCAAAGTCAGTACAAACTAAAATTTCATACACCGACTTATTTATACTGACTACACATTAAAATGTAAGTACAATATTTATATTCCAATGGATCTTATATGGTAAGAATGAGAACATAAGCAATTTTTTAGTACTAGTGTGTGCTGGGACACACTTGTATTTTTATGTCTGATTTTATAAGCAAGTAGTTTTTAAGTGAGGTGAAACATGGGCAAATCAGATTCCTGAAAGATATACAGGATTTGGAAAGGTTGAGAACCACTGCATTAGAGGTTGCACTGCTACAGATACAACAGGTAAATAACCACATCCCTAGCTGACAGTTATACCAGCACAAAAACAGTGTGTAGGCCAGACCTTCAAAACTTTAGCTACGAGGTGTGTGTAATTTTTCCATTCAGAATATACACCACAGTATACAAGGGAGACAACAACAAACACAAAATTAATCATGATTTTATCAACCTTAATGTAATCTCCCATTTCAGATCTAAATAAGATAACGATACATTTATACATATTAACTGATTACTTGAACATTTTAAACAGTTTACAATCATCAGGAACTACAGCACTTTGGTTTACATATTTAGGTTAATACAAGCAATGAAACCTTTCTCTCTCCCATATCACACCCAACTGAAGCACATTTAAAGTATTTATAAATGCATTCCATAGATAAATAAAAATAGCTTTTGCAATAGAGCTGTATTGGTTATAGCACTAAACAGAACCATTAAAAAAGCTTGCGTTGATTCTTTCATGTCCAACCATCTCCTGTTAATCATATGGAAAAAGTAAGTCTGATTTTGGTACTATTGCAAGCATTCTTACTCAGCTACACAGTGCACCCTGGATTAATGTGGAAAAATCTTATCTTTCTTCATGTCACCCACCCCTGTATGTCAGATTCTTAAAGCAACAACATGCTTTTGTACCAAGATCCAAAACTTAAATTAACTGTAGTGCAAGACACACAAGCCTTACTGACAATACTCCTGACACTCACCTAGTAATTGCTTCACATAATTTTAAAAATTAGCAGCCAAACCTCTGCAGATTACAAAAAGCATGTCTGCCCTTCAAAGGAAGTACTTATTTCTAGTTATCTGGTAACAATCATCCAGTGCCTGCATTGTGATTCAAATGTACACTTGAAATCATTATTTTTAATTAAGCTTAAATTAGCTTTTGAACAACACACAGAATTAAAATGGATAAGATCTGCCGGACCTGTCCATGAGAAAGCAAATGGCAAGAGTAGGAAAAAATAATTTAACGTAGCTTTAGCTGGTATAATTCCCAATCTGATGTACTATCATGTCAGTCTATTACAGAGGATTAAATTATTTTAAAAAGCAGGCTTCCAAATGTCCAATTTTCAATTTAATTACTAGCTGGGAATTAAAACAAATGTGGCTTTCACCACCATCCTCTGCTATGCTGAGATGTGACATGTTAATATTTTATTTTTTTAAAATTTAATCTGGTTTCTGAAAATCTATAAATCCTGGTAATACGCTACCAAGCCCACTGCACTGCTTCTTACTGCAGGAAGCAAGTTTGTTTCCTGGTCAAAAGGTTCACAAACCAAAGCTAAGTGCAATAACCCTGAGTTTCAAACAGTTCAGTCATATGAGATGCCAAGCCCCCTCCAGGGCAGGGGGGGAAATTCAGTGGGAAGTGAAGGCACTCGCCACTGGGGGATGGTGGTATTTCAGCTCTACCTGGCAGAAAGCAGTGACTTAGTCACACATATTCTGTTCAACTTCATGGTAGGTGGGAGGCTACATCTCCTGCAATTTTTGGAAATCTCAAACTTGAATCCTGCCAGGATTGACTCTCCTATACAAAGGTGATAGTAAGTCGGTGCACCGGTAAGAGAGTGGCAGGCTGGGGGCAGGGCTCTGGATATTGCCAGCCACCATATAGGGAAGGGTCCCATGCTGGGCATGGGCGACCGATTCTTCCCATTCTTGCTCCCCTCCCCCACAGGAGCACAAGCCATTCTCCCCACCACCACCCCGTGGCCCTCAGCCCTAGTGCCAGACAGCTTGGGGCTGGGAAGGCGAGGCCCCGGCCCTGATGGGCCCAAGCCAGCAGCCACAGGCCCTGGGTGGCACGGCAAGAGCATATCCAGGCTCCAGCCCTGGAGCGAGGGCAGCTGGGCAGTGTGGTTGTTGCCCCACCCCACCCCAGGGATCCGGCTGTCAGGCAGCTTGGTAGCCACACTACAAGCCCCGAGCCTCCCTCACCTTGTGCCCTGAGCCCCTTCCTAAAGAGGGCAGGGTGCAATATGACAGTACCTGTAAGAAATTTAACTTACTTTCACCCCGTTCCTATACCACTTGGCAAATCATAGACTTACTAGTTCAGTTCTGAAGAACAATGGCAACAGAGGTGTTTTGTTCAGCATACAGCATGAAATGGAGGCTAAGATTTCTTGAGAGGCATGACAGAGTTAACTACCCATTAACTTTCAATGGAAATTGTGCACCTTATTTCTTTAAGCTCCTTAAAAATTCCAGCCCTTGTATATTATAAAACATTTCTAAATGACTTTTCCCACTAGGGAGAATAGTTGGTATGTGTGAAGTCTCAACAAAAGGACATTCAATCAAGGTCAAGCTTCATGAGGTACTGGGCACCTTCAACACCCATTCATGAAAACAGGGGTTGAAACTGCTCAGCATCTCACAGGATCAGCCCCTAGAAATCAGATCCTAAAATCAGTTTAACAATGACCCAGGAAAATGATACATTCATCTATTAAAAATATGATACTTAAGATAGATAGCTGGAAACATGCCATCCCCTTTTAACCAAAATTAAAAAACAGTTGATCTAACCCAATGGTTCTTAACCTGGTGGTAATTACCCCTTGAGAGGTAATTTGGCATATTTCAGGGGGTAATACGTTTAAAATAGAACAGGTGTTCAATTTTGTTCAACATAATGTATGAGAAAACAAAATACAATGAAAACAATTAATCATAATTTTATTTTTGTCTACTGCCATTTTAAAAAGGAGAAGGGGTAATTTTGGTTTATTGGTTAAGCTTAAGGGGTAACGGTGCCAAAGAGGTTTAGAATCACTGATCTAACCATTAGCTTTTGCCAATACAAAATAATTTTTTCAGTCACTCTTTAGCAGGGCAAAATAAACATAAAATATTTTAAACTGTGAAAAAATACAGGTAAATTTTTATTTAAAAATATATTCATATTCCTTACTCCACATTTGTTTATACAGATAGTTTTGTGTCAAAAGGACAGATGAAAAAATAAAATAAACACACCAATAAAGGCATATTCAGACTATCAAATTATTTATATAGTGTATTTGGTAGACGCATCTTTCTGTAAAATGGAGTAAAAGAAATTAATTATTCAGCTTTCATCTGCTCTCTAACATCCAAAGGCAAAGTTTCAAACAAAGCATCTTCTACAACCAAGCCAGTCCTCTTCAAAGCCCTACACTCACCAAGTTCAGGCGGGAGAATTTCAAAGTGATTGCCTTTTATATCCAAAGAAGAGAGAAATACTAAATTACCAATTTTAGGTGAAAGGACTGACAAGTTATTTTTCCCAATCTTCAGAGTCTTTAGTTTTTTGCAAAAGTATAATTCATCTGGCACACTCTCCACTTTGTTACAAGTAATGGAAAAATACTGTAAACTTTGCAGCACTCCTATTTCTGGTGGAATAAATCGTATATCATTGTAAGACAAGTCTAAGTATCTGATTTTGTTGCACAGGAATAGGTGAGATGGAAGAACCTCTATTTTATTGTGACTAAAGAAAAGATGTTCTAGGCTAGTGAGTTTCTTTATATGCTCTGGGATGTATGTTATACTGTTGTACCACAGCTTTAGGATTGTAAGTTTTCTCAGATATTGAAAACTAACTATTTCTTCTATTGATTTGAGATTGTTCTCTTTTAAATCCAATTCCTGGAGACTGAGAAGGCTAAAAACTGCATGAGGTATGCGCTCCAAATCACAATGAACCAGTTCCAATTCTGTTAAGTTAACCATTTTCTTCAGGTTATTGAGCATCACTAATTTGGTGCCATCATTATGAATACACATTTTTTGAAGGTGACTTGCAACATCAACAGCAGATTGTGGGATTTTTGATATGTTGCTTTTAATATAGAGAAGTTTAAGGCTTTTAAGTTCCCGAAAAGACTCAAGCGTAATATTTTTGGAAATATCGTGACTTAGAGAGCCAATTAAGTAGAGCTCCTCTAAATTTCTGAGCCCATACATCCAATGTGGAAGCTCTCTGATGTCATCAAACTTGACACTCAAAATCTTCAGATTTTCCTTCAGAAATGCCAAGGCAGCAATGTGGATCTTCACAGAACATTGGTACAATGAGAGCTCTTGGAGACTATCCAACTGTGCAATGGTTGCGGGTATCATAACATTATTGATTATTTCAAGTTTTAAAGACTGCAGCTCTGTAATTTCAAAAACTGTGTCTGGAAGTCCAGAAAGCATGAAGAGCTGCAGCTCTAGCCGGTTATGGGCATTTGTTTGCAGTCTCTGTCTCAATTTATCCGCAGTCCATTCATTGTTTAAATTCAGTTGTTTCAGCTTGTTTTCACTGACTTCAGACAGGAACACAGCAAATCTCTTTGAATAAAGAGGGTCATATTGATCTATCATGTGAAGCATAAAAGCAAAGTCATTCTTAACATCTGGGATATCATCAATTCCAGTCTCTTGACGAACATATTCAAAAGAATATTCCTTTAGTGAACGATAGAACAACCAATATAAAGTGTAAAGGCATGTTAGTCCATAGATGCTTACAAAGCACAGGTAGCAGAAGGAAAGTTTAGAGAATAGATGTGCCATGGTATGATTACAGGAAAAATTTTTATATCCTGTCATGTCCTGTATGTCCACATTACAGTCTACTGTAAATTGAACTTCGGAAACTAGTGCACTATTGTAAGCAATAATGATAAGGAATTTAATAACTTTAAGTACAGTCTGGCGAACATACATAGCATGGAGCAGATCACTTTCTTCAACATGCAGTCGGAATTTCTTCACCTTTTCAAACAATGCTTTGGCCTGTTCTCCTTCTTTTTTATCCAGTGCCCCTGCCGTCCCCTTATCGACAACAAACTTTTCAGGTATTGATTTTAAAGACTGTGTCTTGACCAAAGTGCCTTCGGCGCTAGGTTGGATAGTATTTGACCTGCTTATGTTGTTCTTCCTGTTGTCCTTCTCTTCTGAGTCTTCCCCGGACACTTCAGATAAGGCCCTTGTTGTCCAGGGAGAATCAAAACATTTCCCCAGTATGGAAATGAAGTGTTCAATTTTTGAGCTTGATCCAGGGAATTTGAACCAGAAGTTACTACACAGCATGAAGATCAGAGTATGTATAAGGACAAGGTAAGGGAAGTACTTTGCATACCAATGCAGGGCACGTTCATAGCACATTTGGTTTATAAAGCTATACTGCTGAAGGTCTAAATCAGTCTTTAGTCCCTTCATTTCAACAGTGGCAGGAGTAGTGGATGGTTTGGGTGGAGGAAGTGGGGTAGTATTTGGGACTGCATTAGACCCATTAGGAATGTGAGAGTGATTCTGTGAAGGCTGTATTCTTTTTGGAAGGCATATTATCTTGTCTTGCATAACCTGAAACACACAAAAAGATGCACTTTCAAATTACATAGAGATGATATCTAATGTCATTACTGTTTAGATAGTAGCGTCATCAGAAACATGTAATTTCTCCTTGACGAACTCTGTGCTCAGTACTAGTTCAGTGGCTATCATAGGATCCTAGGAGAGGAGGGTTGGAAGAGACCTCAGGCAGTCATCTAGTCCAACCCCCTGCTCAAAGCAGGATCAACCCCAACTAAATGGCTGTCACTTATTATTATTTGTTATGTGCTATCATATGCTTAATATAAATGCTAAAAACTAGACTGACCTCATTAGTCATTTCCATACATATAAAAATCTTCCCCATGTAAACAAATCTATAAAAGAGTAGCTCTGACTTTGACTTCATGGTCATTGCATGAATTCAGCACTAACCAGTCAGAATTAAACCCATGAACACACTCAGGATGTGTCTAGACTACACCTCTCTGTCGACAGAGAGATGTAGATTAGGCACATCGAGATTGCTAATGAAGCAGGGATTTAAATATCCCGCGCTTCATTAGCATAAACATGGCCGCTGCTTTTTGTCGAAACGGAGTTTTTTCCAAAAAACGGCAGTCTAGACGCAGATCTGTCGAAAATAAACCCTTTTTCAACAGACCCTGTAAACCTCATTTTTTGAGGAATATACGACAGATCCGCGTCTAGACTGCCGTTTTTTCCAAAAAAAACTCCGTTTTGAAAAAAAGCGGCGGTCATGTTTATGCTAATGAAGCACAGGATATTTAAATCCCTGCTTCATTAGCAATTTCAATGTGCTTGATTTGCATCCCTCTGTCGACAGAGGGATGCAGTCTAGATGTAGCCACAGGGGCTTATACTGCCTGAATGCCCTCATTTCCCACTGGTTTCAGCAGGAGCTGAGGGAGCATAACTGGACACCATTGTTATTTTTAAATTATCGCCATCATGGTAACTGTTGAAACTTAGGCCATGTCTAAATTTACTGGTAAATTGGTGCTGCTGCAACTGGTGCAGCAGCTGTTGATTTAGCAGGTCTGGTGAAGACATTCTAAAAAAAAATGGATGGGAGAGCATTTTCCTATCTATTTGTGTATTCCACCTCCCTGAGAAGAGTAAGGTAAGTCAGGGGAGAGCATCTCCTGTTGACATAGCGCAGTACAGGCCCCGCAGTAAGTGGATCTAGCAGACATAGCATAACTTCAGTCAACTTATCACAGTAGTGTAGACTAAGGATGTTAAGTAGCGAGTAATTTACTAGTCAAGTAGTCAATGGAATTTCCATCGGCTACTTGACTAGCCAATAGGCACTTCTGCATTCCTCCTTTGAAATGTGCAAGAGCTCGGGCTCTTGTACATTTCAAAGGAGGAATGCGGAACTCCATGTGCAGCCCATGGCCAGCGGGAAGTCCTGCTGACTCCAGGCTGCACCTGGGTGCCAGCTTTGAAATGTACAAGAGTCTCCAGAGGGGGCTCTTTTGCATTCAAAGCAGAAGCACCTTCGTGGAGCCTGGACCAGTGTGGGACTCCACACAGCATTTCAAAGCAGCAGCACCACATGCTGACCCAGGCTCCATGTGGTGCTGCTGCTTTGAAATGCCACATGGAGCCCAGGGTCAGCATGCAGCTCTGTGCAGCATTTTCCCGGAACCAGGGTCAGCTGAGGACTCCCCAGCTGATCCCGGGTTCCATGGAAATGGAGCCCAGGATCAGCTGGGGGGTCCCAAGCTGACCCCAGGCTCCACGCAGTGCTGCCGCTTTGAAACGCCGTAGCGGAGTTTCAAAGGGGCAGCGCCGCATAGTTGAGCCCGGGATCAGCTGTGCAGCACTGCCCCTTTGAACACCACCTCGGGATTTCAAAGGGGCAGCACTGCACGGAGCTGACCCCCGGGCTCCATGCCGTGCTGCCTGTTTGAAAACCAGCGCCGGTGTTTAAAAGGGGCAGCACTGCACAGAGCCTGAGCTCAACTGTGCAGCACTGTACTCCCTCTTCCCCCCTTTGCTGCCTCTATATTATATTATAGAGGCAGCAAGAGGGGGTGGAATCAACTAGTCGACTGGACTATCCGATTAGCTTTTGCATTTATCGGATAAGCTTTTCCTTATCGGATAGTGTACTAGTCGACTAGTCCTTAACATCCTTAGTGTAGACAAGGCCTTAGAAAACTCCTTTAGATGCACTGAGCCAGGCCCTCAACTGGTATGACTCCAGTGAAGTCAACAGTTACCCCAAACACCAGCTGAGAATCTCGCCCATTATCTTGAAATTGGGTTTACACATTTGTATTGACAGGAATGTAAATATTTGTCTATTTCATTTGCATTGTTTTCACACATCATTCCCCTTGTGGTTTATTCAGTCAAGCGGTTAAGCATGCAAGTGACTGAAACTATGCTTTGTTCATGTCAAGAAACACTTGGCTGCTGGCCCAAAAAGTGCCCTTGTGAAGTGGGGTTTTTGAACATTTCACGTACATACATGCTTCCGTACCAGCAGAAAATATTTAAAAAACATAATACAAACAAACCTATAACTTATATCCCGCACAATTTGGGACATTTATCATTGAAATTCTGGAGCAAATTCTAAGGTGCTGTCAATGAGCAAATTTCAATTGAAATCTACCAGCTTATGACAGCAAAGAGTTTGTCCCTTTAACTCCACTTCCTAAAGAAGATGAGTTCCGTGTTAGAGCAGGATCAAAATCCTGCTAAGAAAACCTGAATTGCTAAGAAATGGCATTAGGGGTTAAACAAGAAATGAGGAGGCTTATTTCAGATCAGTGACAGGAACATAAGGCCAGAATGTGGCCTGCTGTAAGGGACTAAACAGAGGAGAAGCAGCCACTGAAGAGTCACTATTCCCTACACTAGTGGGCAGGCAGGGGGTACAGCAAAAGCTACAGGTATACTGGACCAGGTATAAGCCAAGCATTGGGCAAGCCTTAGCTCAGGGATGGGCAACAAGTGGCCTGGAGGACAGATGCAGTTTGCCACGGTTAGCCCCTGCCGGGCTGCCAAATGCTTTATTTACCTGTGCATCTACAGGTATGGCTACTTGCAGCTCCCGTTGGCCGCAGTTCAGCATTCCCAGCCGACGGGAGTTGCAGGAAGTGTGGTCCGGCCCGCACCGCAGCTCACATTGGCCAGGAATGGCAAACCATGGCCAATAGAAGCTACAAGTGGCCATACCCGCAGGCACTCAGAAAAATAAAGCATCTGGCAGCCTGCCACAGGCTAACCCTGGTGAACTGCATCTGACCAATGGGCCACTGTTGCTTGTTCCTGCTCTAACTGGAATGGAGAAAACTGGGAGATATCAAATCACGATCTAAGTAGTTCCTGAGTCTGCACAACTGTGCACTGCCTCATACATAAAATCTCAGTTTACTCCTACCCTCCTTTTTTAAAATGATAAGTGACACTGTTAATCTTTGTGTGTGTAAATTTGATCTACTCTCAAACCTGGTGGAAAGGTCCTTCACATTTACAGATGTTAAAAAAAATCCTGACCAAATAGCTTATATTTTTAAAATAACAGGTAAGTTTGTGCAGCTCACCATACACAGTGCTTTCTGCTCCTTGTCAGATTTTGGCTCTGTAGTAACATTTAACTAATCCAGAGTGGCAGTTAACATCAACTGTTTATGTACCAGGCACACTTGAAATGTTTTGGCATGGAGTAGGCACAGTTATTAATTATGAGAGGTGATGAATTAAATAAGCATATTCAGCTCTATTCAAAACACAGGGGAAAATAAAATTGATGTTTGCCAAATGAAAAAAGACAAAAACATATTTCAAGCCCTTAAGAACGTTGTAAATAATAAAGAGTGAAAAATAAGAATTTAACTCTACAGTCAGGTTTGTTTTACAAAGTTATTATAAAAACTGGCCAGGTTAGGAATAGGCACAAAATCTACTCGCCTTCCTTTTGCCAGGATTGAGGATCATTAGAAAACAAATGGGCCAATTCCTCAGCTGGTGCAAGCCAACATTGTTCCACTGACTTCTGAGATTCAGCAGCTAAGGATCTGGGCCATGATATTTTATTCATCTGTTCAAACACCTGGCTCATCTGGGCCAGCAGATTTTGGCACTGCTAATAGCGACTATAGCAAAAACAAAACTTGACAATGTTCTTCCTAAAGAAGTCTCTGGCTTTTTTGAACACGCCTGACAACATGCCTTTATGTTATACTTATTTTAATTTACCTGCAATGTACATCCAAATACACCAATCATCAGCATGGCTACTGAGAGATAGTCTGTAAACACATCCCACCATGGCTTCAGTACTCTGAAAGCCGGCTGCTGTTCAGAGAACTGACGAAATTCGGTGACAGGAATCATGTTTCTGAAAGACAAGCAAGGCTGGTGTTTAGTCATTTCAGGCCATCCTCCTCTGTTCCATATGACTCATGAAAAAAATATATTTGATTCATGGGGGGGGGAAGGGGAGACAAAAGCTAGTTGACCTTCTACAGTCATTCCTTGCTTCACGTCATGTCCCTACCACGTCCACCTCCTTGGATCTAAAAATGGGCATTATAGTCACCTGACAAGGGCGTTGGTGGATTATTCATTCATAGCCACAATGTGTTTGGAGATCTTTGGATGGAAGAAACTCTAAGGATTATTTACATTCACATATAGTTGTCTTAAATCCTTCAGACTTCATACACTGTCAATGAAACCACTACCATGGAAGCATTGCTTCACAAAGCCACATTAAAAACCAGGGTTATTTATAAGGCAGTGTCCCAATCAATAGGCCTGCATGGATGCCCAGTTTACTGCAGTAGTGGTTATGGCATACAGCTCTCTATATGAAATTACACCCAGCCCGGAGAGTCCCTTCTGATACCTGTGTGTTTATCCTAAAAACTCAGCAGAGAAACCAAGAGAAAAGCGCTTCTTCAAAAGAGGAAGAGCTGGTGTGAGTGACTAATAGGACACTCACTCTCTTCTCTTCACTCTCTCTTAGAAAACAGTGGAAAAGGTGATCCTTTTACACTATCTGACCAGCATTTATCAGTGAAGCGCTATAGTTTAGGCATCCTTCACCTGACAGCATGACAGTGCCCAGAAGTGTTACACAGAGGAAAGACTCTTGAGCAAGAGCCAAAGTGTCTTTTCTTCAATACCAGAAATTAGCTTTTTCTTCAGTACTAGAAATTGTACTATTTATTATGGCCATTGCTAGGAAGACTCTTTCCTTCCTTTTTTCTTTATTTCCTGTACAAACCTAAATGATTCCATCAGATTTTATTTTTAAATTGTTATTTTTCTACCAAACATCCCACAGACAGATACTGTACATTCCTTAAACAATATACAAGTACAATTTTAATTTATTAGGGTATGTCTACACTAGCCCCCTAGTTCGAACTAGGGAAGCTAATGTAGGCATTCGAAATTGCAAATGAAGCCTGGGATTTAAATATCCCAGGCTTTATTTACATGTTCTGTCGCCATTTTGAAATTCCACTAGCCGGTAACTGCTCGCAGCTACATGCGGCAGTGAAACGGTAATTCGAACTAAGTCCTTAGTTCGAATTAACTGTTACTTCTCCTGGAATGAGGTGTAACAGTTAATTCGAACTAAGGACTTAGTTCGAATTACCATTTCACTGCTGCATGCAGTCAGCGGGCAGTTACTTCAGACTAGTGGAATTTCAAAATGGCGCATCGATTTGGGAACATGCAAATAAAGCCCAAGATATTTAAATCCCGGGCTTCATTTGCAATTCCGAATGCCTACATTAGCCTCCCTAGTTCAAACTAGGGGGCTAGTGTAGACATACCCTTAGATATCATTTAGTGATCCCTGATGAAGATTTGTTATTTACAAGGCTGTCAGCTCAGTCATTGAAAGCTAGCATTTGAAGTGTTGCAAGCTCCAAACATTCAAAAATCCCAAAGATCATGAGACTGGCTTCAAAATCATTTTTGTCTGGTTATGCACTGAATGTAGGAGCGGATGGGATGGGAAACCGTTCTGCAATGAAATCAGTATGAAGCATAGGTAAATTTGAAGAGAAAGTTATTCACCTTGTGCAGTAATGGAGGTTCTTCGAGATGGTTGTCCCTGTGGGTGTTCCACCTTAGGTCTTGAGGTGCTGCTGTGCACCTAGTCAGAGAGTTACAGTAGAAGTGCCTTCCGGTGGGCTGTGCACATGAGGTAGGCGGTACATGCAGTGCCACTACCATGCATGCACAACCAACCGTCCCTTCAGTTCCTTCTCTACCATGGAAGGACAACAGTGAGTCCAAAGAACCTCTGTTACTGCACAAGGTGAGTAATCTTCTCTTCTTCTTCCAGGAGTGTCCCTGTGGGTGCTCCACCTTAGGTGACCATATAGTAGTACCCGTAACAGGAGGCAGATGCTTCGGCTAAATGTTGAGTTGGATTTCAGTAAGGACTCTGTCCGAATTCAGTGCCCCATTTCAGGTGAGCCTCCAGGACGTAATGTCTGGCGAAGGTGTGGGCAGAAGACCAGGTTACAGCTCTGCAAACGTCCGTGAGAAGGATCTAAGTTAGGCTGTAGAGGTTGCAAGGGCCCTTGTGGAGTGCGCGCGTAATTGGAGTGGTGGCTCCTGATTAAAGCTGGCGTAAGCCAGGCAGATGAAGTCTACAATCCACCTGGACAGCATCTGAGTAGAGATCTGCATGCCCAAGGGTCTTTCAGCAGTGGAGATGAAAAGTTTTACGAATTGATCTTGTCCTTTCCAAATAGAAGGCAATTGCATGGCGCACCTCAAGCGTGTGCCATTTAGCTTCCTCGGCGGTGGCGTGAGGCTTTGGACAGAAGATGGGTAACACCAAAGGTTTGTTAAAATACCAGAAGAGGCAGCGTTTGAATTCTGGGAACCAGGCATCCCAGGGAAAGTAGAACTGTTAGACCATAAACGATGGCGGTTTAACAGAGAAAGTCTTACTTCTTCTTATTTTTTTTAAACAAAAGAAAAACCTTAACTCTAAACTATAAAAAAGACCTGTAACACCGACTAACTATTAACAGGGGAAGCATTCAAACTACAAGACAAATTAGGAGAGCCATTGCAGTTATGACTGACACCAACGACGGTAGAGTAGGAACGGTTGGCCGTGAATGCGTGGTAGCGGCACCGCGCCTGCTACCTGCCTCGCATGCGCAGCCCACCGGAGGGCACTGCTACTGTAAATCTCTGACTAGGCACACAGTGGCACCTCAAGACCTAAGGTGGGGCACCCACAGGGACACTCCTGGAAGAAGAATTCTGGTTTCTCTTTGTATTTTTAAGCAGCATTGTTTTATCATAACTGTGTTTGACTATAGGTAGAAAACTATTGACATGAACTAGAAAAAAATAACTATAAAAAAAACTTGTTGGGGGTGATTCAAACTAGTGTACAGTTTTGTTGTGACAACTATATCAGAATGTTATGCAGGTCCTGTTCAGAAGTCCTTACTTGAAATATATAGACTCGATGGTGGATGTGAATGAATTAATAACAGATAATGACAGTATACAATGAATACAAAGAACAGGAATTGAATTGACTGACCTTTGTCAATAGAGGGGGGACTTTGTATGCTTGATCCCTTTTTTGCAATAATTTGCTAACATGGATATTTGCAAGATTCAAATGGAAACTGGTCAAGGATATGAAGTATCTGAGCTATTGTCTGTCATTCTCTCAGGAAACGCAATTATTTCTCCTGCTAATGGAAGGCTATGTTGGTGGCACTAGAAGTCACCACAGAGGCCAACAAGAAATTCAAAGGAAGGTATCTGTATTCTGTATTTATTAATGCTGCTGGATTGAATGATTGCAGAAAAACTAGATTCATATACCTACACTTCTTTTGTAACAGCAACTTGCTTTACACATTACACTTCTAGCCCTGTTACCATGCAGACTTCTTGGAATTCCATAAGCAGAGGATTCCAAAGCTTCAGAAAAAATAGACTGTGTGTTTTATCTTTTTCAAAGAATTGCTAAAGATCTCCTCTGGCCTGCACAAGAACTCTGACCCTAAAAGAACTGTTACATTCAGTAATACATTCAGTATTTCATTCATGAATTCATTTCCAATCCGATGTGACAAGGACATTCAAATGGAAATGTTCAGATTTAATTTATAATCCTATGACTATTTTAAACAAGTCAAAACAGAGGTAGTTTAAAACCAATGCCACACACTAACTTTTGGAGTTTCTCTTGTGTTATTATTAAAAGGAATTACAATATGAAAGATTAATTTAAACATTGTGGATTAGAATTTCAGCTGCTGTAAATGGACACTGCTCAACTGACTTCAATTCAAATACAGTTACAATTTACAGGCACAAACCCAATAGACTGGCCTAACTTTGATCTACATTAAATGTTGTTATAATGTGGTTGGACAATCACTGAATTCTAAAAACTCTTATTTTTTTTAGTTAAAATCATCACTCTCAAAAGGGTGCCAATGTGATCTTCAGAAGGGATAGGAAAATAATAAACAGTCATGTGCTGCAAATGGAGATACGGGGAAGAACAAAACAAGGGCCATCTTCTCAAGTGGTATAGATGGGAACAGCGTTGACTTCCATGGAAAGTAACACATTTACATCAGCTGAGAATTTGGCCTGCACTCAGTCAGTTAATGCTTTCAGGAGCAGATAAAAGCATCAAAAACTAGACTGAGTTAATGCAACCTAAAAGAGTTAAGAAGAATGAATAGACGAGGATGGGGAAGAAGGGAATTGGACACAAATTAGGCTCATTAATAAATGAGAGAAATTAAATCAAATGGTGATCTTAAAAGGGCTGCACCATGGCACTAATCTGCCTGTTTCCAATTGGCCTTTGTCAAATGAAATAAAGAAAAGTGGTATAGACAGTTAGGAAGTAATGAAGGTTCTTGCCAATGCGGCTGAAGGGAAAAGTGAATATATTTTATAGATCAAGACATCCAGATGATGTGCATTTCAAGCTATGAAGGAAATTAAATAATTCAATTCCTGAACCACTGACACCTCACAGGAATACCTCAAGGATGCAGCTGGGAAGGGCTAATGATAGCAAAGCAGGGTTTCCCATTTACCAACGACCCCTTTGTGGGGCTGATACCCTCAGACTCATGCTTGAGAGGTAGTTTTAGTAGTTGATAAGAATTCTTCTGTATTTTTTCTCCAGTGTGTCAAGTGTCTTGAAAAATACTTTATAAATTAAAAACAACACACACAAAGACATCTAAAGACAGTCCTGAATTGAAAAGTTACAACCAACAGCAGTGCTAGTATAGTCTTTGATATAATACCAGGCTACCGTTGTCATTTTAAAAAAAGATTCCTTTGAATATCATACTTCTGTAGTATAATTGCTAATGGATAAGTACTAACCTTTAACTGAATGAGGGGCTTGGTCAAATGAAACTGCTGTGCCTGTTTAACTTACCTGTCTCTGCTTTCTCAATGCAAATTTAAATAGATACTATGATTTGAAAACCACATTCAATGAACTATAAAGAATGAATTGGACAGTGTTCCTTTATTTTACCTGTTGCAAGCTCACTGGGATAGGGACTATGTCTTTGTAGATGTCTGTATAACACATTTTCTTCATCAAATACCCAGCGATGACAATAAGTTGACACTAGGATGGCTGCTTTCCCAGGTTCTTTAAGTGCCAAATAAATGTGTTGTGCACAGGTAACATGCAGGAGATGGAAGGATTCCCATTCCCTGCACCACTGCTGTATCATAGCCTCTGGGAGGTTGTAGCAAAGGCTGCTGATTGCTCTGTGCTTCCTAGATAGGAAACATCAGTAAGAGGATGGTATCATTTGTTCACCCTATTAATCAGTCCCCATCTGTCCCAGCTACCTTCCACAACATCTCCATATCCTCGCTGAACAATGTTCCAAGCTCGGGTCCCCACACACAGCTTCACTACAGCTTGTCTGTTACATACAATATAAAAGGGCAGCTCCACTGACTTTTGTTTCTTACATGGCCATTGACAGGGGAACAAGATCTGCCACTCCAAGAGTAATGGGTCTTCACTACAGGAAAAGCCCTTGCCTATTTTAATTCTTTATGTGAAAAAGACAGTGTTACCACACAGTGAGACAATCGTTATATGTACTGTGTGTTACAGAATCAAGGCCTCATTGTGCTGGGTGCAAATATTCAGTGGGTTAGCCCCTGTCCTCAAGAGCTCACTGATGGAACAAGGAATTAAGATCACAATGGAGGGGGAGAAGAGGGAGATGAAGGTGACAGTAACAGGAAGACAAGGTTGCAGGTACAATTAACTAAGTACACGTTGGAGGCTTGAAAGGTGTGGGATTTCTTAAAATAACCGGCTAGGAGATATTAATTATTCATTAGCAGGCAATCCATTTCACTGTCTTGACGCTGCAACACTTGAGGGTGCATCACAAAGCTAAGGATTTGATCCTGCACCTCTGAAGTCAGTGGGATTTTTTTTCCATTGACTTAGGCAGGCTCAGGCCTAGGCCCAGCAGCAGGGCTGGGAGTGGAAGGTTTGTACCCCAAGACTATTCTGTGATTTTGCGATAGATGGTAACCATGGAGGATTCACACAAGCCGGTTAGATCCACTGATGGCAGAAAGTCCTAGGCTAAGCAAAAGAAGCTCTCCTGGATGGCTTAAATATACTGTATGTGTTAGTATGAATTATGAAGTGCCTGTTGGGAAAACTACTGTAAACAAGTTTCTGGACTGGTTCCCATACACAAATTATGGAACATTCATCTTCATTAAAGAAGCAGAAAGCAATGTATATTTAACATACAGGCCATGGCCACTATGCAATTAATTTCTGGTCCAGTAGCTGGGGGCTGACAGAGTCTGTAAGTCTTTATGTTCCTTGTGTTGGATGAGTGCTGGTTACACTTCACATAAAACATTATACTACACACTCCTGAAATTGGAGCCCTTTGTCACAGACCATAAACATTTGTTACTGAGTAATACTTTAGTGCAACTTTCAAGGGATACTGTAATGTCTTTGGCCTTGAGCCAGGCACCAAGTTAGGAAACAAGCTAAACAGTTTTTTCACATAGGGCCTAATTCTGAAGTTCTGAGCAGATAAAGCTTACTAATTTTTTGTGTTTTTTGTCTGCACAGAGACTACAGGATTAGGTTTTTTCTTTGGCCAGAGAGAATGGACAAAACTAAATTACGGCTACTGTCCTGAAGCCAGGTCTGCCCTGCATGTGCCTGGGGTGCTGGGTTAGGCAAAATCACTGCATCTACTTGGAGGCTCATGGATTACAGCAAAGTTTTCACCTCGTCTGAACTGTAGAAGAATAGGCAGGGATGGCTCTACCATTTACTGAGGTGGTCCATCACTTTCCATTTTAAGACTTTAGTTTGTTACAACTTTGCTAAACTTTAACTGTCTGGCATTAAATATTGCCTTCTGGGTGTGTGCCTCCGTCTGAAATAGTTTTCTTTTGTTTTTAATAAGAAAAATGTAGCCAACATGGTTTGACGATTTCTTAGAACAAGGCTGGGGAAAAACACATTTTGCCCATATTAAAAAATTATTGAGACCTTTTCTCTGAAATGCTTCAAAGCATGGACTTGAAATTTGGCAGGACATGGTCTTTATGTCAGGAATGAACCTTTTGCTGTCCATGCAAAAATCTGCCAAATTTGACCAAGTTATAAGCCTTTGAAAAACTGCAGTTCAAACATGTTCAGTGGAGGCTTCTTTGATGTTAGTAGCCAGCAGTAACTGAAGATTCCACCCCTCACTGAGCATGCTCGAGTCTCCCAGCTCTCAGTCCTGTTGCTGACCAGACTGTGCATGTGCAATGCCTACAGAGTGATGGAACATTCTCCATCCCCTACTGCTTGTGTGTGTAACTGGGCTACGCCCAGGCCATCACTACAGAGTTACTGAACATGCTGCAACTCAAGCTCAGGGGGCTCTGAAGAAATTTTCCTGTTTCCAGCTACCTCAGGCTGGGCACTGTGCTCTCAATAAACCTTGGCAGCCAGTGAGCATGGAGGAGGAGGCCATTTAACTTGAATGAAGAGGGGACAGAGGCCAGACCATGGAGAGGGAAAGGAATAAATTGATTCAAGGGTTTGCTGGGACTGGGGAAAGAAGTTTGGAGTTGGAGGTGGGAGACTGGAATAGGGTTACCAGGTAGACTCCTCCAAAAAACCGGACACACTTGATCGTGGGCGGGGCGGAAGGGACAGGCCGGGAGAGGGGTGGGGCTGGCCGGGAGGAAGGGGGCGGGAGGTGGGGGCCGCGGGGATGGCCGGGAGGAAGGGGGACGGGAAGCAGAGTTGGAGGATAGGAGCCGGGGGGGGCTGGACGGGAGGAGGGGGGGCCGGAGGAGGGGAGGCCAGAAGCAGAGCTGGCGGTGGGGGCGCGGTGCAGCCACTAGCTGCAGCCGGAGTCCAACAGGCCGTGCCCCCGGCAGGCACTCCCTCTAGTTGCTCGTAGAAGCCGGGCGGGGGCGGAGGGAGGGGCTGGGAGCCGCTCCCCCCGCCCGGCTTCTGCATGCAACCAGAGGCTCCCAGCTGGGAGGCGGGGCCGTGTTTGGCGCTGGGAGCCTTTGGTTGTGTGCAGAAGCCAGGTGGGGGGAGTGGCTGGGAGTCCCACTGCCACTGCCCCCGCCCCACCCGGCTTTTGCATGCAACCACAGGGCTCCCAGCACCAATCGCGGCCCGCACTCCCACACTCCCGCCAGGCTTCCGTCCGGCGCCCAGCCGGAAATTCAGAAAATACCGGACTGTCCAGTAGAAAACCGGACATCTGGCAACCCTAGACTGGAACTGGTTGGGCAAGGGAAAAAAAGTATGTGATCACATAATTGATGACTGCATTGTTAGTCATATGCACAAAACGGCTGAATAAAATGTTCACAGACAACCTTAAATCTTGCATTTTCTGACATTTGAGTGCTTGATTTTATCATCTTAATAAAGTTATTTTAATATAGGTGTGTGTATGTGTGTGTGTGTACGCAAAATATACATTATTTTATAGAGTTTGTATGTCTGTGTGTCCATCCGTGAGTCTGTTTGTTCAAAAACGCCTTCTAAACAGTAAGAGCTAGGACCACCAAATTCGATATGCAGCTTCTTCTTATCATAACTTAAAGCAAGGTCAGGGTTTGGTTGTGCCAGGAGAATGGGATGCGTGTGGAATATGACTGTTTCACATCAAATGGAAAGGCAAGGCTGTGATAGCAGGGACAGTTATATTCACAAATGACCATGGGGGCAGCAAGCACAGGGGACAGTTATACTCACGAATGAGCACAGGGGAGCAGCTGCTGACTGTCAGCTTGGCCCCCACCTCCTTGGGCTGCCCCAAGGGAGCAGCTGCCCACTGTGTTGCATGGCCACCGCTGCTCTGGGCTGGCCCAAGGGAGAAGCCAGCAGGATGCCTGAATCCCTCCCACCCCCAGGCTAGCTTTGGGAAAAAGCCGGTGGACAGACTGTGCAGACCCCTGCACAGCCCCTCCACACCCGAGGCTGGCCACAGGAAAAGTGGGTGGAAGGCCTTTACACGCCCCACTCCTGCTCTCGTCCAGCTTCGTGGAAAAGCCGGTGGGCAGGCCGCCCAGCCCCCGCCACCCTGGACCAGCCCTGGAGCCTGGCAATACTGTGTAAGTCTTCTAGTATATAATAAGGTCTTGTCTGACTTGTCTTTCTGTTTTGGCAATTATTTATTATATGTTTGAGTAGTGTCCAGTACAGTGGATACCTTATTCTGACTGAGACCTCTGGCCTCTTGTAAGGCATAAATAATATGCATAAACAAATAAAACTCCTACTACTAAATTTTTCCTATCTTTTGGGCATTTGAAGAGAACAAATACATCTAAGAATTAGTCATCCTCCCTTGTTGAGCTTTGAAGCACAACAATTTTCTGTGGACTGGAAAAACTACAATGAATACAGATCTTTTGGAAAGCTCTTGCACATTTTACCATTTTTGGGGGGCAAACATTTAGTTTGGTGATCTAAGAGTTTTAAAGTGAAAAAAATCAACCTATGTGAATAAGGAATACAAACAAATGATGCTACTGCTCAATAATAATCTCAACTCTGAGGAATTGGAAAAGTTGTAAAAAGAAATTTTTACAAATTAATTTATGTCCTCAAAGCAGTCATTTTTAGGTCTACATGTCTGCTATATTCTTAAAATATTATAAAATATCTAAATTATATAAAAATAAATAATTGAAATTCATTTTCTTGGTTGATAGGGCTGATCAAGTTGGTTTTCCAAGTCCCAGCACTGTCACTCACTCATTGCATGATCTCCCTAGATCTCAGTTTTCCCCTCTGTAAAATGTGCATAATGAGGCTTACTTCCTTTGTGAAGTATGACAAGAAGTGTAGATGAACAGTGCAATATTTTATTTTCTCTAGTTCTCTGGAAACAATCCATTCTGAGAAGGCAGTGACTAAAAATTGTTCTTTGATGGCTTTGTGAAATTAGGCTCATGTGATATAAAAAGGAACAAAAATCCTCCATATCAGCCCCTGCCGCTTCCCACAGCTCCCATTGGTTGGGAATGGCAGATGTTCAGATAAACAAACCATTTCACAGCCTGCCAGTGGCTAACCCTGACAAACTGCATGCAGCTGGTGCACTGGAGATTCTCCAACCCTGCTTTACAGTATAATCCTGAGTTCTAAGATGCTGTTTATCCACTTTCTAGGGTCCTCAAGGCAAGGACTGTGGCCAAAACTTTTATAAGTAACTGGTGATTTTGTGACACTTGAGATACTTTAAAGGGAGGCAGCTTTTCAAGAAGTACTGAAGACTCTTCTTTTGAAAATCCTAGCTCTACTGAAATAATTGAGAGTTTGGCTATCAGCATCAGTGGAGCCAGATTTCACCTCAGTTGTCTCCAGACAGGAACCCAGAATCCCTAGTCATAGCCTGTGTTATTCTGCAGACAGATAGCCGTATGTGCAAATGCTAGAAAACAACAATGGATACTACAATACCAAATACAGAGGAGGAAGAAATGCAAAAAAAAAAAAAAAAATGTTTCTTGATCTATTTTAAGTGTTTGTGACATCATCAACTACTGCAGAAGAAACTCAGAACTAACTTCAAGACTCAACAGATAAGTCAAAGAGGAACTGATTTTAGTATGCTCTGTTTTAAATTATGTGTAGCAGCAATTTCAGCCTACACAAAGTTGTATCTATTGCTGCTGAGTTAGTTCTCAAAAATGTTATTGTTGGGGTTGTTGATACATAAGAGCCACAATACTTTTTTGTGTGAGTCGCATAAACACATCTACATGCTCAAGAGTTCTCTCAATTTTGTTGGATGAAGGAAACACAAAGATAGGGCTGGAACATGCACCCCCAAACCTCAGTGAAGCCAATGAGAGTTGTGTGAGCACAAGTTATGTAGCACTGAGGAAAGTTATGTAGCACAGAGGAAAGTTATGTAGCATCAAGCCTATACACAAGTATATCTATTACTGCTGAGTTAGTTCTCAAAAATCTTATTGTTGGGGTTGTTGATACATAAGAGCCACAATACTTTTTCATGTGAGTCACATAAACACATCTACATGCTCAAGAGTTCTCTCAATTTTGTTGGATTAAGGAAACACAAATATAGGGCTGTAACATACATCCCAAAATCTCAGTGAAGCCAATGAGAGTTATCTGGACTAGGGATTTAAGCAACTAGTCGACTACCTGATAACAAAATGCTTACCAGGTAGTCAAGTAGGAACTTGACTAGTTGCTTCCTCCCCCCCCTTGCTGCCTCTATCAGCAAGGGGGGAGCAGGAGCCAGCGCTGCAGGGAGCCGGCTTAAAAGCTAGTTCCCCAGCACTGTGTCCACGGGGGGCAGTGGAGTCAAAGCGGGGAAACTGTGCAAACAGGGATTGAAACAGTCCTGCTTTGAGCCGGTCCTGACTGCTGCTCCTCTCCCTTTGAAATGTACAAGAGCCACCTGCAGCTCTTGTACATTTCAAAGGAAGAGACACAGAGGGGAACTTGTGCCAGCGGGGACTGCTTTGTTCCCCACTGGTGCAGGTTGCCACTACCTACTGCCCTTTGAAATGTACAAGAGCCATCGGCGGGATAGCAAGCGTCCCCCTTATCAACTAATCGAGTAGTCAATGGAAATTCCATCGACTACTCAATTGGCTGATTGACATTTAACATCCCTAGTCTGGGCACAAGTTTTGTAGCATTGAGGAAAGATTACTTATACATCTTAAAGAAACAGTAAAGTCCTCCCTTTTTCTGTCCCAAAAGAGATTGCTTCAAAAGGCATATTTAGCGTTTTGCAGCTTTGGGAATAATACTCTTATCTTCACAAGGTTAAATATATCTTTGAAGCACAGAACTCTGCTCACAGAACAGCAAAATGCTCTACACATGATAAAAAAAATCTATTAAAATTAAACTAAATCTTCAAGAAGAAATTATTCAGAAAGTGGTACTTTAAGACACCCTAAAATCTAACAGACTGATTCAGAGAAGCAAAAGTTTTGCTAGGTTCTTCAAAAATCCTTAATTAACACGGTCAGATAACAAAGACACTTAGGAATAATCTTAAATTTTAGGGAATATAAATAACATTGTAAAAAACAGTATAAGTAATTGATTTGAAATATGCATGGGTCACAGCCTATTACAAATGTTCATTATCCATAACTCTGAAGTTGTGTAAACACATGTCAATGATGTAATTAAAAATTAAAATCAATCATGGCTAGGTCAGGATACATAAAATATCTGACGAGATCCATTCTGAGTTAAAAGTAGTTCTAGTATCTGAAATGTTCAAGACCATACTGTAGTGGAGCCAAAGAAAATTAAAGAAGTGGCTGCTTTCATGATTTATGCCTTTTTCATATAAAGGATCTTTTCTTCTATCGCTTGCATGTGGCACAAGGGTGCGTTTTAAAGTTTGCAGTATTCTTATAAAACATTAATCCCAAAATACTAGAACATACAGATATTTTCAGCCAGGAATGTATATCACACATTTTTCTCTTTAGTGTAAAAGACCACAATTTGTAGAACGTATCAACAACAGAAGTGTAGCCCACTTTATACTAATGCTATCACGGCAGTCAAGGCAACAGGAAAGGCTAGTTTCTATAACTTTCAAGTTTTAAAAACTGCGATAATCTACAGGCATACAAAAATTGTAGCACTGCTGTTTTTTAAGCCCTTGGTCCAGTAATCGCCTTATTTCAAAATCCTTTTCAGAATGAATAGAAAAAGAAATGCTATTAACAAGTGCTATATATGCATAACTAATAACATTAAGTGGATTCTTACAGGTCATCAGGGCTGGCCTTACCATGAGGCGAACTGAGGCGGCTGCCTCAGGTGCCAGACTGTGCGGGCGGCGCCACTAGGACCCAGAGTGTAGAAAATTGTGTCTGCTGCTGGTGCATATGTATTCTCTCTGCTCTAGATGCACAGAGATGGTGGAGTGCTGTGCTGGAGGAAGGAGGGCACAAGAGACATACCAGGCAGGCAGGAGAAAAGGTGGCATGGGGGCATCATTTGAGCTCCCTGCCTCAGGTGCCAAAATGTTGTGGGCTGGCCCTGCAGGTCATAAAGCTCAAAGGTTTGAAAGATCCAGAAAAACAGATCTGAGTCTGAACACTTCACAGGACTCTTTCAGTTCTGGTGTATGCTTACAATTTAGGTCAACACAGCTACGGTGCTCAGGAAGTGAAAAATCCACTACCCCTCCTGCAGCTGCAGCTAACTTGACAGAAGAATGCTTTTATCAAGCTAGCCACCATAACTCGAGGACATGGTGTTCCTACTGCAATGGAAAAGCTTCTTCATGGCTGTGGGATGCATTTTCATTGTGGAGTTAAACCCACATAGCAGTGGCACCACAGTCAAGCATCTATATTCCCCTTAGCGTAGACCTGGCTTCAGGCTCCAGCGTGCCTTTCTGAGGACAGATTAGAGTTTTCTTAACTAAAAAGTAAGGATGTTAAGTATCGGGTAACTGACTAATTGAAAAGTCGATGCATTTTTTGCTTCGACTCTTCAATTAGTCGATAGAGCGCCTCTGCCTTTGAAGTGTAGCAAAGGCCTAGGGCTGTTGCTACACTTCAAAGGCCAAAGCGCCGAAGCCTGGGGTCAGCTGGGGACTCCCCCACTGACCCTAGGCTCTGTGTGGAGCTGCCATTTTGAAACACCACGGCAGTCTTTCAAAGCTGCAGTTCCACGGGGCATTGCCGCTTGGAGCCCAGGATCAGCTGGGGAGCCCCCAGCTGATTCCAGGTTCCCTGCAGCATTCAAAGTGGCAGTGCCACATGGAGCAGATGACCCTAGGCTCCGTGTGGCGCTGCCGCTTTGAAGTACCCCTTGCTTCTCCCCCAGCTTGCTGCCTCTATCTGATAGAGGCAGCACGATGAGAGGAAGCAGCTAGTCGACTAGTCCTTCACATCCCTACTAAAAAGTCTTTTGTTATACTACAAAACACAGAAAGGTAACTCCTAGTAGTCATACCTAAATTTTGCAAGATAAAAGATTTAAGTTCTCTGGAAATATGATCTTGCTATACCAGATGTCAATATATTCTGCCATATATTTCATGTTATAGCATTCTCAGATGATGACTCAGCATGTTGTTCATTTTAAGAACACTTTCACTGCAGATTTGACAAAACGCAAAGAAAATACAAATGTAAGATTTTGATAGCTACAGCATTCAATCCAAAGTTTAAGAATCTGAAGTGCCTTCCAAAATTTGAGAAGGTCAAGGTGTGGCGTATGCTTTCAGATGTCTTAAAAGAGCAACTCTTTGATGCAAAAACTACAAAACATGAACCCCCAAAAAAGAAAATTGGTCTGCTGGTGGCATCTGACTTAGACAATGAAAATGAACATGTGTCAGTCTCCACTGCTGAATTGCTATTGAGCAGAACCCATCATCAGCATGGTACCTGTCCTCTGAAAAGGCGGTTAAAGTATGGAGGGACATATGAATCTTTAGTGCATCCAGAATGTAAATATCTTGCAATACAAACCACAGCAGTGCCGTGTGAATAACTGTTCTCACTTTAAGGTAACATTGTGAAAAATAAGTGAGCAGCATTGTCTCCTGCAAACTTGTTTGTCTAAGCGACTGGCTGAACAAAAAATAAGACTGAGTGGACTTTTAGACTCTTAAGTTTTACACTGATTTATTTTTTGAATGCAAGCTTTTACTACAGAATTCTGCATTTGTAAGTTCAACCTTCATGATAAAGAGATTGCACTACAGTACCTGTATTAAGTGAATTGAAAAATACTATTTCTTCTGTTTTCACAGTCAAATATTTGTAACTGTGGTGTGTGGGAGGAGGAGGAAAATGCAGGCTCTCACCAGGTCCTGGACCACTGCAGCTCTGCATTTTAAATGTAGTAAGAGCCAGGTGGCTCTCAGTCCATTGAAAATGCAGAGGCACAGTTGTCTGGGAGCCAGCACAAGCCAAGACTGAGAAGTCCCAGCTCCTGCCAGATCCCGGACCACTGCACCTCAGCCTCCCCTGCTCCCTCTCCCCACATACCGGCTCCTGTTCCCCCTTGCTGCCTCTGATACAGAGGAAGCGAGTAGTCGAGTAGTTACTCGACTACCTGATAAGTCGAGGCTTCTTGGATAGTCAACTACTTGCTTACATCCCTAGCCAAATCTAGGACCTACCCCTGCTGCCTGTGCGCCCAGCTCTTACTACATTTAAACTGCAGAGCTGCAGCAGGGGTAGCTCCTGGACCCAATGGCGAGCCAGGACAGAGCACCTCCCCATACAAATTGTATCAACTACACAATTAGACAATTATCTGTTTCTTAACAACCTTACCCTCAAAGGGAGTTAGGTGCCTAAATCTGGGCTGGAGATAGGTGCCTAGCTCTGCTAGGATTCTCAGCTGTGCATGCTCTCCTGGAGTTAGCCAACCAAGTGGTAGCATGCAAGAAACAGAGGCGGGGGTGTTGCTAGTGATAGCCTTTTAGCCCAATGTTCAGCACACTCACTTGAGACATGGGAGACCCAGGTTCAATTCCCCTCTTCTACCACCTGTGGTAAAGGGAGAGAAGAGTACCCTAACTATTGAGTGCTGGGATATTCAGAGGGATAGGATTGCCAGGTGTCTGGTTTTGAACCTGACAGTCCAGTATTTGAGCTTTCTGTTTAGAAAACAAATTGAGAAAATATAAATAAGAAAATATAAATGTCCAGTATTGTCTAAATAAGATGTAATGTAGATTGTGATGTAATGTCAAGTGTGTCCAGTATTTTTGTTGAAACCATCTGGCAACCCTACAGAGGGAGAGCATGCTTAGTGTCCGCTGTTGAAGTTTTTCCACTGTGTATAAACAATTAAATATGCACAGCGCCAAAGGCAGTGTGAGAATGACTCTATGGCCCTGTGATTAGGGCACTCACCTGGGACATAACAGACCAAGGTTCAGTCCCACTGCACCACTACATATTTAATTACCACCAACTCCTTTCACAGGCCATTTTGCATAAGGTTAGTCTTGTTCTGAAAATACCTATCAGTACCTAGCTCCTCAGGCAAGACAGGCAAAGGAGTGCCTAGCTTGTGGGGTTTGGCTTTAGGCGTGAGATAGCCAGCCATCATCCCCAACCCCCTGGGGCCTAGACTGAAACTGCACTGTGGATGATTACTGGCAGAATATTAGGCATCTAAGGGACTTTAACAGGAAATACAGGCGCCTACAGAGTTAAGTAGCAACTGAGTGAGGTTTCTGGGGATCTCAGTGGTACCTAATTGTTGGACTTCAATCCCTAAAACTTTTTTGTGAATCTACTTGTAATAGCTTTATTTTCAAAGGTGATCAAAATAAGCTGACAATTACGGCCCTCAGTATTTTCAAAAAGTCAGGAAGCAAGATTTTTTTAAATTATGGTCTCTTAGAAATATGAAATTGCAACCTGCAATGACACTAAATTGAAATTGAAGTCAGCAATCCCATTATTTCAGCAGATTATTAATTGGCCCTGAAATTCAACTGGGCCAAAAGAGCCAAATACTGTTCCCATCATAGTCAATGAAAAAAATCTAATTAACTTTGATGGAAGCAAAAATAGACTCTTAATGTCCTTATCTCAGGAGCAAATTTTTTCTTGTGATTTGAATAAGAATGGTGTCATTTTTGCATATCCATGGAGATTTGTTTTGCTTTAAAAACAAATCATTACAAAATGAAGGATATGATACTTCAAAAATGATGTTAAATAACATGAAACATCTGATTTTGCTATCTCACAAAGCCAGAAGATCAAACAAGAACTAGATTTGCATAAAGCGGAATTCTCTCAAATCAGCACTATAGCAGCAGGAGGGGTTGTTAAATCAAGAAACATTGTGTTATCTTGGATGGCACTAAATTACTATAAAAACAATCTGATCAGACCAAATGCTCCTTGATACCAAGTCACTTCCTCAGGATCTTGAAGCAGAATTCACTCTCTTTCTATATATTATAATTTAAAAAAAAATCAGATTTCAAATAATAATTATCATGATATTTATATAAGAAGATTTACCCGGCATTGCTTGGGTCCTTCATTTAAATACATTTTATTTTTCTTCATTTAAATCATTTTTCTGGGGCGGTGCTGTGGATGAGGTGTTCAGTATGCAGACTGCCCTGCAGAGCAAAGATAACCCCGGCCCTCTCTCCCTGCAGCAGCTTGGGACGAGGTGAGAAGCGCCTGTCCATGGCCTCTGCGGCTGCAGCGGGCACAGCCCAAGGAGGGGCACATGTCCGCCAACTGGGGGACAGACATACACACAAACAGACATACAAACAACTCTCTGAATTATATAAGAGATAGCTGTCTCTTTCTCCACCCTACCCTGTGTTGGCTCAATGGTGTATAGCTGTCCCGGTCCCCATCTCTAACCTTTTGCTGCTCCCCATGGTCATTCTGCCCTTCCTGTCAGACCCCCTCCCTTTCCATTTTATGAAAAACAATCAAATTCCAGGCACATGCCATTGTCCTGGCACAACCAAACCCTGACCCTGCTTTAAGTAATTATAAGAGGAATCTGCATATCGAATTTGGTGGTCCTAGCTCTTACCATTTAGGAGGAGTTGAACAAATTCATAGATGGATGGACAGAGATGCACATTTCCAAAATATATAGTAAGATATGGAAGTACAGAAGTAAGTTTCACTTTCTCTTGATGACACAGTTTTAAAATGTATTCTCTAGCTGATTAACTTCTTGCATCAGGCACTTTAATATAAGAATACAATAAAGAGAAGCCAATTCAAGAGTGTCTTTTTGGCAGCCTAGGAAGTCCTGAGCAAGTTTAACTTTAAAGAAGTTTCCTCTGGTAGAGAACAAGAGTAGTAACAGTGCCTGGCCTACCTTGCAAGTGAATGATCCCACTAATGAAGCTATGTCTGAAGTGCAGCAAGTTCAACTGCACACTCAGGCAGAGCCCAAAGGGTGAAGCAAGACTCATATTATCCTTTTTTTAGGGGAGAAAAACACCTGATAACCCCAAGGCATCAGTGGTATTCAGAGCTCCCCATTCACTGTGCCCTGAGTTCCCAAATAGTGTTATGTCAGAAGACCTCAGGATAGAGAGATTAAGGATAAACTATAGAGAGCAGCTTTCAGTGCACCAAATGGGTGGAGTTAAATGCTGGTGACAATTTTCCATTGAATCCTTTTGGGGTGGAAAATGGTTTCTCAATTGCACTGAGAATTTCATGAAAAAAATTATTTCATTGAAAAATTGGGGGGTTTTGTCAAAAACCTGAAAATCCAACATCTTCAGATTTCAGCAAATAAAAAAGTTTGATTTTCAGGTTTTCTAAGTAACACCATACAAGTAAAAAAAAATGAATGAAAATGAAAAAAATGGTTCATCAAAAATTTTAGCAGAGAAAGAAAAAAAAATCCCTTCTTCAGATCAGCTCGAGAATGAAATATACAGATCCCACTATTGTGAATTGTTCTGATGAATTACATCTTTTATTTCCATTCACCTTCAGAGGTGCTGCGTTAGGAAGCATCTTTCTTCCAGTTAAGAAAGGGCAAATGTTGAAGTAAACAAGTGTTGTTCTAAGGTCACTGTACAACACTGCTCAAAGACAGGTAAGGTTCTCCATCTCCAGCAGTCCTGACACCTTCTGGCCCACTTGTATATTTCAAGAAGAAATATACAAGAAATATAATGATGACTCTTGATCATCCAGCCACTTTAGTTTTTGTTCAGTTTTCTCAAGGCCTCACCCAACACGTGCTCATACTACAAAAATATATCCACTCATATTTTAAAAAGTGATGAGGGATTTTGGATGATTTCATTCATGAGAGGTCAGAATGACTGACACACACTACAGAGGCCTGATTTCCAGAAAGTGCTGAGCACCTGACTAAGTATCTTTGTGATCAAATTCAGAAGAATTCTTTACGATTGCCTCTATTGGGAGCCTGGATGCACTGGTCACAAATACTATATGCACAGATTCATCAAATGTTTTAAGGTGGGAACCAAAAGTTTGCATTTGAAACTAGGGATATGATGATTAACCGGTTAACTGGTGGAGCTGGAGCAGCTCCCAGCCCACCACAGGCAGGGACACTACAGCCCGGCCAGAGCAGCCCCAGCCTGCAGTGGACCTGGCCATGGGCAAGGGCGCTCCAGCCCAGCCAGAGCAGCTCCTGCCCATGGCAGTGAGGCCTCTCCAGCCCAGCTGGGCTGGAGTAACCTAGCACTCCTTCTTAATCAGTTAACTGGTTAACCAATTAAACAGGATTTTAGATCCCTATTTGAAACCACTTCACAGGAGAAAAATATTACCACAGAATCTAAACCTGCATATGAGCTGTCCAGTGGCTGCCTTTAAACACTCAGACACTGAAGCAAACAAAACAAAAAAATACTGCAGCAAACTTTTTAACAGAATCAGAGTGAGATGGGAAAAGGAAATGAATCAGACAACACAGGTGCTCAGTACAATGCCTTTATGCTTCAGTGGCGCCATGTAGTCATGTTTACTGGTCATGTAGTCATAAGCAAGTTGCCATTACTGTAAAAAACAGGGCCCAATTCTGTGACATACCCAGCACCCCCGACTCCTGTTTAAGATCGCAGCCCTGTACAATGGAAGTGAAAGGGAGTTTTCAATACAGACCACTAAATGTGAATGAGGAGTGCTGGTCTTCTAATTACTAGATCAAGCCAAAAAATTATATTAAAATACATAAGATTTTTTACTGAGTTTTATTATATTTGGACCACATACATTTTTTCCTTAACTTTGTTTGCAAATCCCTGCCCCTCCCCCCCACACACATCCATTTTTTTAAAGAGCCTTTCTCTTTCTTAATGTATTCATCCTCAAAATCTAAGTGGATCATATATTATATTCCTAATAATGCTATTCCAAATGTTATGTTCTCCGACATCTGATGTAAATTTCCTAAAAGAATAAAAAATAAATCTATAGCTTAAGAACATGTTTGTGGGATAAAAATCCTCAATTTTGAAAAAAAAATTCTAATGGAATTATTATAAGGTAGACTTTCATATACTACTCATTTTGTCTTTGGTTAACTCAATAAATTATATTTACTTTATAATGAACAAAAACATCCATTTCATTCTAGCATAGCAAAACTCTTTTTAAACGGATTTTGAAATCGGGGTCATTTTAGTTTTTGACAAAAAATCAGAGCCATGTATTCTTGAGCCTTTAACTACATTTTCTCTTCAGTCATCCCTTATCATTATGTTGGAACCTTACTGCTAATTACCAAACCACACACATAGTAAGTAAGAGTTAGAAATATACATTTTGAAATTTCTAATATAAAAGTTTCTACTCTTCCGGGGTCAGACCTTCAGAAGTGCTAATCAAATCGATTGCTTATAAGCCACTTTTTCATAGATTCCTGATTAAGCTTGGAATATCTAACAAGGACTGGACTAACCCTTGTTTACAGGATTTCTGTTCATATGCACAGTGATGTATCGAAAGCACTGTCGAACTTAGTGTGGCTTGCTTAGTCCAAGCTTTCTGTTATTTGGCCTTCCTCTCTCTGACAAATATGAACAAAACCAGGTTAACTCACCTAATCCATCTGAATCCAGACTGGTTTATCATTCAACTGCTGAGACTTCTTATTTTACTCAAATTCTTCAAAGCCCAGAAGAAGGGGAATAAGAAAACATGCCACTTACACTAGAAGCTGGTGCTGTTTTCCTCTGCTGTATCACCACTCCTCGGGGTTGCTTCTACCATGGTAACTGAGGCGATTGTTTCTAAACAGAAAACCAAATGTTTAGAATTGCTACCCGTTTCAGCGCTGGGGGGCTCCTCTGTTGTCCTCGGCACTAGCTTTGTGTTTATGGCAACCCAAATGGTACCTTGTCAGCACAGGAAATCCTGAGATTCCAGATAAAGTTTTTCGCGGTGGTACAGAGCAAGCCACGGGTGGGGTGCACTGGGCACGATGCGATACAGAAGCGTTTCTTGGGTTAAAGCAGCTCTACGGTGAGGGGTGAAGGTGGGGGTCAGAGTCCCCCCAGCGCTCGCCCTGCCTGCGCACACCCCCGCCCCCACCTCCTGGGGAGAGAGGCAGCCCCTCCCCTGGCTTCTGGAGGAGCCCGGCTCTGTGCGGCTGCCCTACAGAGCAGCCCGCCCCGCCTCGGAAATGCAGCTGCCTGCACCGCTGAGCACAAGGCAGGATGGGCAGGTCCCGCGGGGGAAAGGCCTCGGGGCTCCTCTGGATGCCTCCCCAGCCCCGCAGCGCGGCGGCGCCAGCCCTGCGGCTTCCAGGGTTTCTCCAGCGGCCAGTGCGGCGCCTGCCGCGGGCGGTACCTGGAGGCGGCGGGGCTGGCGGGCAGATGCCGCGGCGCAGCGCGGGGAGGCGGATGCCGAGCGCCAGTCTAGCGGGGCTGGATGCCGGGCTGCGGCCACGTTCCAGGGCAGCGGGACGGCGCGCGGGCTCCTGCTTCCCGGCTGGGCGCTCGGCGCCGCCAAGACCGCTGTCCCGGCCCCTCCTCCCGCCGCCTCGCTGCTGCTGCTGGTGCTGCTGTGCCGGCTGCCGCCGCTGGGCGACCCTGGGCTCCGCGCCGACGCAAGGGGCTCCCCCGCGGGGGCATCTCCTCGCCTGGGCTGCGCCAGACACTCAGCGCGGCTGCCTGGGGGAGGCACCGGGTCACCCGTCTCGGGGCGGGGCCCGGCCCAGCCCAGCCAGGGCTCACGGCTGGGCATATTCTGCAGGGTTCATGTGCCTCACATGACATCATCGTTCATCTTTAAGTCCTGGAGGCTCCTGGGGGTGGCAGCCCAAGGCCCGGGGCTCCGCTCACTCAGTGAGAAGATCTCCAGGCCTCGCCCCCACAAGTCCTGCCAGCCCAGCCTGGCCGCAAGCCTTGGCCCCTACCAGCAGCGGCCACTCACCACTGCCTGGCACAGGACCCCAATCCCCGAGGCACCTTCCAGCCCACTGACCAATAGGAACAGGGACGTTGGTCTCCTCCTCATCCACTACCTCCTGGCAGCCCCCATTAGGCATCAGGCCCTGGGTTCCTGCCCTGCCTGGGCTCCCCAGCCAGTCCCTCCTCATTCTCCACTCTGTGTCTTTTAGCCCCCGGCCTGTGAACAGGTGAGTACGGTCATGCAGGTAACGAATGCTCTGAGATCAATGGGGCCATTGCTTTCGGAAATGTTCCCCACACTAAGATCTAAAGCGAGGGTGTCACCCAGGGGCTGCAGTTCCTCTGGCTTTCCCTTCCCATCGGGAGGCTGCTCTGTTTTCCCTGAATATGCTCCCCCTCCTTCAGACAGGTGATTTCATAATGTGTTCATAGACAGTTTACTTAGTAGTACAACAGTATCTGTGATCTATGCTCTGAACAGTAGTGCTGAATGAAGAATAGGAATGATATGAAGTTCCTGAATAGATTCCTAATGTTACAAGAGGACTAAAGAATATTTTTGAAGTACTATTGATAAAAGTACATTTTTGAAATACTATTGATAAAAGTACATTAGTCATTACCAGGAACTCAAGGAAAAGATTACAGTGTAATATTAATAATAATTTTTTTTCCTTATGTGACTCCCCACCAGAGACTGTCAGTTACCTTATGTTTGTACAGTGCCTCACTCAAGTGCCCCGATCTCATAGCCTGTTGGTGCTACAGTAAAATGCATGTTAATAACAACATGAAAAAATAGTGAAAATACAATATTTGAATTAATTTAAGTTGCATCATAGTTGAATTACTTGTGGGTAGTTTACATCTAAAGAAAAAGGAAACAACAACAATCATTTCTCCCATTTGGCAGCCAGCTTCAATTCTTTTCCAGAGAATGACAACAGAAAATGTTATGGAAAGTCTTTGACCCTAAAACTCGGTCATGGAAATAAACCTTAAGAGGTCTGGGATCTTTAAAATGGCATTAGCAATGACAGTGACTCTGACAGAATGAAAATTAAAAGTGCAAATAACTCTTCCAGCAATTCATAAAATATAGATTAAGAAGAGCTGTTAAAAGCAAGTATTTTTACTGACCTACTGAGAGTATTGTCCACAATCTTTGAAAAATGTCAAGTCCCCAGGAGAACAAGAGCTCAGAAAAGGAGACAAATTTCTGCATTGGAGGAAGCAGCTGTGAAGGACTTAGAGACAGCTGATGAGAAAACGTTCAAAAAAATGAAAATATATAAACACTGTGTGGAGGATCTAGAAAACTAACAGGATTAGAGACATCAGGGTTGCTGGACTAAATGAAATATGAACTGGAACAGGACCTTGAGCAAAAGTACATTCTAAAAGATATATGTAACTCTGACCTTTCTGGACTTCCTACACAATCTAGTCCAGAAACAACCCATTACTTTCCAGCTCAAACAGAGGACCTTTAGAAATAATTAAAGGATCCAGAACTGAGATTTTGACTTGTTCCTCTTTCTGGAAATGAAGAAGGAAGTTGCAAGCTGGCAGACATGCTGGACAATTGATGGGTAGGGAGACCCATATTTCTTTCTATTTGAACTAAACTATTGTCTTTATTGCAGAGAATTCTCTCTTCAGGAGTTAAAAACTTTCCAAAAATCTAAATCCTGCCAGATTTTGACTGTGAATGGGAGGCTAGGAAGACATAGTTAGCACTCCAATAAAGGCAAGAGCATTAAGTGCTAAGTCTATAATAGTAGATTCAGTCCCTGAAGCTACGTCTAGACTACAGGCTTCTTGTGCAAGAACCTTTTTTCGGCAGAGATCTTCCAAAAAAACGTCTTGCACAAGAGCGCGTCCACACACAAAAGCACATCGAAAAAGCGATGCGCTTTTGCAAAAGAGAGCGTCCAGACTTATTGGACGCTCTCTCCCATAAAAGGCTACCCGGAACCACTTCAGGCAGGGCTTTAGGTCACCAGTTGCTTCTGAGTGCTGGTGCTGAAACCTTGCAGACACGCACTTAAAGGGACCCCCCTGGACCGCCATTTCTCTGCTTCTGCTGTGTGCTTCCTACCTCTTTGAGGGACAGCAAAGCTTCAGCAGTGCCTGCTGTGGTTGCCCTGTTCTTTTTCCCTTGTGCCATGGAGCCAGAGCTGCGCCTGGGCATGCGATGGCTCCACACAGCCATGCTGCAGTTTTTGCAGCATTTACTGCCAGCTGCCTTCCTGTTCCTGCATGACCTAGACCCCAAGCTCATTCTGGGGACCCTCTCCGTGGCTGTGGCAGTTCCACTCTACCAACCGCACCCCACAATGGAGAGGCATTTTTGGAGGCTGGACACCACTTCGGACTGGTGGGACCTGCTGGTCATGGGGTGGTGGGACGACCAGCAGTGGCTCCAAAACTTCTGCATGCGGAAGGCCACCTTTTTGGAGCTGTGTGCCTGGCTCGCTCCTGCCCTCTGAAGACACCCACTTGTGGCCTGCCAACCCCCTGAAGAAGCGGGTCGCCGTCGCCGTCACCCTCTGGAAGCTCACCTCCCCAGACAGCGACCGGTCGGTGGGCAACCAGTTCGGCATGGGGAAGTCCACCACTGGGGCCCTCCTCATGGAGGTAAGGCATTCTCGGGCTGCAGTCCCTGCAGGGCAGGAGGAGAGTGTTGGATAAGGGGGACCTCGGGAGTGGGATGCTGGGTGCTGGGAGGGGTGGAGTGGAGGTGGGGGGGAAACTCCATCCCCAGCATCTTGTGCTGTCCCGCCCCCACACAGCTGTGCTGCTGGGGTTGGGAACGGCCTCGTAGGAGGTGGCTTCTGGGGTGTTTGGGGGGGGCTGGCCCTGGTCCTCCTCCGGGGTGACCTCTGGCCGGACGATGACGGGGGGTCTCAACCCCGGAGTCCACCAGCATGGGTGGGGAAGACATTTCCCCTCCCGCCAGGATATGGTACAGCTCTCTGTAGTAGGGTCAGGTTTCCTGCCTCTGCGCGGGAGCTGCGCTCAATGGCCCAGACATATTTCACTCCCAAACTGTTCCATGGTCTGGGGTGGGTGTCCGCACTCTGCAAGGGACGCGGCCATCCGGCCATAAATGTCGATGTTTCACCGCTTGGCCTGGGGATCCTGCAGCGTCTCCTCCTCACCCCACACCTCGAGGAGGGACTGGACCTCCGGGCCTGACCGCAAGGGGGCACGTGTCTTCATCCCCCTGGGTGGGTCCTGGGACCCCTGGGGCTGCTCCCTGCGAGGGCCAGAGAGGTCACAGGGGACTTCAGGGGTGGACATGGCTGGCAATGGCTGTGGCAGGAACAGCCGTGCGGTCAGGGTGCTGCTCTCTGTCCACCTTGCTGCCACAAGGCTTGTCTAGGGTCCCTGCAGCTTTAAGAGGGGCCATGAGACAGGAACTATAGAATTGTGATTAGTTTGGAGTGGCCACCAAGGCACCTGTGCTTTTTCCTGGAGGCCTCTTCTTCCGCAAAAAATCCCTCCTTCCCGTCCACACACGCCTTTTTGGGAAAGAGCTCTTTCACAAAAAGGCTCCTTCCTCATAGAATGAGGAATACCAATACCGCAAAAACCCCTCTGTTCTTTCGATTAACCGTCGAAAGAATGCACTTGCAGTGTGGACGTAACTCAGGTTTTGTCGGAAAAATGGCTGTTTTTCTGACAAAACTCTCTAGTGTAGACATACTCTGCGTCAGGAAAGCACAGAAGCACATGATTAACGTTAAACGTGCTTCATGCCACTGAAGACAATGAGACTGAAATCAATGGGATTAAAGCACATGCTTAGAATTAAACTTGTGCATAAGTGCCCGGATGTATAAGGCTGCCTTCCTGAAGTGAGGCCCTAAAAGTGGGGTAATAAACTAAAGATGGGATTTTCAAAGGAGCCTATGGGAGCAAGGCCTGAATTCAAAGAGAGCTGTAAGTCTGACTCTCCTAGATTCCTTTGACAATCCCAGCTAAGAGCTTTAAGTAATATTTAAGTTCCCATTAGCAAGCATATGATTTTGCAGAACTTGTGGTTTCCAGTGCTTTTACTCAGTCATAGATTTCAAGGCCAGAAGTGACCATCTAGTCTGACCTCCGGCAAATGCAGACCACAGAACCTCACTCCTGCAGCAGGCCAGGAATAAAGTACTAAAGTCCTCAAATTTCGATGTAAAGATTTTAGGTGATAGAGAATCAAACGTTTACTTTTGAGGATAATGCTATAGCTAGAGAAATAAAGCAGCCCGCATGAACAATTCAGCAGGGTTAGAGGTGGAATATTAAAATATCATGAAATCCAGCCTATGTTTTCTTTTCTTGATTTCGTTCCAGTACTCCTAACTTCTAACTCCTGGTGGCACCTTAAAGAATTCTCTGTCCTTGATGTTTACTCCTTTCAAATGCTTGTAAATAGTTATGCTCCCCAGACTGTCTTCACTTAGCCTATTCACTCTTTGCTCATAGGCCTGTCTCTCCAATCATGTTGCTTTTCTCTAACTCCCACCTACTTATTCATTTATTTGATATGACATAGTGGCCTGTAACCCTGCCATTGTTAGCGTTTCCTAATCTGGATTTTTGGGTTATTTTTATTCAGTTACCAAAGAGTGTTAAGTGTTGATCAACTTCTAAGTAGGGATGCAAGAGAGTAGTTGATTAGTTGACTACTTGCATTCCCCCTACACTTTGCTGCCTCTATATCAGAGGCAGCGGGGGGGAGGGGGAGAAGAGCAGGAGCTGGTGCTGGGGGGGAGCCGCTTAAAAGCCGGTTCCCCCCAGCACTGTCTATGCCCCCTCCCCCCCGTTGCCTCTATCAGAGGAAGGGGGAGAGGGATAGGAGAGGCTGCTCCAGCAGCAGCCCCTGGCCATGGGGGGTCCCAGAGAAACTTGGGACCCCGTCCATTTACTGCCGCAAAGTAGCCCCTGTCCACGGCCAAGCCCTGAGGCCAGGGGCTGCTTCGTGGGTAGCAGCCCCTGTCCACGGGGAGTCCCAACCTCCCGCTGGGACCCTCTGCGGACAGGGGCTGCTACCGGCTGGGCAGGCAGCCCCACTCTGTTCCAGCTTGTGTCTGGACCAAACCCCACTGTGGCTCAACAATTTGAAAGGCAGTAGGAGTGGGGCAGCTGCCTCCCAGCTACTACTGCATTTTAAATTGCAGAGCTGCAGTGGGGTTTGGTCGCCGACCTGGTACGAGCAGGGACTGAGCTGGGCTGCCTACCTGCCCGGCTCCTAAATTTAGTGGACTGAGCGGGGCTGCTTTCCCCTATCAAGTAGTTGATAAAAATTCTATCGACTACTCCATTACTAAAATAACCTAAATTTAACATCCTTACTTCTCAGTAGCCAGTTTACAGTCAAGGAAAGATCCTTGATATGGTGAGGCAAAGGAGCTTCCATTGACAACTATAGCACAAGTTTCTTAAGTATGCATGCTTAATGCATAGTGATATGTGAGCTCCTCATAGAGCTCTTGGTTCTTTAATGGGAGATGATGTTTCTCAGCTATGGACTCCTTTCAGGATATGTGCAACACTCAAGAATGGGAATTTTCTGGGTGCTGAAAATAAATAAATAAAAATTAGGCTCCAGAAGAATAATTCTTATTAGAGGACACTGATGGTTTTATACTTTAATTATACATTTGGTAACAAGCTGAGAGCTGGGTCATAGCAACAGAAGTTCAATATTTATAAAAGTGCAACTGAGAGGTTCTAAATTCTCACGTGTATGCGCAGAATTAATTTTGTTATGTGCACCAATATGGAGGTGATATGTGGTGGGGGTGAGGCTGAGGGGTCCAGCAGGGGATGCAGGCTGTGGGGTGGGTCCAGAGATAATGGGTTTGGAGTACAGGCTGCCGAGGAGCTGCGGCAGGGAGAGGACTGTCCCCAGCCCCCTCTTCTCACAGCAGCACCTGGGTTGAGGGGGGAGGCACCTTTCCCTAGCCACAGCAGCTCCAGGGCTGGGGAAGAACTCCCCTTCTCTTCCCAGCCCGCAGCAGCTTCAGAAGCACCTTTCTCTGGCCATGGTAGGTTTGAGGCTGCCACAATCCTGAGTGTCTGCATGGCCCTTGATAGGCTGCTCTGCAGCGGTGTGTTCATGCGGTTTAGTGGGAACTTAGGCTCAAAATTACTTCTACTGACATAGGTATTGAGATACTATGGACAAGTGTGTGTTATTATTAATGCCTACATAATAGATAGCAGTCAATGGGAATTTTGTCATTAACTTCAATGGGAATAGGACCAGGCCCATACTTTTTTTTTGGAATACTCGGTGCAGATTAAATGGATCCTGATCCTGCAAAGACCTATTCAAGTGAGTAGCTATGTATAGCAGAATAGTCTGTTGCAGATTGCTCATGTGCATAACATTATGAGCGTAAGCATTTACGGGACTGGGGCCCAGGGTCATCTTTGGTGCATTTATGGAGGCTTTGAAAACTTTAACTGTTTTTGATTGAACACCATGTTTGTACAAGTTCATGGAGGTGGAGACAGAATAAACACAATTTTAAAACTGAAAATGTTTATGTGGTTGCCGTTTTCAATTGTGCTTCACTTCCAGCTATGCCTCTTTTATGTTTTTTCCAACTGAAGATCTGATCCAAATCCCATTGAAATCAAAGAATTCGCCTTATATTTCAGCATTTGGATGAGGCTGCACAAGAGGTATCATTGCTGATTAACCTAATATGCCTTTACTATAGATTGTCACATGCGGTAAATTGTAGCTTAAAGCTCCCAGGAATTTTCTGGCTTTAAACTGATTGCACTGCAATATATTGAGGGAGAAGCAAACCTCTACTCAGTAAGCATCCCATTGTAAACATATTGATGTGTTTCCCCTCATAGCGGCTGGTTACCAGTGTATTGTTTTGTTTGGTCACTTAACCCTGGTTTACACTAGCAGAGCGTTCACACTACCGAGCCCGTTATTTTGAAATAACAGGCTGGTTATTTTGAAATAACAACTCCTGCTTTCCATGAGGAATAATGCTTATTTTGAAGTAGTGGTAGTGTGGACACTCCGCTGCTGCTATTTTGAAATAACTACTCACCAGAATCCTTTGAAGTAATTACTTCCCAGTGCTTCCAGTGGCTCTAAGTCGTGGTAGTGTGTCCACATTAAGAGACTCTGCCTCGGACTAATTTTGAGGTTTCCCTGTAGTGCGGACACACTATTTCAAAATAGTTATTTTGAGAGTTATTATTTTGAAATAAGTTATTTTGAAATAATTTCCTAGTGTAGACATACCCTTAGTAAGTGTTGATTTAGTTTTATGCAAGGATAGACATAAGTTGAAAAACAGACATGGCTGAAATCTTGAAGATAAGATCTGAAGTGTGAGCTGACCCTTAGATCTACATTCCTGGCCATTTACAATGTTTCTTTTGAGCAAAAAATCAAAATCAGTAATATTAAAGCTGTGCTCTCATTTACACCAGTATACATGTGGAGTAAATCTTGATTTGAAGTAGGGTACCTGAGAACAGAATTTGGCCCAGTGACAGGTCCAGAGAAAAACTCCCGATCCAAAAACTTTGAAACTCAATGAAAGCTGAGATCTGGAACCCAAATCCAGAAGCCCAAGACCTCCAAAGGCCTTTTGAAATCTCCCAGGCACCAGCACTGGACACTCTGGAAGATATACCCAGAAGGCACTACAACCAAAACAATGTAATGCAGGGATGATTTGGACTAAAAGTAAGATTACAATCAACTTGCATCCCAAACCATATGAGTTATGTGAACACATCACAATACTAATGCTTACACTGGCATCATCCCACCAATTCAATTACCAATAGTCTGATTTTCTAATATAGTCCTGAGGGACTTTCTCGGCAGAGATGCTTAGCACCTTTCAAGAGAGAGCTTCCTCACATCCACTGAACCCAGCTTGTTTTTTGTTTTTTTTGGGGGGAGGGCGGAAGGGGAGGTAGTAGTGAGTAGTACTGAAGTGGGGAAGGGAAGGGGGATGAGGATCTCACACTCTGTGTTTCAAGATAGTGTTAGAGGGCAGGACATTTCTTTCTGGGTGGAGAAGCATTAATCAAGAGTTTTGACTACTCAAGTAAATGGAGACATGGCTGAAATTGCTTTCCCTCAAGTGTTCCCCTTGAGCATCTACTGAAACCAGTGTAAGTTTCTAACATAGACCAAACAATATTGTTTTCAGTAGCACCTCTGACAACATGACTGAGATTTAGTGTAATTAAAATAGGAAAAACAGGACTTAGCATTTCTGGGGCTGTTTTAAACCTCTGCAAACATCAGTTAAGGTTACCCACACAATTTGCTTTGCACCAGATTTGTATTTTTTAATTTTTTTCTTTAGTGGGCAAAATACTTTTAAAATCTTAATATGAATTTAAATAAATAAAGTATGCAGATAATACAGGCAATTACAAGAGTGCCTTTCAGAATTGTGAGCATTAGTGGATTGGGGGTGAATCTGGACTGGAAAAGCAAAGCTCTTAGATGAGCTGAAGTATATATCACTGTTACAAAGTGTGGAGTTCTTTAGACACACTGAAAACTGCTTTCTTTAATCAGAAGTTAAAAGCCCAAGGGAAATTTAATTTCCTGATCGCTCTTGCTGTTCCCAAAGATAATGGGACAAATTCATCCCAAGTGTAACTCTATGCAGTTACACCCGGGGAAAAATTTGACCCAAATTGTTTTTATCTGTGGAGATAATTTTAGCTGTTGACAATGGTCTCCAAGTACTGTTGTATTGTTAAATAAATGAAGAACTATGCACACATCATAAAAAAGGATTGACTCCCATTTTCTGAACTTTGGCTGAACTGGGCTTCCGAATGCTGTTTCCAAAACTAGTATGCCTTTGATCAACCTTAAGCTCTTCATTATCTGTCTGAAAACTCCCTTTTAATTCAGAAGCCAAACAGATATGTTGGTTATTCATTATTATTGTGGTTGCTTCTACAATGTTTCAAAGTATATTAGGCAATTTACAGGACAAAGAGAAAACCACAGGATCTTGCAGGCTAATTTTAGCCATGATGATTTAATGAGTGAGGGTAACACACAAATGGAAGGAGAACAGGATTATAGAAAAAAAAAAAAAGCACCAGGTAACTCAGCATAAGCATTTGGATTTTGAAATGGTTCACTGATGTGTTGTTTTAAACATAATGATTATTATATTATTATTACTGATGCATGTCTTATGGGCATCGTGGAAGAAGCTAGCATTAAAGAGGGATCTAAGGTCATGTCTACACTAGGAAAGTATTTCAAAATTACTAAATTCGACTTAATAACTCCCGATTTAACAAATTCGAACTAGCATGTCCACACTATGGTTAGTGTGAGAAATTAGTCTGAGACAGGCTCCATTAATGTGGACACACTACCTCAGCCTAAGAGCCCAAGGAAGCACTGGGGAGTAATTAGTTCGAATTTCTCTGGGGAGTAATTATTTTAACTAGCCAATTAGCCCGTCATAAGACAGGATTTTCATGTCTCTCCTCCATGTCGGTCTTCTCTCCTGAGCCTCCGGTCTCTCGCTCCGTGTCTCTTTCTCTCTCTCTCCTCCTCCTACTGCCTCCCCCCTCTCTCTCTCAGCTCTCCTCCGCCTTCTGCCTCTCTCTCTTTCTTTTCTCCCCCTCCTGCCTCTCACTCTCTCTCCGCTCTCCTCTGTCTGTCTTGGGGATGCACGCTCGTCCAGGCCCCGCCCCCTGGGTGTGTACGTCACCGCCCTACCCCCCTTCGCCTCCCGCCATGGTGCTCGGCTGACTTCTGCGCCAGTCAGCCGGGCCGCTGCGCGGGAGCAAGCAGCGCAAACGGCCTCTCTCTCTCTTCTTCTCCTACTGCCTCGCCCCCCTCTCTCTCTCTCAGCTCTCGTCCGCCTCCTGCCTCTCTCTCGGTCTCTCTTTCTCTTCTCCCTCTCCCGCCTCTCACTCTGTGTTTCTCTTCTCCTCCTCCTGCTGTGTGTCTCTCACTCTCTCTCTCGCTGTCCTCTGCCTCCTCCATTCTCCTCTCTGTCTCCTCTGCGTCCTCTGTGTCTGCTCCGCTTTCCTCCTTTTGAATCTGGCGCCCTTTCCTGATGTCAGAGATGCACACTCGTCCAGGCTCCGCCCCCTGGCTGTTCCCTCTGGGTGGCGCTGTTGCCTCCCACCGTGGCGCTCGGCTGACTTCTGCACCGCTCAGCTGGGCCGCCGCGCAGGAGCAAGCAGCACAAGCGGCCGTTTGGGGTCCGCGCTCCCCAGGCAGCACTGGAGTGCTGCATGGGGAGTGCAGGGCCCAAACAGCCGCTTGTGCCGCTTGCTCACGCGCGGCGGCCCTGCTGAGCGGCGCAGAAGTCAGCCGAGCGCCACGGCGGGAGGCAACAGCACCGCCCAGAGGGAACAGCCAGCGTTTCAGCATTACAGAGTCACAGACATTGGGCTACTATATATATGATTAGCAGCACTGGAACATCCACACTACTGTTATTTTGAAATAACTATTTCGGAATTAGTGAATTCCACAGCCTGTTATTTCAAAATAATGGGCTTGATAGTGTGGATGCTCTGCTTATAAATTTGACCTGGGAGGAGGGGTTATTTTGAAATAAAGTGTAGACCACAGCTAAGTGAGGAGAGGTTCAGCAGGCCAGAATGAGAAGGACATTCCATGCTTCCATGGGACGACTGACAGAGTAAGGGTTGATCACATGAATAAGGGTTTTCAGGACTGGATCCTTACTTACTTAATAAATGATCAGTAAAAAGGCAATAAAATGCTCTTTCATAAGACCTTGGTGTCCTAACAACTAGCTAAACTTACAGCATCATAATGATGGCCTCCCTGCAGCAGTACTTAGTTGTGTACAGATCTCTCATTACTTCAGCCAGCCAGCAGAATTAACCAGTCACATATGGTAACAAGTTGTCTCAACCACTCAGCAGCCTTGAAAGCGATAAACCATCATTGCTTTCTGGGACAGCTCCAGGGCCGGCTGCACTTCTGTCCCCTTCCTTATACACCTGCCAGGTGTCAAGCCTTGTGCCTTACTCTCCCTCTGCAGTGGAATTCCACATGTCACTTGCTCCTAGACCTGTGCTAGGGCTACAGTAGCTTGTGTATCCACTGTGCTTACCTAGCAAGTCTGACTGGGTTCAGGTGGCTGTGGTTCTTCCCTTTGGAAGTCTGACTGGTGTCATACAGTGATCAGACAGCCTTCTTCAGCTCAAGGGTTGGCTATTTTAATAGGAACAAAGTATAAAAGAAAAAAAAGGATTTTAGAACAACAGTAGACAGGTATATTTATCTTATCTGAAGGCTCTACCACCAGCTCCTGCCAGTAAGTTGGCAAGGCTAACTTCTTCAGAGAACTCACTGGTTACCCTGAAAAAAACTCTTTGAGACAGTCCCATTTCAAAAAACTGCTATGGTCCTTTTGATCTCTCATGTGTGCTGGCCTTTTCTGCTAATGGTATTGTCTCTTAACCCTTACATGTTTGTAGAGAAGTTACTTATCTAGAGAGATTCTGTGTCTTTCCTGCTTGTTTTTCCTTATAGCTCCCTATTGAACTAAACCAGTACATTCACACAGTAAAAATCCTATTAACCTGATAGGCCTATACACAGGCCTGTACACAGGGGGTGTGTGAAGGGTGCAAAAGCACCCCCCCCCCCATGGTTCCCCAAGGAAACATGCTCTGGCTGGCCAGGGAAGGCTGGGGCTGATTTTTCTGCTTACTTGGGGGACCATAGGGAATGCATTCACACCCTTGTGGTCCTCATTTACAAAAAAAAAAGCACACACCCCAGAAATTCCTGCATATTGGCCTGATGCTGTATTCATAAATTATTTCAGAGTTGCTCCAATTCCACCAGTCTCTGCTTGCTATAGCAATTATAAATTCTGCATAGTATTCCCTCTATACAGTGTGACATTATATTAGAAGGAAGCACCACACACAAGCAGACATGGTGTGGTTGGTTTCTTTTACTATGAGAGTTATCAGAGTGTGGTCTGTGGTCAACCTGTTTTAGGCTAGGATCTTCAAAGGAGCCAAAGGGATTTAGGTGCCCATCTCCTACATTCTTAGTTGCTGTTGAAACTCTTCTCTGTTCCTTGTTTTTGCCTACAAAATCTCACCATTACATTACCCAGCCTCTCTTCCACTGACTTTAAAACACTGTCTTTAGAGCTCTTTCTGCCAGCAAATTTGTGTCAATAATTCATTAATTAAAACACATAAACAGCATGTTCTTAAACAAATTCCCATTGCACCTCCAACAACGATAAAGTAAATGTTTGAAGGAAAGTTCCCCCAATGTCTCGTGGCATTTTAAACATTGCTTTTTCATGTAAACTAGAAGGATTGTTTGTTATTCATGTGGAGTTTTTTATTCCCTGTTTTGCGTGGGAACCTGGGTAGTCAGGCATATGGTATGGTCATTATCTGGGGAATGAAAATGGAAAGGATGAGACTTGCATAAGATCTTTAAAGCAAGGGGATTTAAAATATTGCAACTGCTCTGGCTACATAACATGGTGGTACGTAGTGGTGGTAATTGCTGAAAACAGTGTTCTCTGCTAGAACGCACTCCCAAATGATTTGATGGAATACAGTGTTCAGCAGGAGGCTGGAAGACTCTATAGGGATTAGGAAATAGACTCTTTGAGGCTTTTACCACAGAAGTGCTGATTTGTTAGTGATCAGACTGGGATATTAGGGATCAGACATTGCTGATGTCTGTTTGGTAGCCTCTATATGTGTGAAATGGCCTTATGTGCCTTTGTAATTCCCAGAGATTAGGCATCTAGAACCAATGTCCCAGGTTAGTTCACAAGACTCATATTTTGGCATTTCTAATGTTAGACATTGCGACATAAGTGGATATAGTGTGTTCTAGCATCCGCTTTTACATGTACTAGAGTCTAGAGATGTTCCTCCTGCTACAGCCCTATTGGTCCAGTGTTATGCTAGTTTTATCCTGCTATAACTCCACTGAAGGTGTGTGTAAAATCAGTGTAACACAAGGGAGAACTGGGCTTTCCATTTTCAAAATCAATGGACTTATTACAGGCACAGAATGAATGAGCCCCCACATCCATTCTGGTTCCCCAGGACCATATTGTCTGATGCTTCCACATCTTTGTTGGTGGAAGCTATGGCTTTTTGTGGACTGTGCTCCCCTTTTATTCATACCCCCATAGCCAGGGGTGTACCAAGGAAGCACTTGATCACACTTGGATGAGTTTTCCTTTTGTGACCCACAAGCTGACCCCTGAGTTAGCATACATGACACACTTATTTCTTTGTTGTTTCAATAAGGGTAAATTTCGCCTTGAGCCATTTCAGGAAAACCATTTTTAGTATCAATTAAACATCTTGGGCTGGGTGTCTGACCACTTCATGCCACCTGGGAGGGGGAAAAGAAAGGAAAAGCCAGCTTCATAGGCCACCTGGGACAATTCCTCTTGTAAAAAAGATAATCCCTCCTCCACCCTATGCTTTAGCATCAGGGAAGGGGGGCATCCCTGAGGGAAGGTGAACTTGATAGCCGGGGAACCACTGCACTTCTAATTGCTTGATCAGCCCCTTGCAACCCGGACAGCCAGGCATAAATTAGAGCAGCCTTTGGACTGAAACATCTCTGTAGCATAAACCCACTTTTGACCCATAGGCTATTGGCCTGTCCCTTCAACCCAGGAAGATGTGACACCATGCCCAGAGTCTTGTTCAGGCCCTTTTCAGAAGGCTTCAGCTTTATTCCTCCACATGTAAATAGTACAGAACAGTAACCATCCCTTTCTCCAATCCACCATCTTCTGCAGGGCCATATCAGTTTCCTTCAGGTTTTTCTCTCTGCCAGTTTCCTATAGCTCTCCCCCATGAACAAATGACTGCCTAGCCACACTCTATCCAACTGGCCTACTTGCTGGCTTTTATAATCACCTCATCCCTAGCTGATGAGTCTTAAATGAGAGGTAGCAAATCCATCATGGGTGGAGCTGTGTCCAATTCCCCTTAATGGGCCAGGCACTCCCTGACACGGCTCTTTCCCCTTTCTCCACTACATGCTGGGCACAACTCAGCCAGATCATAGAATCTGGGCTCTGGAGTCTCTATGTCTTTATTTTTGAAATTGCTCTTTCTACTCTAGTTCTTGGCCACCAGCCATTCCCAACTCACTCAAGTGAAAGATAGACTGAACATTGTCCTGGAGAAGCCCCATGAATTCCTTCTCTGATCTGTTCTGTGTGCCTGGCTGCTGTGTGATTTGTATACTGCTCTGAGGAGCCTAAACTGCATTGCTAGAGATTTGTGTATATATGAAAAAATAACTCCAGTTCCAAGCAACCAACAAAAATTTAAGGGGACTGTTGTACAAATCTGTTAATTCAAAATAAAAGGCTGATATTTCTTGGGTTAGATACAACATTATTGTTGTTTATTAAGAAGTTACTCATTGTTTTTAGCAGTGAAAGAATGTAGCTATTGCATATATTTAATATAGGCCAGTGCTATCATTAGGAGATGTGTTTGTTTATTATGCATACAAAGCCAGGGGGAGAAATATCTGGGAACTTTGTTTTGGGAAAGCTGTAGGCTGCACTGTACTTGGTCCAGTGTATAGTATAATGGTTCATTTGTTCAACAGGGGAAAATGAATTGTCTGAACATTTACTCTGGCTAAGGATTACATATTTATATCTGGAGATTTTTAATGGACTCAGAGTACATAGGAGGCATCTTCTCATCCAAATCTATTTTTAACAATGTATTTGAATGGCTGTGCATTTTGGATGTGGTGAGTGTTACCTACTTCACTGTATCAAACCCTTTTAGACAATCATTTATGACAAAGCCTTCCAGAAATTTCAAACACAAGTGGAAATTAACTGAACCAGTCTAATTGAGAAATATGACATCAGATAGAGCACAGCACTGCAAGTAATGCGAGGAATTTCCAGGAATAGGATATGTTTCATGGAGGTTGAAAGACAAACGTAGAAGAGGATCTAAACAAAAGTTTTGCACATGGCCTGAAGATTTTTTTGCACGTCTTATAGCTAAGATTGAAGAAAGCTGAGATGTGTAAAGGATCTGTTAGTCTAATAAAGGTATTTGATATCTTAGGAGCAGATTCTGATTGCAAAACATTGCAAGTTCTTTCAGTATAAATAGTTTTCTGTCCAATGATATGATTTCCCTTATGAAACTAAATCTCCTATTCTTCTAACTCAACACAGTGATAATCAAGTTGGTGAGTTGTCTGCATCCATTTTGCCACAATAAATGGATGATTTAAACAGGTTCTCTCATTAGGTATAGGGACACAGGTACAATGACAATTAATAGCTAGGTAGAGTCTACGTACTAGGAATGCAAGCCCTGCAGTTTTTAGTTAAAAGTCTGTCTCACACAGTTTGTGTCACAAGCCTTGCCACAAACCAGCCCTTGCAGGTTGATTCAGAGCCAGATATTACCACCTTTGCTCGTGCCCTCTAGGACCTAACTTCAGAAATAAGGTCAATGGAAGTACTTTCTAAGCACGATATTACTCAGCATGGAAGAAATTGACCTACAGGGTTCAACTAATTCAAACCTCTCAGGGGAATCCCTCTGCCCTGATGCTACCCCCAAAGGATATCTGCTCCTCAAACATACCATGGGAGAGCCCTTTTTTCCTTAGACATCATATGTGGGTGCAAAATCTGATAGATTTGTGGCGTGGGAGCTTCCCAACTCTACAGACAAACTAACTCAGCCCATTTCACTGACCTTTGGCTGAGACTTTTGAGCACATCAGTCCTTGAATCCGAGGCTCTACTGAGTGGCACTGGGGTTCAATTGAACTATTCTGCAGAGATCTAATTCTGCAACATTCTTTCAAGCCTACACAAAGGCATTTGTGTGGAAAGGGAAAAAAATAGATACTGTATGTTTCTGCAACATACTTCCAAACAATTTCTCAAGCTGCTACTATTGTTGCTGTTTCTGTTCTTGGTCCAGCAATAACCCACATACAAGAAAACGCAGAAATCATCTGTGTAAATGCAAGGGTTACTACAGAACACTCATTTTATTCCTCTTATTGATTAACATGGCTTGAAAGGGACAATGTAGAATGATGCCATTTCTGTGTTGCCCTATTCTCAATAGCTATTAATATGCATTCAATTTTGCCTAGCGTTTATGTAACACTGAATATGCACCGTTCTGTACAACCATACAACATCCATGCAAGGTAAAGTATTATCTCATTTTACAATGGTGGAAACAGAGACAAGTGTGTGAAACAACCTGCCCAAGGCTACGCACTATGTTGACATCAGACTCAGGATTGGAACACATTTACACTGTTTCTACATTTTGCCAATGCTTTATGCGCAGCACCTCTAAGATACAATCTTTCCTTTCCCCCAACAAAGCTCAATATATTCTGGGCTCCCATTATCTGATGTCTCAATTACTACAACATCCTTTCCTCTGGCCTTGTCAAATCCCAACTTGCCCTATTCAGAATGCTGCTGCAAAGATCCTTCTCCTCGCTTGTTGCTTTGATGACCTCACTCCTTCCTTTGAATCTCTGCCCCAGTTCCCCTTTCTCTATCTCATCAAACTACTTGTCTTCACTTTCCAAGCCTTTCCAACAAGCTGCTCCATGCTTTCTACTGTGCTGCCCCTTATGCTTGGGGGGAACCTCCCCTAATCATCTGTGAAACCACCACATTGTCCTCCTTCAAATTCCACCTTAAAATGTTCCTTTGCTGTGATGCCTACAAAAACTTAAGAACAGTTAGGCTGGTGGTGTGTTCAGATCACTGTTTACCATGCTGACCAGTCTCATTGTTTCTTTGTACTCCTGAGTCTGTCTGTCTGCATCCACCAATTCTCTCTTCCTTAGATTTGTAAGCAGTTTGGGGTAGGAGCGCTCTTTATTCAGTGTTTGTGCAGTGCCTAGCACAATGGACTCTTGGTGCATGCTACCTACTACAGTACACATAATAAAATAAATGAATAACAGTATAACCATCTGACTCTCACTTCGGTGCTTTTTTCCTTTTTCCAGACCACATGGCCACCTGTGAAACACTAATAATAGACAGCTCACACTAGAATAATGCTCCCTAAGGATCTTACATGCAGTGCCAAAGAGACAGATGTACATTACACAGCAGTTGTAACTCTTGGAACTTCACACCTGCCCATTTGAAGTTTCTTTGACCTCACTGAAGCACTGGTAGAGATGACTGTAAATTATAGCAGAAGGAGAGAGAATGTTTAATAGCAAATATCCCTAAGAATATGGCTGAGAGCCTCCACACCATTCTGTGTCAAACAGTTCCTGCACAAAAAAAGTATTATTAAAGTGCTATTAGACTGAAAACAATCACTGACTCAAGTTCTATAAACTTTACAAGAACCCTGGAATTTTGTATAAAACAATAACAAACCTAACAAGGCAGCAAGTTATGTTATTCAAAAAAAAAAAAAAAAAAAAAAAAAAAAACCCTCAAACGTTTGACAACATAGAAATTCACAATTACAGCCTTCGAAACAACCTTAACTCTGGCCCTAGAGCTATGCCCATCTTCCTGCTTTGTTCTTGTCATACTTGTTATGGTATTTTTTTGGATCTAGGACTTCTTTAAATACAATTATAAATTGTGCTAAAAGTATGACTGCACTTTGTACAGGCATTCTTTCTGGGTGGAGCTTTCAATTGTGAATCACACTCTCCCTAAATTAAACTTTGCCTTTCTCTTTCCCCCGTCCTTGATTTCTCCTCCATTTCAAAGTTCATTCAATTTAACATGTGGGATGGGTGATTTGAAGCCAAAAGACTTTCATATTTTATTTTACCAAATTAAACTTTGTAAAAGTCATTTTGAAGATATGAAACCTAATAACAGATTGAAAATTCTTTTGATGCCCTTTTTTTCCCTGTGTCTTCCCCCCTACGTTTTTAGCTTACAGCAGCAGCCTGTTTTGGAGACTTCAAGCTTTAAAAGATCTTGCAAAGTTCAAATTGTTGTATACAGGACCAAAGCTGAGAGAGTGGAAAGCATATTTTAAAAGGTATTTGAAGCCAAATTAGGAATGCCAGACTGGTATGCCTGAATCTGGGGAGTTTTAACAACTGTCAAGGGCTCTGATGATCCTTAAGCAGTTCATCAAAATGTTAACGAACTACATGAAGTTCACCATGTAACCACTGGAGTCAGTGGCTACTTACCCCTGTCAGCTGAGTGGTATATTTACTTTCAGAACCATGATCAAGTCACATTGGGGGCTAGAAACATAATTTCAGTTACTGCTCTAGCATGACTATTGCAATTCCCAAATGCACCCACCAGCCATACTCTGAGCAAGGTATTCTCAGGGCACCTGCGGCAGCTTCCAGCTGCCATGGACTTGGGAAAGTCCTTTGGTCAGAATGGAGTAATCACCAGCCTCTGCTGTCCTCCTCAGGTTCAATACGGGTGCATGCACCCCACCCTCGCTCCCTCGTGCACTTGGGAACACTCTCTGCTAAACAATAAATGTGTCAGTTTCATCAATCGGAGTGCTGCGGCCCCACCTCAGTGCAGAGAGCTCCTGACTCCAATGACTAGGACCAGGCATGGCTGCAGCAAAGTGATGGTATTTTCCATTATAAACCCTGCCTGCCAGCAAGGGCCTTTAAATCACATCTATGGCAATTACAGGCCCAAGTGCAATTGGAACCGTTTCCCAGTAAATGAAAGCATCTATCATAAAGTGTTAGGATAGGAGCCAGCCATGGATTAATAGTTGGGGGAGGCGGAGAGGTTCTTGACTCTAATCCCAGGATTAAAAGTTCAGACCAAGTGGGAGCAAACACATTCCCAGAAGAAATGAGTAGTCCTATGGCAGGGGTCTCCAACCTGTTTAACCACAAGATCACTTTTTCAATTTAAGTGCAATGTAAGATCTACCTTAAACCCAAATACCCTCACCCCGCTTCCTTCCTGCCCCTTCTCTGAGGCCCTGCCTCTGCTCCACCACTTCTCTGAGGCCTCACCCTGCTCACTCCATCCCCCTTCCTCCCTGAACCTCACTCACTTTTACCAGGCTGGTGTAGGGGGTTGGGATGCAGGCTCTGGTTTTGGCCCAAAGGGTTCAGAGTGTGGGAGGGGCTTTGGGCTTAGCCTAGGGTGGGGTATTGGGGTCCAGGAGGGCGTTCAGGGTTCAAGCTCTAGAAAGGAGTTTGGGTGCAGGGGGCCTCATGTCTGGGGCAGGAGGTTGGGTGCAGAAGGAATTCAGGGCTGGGACAGAGATTCAGGATGCAGGCTCTGGTTAGGCATTGCTTAAATGAGACGACTTCGGGTGGTGGAACAGTGGGGTTAAGGCAGACTTACTCCTGCCCTGGTCCTGCACCATTCCTGAAAGCAGCTGGGACATACAGCAATGGCTCCATGTGCTGACCCTCATCAATAGGCACTGAGCTCACAGCTTCTACTGGACACAGTTCCCCATTACTGATCAATGGGAGCTGCAGGAGTGGTGTCTGCAGGCAAAGACAGCCTGTTGAGACCCGCTGCTCTGCCTTTCTCAGGGGCTGCAGGGACATGCCAGCCACTTCCAGGAGCAGCAATTACCACAGGGATAATCACTCCAGTCACGACAGGTTAGGCATTTTAGAGCTCACTACTCAAAGAATTAAATCCCACACTCTGCACAGCAAGCAGGAGGCTCCCAGGGAGACAGCTCCAAGGCAGAGGCCAGGAGCAGCATGACAGTGGGTGGAAGGGCAACTGAAGTGCCAGCGCTTGATAGCTTCCTGGCCAAACCAGTCAGGATCACCTGTCAGAGGCTCCAAGATCTACCAGTAGATCCTGATCTAGTGATTGGTGACCACTGTCCTATGGCATCTTAGAGACCAACAAAATATATAGAATCGTGAGCTTTTATGGTAAAACCCACTTCATCAGATGAGATGGAGTGGAAATAACAGAAATCAAGATATATAACAGCAGAAGTCCCACCTATCAATTGTAGGTAATTAACTGTTATTTAACCTCATTAACATGGGTCCTACAATTGACAGGTGCTTCTTTTCCTAGCACAAATGAGCTGGTGCTTGTCCTTCATCATGCTGGGAGTGAGGCAGGAGAGCATAAATGGAGTGAGTTTCCCAGGCACCACTGGGAGGTGACAGGAAGCCAGCAAGGGAGGGGGGATGGGAGCTGCCAAGGATGTAGTGGATTTCCCCCTGCTGCCCTCTGCACTGAAACTGTGCCCTGCATGTTTCCAGATCCCTGCTAAAGGAGCCCAAGGCCTGGCTGAGTCTGGAGATTGAACTAGCCCTGTCCCAAGCAATGGAGAATTCTAGATGGTCGTGAGGAGGGCAGCGCAGGACAATTTGCTTTACTGTTGCCCCTCCCATGTTGGCCTGGCTGCAGATCTCATTCCTGCACCTTGCATAGGTTGTGCCCAGGCCATCATGTGAGGGACTCTGCTTAGTGCTTTGTAATGTGTAACAAACTCCCCAGCACTGTTGCATAAAAAAGCCTCCGCCTGAGCTCACTAGATTTATATACATGGATTTTCTAAAGCTACACCAAACTGTAAGGTCTAAGGTTTTAAACTGCAACTTATTGTGATCCTTGTCAATCTTTGTAATCTGTGTAACTCTCAATCTTACTGTAAACTGCAACTTTGTAATCTTTGTAACATGCAGCCACCTTGCTTGTAACTTTCCCTAAGCTGCATTCTCCCCTGAGTGAATGGAGAGAGAGTGTGAGTGTGTTTGAAGAAGGCTTGGAACAATGGACCACATGACAATGAGTCATTGCAGTCTGGGCATGCTCTCTGCTGGATAAAGGGAAGTCTGGACATGCTCCCTGATGACAAGGTGAATGAGTCACAGGAGCCATTCAGACACTATATAAAGAGAAGGAGCACATGTGAGACACTCTTTTTTTTTTTTCCTTCCCCTGCTCCTGAGAAGCTCCTCTCCAGTGTCTCTCTCTCCTGACCAGCTTCCCCAGCCATGATGAGCAGACAGACCCTCCAGGATCCATATGCCTTGGCTCCTTCTGCAACCCATACGTCTGTGTAAGTGTATGATTGCCTGAGGGCAGGAATGAATGGGTGTGAATGAGTGAATGAATGGAGGGGTGTGTGTTTGCTTGTGTGTGTGTGAGAGAGAGAGTTCTATCTTCTTTAGCTTAAACTTTTGGTGGCTGCTTTCTCCACTTTAGTCTTACTTCTGTGAAAAAACCTATAGTAGTGTAACCCTGGGTGGTCTCCAGTGAGAGTATTTTTGGGGTAACAAGCACCACTTCTGGTCCCTTCTCACAAGATCAAAGGGGATCTTTTCTGTAACAGCAATGATGTGTTTTCCATTGAATCAGCCATAGAATCATAGAACTGGAAGTGACCTTGAGAGATCATCTGGCCCAGTCCTCTTCGCTCCTGGCAGGACTAAGTTATCTGCATTCTAAATCAATGCGGACAGGTATTTATCTAACCTGCTTTTAAAAATCTCCACTGACAGAGATTCCACAATCTCCCCAGACAATTTATTCCAGTGCTTAACCATCCTGACAGGAAGTTTTTCCATCTGTCCAACCTCCCTTGCTGAAATTCAAGCCCATTCCTTTTTGTCCTATCCTCAGAGATTAAGGAGACCAATTCTCCTGGCTCCTTGCAATAATCTTTAATGTACTTTACAATTGTTATATCCCCTCTCAGTCTTTTTTCAGACTAAACAAACCCATTTTTTTCAATCTTCCCTCATAGGTCATGTTCTCTAGAGACCTTTAATAATTTTTGTTGCTCTTCTCTGGACCTTCTCCAATTTGTCCATATCTTTCCTGAAATGAAGTGCCCAGAACTGGACACAATAATCAAGCTCAGGCCTAATCAGCACAGTAGAATTACTTCTCATGCCTTGCTTTCAACAGGTATAGTCTCCTGCTAATATACCCTAGAATGATGTTTGCGCTTTTTTTTTTTTTTTTTTTTTGCAAGTGTCACACTCTTGACTCATATTTGGCTTGTATCCACTATAACTGCCCAATCCCTTTCTGCAGTACTCCTTTCTAGATAGTCGCTTCCCGTTCAGTATGAGCATGTCTACACAGCAGGGCTAAAGCCAAACTAAGATACGCAACTTGAGCTATGTCAATTGTGTAGCTTAAGTTGAAATAGCTTATTTCGGCTTTTTGTGCTGTCTACGCAGCAGGAAGTCCGAGGTAGAGCACTCTTCCTCTGACTTCCCTTACTCCTTGTAAAATAACGGTTACGGGAGTCAGAGTAAGAAGTCTTCTAGCTCAACCTTATTTTGAAATTATGTCAAAATAACTGCTTGTAGTGTAGACATGGACTCTTCCTTTGGAATAACATCAGTTATTCCAAAATAACACTGCTGTGTAGATATACCCTATTTGTGCAACTGGGCTATGTCTAGACTGCAGGCTTCTTGCGCAAGAGGCTTCCGCATCCAGAGATCTTCTGCAAAAACTTCTTGCGCAAGAGCACGTCGACACTGCAAAAGCGCATTGAAAAAGCGATGTGCTTTTGCGCAAGAGAGCGTCCAGACTGCATGGATGCTCTCTCGAAAGGAAACTCTGATTGCTATTTACAGAATGGCCATCAGGGCACCTGGCTTTTTTCGATTGCCTCTTTTTGCGCAAAAAAACCCCTGTTCCCCGTCTATACACACCTTTTTGCACCTCTTGCACAAAAAGGAGTTATTCCTTGGAGAAAGGAATACCAATTGTGCAAAAACCCCTCTGCTCTTTCAATTTTTGTGTGCAAAAACGCACTTGAGGTGAGGACGCTCCACGAGTTTTTGTGGAAAAATGGCCATTTTTCCACAAAAACTCTGTAGTGTAGACATAGCCTGATTGTTCCTTCCGAAGTGGAGAACTTTGCATTCGTCCTAATTGAATTTCATCCTATTTACTTGAGACCATTTCTCCAGTTTGTCCAGATCATTTTGCATTATAATCCTATCCTCCAAAGCACTTGCAACCTCTGCCAGCTTGATATCATCTGCAAAGTTCATAAGTGTACTCTTGATCTAATGAATTAACTTCTTCAGCTTCTAATGGAGTTTGACATTAATGTAGATGTTAGTGGTCATGTGCCCATTGAGCTGCGGCCTCACTCATGAGATCAGTGCAGCTGTGGGAGTAAGGTTGCTAAGCAGCAGCCAGGCTCGCCCACAGTAACTCAGGGCCCCAGGGCAGAACAGTCAATTGGCCCCCATGCACACACAAGCTAGGGACTTGGTCTGCCTGATGTTTGGGCAGCGCTGCGCCTATCCTGGCTGGTGCCCAGCAAGCTGCTGGCTCAGCTGCTTGTGCACAGTGAGTTGCCAGCTCTTGTGGCACGGCCTGCCCGGCTGCCTTCACCACTGCCAGTACCAGTACCACCCTGCACGCGCCTAGGAGCCCTGCAGCCTATCCGGGCTATTTAAGAGGGCCAGAACATGGAACGCTGCTCCCACTACCACAGCAGGGACAGTGGCCACCCTCTCACCCCCTTTCGCCTCCTCCATTGGCAGGCCTGGCAGCAAATAAATAATATACTGAAAAAATAATTGTGTTCACCCACCTTACTTATCTTAGTTTCAGTAAACCTGACTTGTTAACCTCATTTGCTTTGTTCCCACTTAGGAAGAACATTTACTTTTTACATTTCATCCTGTTTGAGGAATGCAAATAAGACTGAACTTGAAACATAATGTAACTGGTTTCCACACATTTGTCCAATCCTGCATTCTCTGGGCAGCTGGGGAAGATTTAAATTTCAAATAATATTGTTTTAATATTCTTTTATCAAATGAAAAATGTTTAATATTAAACAAATAACCCTGAATTTTTCCTCCTCAATCACCTCCAAGCAGGGCCAGATTAAGACCTTTAGAGGCCCTAAGCACTGAAAAGATTATGGTGCCCCCCCATATGTAATTCAAAATAAAAACAATACTATAACGTAAAATCTCATTTTTTGTGGTGCCCCTGCTTTGCTGGTGCCCTAAGCACCTGCTTAGTCTGCCTATTGGGTAATCCAGCCCTGCCTGCAAGTTTGTCCTTTAAAAATCTGCTATTGTGTCAGCAGAGGGAGCTGAAGAGATAAACAAGTTTTTATTCATATCCCAAATAAAGAGTAGGGAATCATGGATTTTTAAAAATACATTTAGAAGCCACATTTATGTGAAGTCTCAGGTATAACCCATTGGGCAGTAGTTAGCATTTAGGGACACAAGCAGGTTACTGTACACAGAATTAATTATTAGAGGGAGATTTCAAAATAAAAGCCAATGGGAAAGGAAGTGTAAAACAACTAAAGCCCATGATTCTGACTGAATGTAGGCATACATCACACAACTAGGAATTATATTTTAATTTATTGGGATAACTTACTTGCCTGGATTTGTCTTCTCTATCTTCTTCCCACTGTCTCACAGAACTATATAACTCCCTGAACAAATACTAAAACTATAATCTTAACCCTTTGAAGACAGCAAACATATATTTGTATCCTTCTAAATGTTCACTTACTCAGCAAAGGGGGAAATGCCCACGTTCCAAGAGATCACTATTTTACATAAAAATTAAATGTAATAAAATAAAATGACATAATAATAAATAAAATTACATAATTTCTAGCTAGATGGCCCAGGAACTGCAGAACTGGAATTCAGTTTGCAAGGCCATGACTGTACTTATATTGGCAGGTGTGCCAACAGGGGAGGGGGCAAAGAGGACAATTGCCCTGTGGCCTGGAGATTCAAAGGGGCCCGGAGCTCCTGACTGCTGCTACTGCAGCAGTGGCAATGGCCAGTGCCTTAGACCTCTCTGAGTTACTGCTGGAGTGCCATTCTGCAGGGCTTTGAAGGCGGCGGGAGGACATGCCACAGTCTGGGCAGCAGTAAGGGCTGACTGTCCTTGTCCCTACCCCTCTGCTTGAGGCCTCACACCTGTCAGGGGTGCAGAGCCACCACCTCCCTTGCCCAGGGCCCATGGTGGCTGCTAGCAATACTCCATATTGGACAATATGTAAATCTACTGGGATTACATTCAACTATTCATTAACAGTCCAATTATCTTTTGTAGATCAGGATCATCTAGGCCAGTTGTTTCCTGGTTTTAGCAAGAGCTGCACACACTTGGCATAAAAATGTATTTAATACAAATCAGATTTTTTTTTCTGATCTTGCCCTTGACATTGCTGTTTGTTTCCTTGCCAATTTTTTAAAATAGCAAATCATTTTGCTTCCATTTCCTCTTCATGCATGTGTTATAATTTATGTCCACAGACCAGAAAAATAGCTACTATCTTTACAACGATCTTCATTTATCAAAACAGCTTTGGAAAATTTAGGAGATATTCATGAGGTAAGGTCAGAGTACTCCTAACTCTTTTGGGCTTCAGTGGGAAGCCAGGGCTTTCACACTAGCTTGCAGAAGTGGATTCAGTACAATTAGGAAAGGAGAGTTTCCTGTAGCAAACAGGGATTGCCTGGGGAAGGAGAGTGTTCATTGCCTTTCCCAGCATTTGGATGAGATTAGGGCCTGGATAAGCAGGAGGTGAATGAGATTCAATGTAGATTAAAATTAAGGGGATTCTGGTAGGCTGGGGGAATCTGCTAGAAGATCTGACCGACCTCTCAGTCGACCATGGCTGCCAGTTTCAAGATCTGGTTAGATTTCCAAATGGTTTTTAAAGATCCTATAAGGGTAGCCAAGACTGCCTTTCCACAAGCACCTGACTGCAATCACGCCCTGTTCTGGCACTGAAGCCAGGGCAGAAAGTGGCAGGTCACTTGGAGAGGGTTGTTTTGCTGTCAACATACAACCCCGCAACTCAATGTTTCCAGTTGGAGTTTAAGGTGTTGGTCCTGACTTATAAAACCCTGGATAGCCTGGCACTTTCCATGTGATTGTTACAACTGCCCTGAGAAGACCCTCCAGCTGCAGCTCCTTTGCAAGAAGAGAAGGAATTGTCAGCAGCGTTGTCTCCCTTGCATTCACCACCCCCATTGCTGCTATTAGTCCCACAGAAGAGCTTGTTGCTTAAAGCAGACAATTGAAAAGACTAAGGGCAAAGGGTTCATGTGTTGCTTTTAAAAAAAAAAGATGAGAGAAACTGAATAATTTTGAGTCACTACTGGGTGATTGCCGATTGGCTGCTGGATATCGTGTTAGATTTGGGGCTGGTTTTATGCTAGCATTGTGAATAGCATTTTTATGTGGTGGTATCTGACAGCGTGGAATAGGAGAGGAAGTTTTTGTTTTGCTTTTTAAATAAAGCACAGCATTAACAGGAAAATAAAAATAAATCAGAGTAAAGTCTTATACTTTTTGTAGCTGATTCAGAAATAAGTGCTAAGTCTTCTTCCTTGAGGACAAGGCTCCTTTGCTCCCTTGCAGTTGGCTGTTCTTTCCCACAACAGCCAATTACACAACACACATTTTCAATCTGTGAGATAAGGTGACAGTTCAACATTTTTCTTTTGACAGTGCAGCCTTCATTTTATTTTGTAAATCATATGATCTTACATAAATGTTTTCCATCTCATTGAGTCCAGCATTTTAAAGGACTGTTTTTGAATTCCTGATGTTCACACATATACTTTTTAAGTCTTAGCAGGTGTCCTCTTCCAGCTATAACACAAGAAACCATTCAGCATACTAGTGTTCCCTGAGCCAATTTACTAGTGTGCCTGGACTCAACAGCCAGATGATAGCAGTACATTACTGCCAAAGCGTAAAAAGCTGTTAACATACCATGTTGTAAGACAGGACTACAAAAACAATGTAGCCCTTTTAAAAAAGAGTACCTATTTAAGGCTCTGATATATTTTATAGGCATAAAAAAATCAAACAAACCAGACCACATGATGTGGGAAGTAATTTTATTTAGACAAAGGGCTTCAAGCTATGTTTTGACCTGCACAATTTTATTTCATGCAATTTCTCTACTGAACAAGGCTGCTCATTTAAAAATAAGAAATCAATACAGATGGCTAGTTATTGACAGCTGGGCCATCCTTAGCTGGCTATGGGCATGACTCTTCATTGCAGAGTTAACTCCGGCTGTTACCCTGTTTTAGCCCAGTTTCACCCTCCCTGGGTTTATATGCACTTTGAAGTCTCAATCTCTTAAAAGCAATAAAAGCACTAGCATATAGCAAAGTGGTTATCCTTACTACAACATTACACAGCATCACACTCCCCCCTACAACACAATTGTTTGCATGGCCTCAGCCCCTGTTGTCAGAGGCCACTTTCTGGTTTCCTGTACTGAGCCTGTAAACCAACACCTTCTTGAGCTCATTCATGGTGAAAGCTCGCACAGATCCTTACCTTCTTCACAGATGTTGTGTAGTGCACCGCATTCCCTGATAATATGAATGGCACTGAGCCCCGGGGCATCCAAAGGGCTTTGCAAGCTGCACCATCTTGCTTTGTTGGCCAAATGCACATTTCACTGCTACCTGCAGCTGCTCAATCTGTAGTTAGTCCTTCTTCTGCCTGGTGCTCTTCCATTAGGATATGAGCATGCTAAAAGTGACCCCATATTGGTGTTTGTGAATGGGCACAAAACAATCCAGGAATATCCTTTACAATTGTCATTCATATGAATCTTGGGGGAGAGAGTAGACTAACTGCATAATTGTGCTACGAGGGTCCCAGCATGTTTTAGGAGCCCCCGCTCTCTCAAAGCCATCTATTATTTTAGGTATATTAGTGTGTCCACCATCTGTGGGTAAATCACAGCAGTAGCCACCTCAAACTTCCGCCCCACAGGTAGCCACTGATCTGTAACAGGCAGGGGCAGACAGCTTCCAGTAGGCAATAGCAACCTGCATGTACGTGTTCTGGCACAGCAGAGCCCATCAAGTTTCTCACACAGTTCCTAGAAATGGTCTTCCTCACGTGGAGATTCTGGAATGGCTGGTAGGTCTGTTTAATCATGTGGTGCTACTCCTCTGTACATGAGTTATGGAATCTTAGAACACTAGAACTGGAAGGGACCTCAAGAGGTCATCGAGTTCAGGCCCCTGCCCTCACGGCAGGACCAAGCACCCTCTAGAGCAGGGGTCGGCAATCTTTTCAAACCAAACAGCCAAACTAAATCAAAATTCAGAAAAAAGTGGTCAACAAAGAGCCGTATAAGAATGCTGATTTGCATGACTGAAAATATACAACTTAATATTATTAATAATTGATTAATAGCATAAATGAAACATTGTACTCATGGGCTTTCTTTAATGGGACTTCTGCTGCTGCATCTTTTTGCTCATTTCTTTGAAGTTTACATAATAACTGATCAAATCCAGCTTCATGCATATATTCAGGCTGTCATCTGTCAACCTTATGGTGGGGATTTGGGGATGTAGGGATGCAGGAGTCTGGGTTGAGGTATATGAGGGGCTCAGGGCAAGGGGTTTGGGTGTATGATGGGCTCAGAGCACAGGGCTGGGGTGTGTGTGGGGGGGGTGCAGGAGTGTTATGGCAGAGGGCTGAGGATGTGGGGTGCAGGAGTCTGGGTTGGGGTATATGATGGGCTCAGGAGTGTTATGGCAGGGGATTGAGAATGTGGGGGTGCAGGAGTTTGGGGATGTGGGGGTAATTGGGGCTCAGGATAGGGATTCAGGTATATAATGGGCTCAGGACACAGTGTTGGGGTGTGGGGGCTGGAGATGTGGGGGTGCAGGAGTCTGGAGATGAGGGAGTATGAAGGGCTAAGGGCACAGGGTTGGGGTGTTGGGGGTGTGTGTGCAGGAGTGTTATGACGCTGTGGCCAAATGGCGGCTTGGCCCCAATTGGGGGCTTGTTGGCCAGGCTTCATTTTTAAATAAAGTAAAATATTATGTCCAACACAAAAGGTTTCAACACTGTCTTTTATTTATGGCAGGAGTTGGGAACCTTTTGTGCGTCAGGGGCCACTGACCTACAGAAAAATCAGATGGGGACCACACAAGTGAGAAACTGTGTGGTCCCCTGGTGCTCCAGCCCCGTGATGTGAGAACAGGCAGGGGGAAATGAGGTTCAAGGCCTCGGGCCAGATTTACTCTTCTGGGGTTCCAGGGTGAGTGGAATTTGTGGGCCCTTAGGCTCTGGAGTGGGGCCAAAAATGAGGGAGTAAGTGAGCAGGACAGGGCTTCTAGTGAGTGGGATAGGGATGGGCAGGGCTCGACAATTAGTGTAATCTACTCGCCCGTGGCGAGTAGGTTACAAGCCGGCACAGCCGCGCAGCGCGGTCTGCGCATGCGCAGCGTGCCGAACCGCGCGGCTGGCGAGTGGGATTAAAAAAAAGCAGCATTAAAAAAAGGCGTCACAAGTATCTCACTGCATAAGTAAATCATTACTAACTGGCTGCATGAGAGGGATAAAATACGAGGCATCTTGCAGGAGGAGCCAGGGTTTTTCGTCTTGTCAACATCAGAGCATAGATCCGGATCGGCAGAAGCCCGGCTCCACCCCTCCCCCATCTAACTCACCTGGCCAGTGTAGTTAGGGGGAGCAACTATTGGTAACAACAAGACGGAGGGTGCTTGTGTGTGTGTGTGTGTGTGTGTGTGTGTGTGTGTATATGAGTGCATGAGTGTAATATATCATATGCATATGATACAGTATTGATTGATCTATGTATGCTCAATAAATGTGGCGTGTTGCCTTATCCCCCTGAAAAAGATCCAGCACAACAAGGGAAGGGGGAGGGGAGCAGCAGTGCACAGCCATTTCTGCACTCCGTTTCTGGCTACCTTGGGGCTCCCCTCCCCTGCTCTTAAATATCTCCAGGGATGGAGAATCCACAACCTCCCTAGGCAACTTATTCCAGCATTTAATGACCCTGACAGTTAGGAAGTTTTTCTAATGTCCAACCTAAATCTCCCTTGCTGCAATTTAAGCCCATTGCTTCTTGTCCTATCATCAGAGGCCAAGGAGAACAATTTTCCCCCTCTTCCTTATAACCCCCTTTTAGATACTTGAAAACTGCTATCATGTCTCCTTCTCAGTCTTCTCTTTTCTAAACTAAACAAGACCAATTATTTCAGTCCCTCATAGCTCATGTTTTATAGACGGTTAACCTTTTTTGTTGCTCTTCTTGGACCCTCTCCAATTACTCTACATCGTTCTTGAAATGTGGTGCCCAGAACTGGACACAATACTCCCACTGAGTCCTAATCCGTGTAGAGTAGAGCAGAACAACACTTCTGTTAATGCATCCCTAAGTTCCTGCACCAGAAACACCAGTCTATATAGGGGGAATTCACAGCTATTGCAACCTCCATTAGCTGCTTACACTCTGTGTAGGATATATGCTAACATGGCAATCTCCTCACCAAGACTGCAGCCACCATCTTTTTCCCTCTCTCATTCCACTAGAGTAACAGTTTATCCAAAAGCAGAAACAGATCACTGCCCTATGCTGGATCCATGCCTTGGAACCAACTGGAATGAACAAGTGGGAAGTGTATAGAATCAGAAGGCCTTTAGTTTACTGTGTTGGTGGACAAAGAATACTTCCACACAGGAGCTCAAGAAGGGCATATAAGTATATTGTGAAACAATTCCTAGAGTAGCTCAAATTAGTGCAGCACTAAAAGTCATGGGATATGCCATCCTTATCCTAGTGTCTAAGATTACTGCGGTGCCTGTGTGGATACAGTTACACAGATATGACACCACCATGGCTCAGCAGTGTGGATGTTTGCAGCCAGGTTTGGCTTACTGAGGGGCCCAAATCCAGGTAAACCATGCAATGGAGGCAAACTATATGCTGTATTTTCTATGTTCCAAGGACACAAATTCCCCCATGTGAAATGCAACAGCAGATTTGTAACTGAGAATATAAGGCCTGATAAAACCCCAAATAGTTTTGACACATTCTCAAAGATTCTAGAACTTAGTGGATGTAAGCAATCTGCAAGAGGAAATTGAGCTGTTTCCTGTACTTGGGGCTCACACCCATCTGCCACACAAGCCTTTCTCTCAAGCTCCTGCCAGATAGTTCTCCAGAATCTATTTGATTTAATTTTGTTTAAATTGCTAGCTATTATGGTTGTAGAGAAAACTTCAAAAATGTGACCATGGAAGAGCTGATCTACACAGGGAAATTAAATGGCATGGTAATACTGATATCTAAACCATTCTATTTATCCTGGTTTAAATTCCCCATGTGGACACTTATTCCAGAATAAAAGTATGCATAAAGACAAATTTGAGAGATAAATCTACATAGAGCCTGGAACCCTAACTCTGAGATGTGGACTGCCCCACTTACAGAGTGAGGGATTAATTAAGTAATAATTTAGATGTCAACCTTGCTAACTACTCACTTCCTCTCTCATATGAAGAATGATCACAGATCTGCACAATCTACCACAAAGTCTCATTCTGGTGCCTCAAGAATGTAGCATTTGGGAGATATCACCACATATTCATCCCTCCAAATCATGTAGTCAAGCTCAAGAAACCCAGTCGAGTCCAAAGACCACACATGATCATATTTTGAATATATGTACAATTTTCTGTGAGCAATGCCTCATTTTGGCTACTCGTCTGGGAAGAACTTATACTGGGGGCAGAAAGTGGAAGAGTACTATTACCTTTTCCCCCCTCCCATTGTGACCCCAATCTGCATCCCATGTTTATACAAAAATCAGAAGCTCCTAGAAGTGGAAAGGGTTAGGAGATGTGGCCTTTCTGTAGCAAGACAGTGAATATGAAGAAGATCAAAACTAAGTAACTTCTATCACTAACAAGTGTTCCTTTTACAGCACTATGTTTGAGAACTGCCTAGACAGTACACGCCTGCTGAAGTTCCTGACACTGCCACACCTATTTTCTTCACAAATGGAATATTTCAAAATCATTACTGGCCAATATATGCTCAGTTTAGCTCCAGCTCTATAAACTGGAATCCTGCAGAAGCTAAATCCCACTAACTAAAACATAATAAAGTGAGAATTTCCTGTATATCACTGCCCTGGCAAAATGACTGCCATTGATTTCCAAGTTTCAAATGTACATTTATGATTTATGGAAGCCATTTAGTCAAGTCAACTCAGTAACACTGGGTAGACTCTTCTATCTTAGCAACCTGTTAATAAAGATTACCACACAATTCATAACATGAGCAATGTATAGGCTGTCATTAAGCAGGAGTTAAATACACTAAAGTTTATTTGCGCAACACAGGAGACCCAAAACAGCAAAGAACCAGTCAGAAGTGATCTTTGCTCAGTGTCTTTCACTGTGTAATGTTGCACTGTATTACCAAAAAGTATCCAGAATTTGATTATACTGCATCCTAAAATCAAATTAAAGGCAGCTGAAGCAGTTTGAGCAAGTTTCTTTAGTGCGTTTTCTGATCCCAAACAGAGGAACTCTAAATAATTAAAATAACTGATTTCCCTTAACAAAGGGGATCAAAGGTCTAATGATTAAATTTCATGTGTCAAAGATGGGGAGAAATGCTGGTGACGTATATGTAAGTAAGGAAATAAAGAAAATAAAGTGCATAGAATTGTAATGCAAAAAATTTAATATTTTCTTGTCCAAAGTATGAGATTACAATTAATACAAAATGCATAAATTACACAACAGTATTGAAACAAATTGAGAAGCCTTTGTTTTTCAGTATAGGACTGATTTATACAAATAGGGCAGATGTTACCACAGCTTGCTGTGCAGTAGTTATGAAAATGGATTAATATACTGATTCCCTGATGATCTCTTCATTCTGAACAAATGTTCAGCATTAAGGTGATAATTGAAATAGACATGAGCTCTAAGTTACGGTTGTCTCCATCCTCAATTCTTAAATGTTAGGGAGGAGAGTGTCTAAGCACTGAAAGGAAAACAAAAAAGGCACACTGTGGCATGAGTTAAGGCCAGAGATGCCAGCCTTTAAACTTCCTGGCGTCTGTGGAGGTGTAATATAACATTCATATTATATTACTTTAAGATTTAGGCTTTGAGTTCATTTTGTTTTTTAAAATGGAAAAAATTACAAATTGTTAAGACACTCCTCCAATACAGCTGTACATTTTTGCTCTTTTAAAAAACAGACTTCACCCATGAAACATTAGTGTTTATGGGTCTAATCCCACAATTCTTAGTTTCCCCAGCTTCTTTTGGAGTTATGCACATTTTAAGAATGCAGGATCAGCCTCTACATTATTTTCCTATTAGTCTAGTTCACTTCTGAAGGACAAACTCTGGATGAAATAAAAGCATAAATAAAGTAAATCAAAGCCATAGGTAAGCATAGTCAGTGTGCTAATCATAAAAAAGGAATATACAACTAAAAAGCTGTAAAAAATTTTGTTCTAAATGTATGGTGCAAACAGTTGCCTGTTTAACCTTTTGATCTTTTAAATATCAACACTACTTTTCAGCAAAGGAATGAAATAAAGCTTAAGATTAAACAAACTTTTACCAAAACTAAAACCCATTTGCATACTAATTATTTTAAAGTACGTTGTATGCCAAAATTCTGCGCATCAAATTCTCGCACAGTGATTTTAAAACTGTCCTGACATTTATACTGTAATTAACTCAACTCTATCTATAATAGCATAAGTTATTCCACTGACGTAGTTATATTCCGTGACGAGCTATGTTTGTGAACTATGCAAGTACTCATTGAGCTATCGTGAGACATGAAAATTACAATTTTAACTAAAATTAGAAAAATTAGAAATGGAAGTTACAAAAAAGATACTATTCTAGAAATACTGCTTTATGTTTAGATGTGACTGACCAGTTGATGCAAAAAACTGTATTCAGTACAGCACCTACTAAAAACAAAAGATTGAAAACTATGGAAAATGAATGAAGTTCCATATGTTTGATTCCCTGAGACAAATGTTTTATTTAGAAAGATATTTGGAATGCACATTTGTATGATGAATATTAACCTGTTTGACAGCTAAGGAAACCATTTCCTATTTTTATGTAGGGGATCATAATCTAAGTATGTGATTTAAAAAAAAAATTAAAGCTAAGCCCTAACTCCAAGATACCATTGTAAATGAAAGTAAAGACTGACCAAAAATAAACTAGATATTTTAATCAATCCTCTAATGATTTAATGACAAACTAGGTTTATAATTAATCAACATCAAGAATCTTAAGAAGTCAACATTTTTATGTTTTTGGCACACATCAGCCTGCATTTTACACTTGAATTTTAAACACATTAGAACAATATTCCCTGAACACATGCGAGCAGGGGTGGGTGGGTGTGTCCACACCATAACAGGAAACACCCAAAGTTCTTAACTGGGACAATAAATTCCAGAAGAGCAGACTTAGAAGAAGATACTGAAATAAAGTGTACAGAAAAAGAATATATAAAATCTGCAACTACTTTATTTTCTTCTTTATTGTCTAGTTTTATAATATATTAAATAAAAGAATGGGCAGTAAGATCACAAAGTAGATCACACCTTGTAAACACATACCCCTTAGCAGAAGACAGAAAGTTGATGGTGTTTTTACACATACTTCTGAACAGGATTTTTCCCCCCCCTTTTTTTAAGTTGTACCTTTCCCTCTCCATCCGTTACTCTTTGATGAAAATATAGTTGGTTTTTCATTAGTACATTGACACCACAAAGGGGGAGGACATTGAGACAACAATTGGAAGGTTAAGTGGCAAGTGGGAATATACAGCGCACTAACACCTTGGATCCCCACAACTCACAGTTGTAACTTGCTGTTATGGTCAAGGAAGGCAAATACTATGGATTTTATCAGTATACGTTTTCTCAGTTAAGTATACAGGTGAACAAAGCAAGTACCTTTGTACATGAACAGTATATACTTGAATATTTAGGATTCTTCAGACTGATTTTTAAAATTAAACAAGCTACATCTGAATCCCACCTACTAGGCAAACAAAATAGTTAATCAGCTCAATTTTTGCTACTTTAAAGACATAAAATATTGAAGTGGGTTCTAGGAGAGTATGTAGAAAACTTATCCAATTGTTTTAATATAAAGAGTAACGTGGCATCTTCCAAAGTTACAAGTTTAATGTTCAACCCTTTTGTCACATGGAAAAAAATAAAATTGTAAAATTATATTGCAAAATAATTTTCAAAATATACCATGAACCAGTTAATTCTGTTATTTGAAATAGGAGAATCCTAATTTAACACATTACTCCTGATAAGTATATTTCTGAAAAAAAAAAAGGTGGTAATTTTTGCTCCCAGTATAACAGAATATTAAACTATTTAAAATAATTATCAGAAGAAATAAAATTTTCCATGAAAAATGAAAAACACTCTACAGTGAAGCAACCAACTCTTCCATCCCAATACTCATGACTGTAAACATTTACTACTGAAAGCACATCAGCAAGTGAAGCCTAATCACTTACATTTCAGGATATTCACAAATGTGCATGTCTGCTAAGTCTATACTTTTGTTTGCTTGCTTTAAGACAAAAACACATTTTTTTTCCTTATAAAAAAAGACTCAGGGCAATATGGGTAGATTTAGATATGAATTGTAAACTATTTGTTACTTCTCTTTCCCTTCTTTTCACCTACACCTATCTTTACGCAGATAGTAAATCAAAGGCCTAAAGAATTTATTGATGAACATACTCTTACGTCATTTAGCATTTATCCAAGCATGTCTGCAAGCTCTCTCTCACACAAGGTGGAAGCGTTTTTAACAACCTTTCTTCTACAATTAGACAACTTCGTTTCAGAGACTGACATTTTTCTAGTTCAGCAGGAAGTTCCTCAAGGTAGTTCCCAATAAGCTCAAGCTGAACAAGGTTCAACAGTTGACCGACAGAAGGAGACAAACTCGTCAGGCTGTTATATCCCAAAAGTAAGCACTGCAACTTTTTGCACTGAAATAATCCATCTGGCAGTATCTCAATCTGAAAAGGAGCCAATTAAAATTTGTTAGCCTATATAGAAACTGCATTTTTTTATTATCTATTGCACTTTCAACCCTCAAAATGTGTTTAAATTAAAACGATATCAGATACAAAGTAAAGAAAGGACAATTTTATGCTATAAAAATTATAGTCAGGAGAAAGTCTACTTTCACTATTTAAACAAAAACAGTCTTGTATATATGTCTTTGGTATACGTAACTAAGCGAGAAAAGTTTAATTCTTCACAGAACTTCAGGAAAATCTAAAAATCAAATTGCTATTATGCTCAGATTTTTTTTCCTACTTACCCTCATTAAAAATTACACTTAATGAATGACATTCCTTTGGGACCTTGCTAAGTACCCTACAATCCTTTTGGCAAGGCAGGCAGAACTGCATCCATGCAGTACAGTGGGTTCTCAGAGGCCTTGTGAACTCTACAAACATTTTAATAATATCTCAACATGGCTGTGAACAATCAAGTTAGATAGGACAATGCTGAAGACAACTGACCAGAAACTATAGACTAGGTCATCTGACACTGAACATCAGAGTCAACTCCTGATCATTTAGGCCCTACTCTGATCAGTTTTTTTTAAAAAGAAAAAAAAAAATCCCCTCTCAATTAATTGGGTTTCACATCCCTTTTGTTTATAATGCCATAAAAATGGTGAGCGCTAACAGGCCTCAGAATCTTCCAGAAGTTAAGTCTGAATTTCTAATTCTTAAAGTAAATTAAAAGTTCTACTTACATGGTTTTTTGTCACAGCAAAGTACTGCAGATTTGTCAAATAACTGATTTCTTCTGGAATAGAAGTTAGTTTGTTATAGCTGAGATCCAAATAGTGTAGTTTTTTACAAAGAAATAGCTGCAGTGGAACATTTTTAATGTTATTGTAATTTAGGTACAGTTGTTCTAGGCTTGTTAATGCACCTATTTGCACTGGGACATATGAAATGGTGTTGTGCCACAATTTTAAGCAAGATAGGTTCTTGAGATGTTGAAAGCTCATTATTTCTTCCACTGTTCTGAGATTATTTTCTTTTAAGTCTATTTCATGCAAATTGTTTAGGGTGAAAATAGAATGTGGAATGCGCTCTAAATCACAGGAGATCAACTCCAAGGTTCTCAGGTTTACCAGCTTTTTCAAGTTATTTAGTACTACCAGTTTATTTCCCTCATTATTGATAGATAAGTTTTGCAGTGAAGGCAACAGATCTGTAACCACCTGGGGTATACGGGAAAGGCTGTTCTTTAAGTAAACTGTTCTCAGATTCTTTAAATCCTGAAAACCTTCATTGTACATGGAGTTGTGGTAATCTAGCACAAAACATCCTGTTAAACACAATTCCTTGAGGTTTTTTAGATGAAAGACCCAAAGTGGAATTCTTCCAATTTCACTGGATTTTAGACTCAATGTTTTCAGATTTTCTTCTAGAAAATTTAGTGCTGGGTAATCCACTGTTAACGATGAATGATAAATATTCATTTCTTTAAGATTAACTAGCTGAGTCACTGTTGAAGGAAGCTTGGCTTCAGGAATGAGTTCCAAGCTTAGCACTTCTATTTCAGTCAGTTCAAAGATATTGTCAGGAAGACCATTTAACATGAAAAGCTGAAGTTCAATCTTGTCCTGGGAATTTCGTACTAGTTTACTTTTCAGTTTTTCCACTGACCATTGATTGTTAAGATTTATCTGTTTCAGTCTGTTTTCACTCAAATCAGACAGAAATATTGAGAATCGCTGTGAATAAAGAGGATCATACTGATCTGCTAAGTGAAGAATAAATGCAAAGTCATTCTTTACGTCGGGGATGTCACTGTAATTGCTTTTCTCCCTTAACTTCTCAAAAGAATATTGCTTAAGTGAACTCCTCAACATCCACCATAAACTGTATGTGCAGGTTAGGCCGTAGAAGGTCACTAAAATAACATAAAATGAAGCTAATACTTTAAAAATTTCTGCTAGTGTATAAACACATTGGTACCTTTTGTAACCTGTAAAGGCTTGAACATCAATTACACAATCAATTTCAAGTGTAATAAAGGTTAAATAATAGCAGACATAAATCATTATTATTATAAATACAATTACTTTGACTATAATCTGTTTCATGTACACTTTATATATGACATCCTTCTCTTCAACATGTACTCTGAATCTTTTCACTTTTTCAAAGATAGCTTTAGCTTGTTCCCCTTCTTTTTTGTCCAGAACACTCGAAGAGTTCTCTCTTCCAGTTGTTTCTAAACCAGGCTGGGTATATGGCAGAGATTGCCTACTTGCCTCTGTATCTGTCGAGCTCACAGGTGGTGAAAGCAGTATTTTGGATTTGGATAGAGGCAGACTCTTCACAGACTGCTCAGCAACTGTTTCTGAGAGGGCTCGTGTTGTCCATGGGGAATCAAAACACTTGTGAAGAATGGCTACAAAGTGCTCAAGCCTTGAACTTGTGCTAGGATAGTAGAGCCAAAAGTTACTGCAAGCTGCAAAAATGAAGGTATGCAGAAGCACTAGATATGGGAAAAATTTGGCAAACCAATGAAGCTGTCTCTCATAACACACTGCATCAATGTAGGAATACTGCTGCCGATGAAGATCATTCTGAATTCTTGAAGGGAGAATTATTTGTGTGGCAGAGCTAGAGGATACATTAAGGTTGGCTTTAACCAAATCCCAAGGCACTGCACAATGACTGTCAAATTCTAGTTTACAAGGAAGACAACACAACACTCTGGTTTGAGTGAGCTGGAGAGCCCCGGCTAGTACAGCAACTAGCAGCATAATCATGGTGAGGTAATACCAAAAGACATCCCACCATGGTTTTAATATGTGGTAGGATGACTGAGCATCTGCTAAATATCTGAGTTCAGTTAGTGTAATCATGACTTTCACCTGTAGGACAGCAGCAACTAGAGAAAAGAAAGAGAGAAAGATCCTTAGAACAAAAGCTCAAATCTATTTTCTTAATATAACTGAACTATGCAATGCCCAGCAATACCCAAATTGTAGGCCTAGTAACTGCACAAAATTGAATAATGAATTGGTAGAAGTAATTTAGGGCCTGATTTAATCCCCCAACAAAAGTCAATGGGAAACTACCATTTATTTTAATTAAGGATCAGGGCCATTACCTACTCCTGGGGGAATTCTGTATCACTGTGCATGTTCAGAATTCATGTCCCCCTGCAGATTTTTTTTTCTCTTCAGCAGAATCTATATTCTGCAGAAGAGGCACTGCAGTTATACCCTTCACCACCTCTCCCCCAGCAGCTGCTGTGATGTCAGAAGAGAGGACAACCAGCCAGTGGGGCCAGGTGAGGGGGCACAGGATGGATAGAGCAGGGCACATGGGGCTTCTGGAGGGTCACAGACTGGAGGTCAGAGGATCTAAGTCAGCCGTTCCCAACCTTTTCCAGATGGGGACCCATTTTGACAATTCAGGAAGACTTGGTGACCCAAGGCAATTCAAAAACGGGGGGAGGAGGGGAAGCAGAGCCACCTGGGGAGACACTTGGCGACCCTTTTGAAATGTAATGGTGACCCATAGGTCGGGAAACCCGGGGGGGTGGGGAGGGCGGGACATAGACTGGAATATGGGCTCAGAAGCTAGCCGCGGTATCACTGAGACAGGGGCTACATGAGAGGGGGGCTTGGTGTAGATGTGCCTGATTGAATGGGAGAGGCTAGGGATCTGCTAGGCCCTGCATGGGGGAGACTCCCCAACAATCCTACCCCTTCTTCTTCCCCCAGAAAACCCCTGTCCCATATTTCTCCCACTCACACCCAACAACCATCCAAATTCAGTTCCAGACTGCTTTCCAGCAATGACTTCTCTCTCCCTTAGCTCCTCCATTACTCCTCAACTCTACCAAGTCTCTGCACTGCTTCTGAGGAGTGCAGGAAATATGGTTCAGTATTGTAGTTTAAATGAATTATTATTAAAAGTTCTGTATTACTATGTCTAGTGAGGAATTTATTTGTCAAAAAAATTTCCTGATTTTTTTTTCTATCTGTCTTGCTTCAAACTTGTAGGCAGGTAATCTGAAATAAAATTACCAAAATAACTGAAATTGGCATGAGCACACTGTGTTATTTTGACAAATAAAATATGAAGAATTTTTAAAATATGATGCACAGAACTTTTAATTTTTTGATGTACCATTCTCTTAGGAGTAATTAAGCTAGCCAGGCTAATATAGCCAATTAGTACAGAATAATAAGAACATTTTCATCTTAATAACGTATCATCAATACTGCCTGACATAGATTTCATGATATTAGATAGAATTCTGTTCAACTGAGGAAAAACAATACCCAAAGTGGACTAGAAATATAAATACAGTGTTGATGGCTGACACTCTATAATTCACATAACCTCCTTCCCCAACCTCTTCTGCCTTTCCCCAGCAAAAATTTAGGAGCAGAGTTCTGCAGAGAAGTGTATGCTTATCAGCACTTAGCTTTATAAGATATGTTCCAGAATAGAAAACTAGCAGGCATGGTATTATAATTAAGCATAACTAAGTTAAAAGAAAATATGAATCATGACATATAGTTTGCATTTCTTGCTTATTCCCAATTCATGATATTAATATATAGGATAGGTAGCCCAATTAACGTAAATTAGCAAGGCTCTCAAATTTTATATGTTAATGATAGTAAATAATAGAGTTTATTTTAATTCAGCAAGTGCAAATCAATATTTATTTACACACCATACTTAAATGTTCATACTTACTTTACTAGTTAAAGTAAGATACACAACAGTCTTCAATCAGGAGGTCTACACCTTTTAAAATTTCTTGGACATTCCATCTTTGCATTTTTCTTCATTCTGGGTAGAAAAATATTGGGAGTACAGTTGAAGTAGGTGAGACTATTTGATATATAGAGCAAGCTGGTCAGCCTTCTTACTCCAGCCTTCAGAATTCACCTGTGAAAATGTATGCTTTACAAGTACTTTCTCTAATTCAGCATGTTCTCCATTTTGCAGCTGCAATGATACACTCAAACAATCTGAAGGTCAACCTTTTTTATACTATGCCAAATGCATATGAAAAACAAACAAAAAAGAAACCACATAAAAGAACCTATCCATGACTAATACTGGGTGGCAATGCTATAGTTGCTTGCTAAATACCTATGTGGAAGGAATCTGCATGATTTCAAGAACCACAAGATGTAATATCCATATTAGGGATGTTAGATATTGTGTAGTTGAATAGTTGCATAACCACATAAAATCTTAGTGGTTACATGACCCTGGGGGTGGGGCCAGCAACCAGTGTGCTCCTGACCCCATTCCTGGGGAGCCCTGTGCTTCTTCCTCTGATAGACAGGCAGTAGCGCGGGATGGCAGCAGCCCCTGGTCGCAGAGAGATGCTGGTCCATGGCAGGAGCCTTTGTCTGCAGGGAGCTCGGACCCCCTGTGGACCAGCCTCTGTCAGTGAGGGGCCCAGGTTCGACATGGACAGAGGCTGCTTTGCAGCAGCTTCCCTTGCCTCCCCTCCCTGCACTGCTGTCTCTAATAGAGGCAGCAGCGTAGGGAGAGGCAGGCAGCACCACGGAGCTGGTGCTGGGGAGAACTGGCTTTTAGACCAGCTCCCACATGCCAGTGTTCCCTCTAAGCTGCCCAGTAGCACAGCTTCTTAGGTGAAGAATCAGCCCCGCCCAGTCAGAGACTCAGGGCTCCATGCAGGGAGCTGACTGACTGGGCGGGGTTGATGAATCACCTGTGAAACTGTGCTACTGCACAGCTTAGAGGGAATACTGCTGCCTGCCTCCTCCCTCTCCCCCTTATTGCCTCTGTAGGAGCCAGCAAGGGGGGGCAGGTGGGTTCACAGGAGCTGATATGCGCTGGAAGAGACACAGGAGCTGATATGCATGGGCTTTCAAGAAGGCTCCTCATGCATATCAGCTCCAGCCTGCCCCTCTCACCCTCTACACTGTTCCCTGTCTAACAGAGACAGCAGTGCGGGGAAGGGGAGGGGAGGCAGATCTGGTACTCACAGGGAGCCAGCTTAAAGCCAGCTCCTCACGGGCCCTGGTTCCTGCTTCCCCTCCCTTGCTGTCTCTGATATCTGATAGAGAGGCAGCAAGGGGTTTGTGTGTGTGTAGTCGACAAAATTAACGGATAAGCCACAGCTTAGCGGTTAATTGTGTAGTCTTTAACATCTCTAGATGTTACTTTCCCAAGTTACCTGATGGGAGAGCTGAGGAAACTGAATAGAAAGTATGCCTTTGTCTAGTGATCTGTGGCGGTGTCTCAAATCAAAAGAATTTAAAAGGCACCTTGTGGCAAGATTAAATAGAACTGTTTCCTGGCCCCTCTACAAGACATCAAGGAGATGGAATGAATGGTAAAACTTCTCTTTGCTGAAGCCACTTTTTATGAAATGGGGTGACAGTGGGCTAAGTTACCAGGAACCCTTTAATGAAAAGATGCTGAAGAAGGGTGCAAATAGCTTTTATCCACCCCTAAAGACAGCTAAAATATCAGAAAATAAACTCCACCAGATGTGAACAAGTCAATTAGACAACTTATTTGCCCTTCCATGGTATATGCTTGCAAAAATCCATTCTTAAACAAGCGAGGCTTTGTGCAGGTGCAGGGGTTCACTTGCACTGAGTTTGCAGCAGAAAGAGGGCTGTCAAACTGCTGAATTCAATTCCAACGTAGTATAAAAACAAAACTGCATCTTTCCTGCAAGTTTAAATAATACAAAGGCTTAGACCCCAATTAACAAAGTGTTTAATCAGATATTAAGGAGTGCAGTGAATAGTAATGGATTTTTTTCTTTCTTTTAAAGTCAAAATTTTCTGTAGGAAAATTTCAATCTTCTATCAGTAACACCTGAAGAACAACTCTCCAAATGACCCTGGCAAGGCTTTTTCAATTCCATTTTCTCCTTGCAGGCATAAAGTGAAATTAACAAAAGCCTTCCAGGAAGGCTTCTGAGCCTTCTGACTCTCTGCATGTGAGGTTGATGCCATATAAAGCTACTCTATTCAGGAAGGCTGTGTATGTTTTGTGGGGCCCACAAAAGGACTTAGTAGAATTAGAATACAGACACAATTTTCTATGTTTTAATCCAGTTTATAGGCAGCTCACTTACAGCTTGCTTTCAGTTGCTAAAACCTAATTCACAGCTTTCCTGAATACCTATAGTCTCTAGCCTAAAATCAGTCCATATGTTACTATTGCATGTTAACAAGCCTTTACATGGGATGTGGGTCAGTAACAGAAAGCTTTGAATAAAATTAACATGATCTTAAAACAAAATAGAAAAAAGTTGCCTTTCAATATATTGCACATTAAAAAGATGTTTATTTATCTCTGCCTCGTTGGACTCTGTTCAAACAGAAGAGATTTGCTGCTTATACAAAGCAAAACGTTTTGCCAGGTAAATAAACAGATAAATTAGATTCAAATGGTGTTTAGCAACCCTTACTTGTATTTCAATTCACTTACTTCATTTCCTCCTTTGGCTCAGAAACTGAGTTCTTTTTCACTGTTTATCATTTTTTTTTACTATGCTATTTATTACCATTTAGAGCAGGGGTGGGCAAAAGGGCCTCTGTAGGCCAGATCCAGCCTGCCAAGCGAGTTGATCAAGCCCATGGAGGCCCTGCTGCTCCCCCTGCCCCTAGGCCTATTAGAGCCTGGGGCCGGGGGGAAGCGCGCAAAATCTCCTCCCGCCCTGCCAGGAGTGTGAGGTGCTTAGAAGCACCGCGCACTCCTGGCAGGGCGGGAGGAGACTTCACGCATTCCTCCTGCCCCCAAGGCCTGATTGGCATGGGGGCAGCAGCAGGGAGCACATGAGGTACCTAGAGGTAACCACCAGCTATTCAGAACAGCTGATGGTTCTCTCTGGGGGGGCAAAGACTTTGCATGCTTCCCCAGGCCGAGGCCAATCAGAGTCTGTGGGTGGGGAAGCATGGAAGTGTCCTGGCCCCACCCCTTCACTTGAGGCCCCACCCCTTCTAGAGTGGCCCAAGGCCACTTCAAACATTTCTGTAGTGGCCCCCAGTCAAAAATTATTGCCCACCCGATTTACAGACTATGGACAATCGAGATCTACTCTGGAGGTTAAAAAAAAAAGGACTGGATGCAAAAAATGTAGAACATAACTTAAGCATACATAATTATGGGGCTACTATAAGGTGGGTGCATAACTGGCTGGATAACCGTTCCCAGAGAGTAGTTATTAATGGTTCACAGTCCTGCTGGAAAGGAGTAACAAGTGGGGTTCCACAGGGGTCTGTTTTGGGACCGGTTCTGTTCAATATCTTCATCAACGATTTAGATATCGGCATAGAGAGTACACTTATTAAGTTTGCAGATAATACCAAGCTTGGAGGGGTTGCAACTGCTATGGAGGATAGGGTCATAATTCAAAATGATCTGGACAAATTGGAGAAATGGTCTGAGATAAACAGGATGAAGTTTAATAAGGACAAATGCAAAGTGCTCCACTTAGGAAGGAACAATCAGTTTCACACATACAGAATGGGAAGCGACTGTCTAGGAAGGAGTATGGCAGAAAGGGATTTAGGGGTTATAGTGGACTACAAGCTAAATATGAGTCAACAGTATGACGCTGTTGCAAAAAAGGCCAACATGATTCTAGGATGCATTAACAGGTGTGTTGTGAGCAAGACATGAGAAGTCTACTCTGCGCTGATTAGGCCTCAGTTGGAGTACCATGTCCAGTTCTGGGTGCCACATTTCAAGAAAGATGTGAAGAAATTGGAGAAGGTCTAGAGAAGAGCAACAAGAATGATTAAAGGTCTAGAGAACATGACCATGAAGGAAGACTGAAAGAATAGGGCTTGATTAGTTTGGGAAAGAGAAGGTTGAGAAGGGACATGATAGCGGTTTTCAGGTATCTAAAAGGGTGTCACAAGGAGGAGGAAGAAAACTTGTTCTTCCTGGCCTCTGAAGATAGAACAAGAAGTAATGGGCTTAAACTGCAGCAAGGGAGGTTTAGGTTGGACATTAGGAAAAAGTTCCTGTCAGGGTGGTTAAATACTGGAATAAATTGCCTAGGGAGGTTGTGGAATCTCCATCTCTGGAGATATTTAAGAGTAGGTTAGATAAATGTCTATCAGGGATGGTCTAGACAGTACTGGGTCCTGCCATGAGGGCAGGGGACTGGACTCGATGACCTCGAGATCCCTTCCAGTCCTAGTATTCTATGATTCTATGATAATAACTGCAAGGAGCACAGAATATAGTTGTTACACCAAATCATGGCAGATCCTTGGCTAGCAAATTAGCTAAAAAGCTTTCACTATATTTACAAAATTCCACACCATACTCAGAGAAGTATTTTCAATCAATGTACTACTTAGCAGTGGATCATAAGTACTGTGTTATAGTTTATCCTTTACACTTAAAGCGTGTCTTTCCTGGCAGAATATATACTCTTAACCTTTTTGCATGGTTGTTCAAGCTGATTCTTCTTGTGTAATGGATCACACTTTCAAATTATTCATCATTCAGTTTAATTCATCCATTTTAAAAGGTTGTAGCATGGTCCAGAAAACAGTTTCTAATTTAATACTGTCAAAATACACAAATTACTATATTTCAGTGTTTCATTAATATACCTATAGGGTAACTATAGGCAGTGCTTAATTTGTAAATTCCAGGGCTAAGAACTGCCAAGCCTAGAGACACATATTAAGCACTGTCTACAGGAGACTGTTTTATAAAGAAACAGCAAGAAGTGTAAAGTTGCTGTTACATCCTGCACAACTGTTTACTCCATTTCCTGTTTACTCACCCAATCTTTCTTAGAGAGGAACCAGTTCAGAAACCAAGACAGAAAATGCAAGAAGTATACATTGCAGCACCATCAGTATAGTACTCATCTCTGACAAAGATGTCTTCTTGTACTTATAAAGACATGCCCAGGCACCAGTGAAATATTATAGACATTGGCTATGTATTTTACAGGGTGTCTCATTCTCGGGCCTTGTCTACATTCTGAATTTGAACTACTCCTGACAAGTAATTAGCAAGAACTGTAGCTGAACTGAACTGGTTGAACTGCAAATGCGGGGAAACTGGTGTAGACCTCTTTCAGATGGAACAGTTGTTACCAACTATTCTGTTTTGTAATGTAAGCAAGACCTCCACTGAAAACAGCAGCCCATACAATTCAATGTAAAATAAAGCAGCTCAGGTTTCATATTATTTGATAAAGAGTTATGCATATCTTTTACAAATGATAGCAGTAAGTCAGAATAGAAAACTGCAAACTCAAATCAATTCAATGCAAAGACTGATGAATATATGTCTCTAGATATTTTTAGTAAGCTAAATATCAAGAAAGCATTACCTCGTGACAATTTCATAAAATAGTCCTATGAAGCAAAAACTACCATGAGTTTTTGTTTATACATAGATGGATGTTTTCATATAAAAGTGAAACTAAACCATGTGTGGTGTTTCTCAAGTGGGCTGCAGGCCTGCTTTGGGAAAACCGCTAGTGAGCCCGCACCACTTTGTCTACCTAAAGGGTCTGTAGCCATGGAGCCTTGCAGCTCCCATTGGCTCTGGTTCACTGTTTCCAGCCAAGGGGAGCCATGGGAAACAGCATATCCCAGGCTGCTTTCAGTGGAGCTTCCCACATCATGGGCAGGTAGAAGTTCCTCTCCCCACAGCTGCCCAAATGGCCCTTATCATGGCAGGGAAGCAGCTTCAAGGTCTCACCTCCCCGCCACAGCTGACTCAGAGAGAGCAGTGTGGGCACCTGCAAGGAGCCTGAGTCCCTCTGCCCACCCTAGGCTGGGAGGGGATCCAGTTACCTAGCCCCACCAGGGACCCTGAGGAAAGAAGTGAGATGGGGGCAGGGCAAAGGAGGAGCAGGTGCCCAATACCCCCACTTTTGGGAGGGCACTGATGTCCTTGAGTTACACCACAGACAAAATTGGCCTCTCATCTCAACACCAAAGCACTGGAACTAGTTAGTTTCCAGGTAAATAATTACTTCAGGTCTGAAAGTCTTAGGGTACGTCTAGACTACAGGCTTTTGTCGACAGAGGCTTTGTCTAGACATGAGAGTGTAAATGCAAAGGACAGGGTAGATGGAATAATGCCTTCTGTTGACAGAACTCTGTCGACAAAAGGCGTTATTCCTTGTAGAATGAGGTTTACCGCTGTCGACAAAACTGCCGAGTTCTGTCGATGTTCTGTCAACAGAACTCGGCGGTAGTGTAGACGCAGGTATAGTTTTGTCAACAAAAGTCCACTTTTGTCGACAAAACCCTGTAGTCTAGACACACCCTTACAAAGGTGATCAAAACAAACAAACAAACTACTAATAATTAGTTACAATTTATAAAGCATGTAGTCCCTATACAATATTACAAATCCAAAAAGTTTTGTTACTCTGCTTTGTCTTGTGGTCTCTAGATTTTGCTATCACTTGTCAAAGTTGTATAATTTATGCCACATTTATACAAGTTAACAGGGCTACATTTTTCTCCTCTCCCTAGGAATGCTGAACTGAAAGGAAAGGATGTGTAGGTGTGGTGTGTAAGAGGGAGATTCACTGAACAGGAATTGTAATTCTAGTTTTAAAGAGATACTGCTTTTTTGTTGATAACTAATTACTAGCTGCCTTGAAAAGATATACGGCAACCACATTTCCCAAAGGGAAAAGAGAATACTGCATGGGGCTGGCCAGAGGCCTCCCCACCCCAGCTGGTTATCTGAGGCTCTCTTCCATCTCTCACCCAGGGGGTCATTGCTGGTTACTTACAGCCTTCTCCACAAGGTTGTCATTGGGCACTGGAATCCTACTGTTCTCTCTCCCCTCCCTCTCTCCCCACTCAAGGCTATCACTGCTCACTCAAACCTGTGGTCCCCACCACGTGCTGGAATCCTTCCTCTCACCCCCACAAGAGCTCTGTCTCCCCCCACACTGTGTGGGGATGGCATCTCCACTCACTCCCCGCACATGTTCTTCCACACTGCACTCCACTTTTTTGACAAAAGTAAGTATTTGTCCCATTTGTTCTTCCTAACTGATTAAATTGACAAGAACAAATGTGACAAATGTTTATTTTTGACAAAAAAAATCAACACAGACAGGACAGGGCTTAAAAGAAGGACTGTCCTGGGCAAAGTGGGACATATGGTCATTCTATTCAAGGAGCCCAATGTTCTGCATTGTTTGGCTCAAATTACAACTACGTTCATTAACCAATTAAAACAGAGTTATGCAGTCCACACCTTGTCAAACATTTTAGTTGACCCTCTAATTCTGTAGGTTCTCTTTTCCAGAAGAGCACACGCATCAAGGCTTTTCAACCAGTGTCTTTCAGAAGGCCCCCTTCTTTTATTCCAGTAAGACAGGAGGTACATTCTGGCCCTGATAAGAGACACCAATTAATATTTACTTAAAATGTATCCCTTACGAGTACTGCCAGGTCACTGATAAGGCAAGCTAGAGTTCCTGACCTCCTACACTAAATTCAGAAGCTTTGGAGTAAAAACAATGTTCAAAAGCAAAGACTCCAAGCAAGAAACTAAATTTGAGCTTAAAGTTGTATAAGAGATAATTTTTAGAACTCTAAGTAATAGGTATTGTGTTAGATACTGTCAATATTCACTACTAAAGGGAAAAGTGTAAATCCACTAGGAAACAAATCAAACAAACCCATTTTTATCCTTCTTCCATTCATGACATCATCTTTCGTGCTACCTCTGTCAGAAGCTCCATCCTTCTCATATACCAGGCACTTCTCCAAATCCAGTCCTTAAAAACAATGGATCAGACTCTGCAATTAGAACTCCAAACGTAGCCCGCTGACAGTGGATCAGACTCCATGGAAGTCAACAGACAGCTGCTGCACAATCCAGACAGATCCAATTGCACAATGGGCTCCTTAATTCTTCCAGCATTACACCCACCAGTGTATTTATAAAAATTCTACATGACTCAAAGTTTGGGCTTTCAATGTTGCATATTTGTTTGAACTATTTCTTCTTTGTTTTCATGCAATTTACATTGTAGGCTCTTCTGGGTAGAGACTGTGTTTTTCTGTGTCTGTACAGCATCAAGCACAATCAGCACTCAGGCAACAAAATTAAGACAAACACTTTCCTATCTTTTTCTGGAGGATGCGGTAAGAAATAGTACACACATAATAATTTATCCTTTTGCAACCAAGAAAGATGTTTCACAAATTCTGCAACACTGGAAAAATCTCTGAGGCAGAATCAATTGTCTTGCAGGAAATTCTTAATTAGTGTTTCAGTAACCCATGAGAGTAAATTCCTTAGTGAAACTACAACATACATATTCTTAACACACATACTGTTACGTAACTGTGCTTGAAAACCTGTTTTCCAGCACTGTTAGCATTGGATAAAACTGGCATTATTTCACAACATTGCTGGAAAATGGTTTCAAACACTGTTAAAATCCAAAGGCTTGAGCATTTCTATGTCTAAGATGAAGGGCCTAGTAATATATGGATGAGGTCTTACAAACAAACTCACCCTCAGCAAGCGCTTCACAGGTAGCCGAGTTAGTCTGTACAGAAAAAAAACAACAAATAGTCTGGTAGCACTTTATAGACTAACAAAACATGTAGATGGTATCATGAGCTTTTGTGGACACAGCTCACTTCTTCAGATGACCGGAGTTTTGAGTTTAGGATGTGCAGACCCAAAATAAATTGGAGAAGAGGAGTGGGGGGGAGAGAAGAAGGGGATGGGAGACAGGAGCAGAGGGAATCAGTAAGTATCTGAAGATTGGGTAGTTAAAACGAAGCAGATAAGAATCAAAGTCAATTGATAGTATCCTTCCTGACATAGGAATCTACACAAAGAGCTGTTTGCACCTCCATTGACTGTTAGGTAAATAGTGTCCCAACCATCCTTCAACACCATTGAGTCCATTAGCATGAGAATTAAATTTGCGGATGAACTCTAATTCCAATGCTTCTCTGACAATGGCAACCCTTGCACTGCACTGCTTCATTTTCTGAACAAAATATGCAAAATACTACATACGTGGCATCCTAAGCAGACTGGAACAAAATCATCTACTTGTATCTTCCAAACAAATGCTTTTCATTTTAAAATTTGAACTGAGCTACGTTAGGTTTATTTCAATTTATTTCCTCACTTGCTTATGTGCTGCTGAAACTCTCTGAAAGAAAAGGCTGTACTCCTTGTTGGACCAAAAATCAATTGATCATATATTAGAATGACTAAATCTCAGCAATGAGTCAAGCTACAGAATATTCTCCTACACTCAGTGAAGAACAGTCTGGGTTTGACTACAAAGGATTCAATTTATTGTCGGTTAAGTAAGCAACCACTAATAAGATCAACTATACCAAAACATCAAGATTGTATACAAGATAGAAATGATTATAAGACTTTGGGCCAAACGGTCATGAATTTACGTCAATGGACATTTTTGCTTAATTACATCACCAATCACTTTGGCCTTTAATTTCCAGTGGTGACTGAGTGGAGGGAATGAAGTAACATATTTGATTTGTAATTTTCACATAGCTCCAAACATGCTTCAGAAATAGTCCATGTCACCAAAGAAAACCATCTTAATATAAGCTATGACAAGACTTTTTTTTTAAACAGGTACTGTTTATTATCCGCACATGAAGACGTCAAAGATTCTCTAAGAAATTTCTCAGCATTCAAAAGCCATGTGATGTGGTGTTAAGTTCTAGGATGCTCTGTTGGTGTGCAACTACTCTGCTCACTCACCCTTGCAGCCAGCCCAAGTGGGTGTCACTAGTTACAACTCAAAGGGTGTTGAAAATCAATCAGTGAGAACTGACAAAGTAGTGATGTTAAGTAACATTTAATTAGCTAATCAAGTAGTCAATAAGGTGGGTGCTTGCTACCCCCACTGTGGCTCTGCAGTTTAAATGTGGTAGGAACCCGTTTAAATAAATAGAACCAGTTTAAATAAATAGAAAGGAACATAAACACTGTCAAATCAAGTGTAAAAATGTAATAAGAAAAGCAAAAAAAGATTTTGAGGAACAGCTAGCCAAAAACTCAAAAAGAAATAACAAAATGTTTTTTAAGTACATTAGAAGCAGGAAGCCTGCTAAAAAACCTGTGGGTCCCCTAGACGATCGAACTATAAAAGGCGCAATCAAGGACGATAAAGCCATTGCGGAGAAACTAAATGATTTCTTTGCTTCAGTCTTCACGGCTGAGGGCGTTGGGAGATTCCCAAATCTGCACCGTCCTTTGTGGGTAATGAATCTGAGGAACTGTCCCGGATTGAAGTGTCATTAGAGGAGGTTTTGGAACAAATAGAAAAACTTAATGTTAACAAATCTCCGGGACCGGATGGCATTCATCCAAGGGTTCTAAAAGAACTCAAATGGAAAATTGCTGAACTATTATCTGTGGTTTGTAACCTATCCCTTAAATCGGCTTCCGTACCTAATGACTGGAAGGTAGCCAACGTGACACCAATATTTAAAAAGGGCTCTAGAGGCGATCCGGGCAATTACAGACCGGTAAGTCTAACTTCGTACCGGGCAAATTAGTCAAACAATAGTAAAGAATAAAATTGTGAAGCATGTAGAAGAACATAATTTGTTGACAAAAGTCAACATGGGTTCTGTAAAGGGAAATCCTGTCTTACTAATCTATTAGAGTTCTTTGAAGGGGTTAACAAACATGCGGACAAGGGGGATCCAGTAGATATAGTATACTTAGATTTCCAGAAAGCCTTTGACAAGGTCCTCACCAAAGGCTCTTGTGTAAATTACATGGCCATGGGATAAGAGGGAAGGTCCTTTCTTGGATTGAGAACTGGTTAAAAGACAGGAAACAAAGGGTAGGAATAAATGGTAAATTTTCAGAATGGAGAGGGGTAACTAGTGGTGTCCCCAAGGGTCAGTCCTAGGACCAATCCTGTTCAACTTATTCATAAATGATCTGGAGAAAGGGGTAAGCAGTGAGGTGGTAAAGTTTATGGATGATACCAAACTGTTTAGGATAGTCAAGACAGAAGCAGACTGTAAGGGACTCCAAGAAGATCTCACCAAACTGAGTGATTGGGCAACAAAATGGCAAATGAAATTTAATGTGGATAAGTGTAAAGTAATGCACATCGGGAAAAATAACCCCAACTATAGCGACAGTATGATGGGGGCTAATTTGGCTACGACAAATCAGGAAAGAGATCTTGGAGTTATCGTGACAGTTCTCTGAAAACTTCCACACATGCAGCGCGGTCAAAAAGGCAAATAGGATGCTAGGTATTATTAAGAAAGGGATAGGAAATAAGACCCAGAACATCTTACTGCCCTGTATAAAACTATGGTACGCCCACATCTTGAATACTGTGTACAGATGTGGTCTCTCACCTCAAAAATATATATTTTGCCTTGGAAAGGGTTCAGAAAAGGGCAACTAAAATGATTAGGGGTTTGGAACGGGTCCCATATGAGGAGAGGTTAAAGCGACTGGGACTTTTCAGTTTAGAAAAGAGGAGACTGAGGGGATATGATAGAGGTGTATAAAATCATGAGTGGTGTGGAGAGGGCGATAAAGAAAAGTTATTTATTAGTTCCTAAATAGAAGAACTAGAGGACACCAAATGAAATTAATGGGTAGCAGGTTTAAAACTAATAAAAGAAAGTTCTTCTTCACACAGCGTAGTCAGCATGTGGAACTCCTTGCCAGAGGAGGCTGTGAAGGCTAGGAATATAACAGAGTTTAAAGAGAAGCTAGATAATTTCATGGAGGTTAGGTCCATAAAAGGCTATTAGCCAGGGATAAAATGGTGTCCTTGGCCTCTGTTTGACAGAGGCTGGAGAGGATGGCAGGAGACAAATCGCTTGATCATTGTCTTCGGTCCACCCTCTGGGGCACCTGGTGCTGGCCACTGTCGGCAGACAGGATACTGGGCTAGATGGACCTTTGGTCTGACCCGCTACGGCCGCTCTTATGTTCTTATGTTCACAACTCCTACTACATTTAAACTGCAGAGCCGCAGCACAGTTACCTCCTGGGGGTGGCATGAGCTGGGACTGAGCAGTCCTGGCTCACACTGGCTCAGGAAATGCTGTGCCTCTGCCTTTTAAACATAGTAAGAGCCAGGCGGCTCTCACTACAATTTAAAAAGCAGAGTCACAGCAGTCAGGGACCAGGTGTGAGCTGGGACTGAAGCAGTCCTGGCTCATGCCAGGTCCCCTGCTGCTCCTCTGCCTGCCTTGCTTTTAAGCCAGCTCCCCCCAGCACCGGTTCCTGTTCCGCCCCCCTCCCCGCTGCCTCTGATACAGAGGCAGCAAATGGGGGGGGGGGGGGGAAGCGAGTAGTCTAGTAGTGACTTCACTACCCGATACGCCTAGGCTTATCAAGTAGTCGACTACTCAAATAGTTGCTTACATCCCTATGACAAAGCCAAAATAAATGTGTCCACACAGAAATTTACTTTGTGTTAACTATGGCTATTTGCAGTTTAGCTTGAACTGATTGGGGATCAGTTCAAGCTAAAATCAAAATTAGCAAGTCTGTACAGGAGTTGCATCAGTTTAACTAAATCAGTTTAAAAATATTTAAGTTAATGAACTGGTGCAACTTTCCCATCTAGAGAAAGTCTAAGACAAACATCAGTTAGGGGAGTGACGAGAGGCCTTGCCAGCAGAATAATTTGCAAAATAAAGGCAGTTAGAGGCCAAGGTCATGTCTCTAAGTGATTGTTCCTCCACTGGGTTCAATGGGCAGTGGATCAGACAATTCATCATTAGTGATATTGTCTGCCACTTAATAGCTCCCTTACACTCATTTCTTTCACCTGCCCTAAGTGTTTTTTCTCCCTATCTACCTGCTTATTTAAGCATTTGTTAACTTCACACAAGACTTAGTGCTGATGGCAAAAAGGTGTATCAAATTAACCCTGCAACTGATTGTTCCATGAATGAAACCGAGCAAAGCAATCAGTGTTTTGTAAGTGTCCAATGTCTCCTCATGCAGCAGTAGACAGAAAGTCCATTTTAAAACCAAATAATTGCAACTGGATTACTACATTTAAACACAGCTTTGTGGTTCCCTGTCCTTTTCTTATCTCTGTTTGAAAGATTTTATATCGAGTCATAAGGGTACATCCTACTGTTTGTGAAAGCACTATAGGGACAGGATTATTTGTTTTATTCTGTGAAGTAACTATAAATAGATACCAGCACTAATATTAAAACAAATTATTCTAACCTCTTGAAATCCTTAAATAATAAGGACAAGTAAAGAATACCCCTGGGAAATTTTTCTGGAGAGCATAAATTATGTCTCAGTAGCTAAATCCTCTATACTTCAAACATACATAGTGAAGATCTCACCTTCCCCTGCTAGATTTCCTTCAGTTTCATAATTTTAGAGTGGAAAGTTTAACTTATTCTGTTCTCCTAAAGTCCTCATTAGCCACCATCTGCTTTATCTGGCAATGTGGATCATACCATAAGCAGATATTTTTGGCCATATCTTTATTATGTTTTTGCATGTTTTGTGTAAGGTGATGTGGACATTGCTAGTTTACTATTGAGACTTGAAACATAAGGCACACAGCAGATTTTTGTCTAGTTCATATGTCATTTGTCATGTCAAGCAATGACATTTAGGGCATATAGACAAAGGAAAATTTTTCTCAATGCAGGTTTTTCCTACTATAATTATGCTGTCAACTACAGTGAAAGTGGATCCATACTGCTTTGTTGAGGACAGTTTAATCTACTTCTGTGAGTTACAGTGTCTACATGGCACTTTTCTTTAAAATAACTGTTCTGCATTTTGGGCAGATAACCCATGTTCTGCTGCCAGGCTTAATGCATTCTGGGATTTTTCTCACTGAGCATTGTGGGATATCCACCAAAGCCTATTAGAATGCTGGGACTTGGAGTCACCAGACATGCAAAATTGAAAACAAACAAACAAACAAACAAACATGAGTCCCCCTCCTGGTATCCCATAAACTCATCTGGTTTCGATAGGCCAGATCATTTTCCAACTACCCAAATACATCAGGCAGCATGGAAGCAGCACTGCTGATCACCATAATCCTGACTGTCATTAATAGGAACATGGTGCATCAGATGTACTAGCAATCATGCAGGCAGATAGCTTTGGATGAGTTGGAAAAGTTTACAGTCACCAGTGTTACTTCTGTGATGCCACATAGATATCACTAAAAGAATGGGAGGACCACCTGAAGTGGTATAGTTAATTAAAAATAGGGATATAGCCACATGAGTCTTTTAGTAGTATAAATCATTTTATAATAGCTCTCTCACTTCCAAAGCAGATGAATTAAAGCATGATAAGATACCAGATGAATTTAAAACAAAACAAAATGTGCACGGACACAAACTTATATGGACACAAAGTAGTTTATACTAAAAATGCTTAAGTTTTACTGAAAAAAACTCTTTCACATAGACAAGCCCTAAAACACAGTTAGTCTCTTTGTTTTTTTGCAAGATAGTCTTCAGCACAGGCACATAGCATATAGTTCTCCTGTCATTCTGGCAGGGAAAGAAGATTTGGTTTAGATGTGTATTGAGACCTATATTACTTTAATAGCACTTAGAGCCAACTGCTTTCCTAGACCTTCCCCAAATATATCAAAATATTTATGTTAATCCAACTAGTTTTAACCTCTCTCCACAAACCTAAGCCTCACTATCAAGAGCATTTAAAAGTAACCTTTTAAAATTATTTTGTCAATGAAACATGGTTGTGCCTTTAGTTTATTAATTATAAATTTGCCTGACAAAGATCTGTACAAGTTCTCAAGCAAAAGTCCTAATCTACAGTACTGCATCTAAAATGTTGAATATAGTGAAGGCAGATACAAGAAGATATCTTGCAGAGTATGCTTCAGATCAATTTTACAAGGAATCCAAATGATGAATTCTTTGCTTTTATAAAGGGATACATTTGCTCTTTGTGCTTTATTTATTTGACCTTATTATGATGCTTGTTGATTATCCTTTCAGTAATTCAGTCTATATAGTCACATAGAGTCCACAGTGTAATTCATTTTTTAATGATAAGTAAAAGAATTCTGCATCTGCTCCTTTTACTTAGTTTCTGAAGTGGTAAAACCTCTGCTTATCTTATTTTACATATGTAGAGAGAAATGGCAGAGTTTTTCCAATGTTCAAAATACTGGTCTTACCTGGTGAATATCAGTCACTTGGGAGCTCTGCTGTTGGAATTTCTGCTTGACAATTCCTATAGAGATAATGCAAACCACTTATTCAGACACTGAGCATTATGAACTGGTTTCAATATCAATAAATACTTAATTAACTTTAAAGGATACACTATAGAGAACACAACATAAGATTTATAAATTGATTCTGTTGGAAATTTCATTTCCCACATTCCTACAAAATGAAAATAGGCCAATTTAACCAAGGCACCACCTAGTGGCATAACCTCTGCACTTGTTTATTTTCAGTGTGAAGAAGCTACTGTATTTAATGTAAACCACAATGCTCTAGCAACTTATTTCAAATTTTCCTTATATCTCATCCCACAGTATGTTAGGCAAGTCAAAATATCAAGCATAATTGAAATTATGGGGGAAAAGAGTTAACAATGGCAAACCTTTGCAAAATTGAAATATACAGCTTCCTCTCATTAGGACAGCTGTATTTTAAAAATATTGCTAGGTTTATCTCAGCACCATGCAAAAAATTCCAACAGACAAAACATTAAAGTATATCAAGAAAACAAAGCAACCCAAATACATAGGCAAAATTCTGCAAGTTGGCAAAGAGGGAAACCAATTCACACTGGCCCTTGGGAAGGAAAGCTTGATCAGATCAACAAAAGTTAGGGAAGAATAAATAATTAAACTAACAATGCTCACATCACACACTGTATGATTCCCCTATAGATAGAAGCTAGCTTGTTCCCCAGATGTTTTACTTTAACATACATAAAACGGATTGTGAGAGCATTATGTACCCACTTTACTGCTTGAATCTGACAAATTGGTTTTCTTCTGTATGACTACATCTTTAAGAACTTTCCCATTGCATCTACATTGAGAGGGTTTTCAGGATAGGAGTTTACATAATTATACTGATTTAATTTTAAAAGCCAAATATTTTCTCTGACTGTTGCTAAAGGCAACTCCAGCACTGTATGCCCTGCCTTTGATCAGAGTTTGGATCCAGTTACAAAAACAATTCCTTATTGTAACAGCCCAAAGCAGAGAGAGAAGATTGGAAAAAAGGAGGATTTAGATTTGGACTTCTACATGATTTTCTAGCTCTGAAGAACTGTAGAGTAGTATATTAGGATTTGGAAAGAACGTGGCTTTCAGTGTAAAACCATGGCTACAGAGTGGATTGATTGTAATCATGATTTAAAATCAACAGGCAGGAAATCTTGATTTAAATTAATATTAATTGAAGTCATGTAACAATCATAGTACAAATTAGATGATAAAGGGGCAAGGAACTGATATCAGAGACACAAGCAACCTATATGCCTACACTTATAAAAATTAGGGATGTAAGCAAGTAGTCAACTACTCAACTACCCAGTAAGAGGCAGCACGGGGGGGGAGGAGGGGAACAGGAGCTGGTGCTGGGGGGAGCTGGCTTAAAAGTGCTGTGTGCCCTTAAAAGTGCCAACTCCGCAGTGCCACGTGCTCCCCCGCTGCCTCTATAGAACCTCCTGGAGCTACCCCCTACTGTGGCTCTGCAGAGAGGCCCTTGACTCATCATGTAGATTCAAACTGTATAGACTACACAATTAGCCAAATAACCGCTCTTTAACAGGTTTAATAAAAATAGCTTAAGCAACTAGCACAAGGTTTTATAGCCTGAAGAGGAATAGCTGCACAATAAATCAGCATAAGAAAGTAAACTAGTCTTAGATTCACAAGGCTTTATTGTTTTGTAATAGTCACAAGTGTTGCAATCTGCTGGTAAGTAACCATAAAAAGGCAGATTGTGCCAGTTTAGAGTATTTTTGGAAGGGGACTGAGAGGGTTCCCCACCCATGCTTTATAAAAATTGGCTTCTGAATATAGATGTGCATAACTCAGAGATGCTTTGGACAAAATTGCCCTCTGAGACAAAACACCTCATGTAACTTATCAATTTTAATGTTATGGTCTTCTGTTATGTAATCCTATTTTGGTGCATGTATCATTCTTGCATGTGAAGTTAGAAATGTGAATTCTAATGTGAGTCTATTTACAGTTTTAAATGTGCTAATGAGATCCATTATTGATGCCCTGGAAATCTAATGACTGGGTGATTAATTCAACAACTTGTAAACAACCTTTTTTGTCCTGTAAGTCTGGAAGTGGTTGGTCTGGAGAGACATTGTACCTGATATTTTTCCAGGGAACGAGGGGGGGGAAGGGAAGGGTGGGAAATGTAAAATAAAGAATTCCAGGAGAAGAGTCCATTTAAGCAATGGGAAGCAATCCCCTTTTGTCTTCAGTTGGCCTGAGAAACTGCCTGGCACACCCTAAAAGGATACAAAGAACTTTAAAGACAAAAGAGAGTTTGTCTTTGACTTGAAGATTATGCCTGAAATAAAAACAACTCTTGAGGGTAAGAGTCTGTGTGCAATAAATTCCTTAGTGAATTAAACTAGCTATGCATTCTCTTTTCATTTTAATTTAGTAACTTATTTTGCAAGTGAAAACAGACAGATCAATCACTTAAAATCCTACTGTTTGTACTTAATAAAAACACTTTGTTTACTATCGGGCCGAGTGTAAATAATTGTTACCTAGGGTAGGGGGGAATAACCACTGTGCTTCTCTCTCTTTCACTGATAATGGGAGATTATCAGATAAGTTTTCCATGTGTAAAACTTTTACACAGAGAAAAACTGATTTAGGGTTTTGATCCCTTTTGGGGGTTGGTTTCCTGGGTGTTGTGCCCTAGAACTATGTCCTCCCAGAGTTGTAGTGGTTCACTGTCTGCATTGTGCTACTGAGGGCCAGTAACGCTAAATTCTCTGCCTTGTCTGAGGGAGACCAGTGTATCTGGCCTGACAGGGTGGTGGGAGGCCTCAGAGAGCAAGAAGGTGGGTGTCAGTGGCATGATCAGCACATTGGGGAAGCATCCCAAGGAGTCTGCTCTGACTGCACCCCATCACAGGGACATCAGCAGATGCTCAACTGAAGGTAACCATAGTAATTCCACTTACATATATACTAATGAGCTTTGCCTAATTGATATATTGACCCATGGGATAAGGACACCCCAACATTATGAGAATGAGAAAGTTAAGATATAGTTTAGAAGAAGGGAAGAACTATTTGTACATATGCATAAGGACCATCAAGGCCTAGAAAACACTTGGTGTCAGGTACCACCATTGGAATTCCCTATCAGCATCCCAGAGCAGATTAGGTTTGCCTCACCCTCTAGAGCTCTTCCCAAGTATAGAGTGAGTATATACATAACATCACGCTGTAAGAGAGACTTGTTTGAACTGTTTTACTTATTGAACTAATCATCATCATCATAAAATCTGTATAGTTACTGACAGTGTTTCCTCAATGTATGTATTGTTCCCTCTAAGCTGCGCAGCATCACAGCTTCACTGGTGATTAATCAGCCCTGCCCAGTCCAGTGGCAGATTTAGAGTTAATGGGGCCCATGCTCAGCTTCATTTTTGGGCCCCCCTGGGGATCTAGCCAAGAAAAAGAACATTCACTCTTCCTGCCCCTTCTGTCATTCTTTTTTCTTCATTCTCCTCCTAAATTATAAGTAATAAGAAGCAAATGAAAATGAAGTGAGGTACCTTGAATGTTTTTGTAGTCTAACTTTTTTTCACAGATTGCTTGAAAATTGCTGAGGGTCTTCCAGCAATCTTTCCAAATATTGTTTGTCCCATGAGCTAACTATTGTAAAGTACTTTGGATAAAAGCCCTTTATTAAAAAAAAACCCATCATAAGCATTCCTCAGTCCACCTGAATGGAGTTCTCAGAGTACAGTTTGAGAACTTCTGGTCTAGATGAAAGCTTGTATTTGCATTAAGATAACATGAAAAATGTGTAAAAACAAAACGTATAGATGACACAAGAATGGAAAAATAAAAGCTAACTCCCTCTGAAGAAACTTATTCAATTTGAAAAAAAATTTATTCAGATAACTTTCTTTCTACACTTTTTCTTTACAAAACTGTCAGTTAAGTCATCTTAAGTAATATTTTTTAAAGAGGCACTTTCAATTGTACAAGTCTATACAAATCAACTGATGGTCTTGAAGCCCAGAGTTCATCATTTTCGATAAAATGAATGAAATGTTTCACTTAGTTTTCAAAAAGATTTGTGTCTATGGCCTGTCGGTAGAATTCACTTAATTTCTCTTGGTAGTGTCTTTTAGCATCTTCGTCCATACATCTGTCAAAAAACATGCAAAATAAATCAACAGTTTTCTTTAGAGATTTACCTCTACTCTGCAATTGCACTATTATGTCACAAACAACATTGATGGTCTCGATGATCTTCTCTTTCTCTCTTAAATTGATTTCATTGTCTCTAGTTTCATGGAAAAATAACTTCCTGTTTGTTTGTTTTTTTTTAAACACTTCTCATCAGATAGATCAGAGTAACCTATATTTTCTGTTAATGTTAGTGCCTCTGCTTCCATGGACTTATAGTCATTTTGAACTTCCATGACAAAACTTGTAACTGAAGCTAAGAAGTGTGCAATATTCAGTACATTTGTGTCAACTTTTGCAGTGATTTGCTGACAACATTAATTTTTTGAAGTAAATAGTTTTTACTATTTTCCACAAAATAGTAAAAACAGCACTATCATACTTTTCCAACTTTTCTGCTAAGGATTTTGCTTCAATTTTCACACACGATTTTTCAGAATTTAATGTGGCTATATCTAATAAGGTTCTCTTTATAACATCATAGCTCATTTTCAAAGCCAAAACAGCATCTGCACGAACAGATGACTTGGTGTCTCAAATTCTTTTGACTGTCAAATGTTTTCCATTTGCCTGCTCCAAGTGTGATTGTGACATACTCCACCAATGTGTGGAAACTGAAAAAAAGTGTGTTTTGAACAAAGTAAAAAAATGTGTAGCTTCCTCACAAGATGTGGCTGCAGAACTGCAGATTAAATTTAAGAAATGGCTGGAACATGGTATGAATAAAGCAGAGGGATTTGCACTGTTCAGTCTTGCTTCTAGACCTGAATATTTCCTGCCATATTTGCGGCGTTATCAAAACTCCACCCATGACAAATTTTGATGTCCAAACCTAAACTTGCAATGATTTCCAAATCTGTTCTCTCTAGACATTCACAAGTGTGGAAATTTAGTGGGACAAAACAAAGAAATCGCTCTACAACTTAAACATCGCCTGTCACATATCTTAAAATTAATATTAATTGGTCTACATATTAGGGATGTTAAACTGCAGGTAACTGACTAATCAAATAGTCAATGCTTTTTGCATAGACTGTTCAACTAGTTGATAGGGCATCTCTTCAGAGTAGGGATGTTACATTTCAATTAACTTCTGATTAATTTCCATTAACTATTCAATTAGTCGATAAAGGGGGCGCTCGCTATCCCACTGTGCCTCTCCCTTTGAAATGTACAAGAGCCGCCTCCGGCTCTTGCATATTTCAAATGGAGAGACAAAGTGGTTCCCTCTGCCTCTCTCCCTCTGAAATGTACAGGAGCTGCCCCCGGCTCTTGAATATTTCAAACAGAGAGAGGCAGCGGGTTTCCTTTGAAATGTATAAGAGCTGTGGCAGCTTCTATTCATTTAAAAGGGAGAGAGGCAGTGAGAACCCATGCCAGCAGGAAGCAAAGCAGTCCCTGCTGGTGCAGGTTCCCCTCTGTGCCTCGGCCTTTGAAATGTACAAGAGTCACAGGCAGCTCTTGTACATTCCAAAGGGAGAGCAGCAGTGGGACCAGCGTGAGCAGGACTGTTTCAATCCCCACTTGTGCCATTTCCCTGCTGTCCCCTGCCCCCAACGGAGATGGTGCTGGGGGTGGGGAGAACTGGCTTTTAAGCTGGCTCCCCCCAGCACTGGCTCCTGCTCCCCCCCACTTGCTGCCTCTCTCTGAAAGAGGCAGCAAGGGCGAGATTGATTAGTAACCATTACATGTTGATTTGCAACTAAATATAATCTCTTACACTAAATTTGGTACTTTTTGCTAGCCTGGAACATATATCTGTAACCTGGAAGCACTGAGACCACTGAGAGGGGGAGAGAAGTATGCTCTACAGAAGGGGTCAGCAACATTTTCAAACCAAAGAGCCAAATTACATCAAAATTCAGAACAAGTGGTCAACAAAGAGTCGTATAAGAATGCCCATTTGCATGACTGAAAATATACAACTTAATTTGATTGATAATAGACATAATGATTAATAATAGCATAAATGAAACATTGTACTCAGAGACTTTATTTAATGAGACTTCTACTGCTGCATTTTTTCACACATTTCTTTCATGTTTACATCATAACTGGTCAAATCCAGATGCATGCATCAGGCTGTCTTCTGTCAATATTATGGCAGAGGGCTGGGGATATGGAAATGCAGGAGTCTGGACTGGGGTGTATGAGGAGCTCAGAGCAGGGGATTTGGGTGTATGATAGACTCAGGGCACAAGACTGGGATGTGGGGGAGGTGCAGGAGTGTTATGGCAGGGAACGGGGGGATATGGGGCTGCAGGAGTCTGGAGATGTGGAAGTATGAGGGGCTCAGGACAGGGGGTTCAGGTGTACGATGGGCTCAGGGTTGGTGTGTGGGGGGGGGCATGCAAGAATGTTATGACGCTGCAGCCATATGGGAGCTGGGCCCCAACTGGGAACTTGTTGGCCACTCATTTTTAAATAATGTAAAATATGATGTCCAACACAAAAGGTTTCAACATTGTCTTTTATTTATGGTGGGGTGGGGAAACCTCTATTGGGTCAGGGGCCACTGATCCACAGAAAAAAAAAAAATCAAGGACCACACAAACGAGAAGTACAAAAAACACTCCCAACCCCCCAACCCTCACTGACGTGGCTCCCAACTGCAACACCTTACTCCCCTGGTGCTTCACCCCCATGGTGGGGGGAGGGGCAGGGAGGACTGAGGTTCAAGGCCTCAGACCAGATTTACTCTCTTGGGGTTCCAGGGTTAGTGGAATTTGTGGGGCCCCCAGGCTCTGGGATACGGTAAAAATGAGGGGTAAAGGTGTAGGACAGGGCTGCCAGTGAGTGGGATGGGGATGCAGGATCTGGACAGGAGGTGAGGTGCAGGAGGGGATGAGGGTGTGAGGTCTGGGTGGGAGGGAGGGTGCAGGAGCAGGCTGGGAGTAGGGTGTCTGGCTGGGAGAAGGGGGCACAAGCAGGCTAGGGCCAGGGTGTCTGGCCAGGAGGGAGGGGGCAAGAATGGGCTGAGGGTGTGGGGTCTCGGCACGGGTGGGGCCTGAGTGAGGGGGATGGAGACAGGGATGCAGGGGCTGGGCATATGGGAGCCACTTACTTGCTTTCGCACCCCATTTCAGGCACTGTGTAACACCACCTCCCGCTGCTCCCATTTGCCAGTTTCTGGCCAATGGCAGCAAAAGGGAAGCCTCCAGGAAGCGTGTCCCTGCGAAGCTATCCAAACAGCAGCACGCAGAGACACTTTTGGCTCCGCTTGTTTCCTACACACTGGATACAGCAGGGAGGTTCAGGGCTTTCTCTCCACCCCCCCAGGAAGCTGGCGTTGGCGTTCCAATCTTGCGGGGAGCCATAAGAGTGTAGTGCCAGCGCTGGCTCCCTGCTACAGGGGGATCTAGGTGTGGGGGCTGACCTGGAGCTCCAGAGGAGCCATATCTGACTCCCTAGTGAGCCATATTTGGCTCGCAGGCCATAGGTTGCCAACCCATGCTCTATGGCCTTAGCTACAGGCCAGTTGGCTTTTAACTGATGTGGAGAATCATGGTTTTAGCCCCTAAGGTCTCAAGTTCAATCATGCCTGATGACGACCCAGGTCCATCGGCATTACAGATCCATACAAGTCTATTTAAACAATTATACAGCTTAACATACATTTATTCAGATTTTTAAATTTTATACTTTTTATGTTAGAAAAATGTAAATTACACTTTTTTACTTACTAGATTATACATTTACTCGTAATTAAAATCAAATTCTTGGATGGAAATTGGAATTAAATTAAAATGCACAAAAACATTTAAAAAATTAATTATTAGTTAAATAAAACTAATTGAAATGGCTTGGATACATAAGAAAAAGTTTATCAAAACATGTGTATTTACCACTACAGATAATACTTCCTTGCAAAATAATCCAGTTAGTTAATGAATAAAACTGGTTGCTATATTTTTCAAGACTTCAGAAATAGATTTCCACCGTCATTCAGAGACTGGAAGAGGAAAAACAAGCTTTTTTATTATTTCAACTCCCAGGTGGTTTCTCAACCTAAAAAGAATGGCTCAGATTTCATTTAGGTGATAAATATGAAGAACTGCCCCAGATTGATGTGTCATTAGAAGAGGTTTTGGAACAAACTGATTAATTTAATAATAGTAAGTCAGCAGGACCAGATGGTATTCACTCAAGAGTTCTGAAGGAACTTGAACTGATATTGCAGAACTACTAACTATGGTATGTAACCAATAATTACATATCATAGTTAGTAGTTATGCCCTCAGAGATTTGCATTGAAATATGCATACGAGAATTATGCCCTTGGCATATAGATCTAATATACTACCTTCCATGCCACATGTATCTAAGGGGTTAAGACTTGGAGCTGTTATAATAGACACCTGAATTCTATTCCTAAGTAGAGAATAAGACTTAATTCAGTAAAAAGGATTTTGAACTGCAGAAATACCAACAGTGCTCTGTTGAAGATAGAACCTAGAACTCATCGTCTCCTGGCTCCCAGTCCAATGCATGAACTTTCCATACTTTACCAAGTATTTTATGGGGAAAGAGCTTTTTCCAACTCTACCTTTGAGAGGCCTGACACTTGGCTGGCCTGGTCATGAATTAGAGGAACAGAAGTGCTAGGAATCCACCAAAAATGCTATACTTTGTGCTCCCACAATAGCATGTCACTAGGGATGTTAGAGAAGGGGTGAGCTCTAATAATTTTTGACAGGGGACCACTCTAAGATTTTGGAAAGTGCTTGAGGGTCGCACACTTCCATGATATTACTTGAGGAGGTGTGGGGTCTGGGATGGAGGCTGGGTGCAGAAGGGAGCTTAGGGTAAGGGATTGGGGTACAGGCGGAAGAGTGGGGTCTCGGAGGGAGTGTGGGTGAAAGAAACAATTGTGACCTAGGGCACGGGACTGGGGTGCAGGATTCTGGAATGTGACCTTGGGCAGGAGGGAGCTGTGACCTAGGGGAGAGGTCTGGGGTGCAGGAGTTTGGGTGGTAATCTAGGGTAGAAGGGGACTCTGGTACAGGAGATTGGGGTGCCAGATAGGGGAGGGGTATGTGTACAGGAGGTGGGCAGAAGGTATATTGAGTAGCAGGGCAGAGGGTTGGAGAAGAGAGGGGCTGGGGTAACAGAGGCAGGCTTTGGCCAGGAGACTTACCAGCCAGCAGCCCAACTAACCAGCCTGCCTGCAGAGCTAAATGCTTGCAGAACTTAAAAAGTTTCTCAGCCTGCCTCTTTCCCCGCGCATCTGCATAGCCATGTGCTTGTGTGAATAAGTGAGCAGGAGGTGAGGGGAATGCGGTGCTTCGTGTGCTGCCTGTTATTCAAACAGGGTATGTCTAGACTACATGCCTCTGCCGGCAGAGGCATGTAAATTAGACATACCGACATAGTCAATGAAGTGGGGATTTAAATATCCCCCACTTCATTAAAATAAAAATGGCCGCCACGCTGTGCCGGCTCAGCTGATCGTCAGCACAACGCGGCAGTCAAGATGCGAATCAGTTAATAAGGAAAGCCTTTGCTGACCGATCCCTTATGCCTTGTGAAACGAGGTTTACAGGAGCGATTGACAAAGGCTTTCCTTGCCGACCGATCCGCGTCTTGACTGCCATGTTGTGCCAACGATCAGCTGAGCCAGCACAGCGCAGCAGCCATTTTTATTTTAATGAAGCGGGGGATATTTAAATCCCCGCATCATTGACTATGTCGGGTAGTCTAATTTACGTGCCTCTGCCGGCAGAGACATGTAGTCTAGACATATCCACAGGCAGCTCCCATTTGCCAGTTTCTGGCCAGAAGCCAGACAATGGGATTGTGCTGGGGGCAGGAGGTACGCCTGAAGCCTTCCCCCCCAGGGCTCACAGTTTTTAAAGAGAAATGGTCCTGCAGCCAGTTTTCTGAGCGGTGTTCAGGGCTATCGAGCAAATAGGGGAGTCTGCCTGGGGCTCCCCACTGTGTCCATAGGCTGGATCTGGTGGCTTGGTGGACCGGATCCGGCCTACAGGCTGTATTTTGCCTAGGGCAGGGTTAGAGAGTAGTTGACTACTCAATAAGCATAAGCTTATTGGGTAGTTGAGTGGAGTACTCGACTACTTGTCCCCCCCACTGCCCTGTATGGAGAGGCAGCAAGGGGGAGGAGGGAGACAGGAGATGGTGCTTGGGGGAGCTGGCTTAAAAGCCAGTTTCCTCCAGCACAGTCTCCAAGGTGCCGCCTCCTCCTTCCCCCGATGCCTCTATCAGTGATAGGGTCTAGGCGGTGATAGGGGAGGCTGCTCCAGCAGCAGCTCCTGTCTGTGGGGGTCCCAGCAGGGAGCTTGGCCCTCCCATGGAAAGGGGCTGCTGCCACCAACCAGCCCCTGTTCGCAGCGGCCTGGGCTGACAGCGCGCAGGGGCTGCTTCAGCAGCAGCCCCTACCTGCGGTCAGGCCTGGTTGCCATGAACAGGAGCTGCTGGACTCACTGCGAGCTGGGACCAAGCAGTCCTGGCTCATGCTGGTCCAGGACACTGCAACTCTGCATTTTAAATGTAGTAAGATCCTGGCGGCTCTTACTATATTTAAAATGCAGAGCCACAGCACGGGTGGCTCCCAGAGTCAGCACGAACTGGGACTGCTCTGTCCTGGCTTGAGCCGGCTCTGGGAGCTACCCCCGCTGCAGCTCTGCAGAGCGGTCCTTATTGACTAATCACTTAGTCAATACAAATCGTATCGGCTACACCAGGACTACTCAACACGTGGCCTGTTGGCCGCATGCGGCCTGTGGCCTATTCGTTTGCGGCCTGCGGTGCAGTTTGTGTTTACGCAAGGCTCAACACGTGGCCTGCAGGTGGGATCCTTTGAACATGGCCTCCACTGGGAACATGCTCCACAATGGAGAGGTGTCTCCCAGGTGGGGTGAGCACTGAAAGACACAAATGGATGAGCTGACTGGAACAGACGGGTACAGGGTGTTGGCATTTCTAGCCCCCAGGTAGGTGGTGCCGGGAGCACCGGGGCATTGTGGAAAGTGCTGGATGTTTAGCCTTGTGGGCGGAGCCTGAGAGGTGCTGACAGGGTCACACTGGATGCATTTGAGTCTGGCGCCACAGCTTAAGGCTTAATCTTTGTATTCATGCCCATCAGTGTGAAAGAAGCTATTCGCATAAATTTGCAACCACACTTATGTTGCGGCCCTTGGCATGTGCTGTGAGTATCATTGTGGCCCCCGGGGCTTCCAAAGATGAGTAGCCCTGGACTATACAATCAGACAGATAATCGTAATTGAACATCTTACTCTACACTACAGAATCTATCTTGCAGTGTCCCATTTCCGATTTTGAGGGATGATTATTTAGTGTTGCTGAACATTACCCAGAAATTACTCAGCAAGTTTCATCAACTCCAGAGCACAACTATGCAGGAAATGAAACAGGAAAAATGTAACTGTCTTCCTCCTCATGAGCATTTTAACTTCCTAGAAGAAAGGGAATGTGACAGAAAACTTAGATCAACTCCTCTTTGTTTGCCTGTGCAGAAGAATGATCTGTTGGTACTATTCCCATTTCTTAATGTTACTGAGTTCTCTTTACCAATGAAAAAGAGAATTTGGAATGGAGAGAACATTGTTTCATTAGGGTAAAGTTATTCAAACTAGAACTTAAATGATGTCAGGGTATACTTGTTTTTTGTACAGATGAGCAAAAAAGCATGTTGTCACAAGCATCTTTGAAAAACTTTGTTAAAAGCAAAATTAACAAAAGTAGATACAGTGTAATTAGGCTATTATACATACCAACGTAAATTAGGGTGGTACCAAGAATTTAATACCTAAGTGGAATGGGATGCCATCCAAACTGCTTTGTAAGCCATACTGTACATATCAACAGTTAAGATTTGCCACAAAACACGTGCCAGAACCACTATCTAAATTAGCACTATGCCTCCAGCCAGTGTTCCCTGTAAGATGAGTACTTGGGTGGCCACCCAGGAGAGTTTCATGTGCTTCCCAGCTCTGAACAGCAGAGTACCAACAGCTGGCTGATATATTTCTACTGCTGAAGCATATCTGCACATGCCACGGTGCACCTAACAAAATTTATTCTGCCCATAGACGAGAAAAACATTAGAAGGAACATTGCCTCCAACAGCAACTAGTATCTGACAACAAAGCTGCACCCATAACTCATATAACCACTTGTGCATATACATTTCTTCCTCATATATAGTCATGCCCAAGAGCCCCCCCTCCCATGCACATAAAAATCATGATCACCTTTCAACCTGTATCCAGAGGCTTATACTTAAACACTCAAGGATGGTGAATTTGCACTTTACTCTTATTTATTCCTCCCTCTTATCTTTTTCTGAAAAATTTAAAGAAACACACAAAGCCATTATACTTAAAATTAGATATACCTGCTGTGTTTTGCTTTGATGGTATGCAAATCAAGCAGGATGTTAAAATGTGCAATAATCCTACCACGAGACAGCAGGATCCTTACCTTACCAGTCCAGTAAGAAAGGGCAGAGAAGCAAAGCCAAGGCACATGAGGATATGTACAATCACATGTGAGAGTGTAAAGGACTCAGTACCCTAAGCTACTACAGCAGAGATGGGCAAGATACAGTCAGCAGGCTGGATACAGCCGGCCAAGCCGTTTAATCCGGCCCACAGCCGAACCTGCTGCTCCCCGACCTCCAGGCCAATTGGGTCATGGGGGCAGAGGAGTATGCAAAGTCATTCGCTGTTCAAAGCAGCTGGTGGCTCTTTCCTCCTGCCAGGTGCACAGGGAGCTTAGAGGGAGCCACCAGCTGTTTTGTAGTGAATGACTTCAAGTACTCTCCTTCCCCCAGGCCTCGATTGGCCTGGGGGCAGGGGATTGTTCTCAGTCTCCTCTCCCTGCCAGGGGTATATGACACCTAGAGGGAACTGCCCCTTCCACCTGAAGCCCCGCCCCTTCTGCCTGAGGTCCCATCTTTCTGGGGGTGGAGCCAGCCCAATGGTCACTACCACAATTCATGAAGTGGCCCCCTTGCAAAAATTATCGTCCAATCCTACTATACGGTCATTTAGAAATTTAAATTGTTGCTCCTATTTCAGAAACAGTTTCCATAACCAAACAGTTTAAATGACACCATTTTAAACGTAGGGTAACCTATAGGACAGTAAATTTAGACAGTTTTATCATTGTACTGGAACTGACTTTTGAACTTTATTTTAAAACTCAAGTTCCCAATTTCTGTCCAGGAGACTGGATTAAGAATGTAAGCGACTAGTAGGAACTTGACTAGTCACTTCTCTCCCCCTCCCCCCTTGCTGCCTCTGCTAGAGAGAGGCAGCAAAGGGGGGGGGGGGGAGAGCATGAACTAGTGCTGGGGGGGAGAGCCGGCTTAAAAGCCAGTCCCCCCCAGCACCGCTTCCACAGGGGGCAGAGGAGGCAGGGGGCAGCGGGGAAACAGCGCAAGCGGGATTGAAACAGTCCCACTCATGCAGGGACTGCAGTTCTTGTACATTTCAAAGGCAGAGGCTCAGAACCCAGGCTCAGTCCCCGCTGGCATGGGTTCTCGCTGTCTCTCTCTTCCTTTAAAATGCACAAGAGTCGCAGGCGTTTAATTAAGTAACCGTATCAGTGGTTACAAGGTTATATGTGGAGTATACCGTGGGGTGTCCACCAGTTACACACCCCGACCGGCTCCCGCCTGCCCCTTTATCCCATACCAGCAGCGAGGCGGGGGCAGTCAAAAGGGGCATACTGGCTCCTCCCCTGCCTTGCGGTCTCTCACACAGAGGCAGCTCCGTGCGAGCCGGTGCGCGCAGGGGAGCCGGCTTGCAGAGGCAGCAGCGCGCGTTCCCCAGGAGCCGGTTTTGACTACGGCTCCCTGAGCAAACCGGGAGCCTGCGTGTGACCGTGAAGGTGCAGGGGGGGGCCGGACCTCTGCTGCTTCTCTGCCCCGCTCCTGCCCCCACATCTCTAGGCCGGTCCCCACAGCTCCTGTCGCCCCCCCCCACCCGGAGGAGAGCAGGTGCTCGGCGGCATAAGGCACCTTAGCGGCAGGGCTGGCCCCTTTGACGCCCACCGCCCCCGTGTCAGCGGCGCTCTGCTCCTCAGCACTGCGGGGAGAGACGCAAAGCCCCGGGGAAACCTGCGGGCTGCAGGGTCCGCCGAGGAAAGCCCCGGGCTGGACGGGCCCCCCAGCCGCCCGCAGGCAACGGCCACACCAACCGGCCTGCCCGGGGCTAACGGCAGCCGCGCGAGCCGCGCACGCCCAGCGGCTCTTCGCTCGCCGAAGGAGAATCGCCCCCGCCGGGGGGCCGCGGCAGCCGGATCCCTGCCCCAGGAATGTCACTGGGGCCGGCCAGAGCCACGGGCAGCAACTTGTGCGCCCCGCCCACGCGAGGGGGGGGGGTCAGGGGGTGGTCCCGGAGCGCACCTGCGATGGGCAAGCGGCACCGGGCGGCCGGCTGCTCCTGGCGGGCCCCGGCCGCACATCGGCTCAGCCAGGCGTTTGCCCCCGCCGCCCTCTCTTACCTGGCCAGGCCGCCTCGGCCCCGCGCTCGCCCCGCGGGGGGGACCGGCTCCAACCGGCACCTCAGGCTCCACCCGCCTCTCTGGTCACGTTGCCGCCCCTCAGCCAATAGGGGCCCAGGTGGCGGAACCGCTCGCGGGGAGGGGAGGGGGCTGGAGACAAAGGCGCAGAACGTCCCCCCCCGCCCTAGCCCAGGGCTCCGGCTCGGCCCAAGAGGGAAACAGCAGGTGCGAGCCCAGCAGCTGCCTGCGCTCTCCGGGAGTCCCTGGGCAGGGCGGGAGCTCCAGCGCCTGGCGGAGCGAAACCTGCCTTGGACTCCTCTGCCGCAGCCAGGCGCCCCCCCCCCCCGCCTCTGCGGGGGGTCGGTATTGGGGGAGCGCCCCAAAGCCCCAGCCAGGCTAGGGGCCCCAGGCAGCCTACAAACACCCAGCACCAGAGACAGCGACTGATCGCAAGCGCTAGCGACCCGAGAGCCGGGAAAGGGGGCGGGGGACGGTGTGAGAAACAGCTGTAAGTTCGCATGTGGTCCCAGGGACCAGGTCTGGGCTAGTCACAGCGGCGCAACTCTCCTGCCTTCACCTGTGCGTGGCTGAAATAGACACTGGCCTTCCTAGGACCGGGAATTTCAACTCACATATGGTCAGAGAGTTACAGGTGGACAGGACTCATTAGATGTTCCCAAATTGTGATTTCAGGTTTACACGTAGGGCACTTGCTTATAGTCTACAGACAGCTGGTTCTGTATTTCAAGCGGCTAAACTGCTTTAAATAAGTTAAAATACATGATTTACCCAGGATTCCTATTCCAGGTAAAATAATGTTGCCACAAAAATATTGTTTATTAATGGGAAGAAAGTTGGTCCAAAGATAACATTGCTATTAAATGTGGTCCATGCTAAGACCACTCCTGATCTAGTTCAACTCCCTTCTACAGAGGCTAATGTAAGATTATTTCCTATAATATATTCCTTGCAGATGATAACATAATTTGCCATTATAACTTTTCTTATACTTAGAAGTGCTATCATTCTTGCTGCATAGCATGTTACTCTGATTTATTTTTATGTATTTCTTATTAAATACTTGGTACATTTGTGACTTAGAAATAATAATAATGTTGCCATTCTGGAGTATTAGAATAGATTGTACTCAGTGACATTTTTACATTTCCTGCAAATACAAGTGAGCTTATACTACTGACCTATCAAAATAAAGATGGTGGCAGCAGTCCTATGAGCTACTGCAGTAAGGATTTTCCTTTAATGTGCTCATGCAGAAAATGCTTTCAGAGTCACAGTAATATGATCTGTCTGTCTGTGTGGTTATAGCTCTTCCTTGCCAATTCAAATTTCACTTGGAACCCAAGAATAAAAGGTCTGGTTCACTAATATGAATAATTATTTAAATATACATTTTCCCTCTTCACTTCATCTTTTATAATTGGCAGTATAAACTTTCCTTTCAAACATGATTGCAAAGAACAGCTTCCATTTTGCCTCTGTCCATTAAAGAAGGAATTCTTCTTGGATTTCTGCATCTAGGTTTTATAATCTACAACAGGACTGCTTCTGTCTCCTTCTTGTCTAGTGAATCAGACAGCTCGATCTGTTGGCAGAAATTTTATGCCCAGCTTTCATTCTTAGCATCTTAATAACAGAGATCCATTTGAAATTCAATTCACAATACAGTTTTACACTTTATATCCACTCCACTATAAAAAGCCATTTATGCAACAACCAGGTTGGCTTCTGGGAAAGTGGATCTAATTTCAGAAATTTCAGAAAGGCACCAAACTCCTTCTGTTCAGAACTCAAGAGAAAAGCATAAATCAAGTGCCACAAATGCTAGGTTTTGTGAAATTAATCACATGCAAATACTAAAACCAGAATTTTGTTTTTAGTTCCAACTAAAATGTTTATTTATAAAAATACACACTTCCTGGCTACCTAAACATCAGAACACTGAGAACCTGAAAATAAAAGTGAAACTGACTTAATTGTCCATGCTGAAAGAAATATAAAATATAAGTAAACATAATAAACAGTGACATGTAAATTGCTTTTAAAATTAAATAATAAAATATTATTAGCAACTTATGCAAGGAAATGTTTACAGAAGTTATGTTGTTTTTAATCCATAGTATCCATTTCACCTGCAGGTGATGAACTTTGATTAGCAGTATCTAATTCACTTAAGTGACATCTCAGCAAAAAAGACCGAATAGAATTGTCTCCAATTTCTGAGCTCAGAACTCTTCTTAATGCCTGGCAAGCACTAGATAGAAGGCAGGCAAATTTCTCCTTAAAAAAGCAATTGCTTTTTGGCTCATGATAATGCTAGCTCTTCAGCTGATGGAACCTTGATTTCCATCAGAAATATAAATCCTCTGCTATGTCTGTGCTTTTCTGATATCTGATTTAATCCATTCAGTTGTAATAGACCAATTTTCCCTTCCTGTAAACAAAATAAATAAAATATCATCTTATCCTATAATTGTTAATTCTGCTAAATTTTAAAGCTTGAACTATATCCAGTGCTGCCACATTGTCTCATTGGTAGCAATGGGATTAGAGCCAAAAGAAGATTAATTAATATCCTGTTAAATTACAAAGCCAGAACTAGTGCTGACACATTCTGCTGTGCTAAAAATTACAGGAAATGTATCAAATTAAGTCATAAAATTGAATATGACACCTCAAAAGTTGCATGGCAGCCACACTAACAATTAACAGGAGCCAACCTGCTAGCATTTGCAGTTATGCACTCTGTTCCTGACTTAACAGAAGGAAAGGCATAGGGAGATCACTCAACCCATCAACTGCACCCTGGAAGAGACAAACAGATGAAGACTAAAAGTGTCTAAAGGGAATAATTTGTTACCCACCCACTGAAAGAATATGCAGGTCTTCATTTGTGCACCTATAATCTTTTAACAGGCCATGTTCATTGTGTTCATAGAACTTCATGTTACTTCATTGGGGCTATACTAGACATGAATTTCTCCCAACCTTCCTAGAGCAGTACTGCCACACTAACATAATATGCTTTGGCAATAGCAGATGGCCATCCATAGTGTTTCAGAGTTCACTTCTCATCAGCCATGCCATCAAAGCTTTTTTAGATTGGTGTCTGAACCACTATGAAAGTAGTTACAAATCTGCCAGAATTCTGATAAGCAATGTCAATTTCTGTGTGAGGCAATAAGCATCTACCTTGATCACTTCAATTTCTCAGTTCTGAGAACACTGGGGATATGAGATAGGAGCTATGAAATACTTCAGTGTCCCAGTGTATTTTAGAGAAAAGCTAGCCACTCCTCAGGTTGCTGGTTCTCTGAATCTGCTGCAAACTGTTCCCAACTGAGCTTTTTTCATATTTCCAGAGAGATCAATATGTAGTTCCCCATTCCCTGATTAATTGTGCAGAGTTGTAGGAACAATAATATTGTGATTGACCAATTCTTTGGCGGGAATTATCTGCAACTTGAGGGCTAATTTATGTGGGGGTATAAACTGGATTATTGATTTATCTGTTTGCCTTTGTGCCCTTCCTTGCTATGATGTCCCCTTCCCTGTCTAGAAGCTTGCACAGGGCCAGATTTTATCAATTTCCTGGTTTTGAGTGTTTTATCATTGATGAAATACTAGTCCAGAAGCCCTGCAACATGCTTCACTTGAAGCTGTGTTGAGACCTTGGATCTCATCACCATATGAGGTGAAGCATCAATGCAGAAAGTTAATGTGGAAGCCACAGGAATAAAGATCTGTTTGTGGACACTGCAAAGCAGAGGTCCATGAGGGGTCATGGCTGTGATGCTGACCAGTGGTGGAACAAGCAACTTTGGAGAACCTACATTTAAATTGGGAATGAAAAAACTCAAGCAGTAGACATGTAACTGGTTCAATTTGTGAGGAACTGGAGAGGATTTTGCACAATTACAACTACCCAGTTCAGAAGGGTTGTAAATGCTGCTGCCCACTCCACCCCCCCATATCCCAAGGACAACCAGCAAGAATCACTGGATGATGAAAAGGCCAATGAAGTGCTTTCCCCTCAGAGCTGGGTTCTCTTTGGGACTCGGGATCCCAATGCCAGCTATATTAAAAGACAACCTGTTATCTGCAGGGCTATACTTATGATTTTTGGTGCCCTACACACCCAAAGCACCTGCATCCCCTGTGAGGAGAGGCAACCACTCCATGGGGCAGGGCTGTACTCAGGGCTGTGGGGGCAGGAGCTGTGTCGGGGAGGCAGGAGAAGGGCAGGGAGGGTGATGGGGGAGCAGGCAGACTGAGTGGCATAGCCAGCTCGAGGGAGCTGCAGGCTGGGACACAGAGCAGGGAGAAGGGGGAGCGCAGCAACCTGCTAAAACTGAGGACTGGTAGGTGGAATGTGAGGGCAGAGAACTGGGGTGGGGAGACCAGGGGCTGGAGGATTGGGTCCAACAGGGATGGAAGGTGGAGTTGGGGCTTGGAGACTGGGGCCAAAGTTGCTGGGAGGCAGAGCGGGTGTTCCTTCAGCTAATGGTGGCCCTAGGCATATGCAGCATAGGGCACCACTAAATTTGGAGCAAGTGGTGCCCCAAATTTAGTGATGCCCTACGCAGCTGCATATGCCTAACGATGGCCCTGGATACCTGCCATGCTAGCTTCTGTTACAGATGATGCAGCCATTTTAGGCATAGAAGCTGCACAAAAGTGAGAAGCAAAAAACCCTCAGAACCCTCAGGCTACGTCTACATTGCCCAGTCTTGTGCAAGAACATATGTAAATGAGCTGCGGCGATGAATATCTCCACGCCTCATTTGCATACTTAATGAGCTGCCATTTTGCACAAGGGGCTTTTGCGCAAGAGCTGTTCTGCCTGAAAATAAGCAGCAAAACGGCTCTTGCGCAAGAGGGGGTTTTTACACTGCTCCTTCTTGCACAAAAGCCCCTTGCGCAAAATGGTGACTTATTAAGTATGCAAATGAGGCACAGTGATATTCATTGCTGCGTCTCATTTGCATATGTTCTTGTAATCTATAAAATGCCATTGATGTTTCTACTACGGCTACTGGCCTTGAAATGTACCTTGAAATGCAGCTCCTCAACACTGTAAGTTCACAAATATTTTAATTACAATCCTTTGGGCTTTCCCAGTGTTATAGTCAGGAAATCAGATGCTATTCAATTGCTTCTTGCTTTTACTAAAGTTTCTGTGCCTGTGTAAGCAGGGTCTGAACAAATGCTTCCTTGATAGCTAACTGGAAGGGAGGAGAGACCCTGGATGTGTCCATGTAAATACATTTTGTTCTTGTTTACTTAGATCTGTTAGATTGAGCTGACTGAATGGTGTTTTGCTTATTGTAATCAATTTGGCTGGAGTTGGGTCATAAGTTATGTTAGTGCTAGATGCAGGAACTGTGAAATATGGTCACCAATGCTTGTAATTATTATGGGAATAAGAAAAGACAGACTGTGCTTACACTGTGCTAAAGAAGGGAGCCACTCTCACTTAAAACCCTGGGATGGGGCAAGGGCTTGAATGTCAGAGACTTGTGAGAGTAAGAGGGGAGGGCAGGACTTACAGCCAGCAGTTTGCATGCCCTCAAGGATCTTCTGCAAGACAGTTCAACCTGTTTCTCCCCACTATTCCAAGAATAGAGCTAATTATGCTCCATTAGGCACTTCCTTTGTTATTTTTAAATCGTTCCATTGGAACTGAAGTCACCTGTAGCAGGATTTGTGCTTCTGACTGCAGAGGAGACTGCCTAGTGGGGGCAGCTGCTAGGAGCAGTGAATGAGTGGCCAGTAAGGTAGCAGGAGAGGCTCAATGAGTGGCCTGCAGGGTGGCAGTGGAGAGGTGCAACAAGTGGCCAGCAGGTGGCTGGTGAGCAGCCAGTGGAGTAAGTAAGATGCCTCGTATCTCCCCCAAACTAGGGTAGGAGGTGAACTCGCTAGATGAACCTCTGAACTCTGGGTCTGCACTGGCCCAGGGCAGAAACTGTAATGGGGTGCAGAGAAGAGAACACGTGAAGAGGACTTCTGGGTTGCTAGACTGAAATACCTGAGGGGAAAAGGACATTGTCCCACCTACTCGGGGTGGGATTTTTACTCATGATTTATGTTCATGAACCCCGTTTGTGATGTTTTCCCACATTAATGCCAAGTTCATTCCCTTCTTTTATTAAAAGTTTCTTTTCTACACTTAGGGTACGTCTACACAGCACCTTAAACTCAGAGCAGGATACCCAATTTGAGCGACACAAATTGCGTATCTCATCTCAAATCTATTTTGAAATAGCTTATTTTGAAATTTGGCATGTCTATTTTGAGCCATCCCTTATCCCTCGTGCAATGAGGTTTACTGAAAGGGTGAAATAGCGCTCCCGTTATTTCAAAGAAATATTTCGAGATAATGGGCAGCTTGTGTAGATGCGGGGTAGCTATTTTAATTTCGGAAAACAAGAGGTATCCCGAAATAGCCGTGCAGTGTAGACATACCACTAGACTCTGTGCTTCTGAGTGGGGAAGTATTACCTCAAAGCCCTGGTCTACACTAGGAAGTTATTTCAAAATAACAAGTGGAACATCCACACTACCAAGCCCATTATTTTGAAATAAGGGGCTGGTTATTTTGAAATAATAACTCCTGCTTTCCACGAGGAATAATGCTTATTTCAAGAGTTATTTCAAAATAGTGCTGGTGTAGACACTCCACTGCTGCTATTTCGGAAAGAACTACTCCCCAGTGTCATTCAAAGTAATTACTCCCCAGTGCTTCCTGCGGCTCTAAGTTGAGGTAGCACATCCCTATTAAGGGATTCTGCCTTGGACTAATTTTGAGGCTTCCCTGTAGTGTGGACATGCCCTTAGAGATGCCCAAGAGTGGTGTGTGATTTCCCCCAGATTTCCGGGTTGGGGTTCAAGTCAATTCTGTGTTGGATCATTGGAAAGGAACCTCTAGATATTGAATCTGGCCCTGGCTGCTGCTGGCTCCACCTGGCAGAAGGGTTACAGCTCTTTTTGTGATTCCTGAAATTGCATATCACAGTTTTAAATCAGAATCTATTTTAAAAGGATATTTTGGAGCAACATTGACCTCTACTGGATTTATAAGATCTAACAACTGAATCCACATGTGGCTGGACCAGCCAAAATCTTGTGGCACTACATAGGCAAATAAGAAATTTTGCAAATAGCTTTTAAAATAACAGCATCAAGCTTGCATAAGGATTCTTAATTAGTTCATCTAAGGATTGTGCCAAGCAGAAAAGTTTTATCCAGAATCCACTGGTTGGGAAGATCAGTTGGGCTACGTCTAGACTGCAGCGCTTTTCCGGAATAAATTTCGGAAAAGCGGATGCGTTCTTTCGCCATCCCTGTAAACCCTTGTTTTACAAGGAAGAAGGGATGGCTCAAAAGAGCAGGTTTTTCCGAAATTTGGTGCCTTGTATATGCACCAAATTTCGGAAAAGCCTCTTTTAAAAGAAAAGCAAAAAAAGATACACAAATTGTGGTTCGCAATTTGAGTCTCTTTTTCAGACTTCTCTTCGTAGTCTATACGTAGCCCCTAGTTTCTGCTTGCATGACAACACCACCGGAGCCTTGGATATTATAGACTAGAAATCAAACAGTCCAGAATCTCACCATTGAATTGGCCACCATACTGGGGAAGTGCTACTTCAAACTATGTCGAATTCTTGAACACAGTGGGGACATGCACCTCTGGACTTTACAAAATTGGTGCAAAAAATGAGCCTTATCTTGTAGAGTAGACATGGCCTCAATTAGGATAAATAAAGAAGTGGAATGGAAAGAAAACACTGAAATCGTCAAAAGACTGAGTAAAAGTGGTACCTATCATTAAAAGGCAGAGTAGTTTACCATATAGAAAGCTGCACTAAAATCAAGGCATATGAAAGTAGAAAGAAAGACGCTAACTACGTAGAGGAGAGTCATTTCTGTGTTGTGGCCAGAGGAAAACCCACACTGATGACGAGTATCTTGTGAGAAAAGAAGGATACGAAATAAAGATATTTTGAAGGAGCCTAATAAGAAAGGGAAGGTTTAAAATAGACCACTAATTGGAATGTCGTGATCAAGGATTTGTTCTGAGTAACATAAGGAAAATGAAATACAAACAGATACGGTACATTATAACATAAGCAGTGCCTTTTTCTAAATAAGAAGTTTTCCACACCATCAGCTGCTCATTAAATGCTGGTGAAGGATGAGGATTAAACTCCACTACCCCAAAGAACTTTTATAGGCTTTTCATCTGGTGATCCTAGCATACTGTTGTCATTCGCTAACACTGGTATCTTTCTCTAAGATTAACCAGAGTCTAAAGTGGCCTCTAACCAAGCTGAAAGGGGAATTACCCTTCTGTTAGTAACTTTCAACACAAAACAAATATTTGCTGTCTGTGGAAATCCTGCAGGTCCAGAAGGCTGCATGTGACACTTAAAACAGCACTGCTAATGATTGACATCTGCCTGCTAGAGCTTTACTAACAAGCTTAAAATATTTACAATGCTCGTAGGTTCCAGTATTACTAAGGTCCTGATCTTTATATGTACTTTGACTCCATTAGAAGATCTTGATCATTATAACTATGACTTTATAAAATTGCAGTTTAAATCCTAACACTTTATCTGCTGCAGATATTTGGAACAATTTGGTAGTTTACAAGACAGGAAAATATATTTAAATGTATTCTTATTCAGATCCAGGCTTTTCATTTGGGCCCGTCTCTTTTCCTTACCTTTTCTTGCTTTTTGCATTTAGTTCAACTTGACATGGAAAATAGCGTTGTTACCCTCAATTTTGTTTGGTTAGTTTTAGTTCCTGGGTCTTAAGAATTAGCATTAGACTATAATGTTTAAGTTGCAAACATTGCAACCAAGTTTACATCCAAACTAAAAATTGTATTTTTCAATAATAATTTCCTTAAAACCTTTAGGTTTTGTAAAACCTTTAATAAAATAAAATATAAAATAAAAAAAATAAAATATCTAGTCCCAAGCTAAGTGATGCTAGTTTAGCAGATAGCTGAGGTTGTAATCTGAAATCTAAAAAAAGGTTAACTGAGTAGCAAAAAGAAGAAAATACAATCTTATATAATATATGGTACTGTATTTACAAAAGATTATGACCCATATCTAGCTAGAGGCTGATTTAGAGAGTGCAATGTCCAATATAAGAGTGTAAGATACTTAGTAATAAAAAATCTTGACTTATCTGTCTCTACAACTTATAATGTAGTATAATTTTCTGGATTCTTCTATTTTAATTTTTCATGTTTTGTGGCTGTATTCATAAGAAGACTAACAACATTTGTTTTAGACACTGCTCCTTGAAATGATCTATCTCACTCAGTGAATATCGTTTACTGACAAAAATAACATTAATAAAACCCCTTAAGAAACACATCTGCAGTATTAAGCATCAACACTGCAGTGTTTTCAAAGCCATGCACCTTTCAGCAATGCATATACCAAAGCCTTTATCCTTTACCAAAAGTGTTAAGGAACCACCTGTGTGACCTCCCAGCTCATCAGCTCCTGGGCTTCATTTCAATAAGCTATGTCAAATATCACAGAATCATAGAATTGTAAGACTGTAAGGGACTCAAGAGGTCATCTAGTCCAGTGTTTCTCAACCAGTAGTACAAGCACCCATAGGGGTACTTGAGAGATGTCTGGGGGGGTACGTCAACACAACTGAAATTTGGAGAAAACTGAATTTTTGTTTCAAGTTTTACAGCGCTTTATTATTTTTGTACTTTTTACACCCAAAAATTGTATTGCTTGCCTGGCTACGATTAAGTTGTTTAAACAAATGTGCTGCAATGGTAGAAAAAAAATTGGTGTCTAAAAACTGTAGGTACTGAGGGTACTTATAATATTTTTTTTGAAAAAGGGGTACTTTATAAAAAAAAGGTTGAGAAACATTGATCTAGTCCAGTGGTTCCCAACCGTTTTGATACCAGGGACTGGCAAACCCATTCACAAACTTTTGGCGGACTGGCAACATTTTATTTGAATATTTGCATATTCATTATGTAAATGATGAATATGCAAATATGAGAATTAAACATTACCGGTTTGCCAAAAGCCCAGCCCCCAGAGCCCCTAGTGCCAGCCCTAACCCCTATGGCCCCCCCACCCCTCCACTACTCCAGTGCCAGCCACTGACCCAGAGTCCCCTGCATCCAACTCCCCAGTGCCAGCCTCCCACCTCAAAGCCCCCAGTGCCAGCCCCATCTCAAACACCTCAGTGCCAGCCCCTGCCCCTTAGAGTCCCCACCACCAGACCACCCAGTGCCAGCCTCCTCTTTTCCAGAGCCCCACTACAACCAACCCCCAAGAGCCTCTCCCATCCCTATAACCCCCCAGGGCCAGCCCTGCCCCCATATCTCCCCCACTACTAGCTCAGCCTCTAGAGCCCTCCAGCACTAGCCCCGACCCGAAGCCCACAGTTTCCCCTCACCTAGCTCTGCACTGCTGCCTGCGTGGAGGCATCTCTAGGGGCCGGGGCTGGGGTACACAGCCCAGTGCCTTCCCTCCTGCCACGGCTGTTGGGAAAGGCATGTCCTGTCCTGCTTCTCAGCCAACCAGCACCAGGCTGGGGTGGGGGTCTCCTCCCGGCCTCAGAAGAGTGATTCACTGTGCAGTGGGAGGGCTGCATGAAGCAGCTCTGTACAGCCCTCCCGCCGTGCAGGGAAGTGCTTTTCCACGGCTGGGAGGAGACCCCACCCCTGCCCAGTGCTGGCTGGCTGAGAGGCGGGGCAGGACACATATCTCCCAACAGCCACTGTGAGAGTGGTGTACCCTAGCCCCGGTCCCCACAGCCCCTGTGGCCTGGCAGCCAGAGGTCCATGGCCCAGCAGCGAGCTGCAGCCCAGTGGTTGGGAACCACTGATCTAGTCCAATACCCTGCACTCATAACAGGGATAAGCATTATAGACCATCTCTGATAGGTATATGTCTAACTTGCTCTTAAAACTCTCCAGTGATGGAGATTCCATAACCTTCCTGGGTAAGTTCTTCCAGTACTTAACTACCCTAACAGGAAATTTTTCTTAATGTCCAACCTAAACTGTCCTTGCTACAATTTAAGCCCATTACTTCTTGTCCTATCATTAGAGGTCAAGGAGAATGATTGATCTCCCTACTCTTTGTAACAACCTTTTATGTACTTAAAAACTGTTATCGTGTCCCCTCTCAGTCTCCTCTTTTTCAAACTAACCAAATCCAATTTTTAAATCTTCTTTCATAGGTCATGTTTTCTAGACCTTTAATAGTTTTTATTGCTCTTCTCTGAACCTTCTCTAATTTGTCCATATCTTTTCTCAAAAGTGGCACCCAGAACTGAACACAATACTCCACTCAAAGCCTAATCAGTGCAGCATCTCAGTTACAATACTTCTGTTAATATATCCCAGAATGATGTTTTTGCAAAGGTGTTTCACAGTTGACTCATTTAGCTTGTAATCCCCTATAACTGCCAGATCCCTTTCTATAGAACTCCTTCCTAGACAGTCATTTCCAATTCTGTATGTGTGCAACTGATTGTTCCTTCGTAAATGGAATACTTTGCATTTGTCCTTATTAAATTTCACCTTATTTACTTCAGACCACTTCTTCACTGTGTTCAGATAATTTTGAATTTTTAGTCATATCCTCCAAAACACTTTCAGCCTAATTTGGTATCATCCACAAACTTCATAAGTATACTGTATATGCCATTATCTAAATAACTGATAAAGATACTGACGAGAACCAGACCCAGAATTGATCCCTGAAGGACCTACTTGATATGCCCTTCCAGCTTGACTGTGATCCACTTATAACTACTCTGCAGGGATGGTTTTCCAACTAGCTATGCAGCCACATTACAGTAGCTTCATCTAGATATTTGTTTATGAAAAGATCATGTGAGATAGTATCATAAGCCTTACTAAAAGTCAAGATATAGTTCATCTACCAATTCGCATCCACAAAGCTTGCTACCATGTCAAATAAAGCTATTAGGTTGGTTTGACACAATTTTTGACTTTCACAGTGACTGTTACTTATTTCCTTATTATCTTCTTGGTGTTCACAAACTGATTGCGTATTTGCTCCATTATCTTTCTGAGTATTGAAGAGAAGTTGAATGGTCTGTGATTTCCAGGATTGTCCTTATTGCCCTGTTTATAGATTGGCACTATATTTGTCCTTTTCCAGTTGTCTGGAATCACTCCCATCTTCCGTGAGTTATCAAAGATAATGCTAATGGCTCAGGTATTTTCTCTGTTGGCTCCTTAAGTAGTCTAGAATGCATTTAATCAGACTCTGGTGACTTAAAGACATCTAACATGTCCAAATAATTTTTAACTTGTTCTTTCCCTATTGTAGCCTCTGATCCTACCTAATTTTCACTGGCATTCTCTATCTCGGACATCCAGTCACTACTAACCTTTTTGGTGAAGACAAACAAAAAAGTCATTTAGCATTTGCCATTTCCACATTTCTGTTATTGCTTTTTCTCGTCATTGAACAACGGGCCTACCTTGTACTTTTTCTTCCTCTTGCTTCTAATGTATTTGTAGAATATTTTCTTGTTACCCTTTATGTCTCTCGATAGTTTAATCTCCTTTTAAGCCTTTGTCTTTCTGTTTTTATCTCTACATACTTATGTTATTTGTTTATATTCAACCTTTGTAATTTGACCTACGTTCCACTTTTTGTAAGACTCTCTTTGAATTTCAGATAATTGAAGATCTCCTGGTTAAGTCAGAGCTCGTCTTGCCATACTTCCTATCTTTCCTATGCAATGGAAAGATATTGTGGCCCTAACATCTTTTTTAAAAACTGTCAACTTTCTCAAACTGTTTTTCCTTTTAGACTTGCTTACCATGAGATCTTACCTACCAACTCCCTGAATTTGCTAAAGTCTGCTTCTGGAAATCTGTTGGTGTCTTAGGATATACATGCCTATCTAAATGGAGGTGGAAGCTCAAAACCAGAGTGTTTTTATTTGATCATTATTGCCTTATTTGCTTGTATTGCATGTATGTGTTTTGTTCTTTCAGTGTTTTGCAATTTCTTTTTTCATAATACCAGTTAGTGATCTACAAGCTGTGCTCTTATGGAGTCTTCTGCAATCTGAATTGGATCTTGATCTATCAACATTAGGTATCAGTATTACTTATTTTAGCAGTAATTTCTTTCTGTTTTTATTCATGCCTGTAGGTAGATCATTGTGGGGATTTGTCTTAAAAACAAGAACATGCACTGAAAAGCATCTCATTTTCATCCATCCGTTTCATTGGGCCATTGATATTGTATCAGTCTTGGGGAAGCTGGCATTACTAATTTCAAAATATTTTACAGGTCACCATATTTTACAAATATTCCTATAATTAAAGAACCAAACTTATGGGTTTCGTAATCATCAGCACAGTTGATGCATTTTCAGATGAATATTGCATGTTATATATAGTCAGTTTTATGGGAGTAATATAGCAGTCTTTACAAACTGATCGAGCATGTATGTGAATAATTTATTATCGTGTGGAAAAATACACTATATGATATATAAAACTAATGCTCAGTTTTTTGTTTCCTTTTTCTTATCATTTTTATTTTGTGCTTGGGGGTCCAGACATTAGAGTCTAACTGATCCTACAATAAAAATGGGGTCCACTTAGCCTTGTAGGCTCAGTCCATAAAGAAAGGCAATCAAATCAAGAGAGTTATAGATAATTCCTTTGGTTTTCAGCCTGGCTTCATTCTGGGTGGCTACTTACCCTCACATTAGTTCTAGTCTTTCTTCTTTTTATATACCTGATCTATCAGATAAGATACCCAAACAGCCCCAATTAATTCCTATTACTCTCTACAGAGAGGTAACTAGTGGTGCCTCCTAAGGGTCTGTACTGGGACCAATCCTATTCAACCTATTTATAAATGATCTGGAGAAAGGGGTAAAGAGTGAGGTGGCAAAATGTGCAGATGATACTGAACTGCTCAAGATAGTTAAGACCAAAGCAGACTGTGAAGAGTTTCAAAAAGATCTCACCAAACTAAGTGATTGGCAACAAAATGGCAAATGAAATTTAATGTTGATAAATGTAAAGTAATGCACATTGGAAAAAATAATCCCAACTATACATACAATTTGATGGGGATTAATTTAGCTATAACTACTCAAAAGAGAGTTCTTGGAGTCATTGTGGATAGGTCTCTGAAAACATCCACTCAGTGTGCAGTGGCAATCAAAAAAACATCCACTCAGTGTGCAGCGGCAATCAAAAAAACAAATAGAATGTTAGGAATAATTAAAAAAGGGATAGAGAGTAAGACTGAGAACATCTTATTACCTCTATATAAAACCACGGTATGCCCACATCTTGAATACTGCATACGGATGTGGTCACCTCATCTCAAAAAAGATATATTGGCATTGGAAAAGGTTCAGAAAAGGGCAACAAAAATGATTAGGTGTTTGGAACAAGTCCCATATGAAGAAAGATTAAAAAGACTTGGACTTTTCATCTTACAAAAGAGGAGACTAAGGGGGGGAATATGATAGAAGTCTATAAAATCATGACAGGTTTGGGGTAAGTGAATAAAGAAAAGTTATCTACTTGTTCCCATAACATAAGGGGCCGCCAAATGAAATTTATAGGTAACAGGTTTAAAACAAACAAAAGGAAGTTTTTCTTCACACAGCGCACAGTCGGCCTATGGAACTCCTCACCAGAGGAGGTTGTGAAGACCAGGACTTTAACAGGGTTCAAGACAGAACTAGATAAATTCATGGAGGTTAAGTCCCTCAATGGCTATTAGCTAGAATGGGTAGGCGACTGTTGGAAGACAGGATACTGGGCTAGATGGACCTTTGGTCTGACCCACTATGGCCGTTCTTATCTTTTCAAGTCATCCATGCTGTGCTTTACTCAGCAAGTATCACAGGTAAGTGGGTGATTTATAGATATTAAAAACATGATGTCATTGGGAACTGAGAATTTTCAGATGCTAAGTCAGTGGTAAGGCAAAGCTAAACCAAACACTTGGCTCACACTAACTAGCTGTGATATCTTTTTTAAACATTTTTAGCAATTTTTTGGTACAAATTGCTGTTTCCTCATTACATTTTATTCTGCACTCCATCAGGAAAAAGGATATGATGTTTTGAATGAAAAAAAACCATGCATGTAACATATGCAAGAGACAAATGTAAGTGTATGTAGTTTGGTGTAAAGCAGGGTTCTCAAACTTCATTGCACCACAACCCCCCTTCTAGTAAAAAAATTGCTAAATGACTCCAGGGTGGAGGAGGGTTAAGTCAAAGCCCAAGGGCTTCAGCACTAGGTGGGGGGCCTGTAACCTGAGCCCCATCACCCAGAGCTTTAGCTGTGTCAATAGTTCCCAATCTTTTTCGGACTGGCAAACTTTTGGCGGACCGGTAATGAATATGCAAATAAATTGTTATTGGTCCACCAAAATATATCCCCCAACCCCGGCCTCGAGAGCCGCTGTGAACAGACAGCTTCAGCTGCGGCAGCTGCCCGCCACATGGCGGCTGCCAGAGCTGAAGCTGGCTGCTATCCGGCCACTCAGGGGGCCAGGGTGTACCCCAATCCCTGCCCTCATAGCTGCTGCGAACACCCAGTTTCAGCTCTGGCAGCTGCTGGCCATGCTCCCCGGAGCAGCTGACATGGGTGTGGCCTGGCAACGTGCTGCGGCCCAGCAATAGCAGTTCGTGGACCAGCGGCTGGGAACCACTGGGCTGTGTGGTGGGGCTCCTGTAGATTACTCCAGCAAAACAGATAGGACTGAAGCCAGCCATTACAGTTAACAGTGTGATCCGAACTGCATCCAAATTCTGCAAAGAAATTTTTTTCCAATTTAATCAAATTGGCTTGCAATAATCTCTCCAATATATTTTAGAGAATTTGTGTGTTTGTATGTTCGTCTGTCCATTTGTGTCTTGTATGTTCAAGAACTCCTATACACTAAGACCTAGTGAAAAAACAGATTGACAGAGCCAGACAAGTACCCAGGGATCAGCTTCTTCAAGCTAGGCCCAACAAACACGATAACAGAATACCACTAGTCATCACTTACAGCCCCCAACTTAAACTCCTTTAGCGCATCATTAACAATCTACAACCTATCCTGGAAAATGACCCCTCACTCTGAGACCTTGGAGGAAAGGCCAGTCCTTGCCTGCAGACAACACCCTAACCTCAAACAAATTCTTTCCAGAAACCATGCGGCACACCTCCATCACACTCGCCCAGGAATCCACCCCTGCAATCAACTCTGATGCCAACTCTGCCACACATCTACACAAGTGATATCATCACAGGACATAACTACATAGGCTACCACATCAGAGACGCATACAACTCCCATCCACTAATGTGATCTATGCCATCAAGTGCCAGCAATGTCCCTCTGCCATGTATATTGGCCAAACTGGACAGTCTCTTTGACAAAGGATTAATGGACACAAAACAGATATTTGAAATGGTAACACACAGAAACCTGTTGAGGAACATTTTAACTTGCCTGGGCACTCATTAATGGATCTAACGATGACGATACTGTTACAAAGCAATTTAAAAAAACAGCTGGAGAGAGAAGCTGTGGAACTTGCCTTCATTTACAAATCTGACACCTTTAATCACAGTTTGAAGAAAGACCTGAACTGGATAGGCCCCTACATTCAACATCTTAATGACATCAAAAGCTAAGTACCGGGCACTTACAGCCCACTCTATTAGCTTCATTTAGCATGGGCTCTAATTGACAAGATTCTTTTTCTTCTCTTTCCCTCCCCATCTCCTCTTTTTCTACTATTTATTTGTACCTCTGGACCCCTTGCTCCATTCACCTGAAAAAGTGGACTGTGCCCACGAAAACTCATGATACCATCTAAATTTTTGGTTAGTCAAAGGTGCTGCAGGACCATTCATTGTTTTCTAAGTTTTATTAGCAGGCTGCATCCCCTGCTTGTTACACTCACCAACCCCCCTCTTGCTGGCCGCTTTCGCTAGTCCTTATCCCGGAGCTCCATGGCCTACAGTGCACCCCCCTCCTTCCATCCCTACCACCACATCCATCCTCAATTCCTACACCCCCATCTCTCTGCTTCTGTCCTTCCCTTACCCTCCCCTTCACACTCCCACACTGCCCATCCCCCCACCTCCATTCCTATATCTCCCTCATCCCCATGATCCCCCCTTACTGCATCGCCCACCCTCACATACAGGGTGTGTCTAGACTGCAGGCTTTTTCCAAAAAAAGTGGCCTTTTTCCGAAAAAACTTCCCCTGAGTCTAGACTGCTGCTACATTCTTTTGAAAGTAAATCAAAAAAACGCGGCAGTTTTTATGAGGAATAACGCCTTTTTTCGAAAGTGCTCTTTCAAAAAAGATACTTTTGGAAAAGCCTCTTTTGAAAGAGGCTTGCAGTCTAGACGTAGCCACACTCTATTGCTCTTCCTTCCTCCCTACATACACCCTGCCTCCTCCCACGAATTCATTGAGCTGTGCGCTCCTCCACCCCAGGAGCACCACCGGGCCAGGCAGCACAGCAGGAGCCACAGCCCACCCCCAACCAGGCCTTTCCAAACAGACCTGTTGGGGCAGTTTTGCTCTGTGATAAGCCCAGGGAGCCTGGAGCATAGAGCGGCCAGTCCAGAGAGCTGGGGAAGAAGCTGGGCTGCAGCGTAATTGCACCGTCCCCAAAGGGCCAGGTGTGCGGTGGGCCAAGACCTGCCCACCTCACGGTGGACCCGGGAGAGTGTGCCTGAGCCAGGGGCCTGGCCCTGGGTCACTGGCACATGCCGGAGCTGCTCATTGGGGGAGACCTGCAGCACGGCCCCCAACCGCTGTGGCAAGGCCTGGCCCACACAGAGAAAAGCCACACGGCAGGCGTGTGGGCCAGGTAGTCTGGGAGCAGGGCCCAGAGGCAGGCGGACACTGCTCTAGGGAGCACAAGGGGATGGAGCCGTTGATCCTCCCCCTCCCATTTCAGGGAGGCTGTCCAGTGGGGAAGCCTGCCAGATGCACTGGTAGCATGGCAAGAGGCTGGGTGGGGGAGGCACTGGCGGGGCAGTGTTTGACCAGGCTGGGGGTGTGTGTGAGTGAGGGGGTTGGGAGTGGTGAGCAGAGGGACTGCAGCCAGTAGGGCTGTGGGTGAAGAGGCCGGTCAGCGGGGAAGTCTGCCGATGGCACTGGTAGCGTGGCAAGAGGCTGTTTCTGGGGGAGGGGCACGTTCTGGATTTGGAGTTAGGGGCATGGTGATGCAGAGCGACGTGATGATGTCACTCTGTCGCCCCACAGACATTTTTTTTTATAGAGAGAGATTATTGTGACAAGTAAAAATTTTATCATTTGCTGCCCTCTGGTGGACATTCTGAGAGGTTACTTCAAAGAGGAGCTCCTGTGGGAGCTCTGCTTTGGAAACATTAGATGATTTAAATGAAATATTGTTACTAAGTGTAAATGAAAAAAGCTAAATAAAATGCTTATCTCTTTGTAAATCTTTTTTTCACATGTGTATCTCTTTAGCTCCATGCATTCTGCCTCTAGCTGTCTGACTACTTCTAGCTATCATTTATTGGACCAATTTCTGTTGCTGAGACAGAAATTGATCCAATAAAACCTAGTCTCACCCATCTGGTCTCTCTAATGTCCTGGGACCCAAGTGATATCTAGGCAGGTTTCTTCCGATTAGTTTGACACACTGATTCTCTTCAATCAACTTTTCTCTCTTGTTGTATATGTATTAATAGAAATACACACACACACACACACACACTCCATACCTTTATGAAATAATCTGCATTCCAGTGTGATAATTTATCTCTTCCATGAGTATTACTGACATGCTAGGCCTTCTAGTAGCTTTACATCAGTCCCATAAAAATCAGAAAATGGATTCTCCTATCCCTCTCATGCATAATTCCCCATCCAAATAAAATTTATCTGTAGAGCCCTGCGTGTATACAAAATGTGTATCTGCATCCGTATCCACAAAAATGAGCCAGGGATATCTGCATCCATATCCGCAGATGCAGATATCTGCAGATATAAGGCACATAGCTGCAGATTTGCAGGGCACTACTTATCTGTGGTGCTGGATGTTATAAAATAAGAACCGGGTTTAAGATCCAATATCTTGCAACATCTATGTACCATTGTAACAGGAAAATTAATGCTGTTTCTTCTAACCCAGCCAGGTTCTATGATACTGGACCTGAAAAAATCACAACATTATTATGTAAAGAAAAGCTATTTAAGTCATATTTAGAGGTTTCTAAAATGTTGCAGTATGTGGCTAACATGGGAGATGGTCCCATCCATAGGATGATTGGGGCAGCAGTCATGGGGCTCCCCAATGCACAGGGCCTGGAGTAGCTGCCCTGAACTGTCCTATGGATGGGGCAGCTCTGGCTATCACATGCTACTGCAGCAAGGCCTGGCCTACACTACAGAGTTAGACTGACATAATTACTCAAAAGTGTAACTCTGCAAGAAACTCCCACCTATGTAAGTCATTCACTGCATTGACTAAGGCTATGTCTACACTACAGGCCTTACAGCAGCAGTTGTACCACTACAGCTATGCTGCTGTAAAGTGTCCTGTGTAGTTGCTTCTCCTGCCGGCGTAATTAAACCACCCCTCTGACACTGGGCTGTCCACACTAGGTTTGCCAACTTTCTACTCGCACAAAACCAAATGCTCTAGCCTCATCCCTTCCCGGAAATCATGCCCTTTCCATGCCCCTTCTCCAAGGCCCTGACCTCACTTACTACATTCCCCTCCCTCGGTGGCTCACTTTCCCTCATCCTCACTCATTTTCACTAGACTGGGACAGGGGGGTTGGGGTGTGAGGGCTCTATACTGTGGGTGCAGGCTCCAGGGTGGGGGCATAAATGAAGGGTTCAGGATGTAGGGGGGTGGCTCTGGACTGGGAGATGGGGAGTGGGAAGGGGTGATGGGTTTGGGTTGCAAGAAGGGGGCTCTGGATTTGGGGGGGTGTTGCAGGGCTAGGGAAGGGGATGGGGCAGAGGGTTGGCGCTCAAGGTTAGGCCACAGGCTTATCTCGGACAGCTCCTGGCAGTGGTGAAACAGGGTTAAGGCAGACTCCCCTGCCTGTTCTGGCTCTGTGCTGAGCCCTGGAAGTGGCCAGCAGGTCCAGTTCCTAGATAGGGGGCCCGGTGTCCCCGTGTGCTGCTCTCACCAATAGGCACCACCCCAGCAGCTCGCACTGGCCACCATTCCTGCCAGTGGGAGTGCAGAGCCAGTGCTTGGGGGCAGGGGCAGTGTGTGGAGCCCCTTCTTAGGAGCTGGACCTACCAACCTCTTCTGGATGCAGTGTGGAGCCAGGACAGGTAGGGACTAGCATGTCTTAGCCTTGGAGCACTGCTGATCAGACTTTTAACAGCCCAATCTGCAATGTTGACTGGAACTGTCAGGCTCCTTTTTCAGCTGGGCATTCCAGTCAAAACCCTAGTCCACACCAGCACTTTTGTAGGTGAAACTTATGTTAGTCACAACTGAGAGCCACTCTCAGGGTATGTCTAGACTGCCATACGTACCCAAGTGTGTACTTAGGGTCGTGGGCAGGATTATACATGGATATCTAGCCTATGTTGCTGCAGCTACACTGCTATTTTTAGCAAGTTAGCTTGGCTAGGCCTGCATGGGCTACAATTGTATCTTCCTATTGCTGTGTAGACATACCTCCAGAGTGGTTGAACCATGTGGCCCCACCACAGATAGAGAAGAAGCCATGCCTGTCAGGTAAAGGATCAACTCCAGGAGGACAAAATGGAGTCTAAAGTGTAGCTTGTCCTGTGACTATGACAGTTATAAACTTTCCCACTCTCTCAAAATCTTGTACAGTTGAATTTATTATATTAAGTCATCTTGGTTTTACAAATGGCAAGAGCAAAAATATAAAACAATAGCATGTTGTAAGAATGTTTATAAAATGTCATAAAAATAGCTCTTCTATAAATATATCACATAACCAAGCTCCCTGCTGGTGTGGTGTGACAGAAAAACTTTATTGGCACTTTTTTGCAATTATATGCAAAATTAATTTGTGGCTTTGCCATTTGGATACAGCAGCTAACCATCCAAGTGCTGTTCTAGTGCTTCTCTGAAGTTTTAGTTTTGTTAGCTTACATTTTAAAACCAAATGTTATGGTTGTGAGAAGAATCTAAATTGTGAACCAAGTTTCTTGATACATTTGGATAAAGAACACTGAGAGAACTTAAATAACATCAGACTTCCATTTCACCTTGATCTCTTCTGCTTATCCCATCCTGCCCCCCATTTTCTCCTTCCTTTTTTGCCTACTTGTGTATGTCTTTATTATTGTCACCCCTTCATCTGAACACATTATGTCTGCAAAATCATCTGACTTTATTTTGGCTGGTCCTGTAGCTTTGCATGATTGCATAAATTGATTGGCTATCCTGTGACTTGTGTGGTATTTGGTGTCCCACAGAAGCTGTACACTGTTTATCATTTTGTATTTTTAATAATTCTTTGTGAACATTAATAAACGGTTAATTCACACACACAAAACAATCCTAGGAAACCTGGACAGGTAGCAACCTTAGCCACATACCCTACGTGCAGGGTACAGCAGTGGTTCTCAAGCTTTTGTACTGGTGATCCCTTTCACACAGCAAGTCTCTGGGTGCAACCTCCCCCTCTCCCTTTATACATTAAAACTATTTAAAATATATTTAACACTATTATAAATGTTGGAGGTGAAGGGAGGTTTGGGATGGAGGCTGACAGCGGAGGAACCCCCCATGTAATTACCTGGCACTGCCTCCAATTTCAGAAGGGGGGGAGGCAGAGGGATTAATTCCTTTTTGCTGGGGGGGGTGACACCTGTTGTAGGAGAGATGGGTGAGGTCCCGCATCTGTGTGGGGGGGAATCACATGCCCTGGTTGCAACTTGCTCTAGACTAGAGAGCAGGGGACGTCCCCCTCTAGAGAGCGGGGCATTTCTCTGCAGGGGGGTGGATCCTTAGGGGCAGTGACGGGGAGGGAGGGGAGCCGCCCGCGCGGGGAGGGCCACTCACCTGGAACCTGGGGTAGGAGGTCCCGGCCTCGCCCCTCTCCCTGTCCCCGCCCCTCGGGGGAGGGGGAAAGCGCTGGATCCGGGCGAAGCGGAGCCGAGTTGCGTGTCCCCTTCTCCTTGCTCGGGCTGGCTGGGCCGCCGCACGCGCTGGGCCGGAGAGAGGCCCCGAGGTAAGGAGACCGCGCTGCCGCTCGGCGCCCGTCTGGCCTCGGCCTGCCGCCCAGCCGTGCCTCGGGCTCCTGCGGGCTCCGCAGGGCAGACCAGCCGCTAGTGGCAGGCAGGGGCCTGCACCCCTGGGAGGATCCAGAGAGCTCCCAGGCTAGAGGGGAGGGTGCGGGGGGAGGGATCCAGAGAGCCCCCGCCCCGGGCTAGAGGGGGGACATTTCCCACTGTCCTCTACTGCCCAAACTTCGGGGAGTGGGGGAGCAGACTCCAAAGCTGGAGCTGGATTCTGCCCCTGTCTCTGTTGCAAGCTCGAAATAGCAAACTGTAATAAGGCTGTCAATCTAACCGGCTGTCCTAACTCTAAATACATCAATCTGCCAAGTATAGCGGGGTGGCTGATGGTTTGTGGGCGTCCTAACCAAACGGAAACAGGGGAAAGGCATCGTGGCAGATTCAGACCTGGCCTATAAGTTAGATTGACTTAGCTACATTGCATGGTGCCTTTTTTACATTTCACACACTTTAGTCACCTCTGCTAGAAATGCAGCTAGGTCTGTGGAAGAATTCTTACATCAGTCCAGCAACCAGAAGATGGATGTAGGCCATACCCATACAACCACTTATGTTGGCAAAATGTATGTCTTTCAGGGTGTGTATAGACTACCGTGTTTTTCCAAAAAAGTGTCCTTTTTTCGAAAAAGCTTCCCCTGCGTCTAGACTGCTGCCGCGTTCTTCCGAAAGTAAATAGAAAGTTTTTTCAACCACAGAAAACCTCGTTTTAGGAGGAATAACGCCTTTTTTTCAAAAGTGCGCTTTTGAAAAAAGGCACTATGTAATGCAAACTGTGCTTTTTCGAAAGAGCATCCAGACTGCCTGGGTGCTCTCTCGAAAAAGCGGCTTGCTTTTTCAAAAATACTGGTTGTAGTCTAGACACTCTTTTCCGAAAGAGGCTTGCAGTCTAGATGTAGCCTCAGAGATGTGAAAAGACACCCCCTGCCCCCAGTGACACAGTTTTCGCTGACATAAGTGGTAGTGTGAACAGTGCCACCTCGACGGGAGAGCTTCTCCCACCAACGCAGTTACTGACATTTACGGAGGAGGTTTTATTATATTGACCAATTGGCATAGAGCAGCTACATGAACATATGTGCTGGAATTAAGGCTGCTAGGGGTGTTGCAGCACACCCTGACTTGACATGGTTGCTATTGTATCCAGGGTTTACTGTTTGGTTCAGTGGCTCTCAGTATCCCACAGTATGCAGATTATTCCAGCACCCCTATACATGAGTTACCGTACACTGGTGCTGCTACATCAGGATGGCTATACTGCTGCTAGCTCACAAGTGCAGATATAACCTTACTCAGCAATAAAATAACCCCTTCCTTCACTCTAATAAGCATCCTGGAGCTTGTCTACATGGGAAAGGTTTATGGCGACACAACCCAGAGACTGTTCCTATTGAAGTGTGACAAAAGTCGCAAAAAGTGCCCAGTTTTGGTGACAAAAAAGTCAATTTTCACAACTTTTGTTCCTCTTCCTTTTTTTACTATTGACAGCCATGCAGTGTGTACTACAAGAGGGTTTTGGGGTTTTTTTGTTGAGTTTATTGAGCTCCAGGATGTTTCCCACAATGCTTGATTAGCCTCTCTGGCCAGTGCTTTGAATTCTGCTGCTCTGCATCCACATATACATGTAAATAGAAATGCGTCCCTCCCTCGGCAAGCCTCTGGGAACTTTAAAATCCATTTCCTACTGACTGCCCCAGCATGGTGGGTTCCTCGTGCCATCTTCTCGGGGAAACAGGGGTGACTCTCATTCAAGATGCTCTCTTGCTTGGAGCACCCAGAGATTTTGGATCTTATCAGTGTATGGGATAAAGAATCTGTCAACTCAGGAAAAGACCTCGGAGGACAGAGAGGACCTACCGAAGGATGTTTTGCAACATTCAGTGCTCCAGATTGAGGAGAGGGAGGAAAGCCAGGGAGATGAAAGCTAGAACAGAAGATACTGAGCTCATGGTAAAGCTCATTGAAGACCAAACCAAGATGCTGAAGTGTCTGATTAAGGTGCTGAGTGAACAGAACCAAAGGCCTCCCTGTCAGGTCATGCAGAATTCTTTACCTAGCAACCCTCTCTCTATGGCTACACAGAAGCCTCCTGAGCAGCACATGCAAAATTCTGTATCCAGCAGTCCTCCCTCTATGTCCACACACTCCTTTTCATTGTCTAGTGATGTGTTTTTTACCAGCTTACTCCACCACCACCCCAGCAGTGACTTTGACAGCTGAATGTTAACACAATTGTGAGGTTTTCCTCTACCCTTCCCTTCCCTTCCCAGTAAGCATTAGCACTGTGTGTGTGACCATGATTGAAAGGGATCAGTAAAGATAAAACTGACGCAGGTTTCAATGAGTTTATTTTGAGTGACACTATCCATACCAATCACTCTGGCTCTTGTGGAAGCCTGCAGTATCCCTTGGTTTTATAGCAATGCCTTACTCAGGATGGGTAGTGGGATGAGGCAGGGAAGCAATCTTAAAATATAGGCGTGTCAGTGCCCCTCATTGTCAAGGGTTCTTCAGAGCCTCCATGATGTTGATGTCCATTCTATGGGCTACTCTGATAGCCCGACTGTCTGGCTGTTCAAACTGTGTCCAGGTGCTGTGCCCCAGTTCTCTACCCATAGGCAAACACTTCACCTTTATTCTCATACAAATTATATAAGCAACCAAATGTGATCACAACCATGAGGATGTGATCGTCCTGAAAGTCCATCCTGCCATAGAGACATCTCCATCTAGCTTTCAATCTGCTAAAGGCACATTCAACAATCATGCGGCATCAGTGTAGCCTGTTGTTGAAGCACTTCTTACACTGAAGCCTCACGTAAGGTTTCATGAGCCAGGGCTGCAAGGGATAAGCCGGATCACTGAGGATCACTATGAGCATTTCCACATCCCCCCACTGTAATTTTGTGGTCTGGAAAGAAAGTTCCTGCCTGTAGCTTTCTTTATAGGCCCTTGTTCCTGTAGACGCATGCATCATATATCTTTCCAGCCCTGCATTTATGTCTGTGAAATGCCCACGGTGATCCACAAGTGCCTTAACCACCATTGAGAAGTACCCCTTCCAATTGCTGAACTCTGTGGGAAGATGGGATGGTGTTATGCTGGGACTATGTGTGCCATTGATTGCCTCAGCTCAGTTTGAAAAGCCCATTTTGCAAAGCCAGCAACTATATAATCCACATTTCCCAGAGTCACAGTTCTATGTAGCAAAATGTGTTTTATTGCCCTGCAACACTTTCAAAAGTGCTGCCTCAACCATAGGCTTCCCCATTTCAAACTGATTTGCAACTGAACAGTAGCAACTGAGAGTCAAGAGCTTCCACAGAACAATCACAACATGCTTCTCTGCCGAGAGCACCTCTCATTCGGGTGTTTGCACCGTAGTTCAGGGGCCAGCTCATTGCACAGCTCTAGGAAGGTTGCTTTGTATACCGGAAAGTTCTGTAGTCACAGCTCTTCATCCTATATCTCCATGACAGTACGATCCCACTACTCAGGGTGTGTCTACACTACACCCTACACTTGAAATAAGATACACAATTTGTGCTATGCAAATTGCGTATCTTATTTCAATTTTATTTCAAAATAGCTTATTTTGAAATTTGACGCATCTGCCCGGCGCCAAATTTAGAAATAAAGCGCTATTTCGAGCCATCCCTTATTCGTGCAATGAGGTTTACCGGGATGGCGAAATAGCATACCTGTTATTTTGAAAAATATTTTGAAATAATGGGCGGCTTGTTTAGATGCTGGGTAGCTATTTCGGAATACCTCAGTATCTCGAAATAGCTGTGCAGTGTAGACATACCTGCAGCATTGGTTTCCCTAGCCCAAAAGCGACACAGCTGCTCTGTGACAGCCAAATGCAGTGCCCGGTTGCTGCTGTCCGTGTTACACTGTTGTCTGCATCAAAGTCTTTTTTCTTCTGAGAATAAGTCCAACAGTAGCTCTGCTGCAATGCATGGTGTCATAAGCACATTGATCACAGCATAGGAGAGAGTCTGGACATCTGAGATCCGTGATTTCTCACTGCAGATGCTGGAGTGCACAGCAAGGACTGGCAGTTTCAAATGGTGCAAAAGTAAGCCATAAGCTCTGGAAGGGCTGTGAAGCAAAGAGGTGGCTGACGGAACGTTTTTCGCGTTCGCAAAATGCCTTGTGCTATATTGCGTGTTCCCACAGTGCCGAGCGACTGAAGATGACACTCACATGCATACTCACATTGCTTTGGTCTTTCTGTCGATGGGGGAGCTCACAATGTAGTCATGATATGTCGACAGAGGATGGCAGTGTAAACATGATTTCTTTTTGCCGACTTTTGCATGTCAACAGTGCTTTCATTGCCAAAACTTTCCAGTTTAGACATACCCTAAGCTAGAGTCTTACAGTGGCATAGTCACAGTGCTGCTACTGCTGCAATGCTTGTAGTATAAACACACCCTGAGGCTGGAATGTGTCAGTGATATGGCCTTTATTTCACTGTGAAAGCATTTCTGCTGTTCTTCATGTTACTCTGCTAAATCACAATTGAAAGCAAGTAGACCCTCATAATGCAAGGTTAAGTCCACATGTAGCCCACTGAGGTCGAGGAAGTTCCATATGAATTTAAGAGGGTTAGTCTTGCCAATCAGATTTCAGGATTGGGGCCACAGGGCCTTCCATTTCTGAGCTGTAAATATTACATGCTTCTTGGCGAAAATAATCAGCAGTGATTAGGCAGTTACTGGTGAAAGCATGAAATAAATATAACATTAAGCAGTTATATAATAACACTAAAGCAGAAATTTAAACTCAACTACCTGCCATAGAGTATTTTTTTTATGTTCTCTTTTCATGCAATATGAAACTAGCATGGAAACAGAAATAACAAATCTTGCCCAGAATAACAACATAAAAATGGGCTTTCATGCACACAGACAACTTGTGTGTTCTTCCAGAGAATGGCTTGCCTGCCCTGATCATACCCTCCAATGTTAACTGTAGCAATAATTGGACAGACTCTTGGGTTGACCTGTCTTGTATTTTATAAGTGGTATTAATAAAACTTTGGAGTGGACTCAGAAGAGACCCTTTCCTTGTCTTAAGCCTCTCTTTCCCAGACATAGCAGCCACATGTGAAGGCATGCATCTCAGTTTGGCCTATGAAGCACTTCAAATCAGGAGAGAAAGCCAGTCTGAGATATTGACAGCTCCTGTATTTGCAAGTCCAACAGGAAATGTGTATATATATACAAGTTACTTTGGGGGATGATGTGTTTGTAGTATTCTTGAGTATCATGTTCCTCACCAAAGCACACAAAGGAATGGGGCTATATACAGTATATAAAACTACATGCAGGCTTAACTCTCAAGACCCTGGAGAGTTTCTTCAAGCTTGAGAACCACAAAGTTTAAAGGAGAATTACAACTGTTATAAACTTTGAGACATAGCTGGAAAGTAAAGTGTTGCTTTTGGTTTTTATTAAAAACCAACCAACCAACCAAATCCTGACCTAACTTCTGGTCTTTTCCCGCTAGATAGCTCTGTTTCCTGGCTACAGACCCTTATGTGAACTACTTTGAGAATCCTGTTGAGTTAGATGTTGGGTAATAATGCCAAAGCTGTTGGTTCTGACACTAGGTGGCTTTGCCAGGAAGAGGCAGGTACAGGAGAGCAGTTTGTGGGTAAGTGGTGCAAAGCAGGGAGTAGGTAGGGATGGTTGAAATCTGATCTTGGCTGGAGAGGAAAAGTGTTCAGCTGAGTACACCAGGCAGCAGTGGGATACAGATGCTGAGCAGAGAACTGGGGAGCTGCATGAGATGAAAACCAAGAGGCAGTTTGCTTGAATGAGGGGAGCAAGAGGACCAGAGGACAGCACTAGGGATTTCCAGAAAGAGGGAGTAAGAGCTATCTGTGACGATGCGTCAGGGTTCCCCCGACTCCTGCACCCCTGTAGTGGCAAGAACAGACTCCGCCAGCCAGTAGGATTGAGGGAGTTTATTGCTTCTCTAAGGATGCAGCACAGCACAGATGTAATCTAGTTACAGGGCCAGGCCTAGGATGCCTCAGCCCCCCTTGAGATGGGGGAGACTGGGCCCCTAAATCCCAGGCCCCCTTGCTTAGGCTGCTTCCTCCATGATACCAGACAGAAAACTAAAACTCTCTTCCAGCCCTGCCCCCAGCCAGGGGTTGGACCCCGCCTTCCTCCCTTTGTCTCTCTCCCTGGGAGGCAACTGGTCCGACAGGTTGGGAGACCCTTGCCTAGTGACTCATCCGCTGTCCTGCTGGGCCATGCTACAAACAGCCGCCAGTGGAGGTCGCCCACAGCCCACTGCCCAAGCCCAGCAACCAGCAAGGCCCCCACACTACACCACACTATCACTAGTTATTTTCTCTTCCAGTTTTGCTCTAGGGACTAGAGTGATCAGGGGCTTGAATTTCAGAAGCGTGGTTCATCCAAAGCACCCTTTAATTACAACCAAAGGTGCTCGGCTTCTGTGAAAATTGGGCCCCTAGAGTCACTGCTTCTTGCCCAAACAAGGCCTGTCCTAGGTAGTCTCGCCACCTAGTTCAAAAAGAGAAAGCAACACATTTAAGACACAATAATTTAACATCTCATCCCTCTCCACCACAATAAAAGAGCAACATTTTTTTTTTCTAAAGAAGAGGCCATCTAACAAGTCTTGTTTTATGGTTACTACATGCCGAGACTCTGGGCTCTTTCCCTGTTCATGTTGTTCAACAAAATATTGGTAATTCCCCCTCCTCCCCTCCCCCCGTGCCCTTCATAAAACTTTTCACAATTTAGTTGTATTTTAACAGTGATAACAAAGATCTCCCAATGTTTATTTCCAGATGTACTTAACATCTGCAGTGCCCTGTTCTACAGCATATTGTATGCTGCCTCTTGCTGTGATCAGACTTCCACTTGCTTTTCTGTTATGGTGCTTATCATACTTCCTTTTTTGGTATACCACATATTAAATCACATACATACCTGAGTAACTTCACTCATGGGAAAACTTACTTGTGTGCACAAAGATTTGCAAAATTTCAGTCCTTGTTTCTACTTCTGTTCTGGTCTCATCTTTTCCTGTTTCTGTTAGCAACAGCAGTGCAAAGCAGGCAAGCCGTACTGTGGAATAATAGCTGAAAACGTTTGATGCAGTGCTGCATTAGAGTTACAGGAAGGCTGTCTATGCCCTAGTACAGTAGTTGGAAAAATAATACCGTTGTGTAATCTTATAAAATCAGTGTGGTTTATACTACTACAGCAATTCTCAAACTTAAGCAACGTGAGGACCTCCATTTTTATTTAAAAATTTTACAGATCCCCAAGTCTCCCCCTAGCTCTGGCCCCACTAGGGATGTGAATGGTTAACTGGTAAGCCTCATCCTTAGCGAATGAGACTTACCATTTTCAATTTACCAGTGGGGAATAGAGCAGCTTGCTGCCCGCCACAGGCAGGGGTGCTCCAACCCAGCTGGAGCAGCCCCTGTCTGTGATAAGCCGCACGCTGCAGGCAGGGGCACTCCAGCCCACCTGCCAACCCCACCTTTAATTGGATTTTACATCCTTAGTCCCTACTCCACCCCTGCCCCCAAGGCTCTACCTATACCCCACCTCTTCCCAGACCCACTCCACCCTGGCCCCTCCTCTTCCACATTTGTTTCTGTCCCCCCCAGCACACCTGGTCCCTGCTCTTCCCCCTCTCTCTCTGTGCCTTGTGCACACTGTGGAACAGCTGTTTCCCAGTATGTGGGAAACACAGGGAAGGAGGGAGGGGAAGGAGTTGATTAGCAGGCCGGGTGGGGTCTGCAAACCTAATTTTGAAAAATACTATACTGCTACATTGATAAAATAAATGAAATATACATGAACTGGCCTTCAAAACCTGGGCTGATTTCACAGTTACTGTAAATGAACATATCACATGGACTAAGTAGTATGTTGAAAAAAAGTCTGTAAAAGTAGATACAGATCAAACTCAACACATCTCTCTCTTTCAGTTTTCAGTCAGATCTGCTGACGTGTCAAAAATAAGTTTTGTTGTGTTTTACTTCTGTTAACTCAGCAGTTCTCAGAGTTGAGGAAGTTACTAGGTACTGTTTCTGTTTCTGGATTGTCAATAGAATTGTTTACTAAGTTCCAATCAGCTACAATGCTGCAAATTGTTAAAGATAGTTGGACTGCCCAGATGTCAGTGAAGGTCTAATTTGGCCTGCAGTACCCTTATTACTGATAATTGCTGCCTGAGATTGAAATAAGCTAGCTATCTTGACTGTAAAGTCTGAGACAAAGTTTGCAGTTCTGGCGTGTGGTGGTGATGGGACTCAGTATATTTTTAACTGGACACATTTGTTATGGAGTCATTGAAACAATAAATATGACAGTTCAAGATGGTTTTTAAAAACAAATTTAGTACAAACCAAATTTTAAGGACTAGTTACAATCATTTTGTCTTTGACAGAGGATCTGTCCTCTTTAATGCTGAACTTCTGTGCTCTCCTGGAGTTAATTCAGACCTTTTTTCATTTTTTCTGAATTGTTTCCATTTAGTTTGTAGTCCACTAAATCTTTCCAGTGCAGGTATTTATGGGTAGGCTGCCTCTTTTTAAAAAAGACAGTATTGATCAGATTCCCTCTGACGTTTCTTTTAATTCCCCATTGGCTATACAGTCTGCAGTTTTCCTGTGTTTGTTCTCTAATCATTTAGCTTTGCAGCACAAAATTAATTATACAGTATTGCTGTGACGTTGCAGTTCAGAAGTAGGTCGGTTAGGTTATATTGTTTTTCTCTAATACATTCCAAGGATTTTGACATTGTTATCCAATACATTTGCTTAAATGCACATTCTAAAAGTGGCTTTTACTCCTTCTTTTCTGTGGTCATGGATTACTGGGCCCATTTTTCAGCCAAGTAAATCATCTGTTACTCCATACAAAATGTCTTCTAAGGGTGTATTCTTTTTTGCTCTTATAAATTTGATGTTGTCAAAGCAGTTTAAACTTTATAGTTATTTTTTTGTAAAAAGATCTAAATAATACATAGCCCATTGCGCCTCTGCCTTTTAAATGTATTAGGAGCCTGGCACCTTTTAATACATTTAAAAAGCAGAGGTGCAGCGTTGGGACCGGATGTGAGTTGGGAATCAGCTGATTCCTGGCTTGCGCCTGGTCCCCTGCTTCCTCCCCCCCGCGAGATGGTGTTGGAGAGAACTGGCTTTTAAGCCAGCTTCCCCCCAGTACTGGCTCCTGCTCCCCACTTTTGCTGTCTCTCTCTGATGTGGGGGGTGAGGGGAGGCGATTCACTACTCGACTTGTCGCTTACATCCCTACTTAGTACTTTAAAATCAGTCGCCGTAAGAATATTTCTCAGGTGGGCACTACCAACTGTGACAGTGATTTTCTTTTTATTTTATTTGTTTATGTGAGAACTTCTTCATAAAAAATCCATCTGAAATCACCAACTTGTTTTCAGTCCTCTACTGAAGAGCCATCAGATGTTGATAATTTTTAGATGTTACAGATCTGGCTGGATGTGAAGTAATGGATTAAAGACAAGTTTCCATATCCCATTAGTAATCCCGTAGGTGTCTAGATTTTGGATTTAGAGTTTTGTTTTTGTTCTATTTTCATCCATCTCTTGATCCATTTAATTCAGGTCTGTCAAATAGATTAAAACTTCTTTTTGCCTGATATTAAAAATGTCTTGCAAATTACGATTTAAAAAGTTTCACCCTTATATTAATGTGTGATAAGGAAATTATCTGTTATGGTTGGTATGGGGAGAGGTGAGAGAAGACGAAAAATCCCAGGCTCTAAAATTGCTTAACTTTGTATAGGAAATGTACATGTCTGGTCTTGCATCTGTAAATACTTGATAAAGGTTTATGCCTTTTTTTAAAAAAGGAATCTTACAAATTATTGTGCAGGCATGTTTTTTGCTCCGCGAAGCCTCTGCTGCCTTGGCATTAGGACAAAGCTACTGAAGATAGTTCATCCTGTAAGATTCTTCAGATTTTCGACCTCTGCGGTATGTATTCCATCAATTCATAGATTACACTATGGCTGTGTCTAGACTGGCAAGTTTTTCCGCAAAAGCGGCTGCTTTCGCGGAAAAACTTGCCAGCTGTCTACACTGGCCGCTTGAATTTGCACAAGAACACTGGCGATCTGATGTAAGATTGTCAGCGTTCTTCATAAATACTATGCTGCTCCGTTGGAGAAAGCCCTCTTGCGCAAATGTATTTGCGCAAGAGGGCCAGTGTAGACAGCTCAGGACTGTTTTGCACTAAAAAGCCCTGATGGCGAAAATGGCGATCGGGGATTTCTTGCGCAAAACCGCATCTACACTGGTACGGACGCTTTTCCGCAAAAAGTGCTTTTGCGCAAAAGCGTGCATGCCAATCTGGACACTCTTTTCCGCAAATGCTTTTAACGGAAAAACTTTTCCGTTAAAAGCATTTGCGGAAAATCATGCCAGTCTAGACGTAGCCTATATGTAAGTCACGCAGTATTTATTTTAGAGATGTACTCATTTTGTGATGCTGCTAGTAAGTACATATTGGATTGGATGCCTACTGTGAGAGAGTCCACAAAGCATTATGTTTTCTGCAGGTACATTTTATTCATTTATTGTTGCCTTAATCCCAGACACTAATATGAAAATGGCAATAAATTATTGTGCAAATCAATCAGATGTTAAACCACACTAGCATGATAATACCAGGTGGTTCTTGTTCTACATTTTGGTTTCATGCTTTAAAGATAGTATTAATGGACCCGAGGAAGGAAAGATGGTATTGTGGTTAGGGCTAACCTGGGACTCCAGGGTGATGTGTTCACTTATCTCCTGTGCCATAGATTTTGTGTGTGACTTTGGGTAAATGAGTTTCTCTGGCCCAGATCCACAATTTTAGACCACTGAAACTCAGTGCTGTCACCTAACCTTGTAGGTACCTTAATTCAGTTGGTCCCTATATTTTTACTGTAGAAGTTCTTCTGAGCATATGCATTGCTGCCTTGCTTAGGTGTCTGGACGCCCATCTCCTGCCTAAGCCCCAATATTCACAAACCAGGGGATGGCAGGCATCTGCCCAACAACCTAGTACAATATGCACACTCAGAATGTCTAATCCTTTTTTTGAATCTTGCTAAACTCCTGGCATCCATAATCATTCATGGCACTGAATTCCACAGGTTACTTATGTATTGTGTGAAGGTACTTCCTTTTATCAGTATTGAACATATTACTTTTCACTTTCACTGGATGTCATCTTGTACTTCTATTGCAAGAAAGGATAAATAGGAGCACCTTGTCTGTCACATTCCCTCTTATTCATCTCCTTTTAAAACAACCATTGCTAATGGGCTGAAAGTGCTTGGAGACCATACATTTAGATGTTGAATGAGGAATACCTTGTGTTGTTTTACACTAAGAACATAAGGATGGCCATACTGGGTCAGACCAAAGGTCCATCCAGCCCAGTACCCTGTCTGACGACAGTGGCCAATACCAGGTGTCCCAGAGGGAGTGAACTGAACAGGTACTGATCAAGTGATCTCTCTCCTGCCATCCATCTCCACCCTCTGACAAACAGAAGCTGGGGACACCATTCCTTACCCATACTGGCTAATAGCCATTAATGGACTTAACCTCCATGAATTTATCTAGTTCTTTTTTTAAACCCTGTTATAGTCCTAGCCTTCACAACCTCCTCAGGCAAGGAGTTCCACAGATTGACTATGTACTGTGTGAAGAACTTCCTTTTATTTGTTTTAAACCTGCTGCCCATTAGTTTCATTTGGTGGCCCCTAGTTCTTGTATTATGGGAACAAGTAAATAACTTTTCCTTATTCACTTTCTCCATACCACTCGTGATTTTATAGACCTCTATCATATTCCCCCTTAGTCTCCTCTTTTCCAAGATGCAAAGTCCTAGTCTCTTTAATCTCTCCTCATATGGGACCCGTTCCAAACCCCTAATCATTTTAGTTGCCCTGATTCTCTTAGGGGGAGTTATGATTCTGCTGGCATTTCACCTTAGATAAATCATTTCCATTCCCTAGCTTAAAGGTCGGTAGAAGCAATGATGTAATTGAAAGTGTGTCATATGGTATAAAATAAGGAAATCCTCAGCATTCTCCCTAGCATGTGGACACTCTTCCAGGGAGAAAAAAACAACACTGCTTAAGTAAGTTCTGTCCTTAATCCTACCTCATTTTAGTAATTTCAATTCATTGCTTAGTCTTTTTGAAGTAAGCAACACTAGAACCCAAACTAAGCTGAGGTCCTAGAGCTAATACAGGGTCAGCAATTCTATTTTATGACATCAGAATCAAAACAAAGATGAAGGTACACAGAGGGGGAAGCTCTAGTTATTATCAGTTGAACATAATATGTTCTGTGGTAGGAAAGCTGTAACAGGCAAAGGCTTCTTTTAGTTCTCAGTAAGATTTCAGCCAGGAGAGAAATATTTATTACAGTTTAAGCTTACTCTGATTCAGTCATAACAGTCCTGCTATTGATCAGCCTGTTGTGGTTAGCTAATTGAAGTGATTTTAAGAGTTAGTCAATACAGTGAGCTTCCTGCTGGACCACACAGATTCTGTATACTAGCTAGAGAGATTCAGGGCTAGACTTCTCAGCTCTTCATAGTAAAAGAAGGAACCTACCATGTGAAAGCTGCTAAACGTGCTTATTTGAAATATGCATAATAAAATAATCCATATTATTAGAAGGAGTGTATTATGGCCAAACACTAATCTCAGTCTGCATTGTGCTCTTCAGTGCAAAGTTTGAGGACTCTTTTAGGCACCTGCGTATGCAAGTTTAATATAGGAAACCCATATTTAACCAAAACTACCTCTTAACTGCAATTTGGATATGTCTCTTGGCAAGAGTCACACATTTACTTGCCAAGTACTCCAAAACAGATTTGATGTCTTGTTGGAATAAATGGGACCTGTACTATGCTGATGAAATTCATGCCATGTGTCTGAGATTAGAATTTTGCCCATGCAATAAAAATAGAATGAAAGAAGTGATTTGACATCATAGGCCTCTATTCTGAAAACACCTGCAACATATGCTTAACTATACTAGCACAAACAGTCCAAACAAAACCAGTGGGTGCGACACACACTAATAATAATGTTGAGTATGTGTATGTTTGCAGGACTGAGGCCTGCTGGTGTTAAATTAGGTGGAATAAATGGGCCAAAGGTGTTAACATGACCCAGATATCATCCAACATTAAGCATTTTTAAACAAGGTTCAGGGTTTGGCATAAAAAAAACCCAGACTGCTTAGTACAGTACCATGACACAAACACCATTACAAATCTTTATAAGGCTTTATTAAAGATACAGAAAGAATGAAAAACAGTTAAAGCATTTGAAATGTCAAATAAGCTTTTTCCTTTTAAACACACAACATCCCTTGTTTCCTTTCTGTTTAGCTAAACAGGGATTTTTTTTGTTTGTGGACAATCTCTTGGACCAGAGGTCTCAAACCCCCAGCTCGTAGGCCATCCCTGGCTGAAGTAATTGCTCAATTTGGCTAGGGACTCCCTGTGGACCAAGGAGGGTGGTGCTGTCTGTTACCTGCCCTCAAACCCTGTCCCTTCCCACCATCGCCCTGCCTGCCATGGCACCCCACCCCCAAGGATGCAGCTTTGGGGATCACTGGGATGTGGGGTCCTAGCACTGCATGGCGACAGCTGTCATGCCCCCCTGTGCTAACTGCAGGGAAGTTTTTCTTACTTTCTCCCTCTTTTAGGATTTGTTTTTTTGTTTTGTAAACTTTTAAGATACCATGATTATTGGTCTGGTTATCCCTGGTTTTATTGGGGGTCCTTGGAGATCTGCTATATGTGAATTTTCTCAGTCCTTAATTGAAGGGCGTGTGTTGAATTTATAACAAAAATGTTTTCTCCGATGCGTTTAAAATATTTTGAGTAGTTCTGAATAAAAATCCTTTCAATGAATCTTAATGACTGTCGCAAACTGCTCTACTTGCAAGGTCCATTTCTTTGATCTTACCTTTTTTAACAAACACATAGCAACATTATATAACATGTACATAAACTGCCAGAGCAAGAGGCTCCACTGCAAACACTTTTCTGCGGGGGAGGGAAGGGAAGAAGGATAGAGGAAACCACAACAGATGTCTGCTTAGTTCACTACCAGAAAGTGCTCAGATACTCGGGAGATGAACATAGTGGAAGAAACTGTGTAGAACAGAATAATGTTTGATTTCCATGGTATCTCTGATGTCATAATCCTATCTGTTCTGAACTTACCCATAGATTTCTCTAGAGAAAATTGAGTAGAAAATATAGATGTTTTTCAAATTGGAAAGGGAAAAAGTCCCTCGGCCTTTGAGATTGTCTTTATATATATTTTTTAAAAGTGTACAAACCATTTTTTCCCTGTTGTAGGTAACTAGCAAAAGCTGTTGCACTGAATTCTGCTGTGACCTCTATCCCTTCCCTGACTTCAGTGAGTTTGTGGAGGGGTAATTGATAATGTAAGGCATTTTGGTTATTTTCAGGTTACACTAAAATCAAACTATTATCATCCATTAAGACTTTTATAATATCAGTAACATTATATTCTTGAATTTGTTCAGTTATGGTGTCTTTGGAAGAGCATATAGGAGTTTTCATTCAGTGTTACAACGTCTAACAATATAAGACGTTGTCATTTTTAACAAAAGTCCTTTGTCTATGTATTTTGATCTCGTAGACAATGTCCTTCGAGCACAAAAACGCAAAACGAATTGAAGGGCTCGATTTCAATGTGTGGTAAGTGACAAATTAAAATATATGCAGAATTCTAAAAGTCAACTAGTGTGTTATCTTTTCCAATCTGATTATGTATCCAGCATCACAGAAGTATACAACTCTTGTTATCCTTGATGTTGAATTGTAGCCACACGTATGCCTAAAAGGTAGATTCAGTGGATCAAATATGGTGGTGAAGGTGTGAATTAAGCCAATACAAGGTCATAAGCTGTGACTAAGTTTGAATTCTGCAGTGGAGAATGAACCAATGTAAAACAAAGGTAATTCACAGCAGGGATGCTAGAACAATTTGTATAGGGGGGGTGCTGAGAACTGTTGTACCAAACTGTAAACCCTGTATATGATGGAGACCACTTCAAGCCAGGACTAGCAGCAGCACCCCCCAGCACTCATAGTTTCAGGTGGTTTGATTCTCAGATATAGTGGCACCTACAGATTTATAGTTTTGTTGAACAACTTAGCTTAATTAATTTACACTTGTTTAATTTAACCATCTTGAACCTGTCACTGTAGAAATTAACTTACTATATTTTACTGTTTTTATCCAGCACTTACATTGGTCTCAAAATAGCCTCAGTGGATCAGTCAGTGTGTCATTGCCAATTAGCGGAATTTCATTAGTTTGTAACATTACCCAAGGGGTTGGACAGATTATTTAAATGCACTTACTGCCCTCTTGAAAGTGACCATCCTGCCTCAGACCCATCACAGCAGTCTCTGTAATTGATGTCTGTGTCTGTGAAATTGTAATCACAGTTTTTATCTGGTTAACATTTGGCTGGTGAGGGAAGGGCAGAAGGAAAGAGCACACATAAAAGAAGAACAAATTGCAGTTTAAAGATGCTATAGTTAGCTTTTGGTAGGATTAAAGGAACAACCATCAAACTGTATGAAACAGTCTATAGCAGTGATTCTCAACTCGTTTGTCCATGGACCACCAGGCCAATCAAAAAATTTTCGTGGACCACCTCCTTTCTGAGACATGATAAAAAAGAGCAGACAACGAACATTTTGGTTTGAAATTTATCTTTTACTAACAGATTGTTGGATTCTCTTCTCACTGACAAGCTTTTCAATGTTTGGATCGGTATTTGGAGTGCCGGCTTCATTGAGTCATTCCCCAAGACTTTGAAACAAATAACACATTGTGGCAAATCCACGCCTTCTTTTTCTTGACAAGTGAAGCCGAATTTGATGTAGTCCTCTGAATACTTGCGCTTGACATTTCTTCCTGTTGTTGCCATTATAAACAAACTACACCACACCTGTAAAACAGCACACGTAGCACAGGACGAATGACACAGCAACAGCTCAGCACAACGGCAGCAGCTATACTGATGCTCAGAGCCTCAGATGGAAGTTACTGGCAACACAACGCGGTTGCATCCTAGGTGATGCTATGGATGATGTGCCATGTGCTTGTGAACACGGCGTAAAACAGCCTAACGGCAGCGCCTGCTCATGCTGTGTGACTTTGGACAATGTTCCTGTGGACCACCGAAAAAGTCACCATGGACCACCAGTTGAGAACCACAGGTCTATAGAGTGGTATGACTAGGAATGTTTCAAAGACTGGTATGACTAGGAATGTTTATAGAGTTCAGTGAAATGACTGGATGATGCTGTGAGTCTCGTTAATCTGTTAGACTAGATTCACCCCAGTAACTGCACCTGCCTTTTCCAGCAAGATCCACTATGTCCTGAGTGTGTGGGGGGTTCACCCTGGGATATTGTTTCATTGCTGTCCTGCTCCAGGAAGCAAGCTGGGGGTGGGCAGTTTTTGTCTACAGGCTCCCCTATGAGTGCTGACAATGCAGGCTGTTCAGGAGATATGGTCTGGACACATCAGCTCCCCCGGATGGTTCTGCCCACACTCGGGGTTCCCAATAAGGATGTAAGTGAGTAGTCGAGTAGTTGACTACCCAATAAGCCTCCGTGCTCTTCCCCCATGCTGCTGCCTTTAATAGAGGCCTATTGCTTTTATCTTTAACATTAAGTATGACAAAGGAGCAGGATCATGTTATTGGTAAAAATTTAACACATTTTTCCCTAGGGTTGAATTTACTAAGGTGGCTGCAGACCCCTCAATTGTTAATCTTGGTCAAGGCCTTCCAGATATATCCCCTCCTAGCTATGTTAAAGAAGAGCTAGCCAAGGCAGCGACAGTTGATAGGCTGAACCAGTATACACGTGGCTTTGTAAGTACATTGAACTTTGGGGAAAGTTTTTGCATGAAATGCTGTATAACTTGGTTTTAAATTAGGCGAATAACTTTGTTCCCTTTCATCTTGACTCCTCTTCCTCTTTCTAAGCATGGGTTTCTGGTTGTCAGCTGCTGAGCAACATTCCCAATGTAGGGTTATTTACAGCAGAGTCCTTCACTTAGATTATTATCTTATAGTGCAGCATGTGTACCCAGCTGTCCTCTGGCCAGGTCACTTATAGTCCCCCCCCCCCCCCACTTCCAGGGAAATCAAGCCCAGTATAACAATAGTCTAGTAGCTTCATGACAAATCTTTAGCCCAATTTCACACTTATTGGCCTTCCTGCCCTTGTGTCCAGTGATCTCCCACACCAATGTCCTCAGTGGGTCAGTAGAGGAAGTAGTCCAGGGACCCTGCAATAAGCTAGCTAAAGTATGTTTATTCAGACTTTCTGCTATGTACATGGGTTACTTCCTATCTCAGCTTGTCCTCAGATACCAAAAGTAGAGTAAATTAGTTACAGGGAACAAAGCAAAGGCAAAAGCCCCATACCAGGCTTACTTGCCCCAGGGAGACTCTGGCTTGTAGTAGTTTTCCGCTGGGCCCAGCTGGCCTCTCTTTAACGGGCTAGTACAATGAATCCATACCTTCTAGTTAGCCACTACTAAGTTGGCCTGTAGCCTCAGAAAGTTGAGATCTCTTTGTCAGTTTTCTCCTGGTGCTGGCCAAGCTGGCCATCCATCACACCAGAAGACAGAATCTGGACAAGTTCTTGTGCTCTATGACTTTGGGGCCTATTTCCAGTCTCTCTTACAGTCGCTGCTAAGCAGAGTTCCTTTGGGCAATACATAGCCTCCTTAGATGCCTTTGAGGAGCATTGGGCGCCTCCGGGGTTCTCTGGTTGGTGTCTCCTTTTGGATTCCTGATATTTATCCTTTACCTTTCGCTCCAATCTTTTTTTCTTTCTTCATTCAGTGTCCCAAGAATGCAGTTGTGGCCTGGGTTCAGAGTCCCCTTTTGTCTAGTTGTGCCAGGCGTAGGCCTGCTCATCTTAGTATTCACAACAGATACTAAGCTAGGATTTCCTCTCTTATCTCATCCCTGCAGACTTGACAGCTCATGTTATGGGTTGGAGCTTATTGAGCTCACAGGCTCTCATTAACCTCTTCCCAGCCAGTGTGGGGCCTGCATACCCCGCCATTACAATACTGGCAAATGGGGGAGTGCAAGGAAAGAAACTGAGATTCTCCCTCTCTCTGTCCCTATATTATCCTTCATAACTTGCCTAGCACACCGGAGGCTCCTGGAGCTACCTTGAGGTAGGAAGGTGCTAACTTGCACTTTAGAACTCAGAGAGCACCAGATGTAGAAAGAATTGTCTGGTAGGAATCAATAAATTGAATATCTCCTTGTTCCCCATCACCCACAATCCTTTAAAACCCACTAGTGATTTTAGGCTATAACTTCGGGTAGTTTTATTTTTATTTGTTACAAACAAGCAAGCAAGCAAACTAACAAACACAAACAACTCCCTTCCCCATTTTAATTTTTGCAGCCAGCTCTCCCTCTAATTTTTTGTGTCCATGTGTGGAATGAATTTTGTTATGTGCACCAATATGGAGATGATATGTGACAGATCACCTCCATATTGGTTCACACAACAAAATTCATTCTGCACATGGATGATCTGTGGCAGAGGTGGGGCTGGGGGGTTCGGAGTGTAGGAGATGATTCAGGGTTGGTGGATGAGGGATCTGGCTCGGGGTGCAGACTCTGGGGTGGGACTGGGGATGAGGGGTACAGGAGGGTCTCCAGGCTAAGGCCAAGGTTTGGAGTGTGGGAGCAGGGCAGGCGGTTGAGGTGGGGGGTGTGGGGTCTGGATAGGACCTAGGGTGCAGGAGAAGTGTCAGGGTTGGGGTGTGGGGTCTGGGAGGAGTTAGGGTGTGGGATGGGCCTCACTGCTGGGGCTGAGGGTAAGGTCGTGGGGTGCATATCTGGGCAGTTCCTGTTAGGCGAGTGGGGGAACAGATGGCTCTGTGTAGCCCATAGTCACCTGCAGACACCACCCCCCACAGCTCCAATTGGCCATGATTCCTAGCAAATGGGAGCGTTGAGCCTCCATGCGAGAGCAGCCCTTGATCAGTTTCCATTGCTCCTGGCAACATGGCTTCAGCCCATGGTAAGGGGGAGGGGCAGAACGTCAGCACACAGAGCAGCCTCCCACCGAGTCGCCAGGAAGGTTTGGCCCAGAACACACGGGCTTTACGGGCTGCAACCCTGGGCTAAGGGGACCCCTCTTAGCCCAGGGCCCTGGGTTCCAGGCCCTAAAATCCCTTTCTTAATCCAGCCCAACAGAATATGTCATCTAAGTCATACCAGAAAACTCCTAACTGTTAGTAGTTCTGCCCGCAGTTATTTCCATTTATTGAGAGAGAAAGCATGTACCTGTGTGTAGATAGATTATCTCCTTACCTGTTACTTAATATACAGCGCACGCATCCAAATGTGTTTTTCTTTATTTTGAACAGGGCCATCCACTGCTGGTGAAAGCCTTGTCCCAGATATATGAGAGGGTTTGTGGAAGGAAAATTGACCCTTACACAGACATCTTGGTCACAGTGGGAGGATATGGATCTCTGTTTAGTGCAATCCAGGGATTAATTGAAGAAGGAGATGAAGTAAGCTTTATCTCAAGTATTTTATTGTAGCTACCAAAATAAAATTAATTATGTTGATGGTTTGTTTTTTATGTTTTTTTAAATATATATATTACAGGTTTATCTATTTGGCCTATGCCAAACACTTAAAAGCCCTGTCATGTAGATATGGGGCTGGCAAACTTTTTCAGAGACCAGGCCATATTTCAGTAAGGAGACCATCTCATGGATGCTTCTATTCCAGTCACCAACACACAAGCTTTCTCTCCTATTTGTTATAATTGTCATAGCTTTCATATCACGGTAGCCGTTAATACTTTACTGATTTCTGTTTCATACTTTTTGTGGACTGCTGTCTGTATCAAGAATCTGAGTATGGCACAGGGTATCAATCTGTTTTCAGTGTCTGAATAGCCATCATAATTCAGATTTTGCTTCAGACAATTATATGGTATCAATGTGAAGGTGAAAAAAAGTATACACATTTTTTAAGTAAAGTAAGTATCATACCCAAGTATTTGGTTTCATATGTTAGCTCTGATGATTCATCCTTTCAGTATTGCCTTGTTTCCCACTGCTGCCAGTTACTTGCAATGGCTTTTTGGGAAGCAGTGTTTGGGAGGCCCCGATATGTGCTTTTTCTGATGTGGAACATTAGCTTTTTTCCTTTTCTTAGGATTACTGTTTAGTGTCCTCATCTGTTTTCTCTCCCTTCCCTGTTGCTTTGATCTTCTCTCTCTTTTTGTCTCTGTCATTCTTTGAGTCGTCTCATTACCTTAATCTTTTGCCATTATTCATTAAATCTTTTGACTCCTCTCTCCACTTTTTAATACCTTTTTTGTCTCTCTCCCTAAGCACTTCTAACATTATATGCTAGTCGCAACTGTAGTGCGTAACATGAGAACTACCCATGTCTAATCTCTGAAGAACTCCCAATATATGTTGTCTAAGTCTTCTAATCATTATCATTGCCACATAATGTCCTAAGAAGACGAAAAATTTGCATCAGTTAAAGCAGAGTGGACTACCCTTAGGTACACAGTAAATCCTTATGGCCAAAATAAATCTGAAGAAAGTAATACAGTGTTACTAAACATAGTATTTTCTCAGTTCTGGGTCTTTCTGACTACATGTTTTAATTTCAGGTGGTAATAATAGAGCCATTTTTTGACTGCTACGAGCCAATGGTGAAGATGGCAGGAGCAAAACCTGTTTTTATCCCATTGAGAAATGTATGTGTTGTTTTTTTTTTATTTATTGTTGTTAAACATAGAATGCAGAATTCTTTTGAGACTAATAACATTTGATAATCACATTATAGGAAATGATCCACACCTAGTTTCTCTTAACGTACAACTATATAATAAATGAGAAAAAACTGCAACAGAATAAGGCTCAGATGTGATGCTATTCAAAGTGTTATAGACATAGTATTCTCCAAATCTTGTGTAGAGTAGGGCACTGTTTCCCATTTAATTAAATTTATGCATGCTGAAAGTTCCTAAAGTCTTTTTGTTTGAGATCATTAGAAAAGTTTTAAAACACAGAATAACAGGCGGGCGATCACATGCTCATACAGTTTGTGTATTTGTTATTTTAAAGGATTGGTTTCTGATCCTGTTCAGCAGCTTGTGAAGTGATGGGATACAGTTTCTATTCCAAAAACTCCCTACTGCACTGGGAATGGTCTTCCATTTACAACAGAAAGTGAAATGACTGTTTAGTTATGTAGATGAGCAATTTCTCTGTGGTTGATTTTCAAAAAGCAACGCCACGGAAATTTGAAAGAAACTGCTAGTTAGTTGTAACAAAATAATAAGAAAATGTTTGTTCTTTGGAGCAAAAATCTAGAGGGATGAGTATTGAAGAAACCTAGTATTAAGCTTCCACTCTGAGGAAGGCAATGTGCCTGCACTCTGTGCAGTTGAGCTCCCACAGTTTTGTGGGAGGCAGAATTGGGGATAACTGTTCTGTAGCATTCGTTACATAACATCCCTGAAGATTTGCAGGAATTTCCCTATGTTAGAAACATTGACCCCATCATCATGAACATAGGTGAACTCCAGCTCTTCAAAACCTAGATGAGGGAGCTCTTGGGTCAGCATGGACATGGAGGCTTATAACATCAGGACTTTTGCCCCATTGGAAGTCCCAGGAAATTCTGTGTAGTGTTTGGGTAGCCTCATGGATGCGCTTACTCTCCAAGAATGCCTTGAATGTGATGTGATTTCCTTGTGGATTTCCAGACAGCTATAATTTCCTGTCTGTCTAGGTTCATGCCACGCCCCTCACTATAATGTGTAACTATAACGTTTAGACAGTACATGCTCCCTGATTGGCTTGAAGCTTTCTCCTCTTGACTAAATATTGCAGCAGAAACTCCATAACCTCAAGGGCACAAATAGTTTCCTCACTGGTCTTCTTGTGGGCTTTCCATGGGGAAAGATATGGTCTGGGCTATACTCTGTGTTGCACTTAAGTAATACAGACATTTATTCCTATTATAGAAAACTGCTATTGGGTACTCTGGATCTAGTGCTGATTGGATCTTAGATCCCACTGAACTTGCAAGAAAATTTAATTCCAGAACAAAAGCTATTATACTGAATACCCCACATAACCCTATTGGCAAGGTAAGACTTCCATTCTAGTTTAACATAATAGTTGTAATTCCAGAGTGTATCTTAAGTATGCTGATTAATGCATTGGCCCTTTTTTGTGTGTGTGTGTGTTCTAGGTATTTACCAAAGAAGAACTCCAGGTAATAGCTGATCTCTGTATTAAACATGACACCCTGTGCATCAGTGATGAGGTGTATGAATGGCTGGTATACAAAGGAAATAAACACATTAAAATAGGTATTGATTTTTGTCTAGCCATTGCAGACAGTTGTGGAAGGATATCATAAATGTGCATCTCAGAGATAAGTGATGCTGTCAAGTAGTTCAAATGTTAATTTTGGTTTAGTTTAAAATAATGAAACTGAGGAGGAAAATCCTTTATTTTCTAAATCTTTATTTACAGGATTAAAGACGAAATTTTCTAAAGCAGCAAAGTGACTTAAGTGCACAAATCCCATTAAAAAGTAGGTGAGCCTAGTGCTCCTAAACCACTTAAGTCAGTGGGATCTCAAACTCAATTTACTTTTGGGCCAGTGCCAGTGTTCAAATCCTCCTACCAGACCAGTGGTCACTCTTCTCTGGCAGAACTCAGGAGGCAAGTGGGGGGTCTCTGCGCATTCCTCCACCCACATATTTCCTGGCCCCGCCTGCCAGCCCACACACTTCTCTCCCCCACACCTTGCGTGTCAGCCCCAGCCGCCACCGCCGGCAGCAAAGCAGGGCTAGAGCAGCTTTCAGCTGCTAGCTCCGTGCTGCTACCGGCATGTCCATGTGGCCTGGGGGAGGTGTGTGCAGAGCGGTGAAGTAGAGTGACCAGACTGGCCTGGGAGACGGCAAGAGAGTGGAGCAGAGGCTGTTGTGTTGCTTTGCTTTCCCACAGCTCTTGCTGCTGAGATAAGTGTGGGAAGGCTGGCCCCTGTTGCTGCTACCAGGTACCCGGTAATCCCCAAGGCCATGTGCCTCAGGGGAGAGGACTTGAGGGAAGGGGTGCAATGGGGAGAGAAGGGGGAGCAGGGCTAGAGGTGAGGTAGGGGCAGAGCAGGGGCTGGGCTTGGAGGAAGGATACCGACACCCCCTCTCTTCCCCAGGCCACAGGGACTGACATGACAACAGAAGTGTATGGGATGGATTGTGGAATTGCTTGGGCCATATGTGGCCCATTTGCCATGAGTTTCAGACTGTTGACTTAGGTCCTATTGAAAATCCCACCCTAATTCAATTCTTTGTTCCCAAGAATAATATAATAATCACTGTTTGTGTATCCACCTCTCAGTGGCATGCTTTGTTGCAGAGCTAGTTAAGGGAAGGGAATGGGAGCTTACCAATCAATCCTTTTTGTGGAGCTCTGCTGCCATAGCCAGTGAGACAAGTGCATAATAAGGAAACCACATTATTGTTTGCCCCATAATAAATAGAAACAAAATCTGGCAAAAGGTAATGGAAAATATTAGTAGAAGATCTATTTCCTATACTCTTCTTCCAAGTAGAAGGTATGAAAAATAATGGGAATTTCAAACAATGAAATCACTCTGAGGCCCTTAGGAGATGAATTTCAGTTCTCTCAGGCAGAGTTGCTGTGTGGACAAACTAAGCCATTACAAATCAGACAACTAAACATTTAATGCTACCTGGGTCTCTGCAACAGTTTCCTTTCCTAGGGCCTCATCCAGCTCTCATTGAAGTCAATGGAAACAGTTCAATTGACTTCACTAGGACTGGATTTCACCACCTAGCCAAGCAGCCCTACTGAAATTAAACTGCTAACCCCCGGCTGTCAGAAGAACTGTTTTGTGTTCTTGGCTCTGATGTGATCTCATGTGTGACCTTCAACAAACCATTTTGTTTCTCCATGCCTCAGTTCCCCCATAGTTTAAAATGGCATTTGTATATCCTACTTCTTAAAGGGCTTTGGGATTTACAGACGAGAGCTACTAACTTTTATTAATGATAAATTTGATATAATTAACTAGGAATAAGCAAATATTGTTTTTTTTCTACATTGACTTTGGAATACTGGTAATTAAGATTAGTTTAGTGTAACTTGAATTAAAGTATTGCATTCTGTTTGCTGAGGATACAACCTTTTTGCATAGTCTGCTCCCGCTGATGTCAATGGAGTCTGCAGGCCACAGGTTTGAGTTTTGCTTTCTAGTGCTACTAAAAAAAACTATTTTGGAGACAAGTTGCAGGGTCTAGTAATAATGCCATCCAGGAGGCAGATGAACAAAAAGGATTTTTATTGCCCGACATGAAATGTACACTTCCAGTGTGATAATGACTCAAAATTAAAGCTTAGAGTGTTAATCAACTGGGTTTAGCTGCATACTCTCTAATAGATGCCATGAAATGATCTTACAATTTATTGTTAAAAACCTACAAACCATAAAACTTTCAGGGTGACTTCAGCTTCTTAGTTTTTATAGCTGAACATAAAAATAATACAAGAAAAAAATCCAGTTTCACTATTTAGAAACTGCAATGTTTTTAAATTAAGCTTTACATATTCAGTCAAATGCAGTGACACTTATATGAAAGATGCAACGTGGATATTACAGAGTCTGTTGATGGTTCTTATAATCTAATAGGATAGCTAGTTGTATATCATAAAATTAACATAGTCTTTATTCTGTCACCCTAGCAGTCTTCTCTAATATAGAACACTGCATCATGTCTCTAACCCTTATCTGACTTTTGTACAAGCACAAATCTCTTATGAGTAATGATTAGAGCTGTAGTGGCAGATTTAGAGATCTCATATCATAACTGAGGATTCTGCTGACATTTCAACAGAGAGCCAGCTCAGATAAGGTATTTTATATGCGTTACTTTACAGATAATTCCCAGCACTTGATTGGTGTTAAAATTATATTAAACCGTGATGAGTTTGAATATAATGGCATTACCATAGGGCATGGGAAAAATGCTCCCCATGCCATTTAATCTTGTGTATTAATTTACTGCTTATGAAAGTGACATCCTGCCCTGTCCCCTCTACCTTCTCCCTGCTATTATTATTGTATAGTCCTGTTATCTATCCCCAAGCTTGAATTCCTGTGACTAGGTGGCAAAACAGTCTCAGATCTGGTCTACATTTAAAAGTTAAGTCAAAATAACTATGGTGCTCAGGGCTTCGTTGCAGCTCTTTCATTGACCTCTCACCACTGGAGAATTAGATTATCTACTGAAATGGAAAAGCCCCTTCTGTCACGGTAGGAAGTGTTTCCACTAAGTGGCATGCTCATAGCTGTGGCTCTGTAGCACCCGTATTATAGACTTGGTCTAAGTAAAGGGCATGTGGTTTTGAAATTCACTCATCCTTACAGTGTGTTAGAGCCCATTTGTCAGCCTATAGGACAGGGGTGTCAACCTTTTCAAACCAAAGAGCCAAACTACATCAAAATTCAGAATACGTGGTCAACAAAGAGCTGTATAAGAATGCCCATTTGCAAGACTAGAAATACACAACTTAATATTATTGATAATTGACATGATGATTAATAATAGCATAAATGAAACATTGTACTCACAGACTTTATTTAATGGGACTTCTGCTGCTGCATCTTTTCACACATTTCTTTGAAGTTTACATCCTCACTGGTCAAATCCACCTTCGTGCAGGCATCAGGCTGTCTTCTGTCAATCTTATAGCAGGGGGCTGGGGATGTAGGGGTGCAGGTATCTGGGTTGAGGTGTATGAGGAGCTCAGCGCAGGGGATTTGAGTGTATGATGGCCTCAGAGCACAAGGTTGGGGTGTGTGGGGGTACAAGAGTGTTATGGCAGGGGGCTGGGGATGGGGGTGCATGAATTTGGGAATGTGGCTCCGCCCTGCAGGAAGCTGGCACTGGCATTCCAATCTTGCAAGGAGCTGTAAGGCTGTAGTGCCAGTGCTGGCTCCGTGCTGCGTGGAGAATTAGGTGGGTGGGGGGGAAGGGAAGAGGAGAGGAGGGGCGGCTGAGCTGGAGTTCTAAAAGAGCCATATCTGGCTCCCTAGTGAGCCATATGTTGCTGACCCCTGCTTTAGGACATGGTGCTTAAGTACTACAGCCTACATAAGTCAATGGAAGATGCAGCTGTTCAAACTGACTTTTTGTTTTCAAGATTACAGGTCATTTGGAGTGAATGAGTGCTAGTTGTGGGGAAGACTATAGGGATGTAAAAACCCAGTTAACCAGTTAAACATAACATTTAGCTAGTTAACTCATTAACTGGAAGCAGGTGGAAGGGCCACTCCAGCTCAGCTGGCCTGGAGCAACCCCCCTGTCCACCACAGCTGGGAGCTGCTCCAGCCAGGCCAGGTCTGCTGCAGCCGGGGGCTGCTCCGTTAAGTGGTTAGCCAGTTAACTATTCACATTCCTAGAAAAGGGGGTCTCATTTGCTAATTGTTTTATATTTACATTTGAAAATGGGCCCCAAAATGACAGTGTTTGGCTTTGGCTTCAATCAGTTCTAGTACAGGGAGGTACTGTGAAAAATTGCCGATGGAATTTTGCCATTACATCTATGACACCTGGCTTATGGGCCCCCCTAGAGAAAACTCCTAACAATTATGCTGGATATGCTCCTTAGTATGACAATATGGTAGAATGGGATGCAACACAACTTCAGAAAAACACTAGTCCTTTTGCCCTCATCTAATCTTATATATAACAATTTAGGGAAACACATCTGAGTTTATCCTATATTAAGTGATCCATAGATTGTGAGAGTCAGGAAGGACATTCAATTTAAGCAGTCTGTGACAAAACCTGCAGCTACAAGAAAAGTCTTTTGTTTTACCAGAATTAAAACAGCCTTAATTTGGTTTAGCATAATTCACTAAATATTAAACCAACTGAAGCTCACCTTAATGCTGACTGGAATTTCCACACAAGAATTTAATGTGATTTACCAAATTCACTTTAAATTCCCAGATTAAATTAGTTAATTAACTTTCCTGGGTGTTCCCCCAAGTATTAGGTAACACGAATTAAGAACATACCTTTTTTCCCAGTAAAGAGGCACCATGAAAGGTGGTATCACTCATTCCTCTCAATACAGTAGTAATTCTGAGGCCTAGCAATGATTGGGTAAATGTCAGCATTTGGTACATCTACGGTGGAATAAAAGCCCCGTGGCATATTCATGGCTGACCTGAGTCAGCTGACTTAGGCGCAGACTGCAGGACTAAAAATTGCTGTGATGATGTTAGGGCTTGGGCTGGAGCCCAAATATCTACACAGCAATTTTTCAGCCCTGAAGCCTGAGCTTGAGTCAGCTGACACAGACCATCTGAGGTTTTTAATCCCAGTGTAGACATATCCATTGTTAACTAATTCACTGATGATCATTCTAACAGACTTGTCCAGCTAACAATTGCAGTATAGCTGGGTACTACAGAAATCAGAGATGGAAAAGAGCTGTCAAGGTCCATGGCATAAACCAGAAGCCTAAGAACCACCTGAAAGTATTGAGAAAAGAGCAAAGAATTCCCAGGTTCAGCTACACAGCAGCTGGGAGGTGTAAATATGGTAAATCTGCCAGTTCTGATCAAGTTAGTATGCTAAAAATAGCACAAGTGGCAGTTCAAGCTATCTGTGCAAGCACAATCATGTCTGAGATCCTGGATATGTACTTAGGTGACAGCTCTGCCCAGCTACCTGCAGATAGGCATATTGTGTATGCTAGGCAGTCTGAACAGATCTGGAAGTTTCAACCAATAATAGATAGGCAGGGAAGGCTTATTCTATAATTTGGGTAAGATTTTATGATGATGACTTCTGCCAGCATGGTTATGTCTGTCAGGGATCACCTCTTTGCGCATTCCTGACAGACAAAACTATGTTGGCAAGTCAGGAGTGTGAAGAGTTGTGGTGCCTGACAGATACAGCTGTGCATGCAGGAGCCCCTGGTTTTGATGCAGTTACATCAGCATACCTGTGTTTTTGCCCATGCACCTTTTTTCGTTCCCAGGGAGTAGTTTTGCTGTATCGGTACAAAGCACAGCTTTTCCAGTATCTCTGCATCCGCTCTAGGGGCACTTTGCTGGTACGATACAGCAGTCGTCCTATACCAGGAAAGTGCACCCAATGCAGGCATAGCCCAACTCTACAAAACTCAGTGTGGAATCCACTTTCTGAAAGTCTGAAGCCACGTTTGAACTTTCCACAGATGATGAAATATTTGTAGGTACTTTAATATTAAATTTTGGTGGGGAGATAGCACCAACCTCGGTAATCAAAAAGGTGTGACATTTAATTTTTTTAAATTAAATCTTAAATTCTAGAGATATTAAAAGGTGCTATACACACTTTGGCTGGCAACTGGAAGCCTCAAACTCTGCATTACCTAGTTACAGCTATGAGCCTCAGTAATAGTTGTAACAGTTCAGCTATTCCCATGTATTTATAAACTGTAGCGAAGATTGGCAGATATTATGGATTTTGAGATACATTGTAATCAATCCCATGATGATTATTTGGATTCTGTTGTTACCCAGTGACAGCTGAAAAACTACTTCGTTGCCTTTTCTTTCACCCACTCTCACTCAGTTCAAAATGAATTCTCAAGCGATATTTTTCGAGTTGCTGAGTTAGCTTTAGTAGATGTTTTGGGGTGTGGATGGCTCAGTCACCACAACTGACACCATTTAACATTCCTAATGGCAGCACCAGCAGAGTGAACAAGGATTGAATGAAAGATCCTATAAACCTCATTTTTTGAGGAATACAGGATCTGTCGAAAAAGGGTTTATTTTCGACAGATCTGCGTCTAGACTGCCATTTTTTTCGAAAAAGCTCCATTTAAAAAAAAAAAAAGCAGCGGCCACGTTTATGCTAATGAAGCGCGGTATATTTAAATCCCTGCTTATTAGCAATTTTGACGTGCCTAATCTACATCTCTCTGTCAACAGAGGTATGCAGTCTAGACGTAGCCCCAGTGTGTCTTGCCCCATTCTTGAACTTTCTTCTTTTGTTGATTCTTGCCAAACTTTTATTCCAAAATACATTTCTCCATTTTTTATTTAATTTTAGATGTTTTTCTCTTTGCTTTTTTTTGTTTGTTATAATAATATATTAAAATACCACCCCTTTTAGCTAGGAACAATACAGGTTTTGTGACTGTATGGAACATGTATATTCACTGGCAACCATGTCACTTAATTTTTTGTACAGCTACTTTGCCAGGCATGTGGGAAAGAACAATAACTATAGGAAGTGCTGGAAAGACTTATAGTGTTACTGGCTGGAAGGTAAGAACAAGAAGAGTTAGAAATCTGTTACATGAATAATAATATGCATTTATCTGACCCAAAACTGACTATTTTTGCATTCTGTCATTTGAAAGCTTACTGTGCATCCACTTACATAAAATTGCAGAAAATATTCACTTGGAAACAGTACTTACCTTTCATAAGTGCATCATTAGAGAGTGCATATTAATTTTAAAAATAAATGTTTGTGAAAGGGGAATGGAAGGGAAGGGTGAATTTAAAACATTAATTACAAAACACAATTTGGTTTGGAGAAAATGTTAAGACTACCAAAGTATACATATAGAGCAGCATTCCTCAGGCTACATCTCAACTGCTTTCTTCTGCCCGAAAGAAGATATGCAAATTCAGAGCTAATTTGCATATCTTCTTCCGATTGCGTTGTCGGAAGAGATTTTGTTGAAAAAGAAAGCAGTTTAGACACGGTTCTTTCGAAAAAAACACCTTTTTCGAAAGAACAATGCACACCTCATTTTTTTAGGAAGAAGGGTTCTTTCGAAAAAGTGCTTTTTTTCAAAAGAGCCGCGTCTAAACTGCTTTTTTTTCGATAAAACCTCTTCCGATAACGCGATTGGAAGAAGATATGCAAATTAGCTCCCGAATTTTCAGATCTTCTTTCAGCAGAAGAAAGCAGTCTAGACGTAGCCTCATAGTGGGTCATGGCTCCTTAGCTGCAGTGCCTCACAGGGCCCATTGGCTCCAGTTTGCCATTTCCAGCCACGAGGAGCAGTGGGAAACAGCATGGCCCAGGCTGCTACTTCCTGTGGCTCTCCTTGGCTAGAAACAGCAAACCACAGCAGCGAGGCTCTGTAGCTATGGACCCTTTAGGTAGACAAAGTGGCGTAGCAGCTTTCCCAAAGCGCATGGCCCACTTTGAGAAACACTGATATACAGCATTGATTAAACCTATTTCCTGTTTTATGATGCAGTGTAAATTATGGCATTTAAACATTTAAAAATGTTATTGCTTCCACCGATAAGTCTGAAACACCATAGCTTGAGTGCAACTATTTAGCCTGCAAAATTGCACTGATAATACATTATTGGAGATGCTAGCTTGAGGTCCTTTAAACATGTGACCAATAATATTATTTTATTTGGCTCTGGTAAAGTAATGGCAATACTTCATACTGATTACTAAAACAAATACAGAAATATTAAAACACGTGGCAGCCATATTTTCAACTGCAGTTGCAACAAACACATTAGCAAAAATATCTATAATCTGAGCAGCGCCGTTCTCTTCTTTCCTTTTCATCGGCTATATCCAGTCTACACCATGGCGCACTAGGATCTGTGTGGCATTTGGCCAAGTGTAGTTTTGATGTATTTTGGGGCAATTACAGGCAACTAAACCACCCTTTGTGACAAGAAGAAGGTGCCTAGGAAACAAAAGATGGAAGTGTTTTTATAAAAAAAGCTGGAGTGGCTTTAATTATTACAGTATAAATCAGGCGTGGGCAGAATCCAGTCCATAGGCTGAATCCGGCTGGCCAAGCTGCTGGATCTGGCCAGCGGGCGTAATGTGAACCTCAGCCAGACTCTCTTCCTGCTCTGCCCCCACCTGCTGCTCAGAGAAGCTGGCTGCATTGGCCAAGTACTTCAGTGAGCTCTGTGAACCCCCGTGGTGGGGAAGGGGACGGAGAATAGAAGAGGCTTTGCACGCTGCTCTCACCCCCAGCACAATCTCGCAGAACAGAAAGTGCGAAGTACACCTTCCTCCTCCCCCCGGCTCTCGGTGTTCAGAGCAACACATGGCTCAGCTGGTTGCTCTGAGCGGCCTGCAGGGGTGGGGCAAGCAGGGAGCCTGGCTGAATAACCTGTTGGTCAGGACTGCTGGCTGGGAGCTGCCCAGGTAAGTACCTCCTGGCCAGAGCCTGCCTCTGGCACCCCAGTCCCTTTCTTCCCTCAACCGTCTGCCCCCCCCACACCCCTCCCCACATAACCCAAACCCTCTGCACCCTGCTTCTGCTCCCCAGACCTGGCACCCCCTCCTCCCCTCTTCCAGGTCACAGCCTCCTCCCAGACCCAGCACTCTCTCCTACACCTCTAGACCTGCACCTCCTCCTGCACCCAGTCTCCTGCGTCAGGTCACAACCCCCTCCTTCACCCAAACTCCCTCCCAGATCCCACATCCTTCTGCACCCCGGTCCCTTACCCCAAGCTCCTTTCTTCACCCAGCTTCCATCCTATGTCCCGCACCTCCTCCATTAATATCATGGAAGAGTGCAGGCCTTGACCACTTACCAAATTCTTAAAGTGGCCCCCCCCATCAACAATTGTTGCCCACCTGAGGTGTGATCATTCAGTTGTTTTCTAATAGGATGTGTTGCATTAGTTCTGTGCTACACAACAGCATCCTTTGACAGGCTGATTTCATGGAAATTGTAATTAGTGTAAATAAGTCCTATGTCCAGCATGTCTAAACCTGCCATTTAGCAAGACTTATGCACTTTTAAGGTCAACAGAAATGTACTAGTGCTTCTTTCCATTGTGAATACCTCCAGTTCTTTCAACTTTTAATTGTTTATTATGATCCTTAATTGTCATATGTTTAAGATATGTTTTTTGTTTTCCCCTCTTCCTTAGCTTGGATGGTCCATTGGTCCACAGCATCTGATAAAACATTTGCAAGTTGTTCAGCAGAATACGCTGTATACATGTCCAACTCCGCTACAGGTAGATACAGATGGGAAAGGAAAAAGAATACATTTGTATGGTGTCTTGGATAAAGGAGTTGGCGCCTTTAGGCACTACTACAATACAATTAATACAAATTAGAATGAATTTTGAGATGTGTAAGTATTTTACAGCAGTTTCTTGGGGATGAGCATGCTGGTAGAGAGAGCAAATCTGAGAGTTGCTAATGAGGCAATTTAAAAAATACACCAGAACCTTGCAAATTCTTACCGTATTAATCTCCAACGGTGACCATTGTTGCACAAAGCGTGTCAGTCTCACTCCTTTGTTAGCAAAAATGCAGTTGCAAAGATGCTGCAGCATCTCTCATATTTCTGAGAATTATTTTTACCAAATGGTCTGCAGTTATTTACTGGTGTTCTGTCATGTGTTAGCATCAGTAATTAAAACTAAACTATTCTTAAGATTAGACGGTAAACTTCTTGTGGCAAGGATGCAGAATGGAGGCCTGATCCTGATTGAGAATTTTGGGTGTTACAACACTGGAAATCAGAAATAATAGTAACTCGTCAAAATAAATGCACGGATTACCTTTTGTGATGCAGTGGTTTGGGTATTTGTGGACTCAGTAAGGCCCCAGTCCTGCAAAGGGGTCTGTGTGAGAAGGCCCATACACCATGCAAAGTCTCAGTGACGTCTCCCAGGAACTCTTTGTAGGCACAAGGATCCACTCGCAGGAAATCTTTACATGCTGATTATGCTTGCAGGAGGCTTTGGCACAAGCTCTTTGTATTGACTTTAAACGCATGGATGATCCAGACTGCTACTTTTACTCACTCTCTCGAGAGTTGGAAAGCAAACGTAATCGGATGGCTCAACTACTCCAAGGAGTTGGATTAAAACCGGTCATTCCAGATGGAGGATACTTCATGATTGTTGATGTTTCTGCACTTAGTGAGTGAAGGTTTATTCTGCACTTAGTGAGTGAAGGAGTGGGAGCATAAATTATATTTAAGATTAAACTGTAATTTCCATGTTAACTTCCTCCCCTTTTTCAGTTTCTCATAACACTTTCAAACAAACTCCATTTGAGCTAAAATTTTCTGTGTAAGAACTTGGCTCGGTGATTATTTTTGTAAGTTTTGGTAAAGACCATTCATCCATTTTTGAGTGGTGTGATTTCTAATTACTGCCTTTGTATTATGTTTTCATAATAAGCAAGTCTGATGGCAGTTGCAAGGAAGAGGTGAAATTAGGGGTGGGAGAGAGGGTGGTTGACTAGATTTCTATTTTAGGAAGATATATGATTTACAAAAGGTTGAGAATAACTGATCTGTGTCTTAAAATCTTGGGCCCACACACACAGACTTTCCTTTTAATTTTTATTCTTTAATCAAAAGTCACTCAAAACACTGGAGGCACTATAAAGCACTTCAGTTTAATCTACATTTAAAAGAACTTTCTGATTTCACCAAAGTTTACAAATCCTTCCAAAAGTTCAGGATACCACAATATCAGAGGAAGACCTTTCCTAGAGGAATGAGTTCCAGGGTATGTGTATATTTAAAATGCTACAGAGGTGCAACTGCAGCTGTAGTGCTTCAATGTAGACACTACCTACACTGATGGGAGGGGTTCTGCCATTGCTATAGGTAACTGACCTCTTTGTGTTGAAGAATTGACTGCCTGTAATACCAGTTTGCACTTGCATTAATGAATTAGGCCTCACAGTGTTGCTTTGAAGTAGGTAAATATCCCAATTCTACAGATGAGGAAATGGGCATCGAGAAGTGAAGTGGTTTGTCCTTCCTTCCAAAGTCATACAAGATTATGCCAAAACCAGGATTAGACTCTGAATGGAGCACAAGATTTGGTTCAGATCTTCCTAGTGTTTTTGTAGTGATACTTGTATGAACTGTAATAAAGAGTATTGTGAGTTAAGTGTCCTCCCACTAGAATGTTGGGTTGTTTGAGTTAAACAACTAACCATTTAACCGATAAGCAGATGCTTATTAGTTAACAGTGTCGGTTACACTTAGCGAAGCCACCTACCGGGGAACCAGGCCACAGGGACTAGTAGCCCTGCTCCCAGGGAGACTCATGTAACCTCTGAGATTTTCAGTGGTTACTCAGTTACCTTAATACATGATTTTTAACATCACTTCTGGGAGGTCCTATAGTATTATACTCCATTTTATATTCATTTTTATTTTAGATGTGGATCTCTCTGATATGGAGGCGAATCAACATTATGATTATAAATTTGTGAAATGGATGATAAAATCTAAGGTAAGATGTCTCTTTTAGCCAGTCATCAGATATATATTAAAAATCAGGAATATTTTTAAACCTAAAACAAAAATACAGCTGTGCCTATGAAAGGATACAGCTCAAGATGTTTACATTTTAAAGCATTGCCTAGAGGTTTAGCGATGTATATAATCTTAACTGTAGGAATCCAGTGGCTAAAATCTTGCTGAACTGTAAAATCCTATTGAAAATGTAGCTTGTAGTCTTAGCACAAAACAATAAAGACAAGTTCCAATAACTGCTGTTTATTTCCAAACTTACATGTTTGCAGTAGGAAAGATTCTGCTAGTGATTGAGTTTAGGTCAGACTTAGCTAGCACATGCTAAACATTAACTTAAGCTTCCTAGTCTAGATAAACACATTGATTTCACTGGTGCAGGATTAGCTCCTTATATATGACATGTGAATTCTGAAAATTGAGCCAGTTCAATTATAGTGAAGGAAGAGAAGGCTCCAAAATCTTGGCTGTACAATTTATCAAACCTAAAATTGACTTTATCTGTGTGCAAGAGGCAAATCATTACTTTTCATCATTTCAGAAACTGTCAGCAATTCCTCTTACAGCATTCTGTGGCCCAGAGACCAAAAAGCAGTTTGAAAAATATATTCGTTTTTGCTTCATCAAAGTAAGTATGTGTCCTGCTCTAGAAAACTGTTCTGACAGCCATGTTGCTTATTACTAAAATATTTCTGTTAGTTTAATCCAGTGGTTCTTAAACTTTTTGGCCCGTGGCCCATCCCACTCAATATAAATCTTTCCACAACCACCGAGCAACCAGTCATGATAATAAAATAGGTGGAGGAGAGAGTGAGGGTGCAAGGTCTGGGTGGGAGGGATGGTGCAGGACGAGGCTGGGGGGGGCGGGCTGGTTGGAAAGGAGGATGCAGGAGCAGGATGGAGGGTGTTGTGGGAGGGGGTGTGAGTGAGGGCGATGGGGTGCAGAGTCTGGGCAGGAGGGTGATAAGGGGCACTTCCCTGGCTCTGCGTCCCCAAGCACTGCCCCCTGCTGCTTCCATTGGCTGGGATTCCAGGTGAGCAGGGAGAGCCTCCAGGTGAGCTGTTTCCTGCACTGCTGTTCCCCCAGCTGGGATGAGGGAGCAGTGGTGTGCGGAGTTGCTTCCTCCCTCTGCAAGCTGGATCTGGCCCACAAGGCTGAGGGCTCCCTCCCCCAGTAGCTGGGAGCCAGTGCTAGTGCTCTAACAATGCAGGTGCGGGGGGGGGGCTGCTCCCAACTGCGGGGGGGGTTGAGTCTTGAGCCCGCGGCCCACCTGCAAGATGGTCACAGACCACTAGTGGTCCTTGCACCACACTTTGAGAACCACTGGTTTAATCTAAGGCTGTGTAGACACAGCAGCGTTATTTTGGAATAACTAACGTAATTCCAAAATAACAAAGTCCATGTCTGCACTACAAGCAGTTATTTTGACATAACATCGAGCTAGAGGACTTCTTACTCCAGCTCCTATAACCCTCATTGTACGAGAAGTAAGGGAAGGCAGAGGAAGAGTGCTCTCTTGGACTTCCTGCTGTGTAGACCGTGCCAAAAGCCAAAATAAGCTATTTCGACTTAAGCTACACTGTTGACATAGCTCAGGTTGCATAGCTTATTTCGGCCTTAGCTCTGCTGCGTAGATGTGCCCTAAAAGAGTTGTTGTTCTTCGAGTGATGTCCCTGTGGGTGCTCCACTGTTGGTGTTGGACTCATCCTGGCACTGCAGATTGGAGATTTTCTAGCAGTATCTAGTTGGGCTGTGCATGCGATCCAATAGATGAAGCGATCATGGAAGCAGTGGATGAGGTTTGGCAAACACCAGCCTCAGCCTCCTCTCCCCCTCTCTCCCTGACCAGCAGGAGAGCTGACAGAAAATATTTCATCCCCTCGAAGGGCATGGACTTTTTATTTCTTCACCAACAACCAAACTCGCTAGTAGTGGATGCTGCACAACACAGGTCCAAGACCCCACAGTACAAGTCCGTCACCCATGGTAAGGACCATAAGCAGTTGGACTTATTTGGTAGGAAAATGTATTCCTCCTTGATGCTGCTCTTAATAGTCAATTACATGGCACTACTGGCCAACCATGACTTTGATAACTATGCCACATTGACAGAACTAATGCAACATTTCCTGGATGAGAAAACACCTATCCTAAAATCTATAGTACAGGAAAGCTACACCACATCTCGCACAGCATTGCAATTGGCACCTGACTCTGCTGATAGTCACAAAAGCAATGGTGACATCCATAGTGATGAGATGGTTATCATACTTACAAGCAGCTGGTATTTTGAAAGATCTTCAAATCAACGTTGAGGACCTCCCATTCGATAAGGACAAACTCTTTGTTGCAAAGATGGACGAGATCCTTCATTCCAACAAAGACATGTGCACTACTTTATGCACCTTACGGATATGTACACCTCCATACTGTAGGAGGTATGATGCTCCCTACTAGAGACAGAGAGATTTTTCTTACGCCAGGCAACAGCAAAAACCTTTGACCAAAATTGCAACAGGGCAAGGAACCAATGCCAATGGGCTCCTAAAACTCTCGTGTCCACTCAGCAGTCCTCCAAGCAGCAGGTTTGAGGTTTTGGTTGAGGGCCTACATGACCTCTCCACTCCACCAGTACCTTGCGAACAATCAATATTTCGCCATTGTTTGTGTCCTTTTTCCACCAGTGGGCAGCAATTACCACAGACAGTTGGGTCTTAGAGATCATCAAATGTGGTAACTTCATTCCCCTTACCTCTGTTCCGCCAAACTTCCCACCCTCCCCCGCCCCTCTTCAGGGACCCCTCTCACAAAATGCTTCTTTGTCAAGAAGTGGAGCACCTCCTACGCATAGGAGCTATAGAGAGGGTACCCGATCAATATCGGGCCAGGGGATTTTATTCATTCTACTTCCTTACAGAGAAAAGAATGGGTGGTTGGAGACCCATCTTCGATCTCCACCAATTAAACAAACAATTATTCCTCCACAAACAATTATTCAAAATGATCACACTCGTGGCAATCATTCCAGCACCGGATGAGACTGGTTTGCAGCCCTCGACTTTCGGGATGCTTATTTTCATGTGACCAGATACCCATCACACAGATGCTTTCTCCGTTTTACGGTTGCTTCAGAACATTTCCAATACAGAGTTTTTCCTTTCGGACTTTCTTCTGCCCCCAGAGTCGTCTTGAAGACCCTGGCAGTAGTTGCAGCATACCTATGTTGCAAGGGCATTATGATTTTTCCTTACCTGGACAATTGCCTCATATGAGGTCCTTCCAGATAAGCCACAAAAGACATGCTTCTTTTTACCAATAGGCTCTTTGAATGTCTTGGCCTCATCATAAATGAGCAGAAGTCCATAGGAACTCATCTGGATTCCACAACAGCACAAGCATACCTCCCAAATCAGCACTTCAGTGCTATAAGAAGCTTGGTTTCATTCATGACATCATGTCAATACTAACCTGTCTTCACCTCGTGGGCCACATGGCCACTACGACATATGTTGTCCGACATGCACACCTGCACTTTCGGTGCCTTCAGCACTGGCTTGCCTCGGTGTACACCCTGTCCAAACACCAGGTGCGCAAATAGGTTTCGATTCCCCCAAGGGTCCTTACCGTGTTGCGATGGTGGACCAATCCAGAGAACCTTTTTGTGGGTGTCCCATTCCATCAAATGCAGCCATCCAACCAGATTACCACAGATGTTTCTCTCTTTGGGTGGAGTATACAACCTGCAACATAATTTTGCTCAGGGCAGATGGTGCACCCATGAGTCCTGGCTCCATATCAACCCACTGAGGCTCAGCACTGTGCGCAACACTTGCAGATACTTTCTTCAACACATCTGGGACTCTACGGTATGCATCCTCACCAACAACGTAACCACAATGTTTTACATCAATTATCAGGGTGGTGCTTATTCTTGATCCCTCTTTGCAGAGGCTGTACACCTGTGGAACTGGTGTATCCACAACAGTATCAGCATCATCGCATCATACCTCCCTGGGGTCAAGAATACTACTGCAGACACACACAACCATCGTTTTCCAATAAACCATGAGTGGGAAATTCATATGCAGGTCCTCCATGACCTAGTCTACCTTTGGGGTTGCCCGTCTGTAGATCTTTTTGCAACACACCAGAACACCAAGTGCCCCGAATATTGTTCCAGGGTGGGCATAGGACCCAGATTGCTGGGTGACGCCTTCCTTATCACGTGGAATGCTTGCCTCTACTACGCTTTTCCTCCCATTCCACTCATCTCCAGGTCCTCCGAAAGATTGAGTCAGACGATGCCTGAGTCATCCTCATAGCCCGAGCGTGGGCCAGGCAGACCTGGTTTCCCTCTCTTTATCAGATATCTCTCTGACCTCCCTACCCATTTCCAAACCACCCAGATCTCCTATCTCAGAATGGGGGCACCCTTCTTCACTCTCAAGTGGAAATACTACATCTGATGGCATGGTTTCTCTCTGGTTCTTAGAGGCTGAGAAAATATGCTCACAACAAGTAAAGAGAGTCTTACTCAAGAGTAGATGACAGACCACTCGTAATACTTACCTCTATAAGTGGAAGCATTTTATAGCCTGGTGTGCGAGTAAGGGTATTCAACCAGCTACTGCACCTCTTCATACACTTCTCGACTACATCATGCATCTGAAACAACAAGGTCTGTCAGTCTCTTCCCTCAGAGTACACCTAGCTGTTCTGGCAGTGTTTCACACTCTGACTGATGAGTTCTTGGTATTTGTTCATCCTGTTTCTAAGAGGTTCCTTAAAGAGCTGCATAATCTTAATCCTACGTGTATACCACAAGCCCCCATATGGGATTTGAAGCTAATACTCAATGCACTATCTAGACCACTGTTTGAGCCCGTGGCCTGGTGCTTGCTTTCTCTATTAACTGCAAAGACAGTGTTTTTAATAGCAATCACATCGACAAGGCAAGTTAATGAGATTGCTGCTCTCACAGCATCACCGCTCTACACTGTATTTCATAAATACAACGTTGTCCTTCAACTCACCCCTTCTTTTTGCCTAACATCTGCTCAGACTTTCAAATTAATGAGCCCATCGTCCTCCCTATTTTCTACCCAAAGCCTCATGCTTCTCGAGAGGAGGCTATTCTACATACCCTGGATGTCAACAGACTTCCTGAAGGGAGTCCCTTTCAAGGATCTTTTCTGCACAGCTACTTGATTATCCAGTCACACTTTCATGAGACAATACGCAATCTCCACACAAATGGAGACAAGTTCAGCTGTTGCTAACTTAGTCCTTTCATCTGCACGTAAAAGCTAATCTGAAGCCCACCTACCAACTTTTCGGTACTGCCATATAGTCCTCAACAGTGGATCACCCATGGGGACATCACTGAAAGAAGAAAAGGAAATTACTCATCTTGTGCAGTATTGATGGTTCTTTGAGATGTGTGTCCCCGGGGTTCTCCATGTTCCACCCTTCCTCCCCTCTTCTTCGGATCCACTTCATGTAACAGGGTGTACACAAACTAAGGGGAGTCAGGCTGCGTGCGCGAACTGCAAAGATGCGAACGACATGTGTCCCCTGCTGTAAGAGAAAGGGGACTCCAAAGAATTCCACCTAACCTCTTATTTGGTTTTTACCCTTTCACCTGTCTATCAGGGTGCCAAATGAGGAGTTCACACACAAAGTTATAAAGAAACTATACTTTATTATCTATAGGATAGGGAAGATTAAAAAGGACAAGGGATGAATGGAATAACACACACATGCAAACATGCACAACAGGGGAGGGAAAGTGAATGTTAAGTCTTCTGTTTTACCCTGCTGCAGGGAAAGACAACTTCAAGTTTTCTATCCACATGACAGGGATCGGGAATAGCTAAGCAGCAATAGGAGCTTAGGCTAGATCCTAACTCAGAACCCACCCTAGCCCCTTTGCGTCATCTCGTGTGTGTGTGTTAGCTCTGTCTAGTCAAGGCGATCCATGCTTGCAAGTGTGCTCCCCAGTGATCAAATACACCTTCAGATGTTACACCACCTTAATACCAACTGTCACTCCAAGCCAGTGACCAGTCTTTTGAGGAGTCCTGTCACACTCAGGGAAGCAGCACTCACTGTATCCTGTCAGTGAGCAGCCTAGAGGAAGAGAGCTCAGAGCACGCCGAGCGCTCTCTACTTATGCACTCCCGTTGCATAGCAACATTTTCCCACTCTTTCCCTGTTTTCCTACCTTTTTCCTAAGCAAGGAAGAAGGCTATCCAAAATGGAGGCTCACCTGTTGTTTTGAACAAAACAACATGGCGAACCCACAAATAACTTAAACATCTCTGCTGAATTGCTGATTACAAAAGAGCGAACATTAACAGATAAAGAAGCCCACATTAACACTGCTGCGCATGCACAGCCTGACTAGATGCTGCTAGAAAAACTCTGATCTGTGCCGCCGGGATGAGCCTGATGCCAACAGTGGAGCACCCACAGGGACACACATCACGAACTGTCGTTATTGCACAAGGTGAGTAACTTCCTTTTTTGTGATATATGTTGCTGTTAAGCAGCTAGTTATTTGGTTGTTTTTATATTGACCATTTTAATGGCATGATTGAAAGGTAACAGTTTTATTAAGAATCCAACAAAAAGCACATGGAGAAAAAAATTAATACAAAATACAGGCCTATGCTGATTTGAAGGAGGGACAGAAATTGTTGGGTTGCAGAAACACAAAGCTGCCTTGAGTACTTCTGGGTTAAGGAGCTTTCAGCCCTCAAAGTAGGTGGCACTTGCTGGGGTGGGTAAGTGGGCAGGGAATAAGATGATTCTTAGTTAATTCTCTCCTTAGCCTGCATTGACAGGAATCTTTCAGATCACTCGATAATTAAATATGTTTATTGCTACTGAGGCTTCCCTGCCCAGTATTGAAAGAGAATGTCTATACAATTTCTAGCCAAATCAAGCTATAGACTATTTGTACGACTCACATGGCTACAGCCAAGTCACAAGACTGTCCAGAATATGGAATACCCATGATTGCGGCAGCTTCGTTATATGGGTATTGAATTCCCCCCCACACCTTTACACACAGGTCAGGTAAACTATGCTACCATGACTTCAAATGTAGTGTGAACAAGACAACTACTGTAAATGTAATTGGAGTGATTTCTACATTTATTTAATAGTATTGACAATAAAGAAAGCAAAGGACTTGTTTGGAAAAATTTACAAAATGTTTATAATATTTACAAAAAACCTTCAACTTATTGAATCTTTTGAATAGTTAAATCATACAATTGTAACTATCAAAAATACTAATTTGTAGTGCTATAAAAATGGCTGATACTCTTATTTTGTAGAGCTCTGTAGCTCTAGTAATGTGTCATTCTGTACTTGCAGCAAGACAGCACACTGGATGCAGCTGAGGTGATCCTGAAGAACTGGAATAAACCGACATCTTGATTTTTATATTTATATTAATTATTCCATGTGGTATAATTATTTTATACATAGGTATTTCATTATACCATTACAAGCTAATATACTCTTCATGATGCATATAAAATTGCAAATAACTCTGGGAGGCTACCTGCTGAGTAGCTAAAATAATTTATTCATTACAAATAATGTGATCAAAATAATTATTTCCAGTCTCTCCAAAGTGTTGACTATTTCTCAAAATAATTATGGGAATCCACATTTTTTTGAGGTGGGGGAAGATTTACTAGACCACTGAAAAAATAAGTACATCCTATGACTGTATTAGGGTTAGGAGGAAGAAGTCAGAATTAGAAGAAGCTTCAGGAGATAGCCGAGTTAGTGTGTACAGGATAAACTTAAAAAACAACAAAAGGTCTGGTAGCACTTTGAAGACTAACAAAACATGTAGATGGTATCGTAAGCTTTCATGGGCACAGATGAAGAAGTGGGCTGTGCCCACAAAAGCGCATGATACCATCTACATGTTTTGTTAGTCTTTAAAGTGCTACCAGACCTTTTGTTATTTTTTAAGAATTAGAAGAGTAAGAGCTGTTGTCATGTAATGGTATAGGAACCAGTTGGAAATAGCAGGATTTGAAAATGGTATGTTGGGTTTCACATAGCAGCAGCAGCTTGATGTGAAGATAAATTAAGAAATGCTTTTAAATAATGCATGTTAGCTAGCCCCAGGGACTTAGTACCTAACATCTTGTGAACACACAGAACAAACTTGATTTAGTTAAACCAATGCAATTTTTGGTGCGTAGACAATTCCAATTGTGTTAAATTTCATTACTGTTTTAATTTCCCACAGTTGTCAAATTTAAAGTTTTGAAAGAAGTCAATCTTCAGAGCTCTAACATAGCATAGATTTCTGGAAAACAGGAATGGGCCTTGTACTGTGCTATGAATTAATAAATTTAGGTTATTTCAGGCTAAGAGGATGAGGGGAGTGAGTCCTAAAGAAGAGGCTCTTGTGGAGAGTGCTCTACCAACTGCGTCATCTTTCAATATCATTGAGGCTCTGTGCCTCCAAATGAGTTATGGTATACATGCCCGTGAAATTCTGAAATTTCAGGGGTTTCATGGCAGTCTCACCTCTCCTTCCAAAAATCCCATCATCTCTGAGCAAATCCACAATACCTACAGAAATATTTCAGTGGGAACTGTACCTGGGAACTGTTCCAGGAACTGAGGGATATCTACCTAGAGCAGTGGTTCTCAACCTTTCTAAACTACTGTACCCCTTTCAGAAACCTGAGTCCTGCTGCAAGGCTGAAATATGTCACTAAGCTTTGTTGGGCCTCCTGTTGCATAGGACTCCAGCTAATTTCCCTGCTTGCTACCGCCTAACATTGGCCATGCACTCCCCGAAATCTGTCCTGTGATCTCACAGTTTGAGAACCCTTATAGGGATGATACAAAATAACAAAAACACCAGAATTTTGGTTTCTGATCTTAAAACCAAGTGTAAAGGACCACGCTATACCACGGAGTTGCTTACTCCCACCACCCTATTTATTACAACACCCCTTGTGTCCTTAATCCCGGCACCATCTTGCGCGCCGGACAGAAAATCCCAAGCTCCCTGCGCTTCCTGGGGAACTACGGTTTCTTTATGTCTCGTATGCCCAGTTGTGGGGCTTGCTTCGCTCCAGAGGACGGAGTAGGGGGGTTCGGGCCTTCCCTCTCTCCGAACCCCGGCCCAGGGCCCTAAGGCAGGGATCACCTATCCCTGCTCAGCGGTTGGGGTATTGCCCCTAAACCCACCCGCTCATGGGCTCCACGACCCTGCCCTGGGCCGCTTCCTACTCCGTCTCTAGGGGTAGGTCCATTCCGGCTCCCCCACTCACCGTCCGCCGGTCCCTCCGTCCGTCGGTCTCTCCCCCCCCCCTCCTTGGCTGGGGAGACGTCTTTTTAAATCCCCCTCCACCGGGCCCCCTGGCGTCATTACCCCTGCGACTCCGAGTCGCTCCCTGGTGACGTCATCTGCCCGCGCCTCAGAGTTGCCCTGCATGACGTCACCGCTGGCCCCATTAGCCACACCTCCCGGGGCATTCCCTGCCGGCGCTTCGTGCCCCCTGCGTCCCTTGGGGCCGGGCCGGGGTTCCGCACGCCTCTCGCCCCGATCCTCCCGAGTGCGGGCCGGGAGCGCCCCGTCACACCAAGGGTTTCAGTACCTTACAAAATTCAATAGTTTAAAATTACCTATGAAAAGTAATTGCAAATAACTGTAGTGCCATATCTATATTTGAACATAACAGATTTGGAGCATAACAAATGTAATACTGATTAGAAATGCCAATTATTTCTACAACTTATGTTGAGATGTCCCCAAGATAGCAGTTTGTATGTCAGGACATAGCTTTCTGAATAATTGAGATGAATGAGTAATTAGATATAGCCTCACAACAGCAATAAAGCATGGCACAGCTTGTTCCATGTGAATTTCATTACTTGTGAAAGGCTGACTTCTCCAGGAAGTAATGGTTTAACATTATTACTATATTTGTATTACTGTAGCATCTGAAACCAGGACTACAGCAGTGTACTCGATGCATGTAATCTGCTAATTTTTTCATATAATCAAATGTCTAATCACAAAAGATGGCACATACATGAACTGGCAGGTTGAAATTGATTCAGCTCTCCCACCTACTTACTATTTCCATAATATACTCAATTTTTGTAGTCTTTAACTTCTGCTAATGTTAGAGAATGAATGTAGGATAATTTAACAAACCATTAAAAATAAGAATTTTACATGAAAGTGAACTTGCTTTTATTAAGGCTGAACATGCAAAAAATAGGGTGTTCATAACGACAGTAAGTATCCCATTGCATAATATTGTGAAAATGGTAACTAGTATCAGGAACATAATTGCCAGCAATCCATCTAGTGCTGTCACTGACAGTGACCAGTACTGGATGCTTCAGTGGATGTGGCAAGAAACTTCATAACAGATAATTATAGAATAACAATCCTTAAAATGGGATTATTGTAGCTACTCCCGTAAGGGGAAAGAGCAAATATGGGTCACGGATCTTGAAGTATTAAAACGATCCATTGTTGACAAATATTGTTAAGCATCAATCTCTACTAGCCCACATCAGCCAGTGTGAAAAAGAATTTGGTTGCTTGTATTTTCAGCATTATTATTTGATAGACCATATTTCACAAGTCCTCCATCAGGCTTTCTGTAATGGTTATGGAAATGGTTTTGTCTCTTCTACAATAGAAGTCAAACTGTTTTCAGCTGTAGCTGATAAGTAGAGGTTCACAGGGACCTACTGGTGACAAATGTAGTCAGCAATGGGGGGGCTTTCATAGTGTATTTGGGAATTTAGAGAAGCCAGGATAATACTGGAATGTAGAGTGGACTAACAGTGCTGATGTGGCAAATATGTAGCAGATGCTACTATCCACTTAAAAGGCTGTACGTGGTGTGGGGAAGCAATGCTTAATATAGTTAGCTATATTCATTTTGGTAGTTGCATAAAAAACATCATTATGCCTATCTAATAATCATTGATGCCTACTGAATATTTTGCTGAAAAAGTCATCTGAACTAAAAAAAGAAAATATATATTGGTGTGTGTGTGTGTTCTCTTAAAGCTCAGATTCTATTTATTTTGATTATATATTTCAGTTTAAAGTTGAACTTTTGTCATTTCCTTCTGATTCCAAGGAAGAATATCTGACAGTGACTCCATGTAGCACTGTCTTATTGAATCTGCACAGTGACGGACAAAAACAGCTCTCAGCCCTGGTAAAAGTGTGTTTTCTTCCATTATCATAAAGCACATGAAGAGAACTTTTCCATCTAATGTATGTAAAGATATAGTCATTTCCTCCCATCAAAACAGGCCTTAACAGGTATGAACTACTATACCCTTCATCTCATTAGTGGGTTCTCAGCTCAAAGCCTATTTGTGACAGTGTAGGAATTTCACTACTGATCAATTTGAAATATTTATGCACTTTAGTGTGATACTCCCCTCAAACTTCCTTTAACTCTCCCAGTTTTATTTTGTGTATGTGAAAAAGGTACCATCCTTACCAAATAAGGCTCATGAATCAGGCAAGACCATAGATTTTTGCATGAACTGAAACAATGGATGCTTTTATAGTCATGTTGGGCAAAGAACTCAGTCCTCATCAGAGATGATAATACCACAGACTAAAATTTTCAACAGTGATCACGGATTTTGGATGCATACCCTCTACCTGGTTCAACTTCTACTGTTCACTGTAAGTAAAATTTAAACATGTGCATGTTTGCAAAATTGGGGCCAGAGGCATCTAAGTCAGGCCTTTATTAAATCCCAAATCCATATTTTGTTACCTAAACTAGTGTGACCTGATGTTCAAAGATGTTGAGGATCTGTAAATGCAAGAGGAAAACTATTAAAATCTGTGGTGCTTTTCTAAATTATGTTTGGAATCAGCAGTGAGCGGGGATGAGAGATTAAGATTAAGAGATCATAAAGAGATGGGGCTACGTAAGTGGTCTTATCATGTCATCCTACTGCTTTCCACTATATCATGTGCACATGCCATTGGCCAATCATTGCACTCCAGTCACTGGAAGAGCATTTGCATGCAAGTAGCTGACACTGCAGGAGATGCCAGTAAGCTTGACTTCAGTACTGGGCAAACTGCTTGAAACTATAGTAAAGAATAAAATTGTCAGGCCTGTACATGAACATATATTTGTTGGGGAAAAGTCAACATGTTTTTTATAAAAGGGATTCATGCCTCAACAATCGATTAGATTTCTTTCAGGGGTCAATAAGCATGTACAGAAGGAGGATCCACTGGATATAGTGAACTTAGATTTTCAGAAAACTTTTGGATAGCTCCTGTCACCAAAGGCTCTCAAGCAAAGAAAGCTGCTGTGGGTTAAGATGGAAGGCCCTCTCATGGATTGGTAACTGGTTAAAAGACAGGAAACAAAAGGGAGGAGTTAATGGTCAGTTTTCAGAATGGAGAGGTAAATAATGGTGTCCCCCAGGGTTCTGTACTGGGACTAGTCCTATTTAACATTCATAAATAATCTGGTGGCAAAATTTGCAGCTGGTATAAGTCCATGATAGTTAAGTCCAAAGCAGACTGTGAAAAGTTACAAAGGGATCTCACAAAACTGTGTGAGTGGGCAACAAAATGGCAGATGAAAGTCAATGTTGATAAATGCAAAGTAATGCACATTTGAAAATATAATCTCAACTATACATACAAAATGATGGGGTCTAAACTAGCTCTTTCTACTAAAGAAAAATTTTGGAGTCATCATGGCTAGTTCTCTGAAACATCCACTTAAGGTGCAGCAGCAATCAAAAAAGTAAACAGAATTATTAAGAAAGCTATAGATAATAAGATGTAAAATATATTGCCTCCAATATAAATCCAGGGTACAACCACATCTTGAATACTGCATGCAGGTGTGGCCATCCCATCTCAAAAAAAGGTAATATTGGAATTGGAAAAGATTCAGAAAAAGCAACAAAAATTATTAGGGTCTAGAATGTCTGCCATACAAGGAGAGACTAATAAGACTGGGACTTTTGAGTTTGGAAAAGAGACATTAAAGGGAGAATATGATAGAGGTCTATATAATCATGATCGATGTGGGGAAAGTAAATAAGGAAGTATTATTTACACCTCATTACACAGGAACGAGGGGTTAAACAAATAAATTTAATAGGCAGAGATTTTAAAACAAACAAAAGGTGGTTTTTTTTTTTTTTTAACTCAACACACAGTCACCCTGTCAAACTCTTTGCAGAGGATGTGGTAAAGGCCAAGACTATAACAAAGTTTGAAAAACAACTAGATGAGTTCATGGAGTATGCCCATCAATGGCTATTAGCTAGGATGGGCAAGGATGGTGTCCCTGACCTATTTTCCAGAAGCTGTAGCTAGGCAATGGGGTGGATCACCTGATGATATCTTGTTGTTTTCATTCCCCGTGGGGCATGTGGCATTGGCCACTGTCCAAAAACAGGATACTGGACTTGATGGACCATTGGTTTGAATCTGTATAGCCAATCTTATGTTTGTATTGATCCTTCATATTTTGAAGCTCTCTGCCACCAGTACAGAGGGGCCAGTGATGTACCTTCACTTAATCAACTACAGTGCAATCTATTAATATAACATAATGTAGTTCAGGGCTGATGTGCATTACCTGAGTTTCTCTCAACTCAAAGATTGGGCTAATTATACTCTTTGCAAGGCAATGTCAGGAAAAAAAAAAATCAAAGGTAGGCATAGCACATCCATCTGATTAAAGCTTGGCAGAAACCCAAAATACTTTTACCCAAGCTTACTATTTTATTAGATTTCAAGCACATACAGATATGCAAAAGGCATAGAGCATCCCTAATTATTAGTTACCCATAGTCTGCAGGGGTGTTATGCAGTCAATGCACACTGTGTAAGTGGCCAGCTATATGGCTGTAGCTGGGGATTCCAATAGATGTTCAGGTCAAATCCAAATTCCTCAGACTTATCTACCATTTTTATGTTAGTAACTGCTACAATTACATCAGTGTGTCAATCAACGAAAAACCATTAAGCAAGCAATTTTAAGCCATTGGTCCCACAGCTGTATTACTACACAATTTCAAGGTATAGCTAGACAATGTTTTTTTTAAAGGCGGAGACTTCAGATTTTTCAAGAGCGCTTAATAAGAAAGGATCATGCTTATTTCTCAAGGTCACCTTCTCCCTTTTTGCCCTCCCCAATCTATTTAGTTATGTGAAGGCTGCTACAAAGGCCTTCCAGCTCCTGTTTGTCAATAAGCATAATAATATTCCAGTACTGGCAGTGGTCAACGCAGTTTGCTGGGCTGTCAAAATCTTCCCTCATAATATGCACCAGGTGGTAGATGCTTGACCGGTGGGAGCCAGAGCTCGCAGGTTGTTCTCTACCCTTATCTGCCGTAACTGAACCTTTGTTTGTTAGGGTGATAAAAATATGCACTTAAAGAAAACTTTGTCATGGCTTTAGTCAACCGACCAGTGTTGGTGTTTTATACTAGGTCTCAGATCTCTGCATTATCTTGTATGCTGTACTCTACTGGCAACTTCCAGGCATATATCAGGAGGAGCAGCAATGTCTGTGAGGATTAATGCGGGTAGGCTTATGGCAGTGGTCTCCAACCTTTTTTACACCTAAGATCACTTTTTAAATGACAGAACAAGCCAAGAACTACTACCCTGCCCCTTCCTTGAAGCCCCGCCCTCTCTGTTCTCCTCCTCTCCATCACTTGCTATCCCCAACCCTTATACTGCTGCTTTTTTTCCCAATTCTTCTGTAGGAAGAGGTTTTTTCCAACATTTGGCCTGTCTAGACTGGACCAAATGTCAGAAAAACCCCTTCTTTTGGAAGCCCCCTTATTCCTCGTGGAAAGAGGAATATAGGGGTGACCGAAAGATCATGTTTGCTCTTCCACTAAAAGAAGCGGAAGAACAAATGCATCCCTAGATGCAGAAGTGTTTTTCTGGGGTATCTCCGGAATCCTGAAAAACTCCTGTAGTCTAGCTGTAACCTTGCTGGGTTGAGACAGGATGTGTAGGCTCTGGGGTGGGAATGAGGGATTTGGGTGTGGGAAGGGGTGAGAGGTGCAAGCTCTGGGAGGAAATCTGGATGCAGGAGAAGGTGGATAGAGGGGCACCAGGCTAGGCAGTGTTCGGGTCAGATATAGGGTTAGGGTACTCAGCAAGCCACAGACTTCTGGATGTAAGGGTTCAGGAATTTGGGCTGGGGTATGTGAGGGGCTCAGGGCAGGGGGTTCCAGTGTATGATAGGCTCAGATGTAGAGTCTGGGGAAAGGGAGTGCAGGAGTGTTATGATGCTGTGGCCAGATGGGGCTTGGCCCTAATTTGGGGTTTGTTGGCCAGGCTTCATTTTTAAATAAAATACTATGTCAAACAAAAGTTTCTGCATTGTCTTTATTTCTGAGAAGGGCAGGGAACCTGTTTTGAGTCAGGGGTCACTGACCCAAGAAAAGTCAGTTGGGACCACACAAGTGAGATGCAAAAAAAACCTCCTCCACCTCCCCCCCCCCCAAGCTTCACTAATGTGGCCCCAACTGTGTTGGTGGGAACAGGGGACATAGTACTGGGGAAGGGTGCTAGTGAGTGCTTTGGCAGGGGACAGGGTGCCAGTGGGAACAGAGTTCTGTGGCTGGGGGCAGGGGAGAGGGAACAGGGTGCTGGGAGGGCAGAGGACAGGGTTCTGCAGCAGGGGACAGAGTGCCAGTGGGAACAGGTTTCTGCAGCTGGGGACAGGGTGCCAGTGGGAACAGAGTTGTGTGGCTCGGGACAGGGGGAGTGGGGACGGGAATGGGGACAGAGTTCTGTAGCTGGGGACGGGAGTGGGGACAGAGTTCTGTGGCAGGGGAGTGGGGACAGAGTTCGGTGGCTCGGGACAGGGGAGTGGGGGCAGGGGAGAGGGAACTGGGGAGTGGGAACAGGGGGAAGGGTGCCAGTGGAGGCAGAGTCCCCTGCATCTGCCTCCTCCCAGGATTCCCCTAGAGGGAAGCCGGCATGTGCCTCCTCTGGGCCCGACTCCCCTCCCCCCACGATGCAGGAAAACCCTGCACGTGCCTGCCCCGGGGCCGAACCCCCTTCCCCCCCCCCCCCACTCCACGGCGCAGGGAAACCCCGTGCACACCTGCCCCAGGGCTGACTCACCCCTCCTGCGCCGGTGCAGGGAAGTCGTCGTGCTCCTCCTCCAGGGCTGACACCCCCTCCCGCAGCACACCAGACAGAGCAGCTAGCGTGCTTCCAGAACCCCCGGAAGAGGCGCTAAGCTGCGGGACTTCCGTCCACCCGCAGGAAGCTGGCACTACCTCCATTTTTGCTGAAGGTAGGTAGTGGGGCTTCTCAGGGGTGGGGGGAAATGGGGGGGGGGCCCGGCCGCCTCACGGTCGACCAGTCGATCGCGATCGACCTGTTGGTGACCACGGGCTTACAGCATCCTGCAATATAGCAGCCGATGGCATTGAGTACAGGGGTTAGCTTCCTTTGTGTGAGAAGACTATGCCCAGGATACTGCAAAGGTCTATTCAAAGGAAAAATAGCAGAGAGCCAGTGCCAGCGGTGTCAAGTGATATAGTCCCATGCTGAGTGGGCACCAGGAACATTCCTGGCCTGGGAGCTCTGCTGCAGCAGTTTGGAGCTGGGTCTTTCCCCCCAACCTCACCTCTACAATTTAAAATGGCCTGGAGCCCTTGGCTGCCACCCCCGGCAGCAACGCAGGGCTAGAACAGCTTCCTACCGCTTGCATAGCAGCAAACACATCCCAGTGGTCTTTGCATGTCGACCCTAGCCTCAATGCCCCTATGCCCAATGGGAGCTGTGGGGCAGTGCCTGAGGGCAGCAGCATGTGCCGATGCCTTGTCACACCCCCCTCCGGAGCCCTTGCCAGAGGGGCGTACCCCAGTAAGTGCTGCATTCCCGCCTCCTCCCCTGCACTGCCCCTCCTGCCCCAAACTTCCTCCCCATCTCACCTCCTGCCCCAAACTTCCTCCCAGAGCCTGTGTTACTCCTCACCTCCTCCTGCATCCCCACCCTCTGCCCCAGCCCAGAGCCTGCACCCGACCCACATTCCCTCCTACAGCCCAGCTCCTCGCCTCCTCCCCCGCCCAGAGCCTTGGGAAGGGGGGGCCCTGTTCTGGGCGCCGCCCACACTTCTACAGGCTGTGGCCGCTGGTCACCGGGGGGCTACAATGCTGAGCACGAGCCCCCCGAAGCCCAGACTGGGCAGGGTCCCCCAGGCCCTGGGAATGGACAAGGAACCTGGCCCAGACTCCAGCGGCTGGGCACAGAGCCCGTCAGCCTCAGAGCCGGTGTAACGTGCCGGCGCCAGCTCCCCTCACTGCCCCACGCTGCTGCTGCTGCTGCTGCTGCCTCGCCTGGCGGGCGCCGCCTCCCGGCGCTTACGTTAAGGCAGCTGAACGCGAACCCTTCCGGTTTGTCCCTTTGCGCAGCCCGTAGCGACGCCTGGTAGAGCCCCGCCTTCCGTGGCGGAGGAGATATAAGGGGGTAGGCTGCGTGCGACTGACCCAGACCTGGACGGAGGCAGCGGCGCCTGGGCTAGGAAGGAAGGAAGCAAGGAACATGGCGTCTACCAGCCGGTGAGGGGAGCGGGCGGCCTGGGGCCGCTGGGGGTCTCTGGCCGGGATTCCGGGCTGTCGGCTGGGGCGAGAAAATGGCCGCGTCGTTCCCCAGATTCAGCTCCCGGGACAGCAACGCTGAACCCCCCCCCCCCCAGCTGCTATTTCGGGTCCTGGTTCCTGCCTGTCGGTCCCGACCCCTTCTCCCCCCTCCCTCCCCGGGACCCCTTCGCTCTTCCCGAGCGGCCCGGGCCCCTTCTCCGCTCCCGGGGGGGGGGCTTTGATCTTCTCGCTGTGGCGCCCCTCTCCGCTCCCGAGGGCTCCGTAGCCGGTTTCTCCGTGTGCGCCCCCTTCCCTCCGCCACTTCCGGCTTGTAGCAGCGACGAGCGTTTGTGCGCCAGGCCCAGGCTCCGGCCCGTGATCATCGGGACGCGGGGCGCCGGGCTCTGCCTGAGCTTCCGTTTCCGAGGGTTTTGTGACCCGGCCTCGGCGCTCACAAGTCACGGGGTGACAGGTGGGCTGCTGGCCGGGTCTGCTGCTGCGAATAGCCTGCAAAGATTGGCCTAGGAAGTGGGAGACTTCTAGGATGGTGATGGTTACCTTCCGACAACAAGAATGACTGTACAACTCCCGCCTGCACCTGGCCAATGAAACCCGTAATGCCAGGCAGGAGGGCCAAAGCCCGAGTCCTACCTTCTGGGGAGGGGAGGGCGTGGGGAACTGAAACCCAAAGACTTCGGGGGACCTGTAATCTGAACCCCACAACTGATGCTTTTTGTCATTGACTTTGGCCTTAGTCAGTAGGCCTCAAGCTTTGGTCTCAAAGCCCAGTAGGTCTAATACCATTAAAAAGGGGCTGTGATCCACTTTGGGCTCCTGACCTAAGGTGGGAGAACTGCTGCTGTAGGTAGATGGGAGACTTTAAAGCAGTGGCTTTCAAACTCTTCTAACCTGAGTGCTCTCCTCTCCCCGAGTTACAATTTTTGGTTGTGTGCCCCACCCCCATACCTATTCCTCCATGCTCAGGTTTTCAAAAGGGGATGGCATATGTATGTGAGCATCGCAGGGGACCCGAGTCAACAGTGGGCATGGAGATGTTGACATCGACTTGCATGCTGAGTGACATACAGAGTTGAGGTGGGGTGCAGGTGGTACTCCCTCCTGGAGCCCTTCTGCTCTACCACCTACACCTGTGTGCACACCCCCACCCCCATTTTGAAAACCTCTGCTTCCTAGCACTTTAAATTTTAATTTACATAATTTATCTTTTAAATAAATATGCATTCTGGTCTAAAACCAATGTCTCCTAGAAAATGGATAGTCGGATAGTCTGTTCTTACTGTGTTGCTGTGTAAAGCTCTCATTCAGGTTAAATCAGGCCTTTCCACAAATCTCATATTTTAATGCAGATGGAAGAATTGCCATGTCTAGTTGCACATCCTGATTCTTCTAAATGTTTCCTAGTAAAAAAGAGTATTTCTTCACACAATGCTTAATGTAATTCATTGCCAACAGATGATGTGAAGGCCAAAAGTATAACTGTTAAAAAAATAGATAATGGAGGCTAGATCCATCAATGGCTATTAACCAAAAAGTCAGGAATATAACCCTATGCTCTGGCTGTCCCTAAATCTCCAACTGCTCAGAAGCTAGGCCTGGGTAACTGGATGGATCGCTTGCTAATGGCCCTTTCTGTTCATTCCCTCTGAAGCACCTGGCACTGGCCACTGTTTTGAAGACCTGATACTGGGCTAGATGGACCTGTAGTCTGACCCTGTATGACTGTTCTTATGTTAAAAACTCTTTCATTTCACACCCATTAAATTCATTGTTAGGCAATATTCCATTATTCCCAATTTTCCTTCTTGTCATGATCATGTGGAACAGGGTGTCCTCGCTATATGTCCAAGATACCTTTAAACATCATGGATGTATAGTAAAAGGATGTAAAGCAGGGAAGTGTGTGTGAGAGTGAGTGAGTCAGTCAGTCAACAAAGCTAGTGTGGAACCAGTGTATACCGGGGCAACTTATAGCAGGGATGCCTTGTATCAGTAGGCTCCTGATTTGGCCAGATTAGCAGTACTGACAACTACATCTGATTAGTCTTTGGGTTCTTGCCACAATTTTCCCTTTTAGACATTTATCAGCAGAGGTTAGTGATTGAATGGTCTCTGTGCCTGAACTATCTTCTTTCTTCATTATGGGTGGAGGGAGTGCTTTCAAACCAGGACTAAAGGTACTGTGATGGGACAGTAGAGTTAAACTATTTCCTCTGCTGTATCTGCTCTAGAGTTAGTAAACCTTTTCCAGTGTTATCACAACTTGTAGCAGGAGTAAAGTAAATGCCAAGCTTTGAGTAAATATCATGGCCATTAATTTTATTGAAGCATTTCCTTGTTCATCATGCTGCTGATAAAGGATAGTCAGACCTCAGATCTGCTTTGTGCATCTACATTCGGTTCACTTTTTTAAATACGCATTCAGCCTTGTGAACATGGGATGCCTGTTTAAATACTCCATATGGCAGAGTTGTGAGCTCTTTTTGTGAGCTCTGAAACTTTCTTCATAAATCCTTTTTGTTTTGTAGTAAAAATGTGATGCAGCTGGAATCTGTTGAAAGTATCCAATTACATTTATTTATTTTAGTTCTTGATTAATATGCTTTTGTGAATTTCTGCTGCTTTATCATCTTACTAAAATTGATAAGTGGAAAGATTTCCTAACCAGAAAGTTAGGCTTTAACCTTATATATTTTTTTTAATCTGGTTAAAACTGTATTTTTTAAAATTTATTTATCAAAATGTTACATTATTGGTACTAGAAGATTGTTGTTTTCTAAAACAGTAAAGAATGCACTGCTTACCAAAGAAATATTTTAATTGGATTTTAAAAAATGGCTACCCAAATGGAAGAGTGGCTATTTAGAAAGATATGGTTATCACTGATTTCTGGTAGGCATTTATTTAGTAGGAATGGATTTTCAGGTATAATTTACTATATATCTGTTGTTTTTGGAGCACTTTACTAAATAAAGTAATCCTTGTGGATTTTGAGAGGCAAGTTATTTAAGAATTTTAAACTGTAAATCCTACCTTATTGAATTGTTGTGTGGAAATCCTATGTAGTGCTCCTAATGTACTACTCCACACAAACAGTTTGCATATTGTTTGTAAATTACTCAGTTGATTTGTGGTGCACGTTAAAAACAAGATCTTTTTCTTTCTTAGTTTGGATGTGCTTCCCAGAGTGACATGTCCAAATCATCCAGATTCCATTTTAGTGGAGGATTACAGAGCTGGAGACATGATCTGTCCTGAATGTGGACTAGTAGTGGGTAAGTAGTTATTTAGGTTATTGTGACTCATTCTCAAAATGAAGATCAGCTATCAGAAGGAGTAATTTGCTTTTTCTCAAGGGTGATGTATGTGAGAAGTCAGTGTTACAAGCATTTACTTGTCACTGACTGTATCAGTGTTTCTTAAACTTTTTAAGACCGAGGAACACCAAACAATAATTTTTTTTTATGGGGAACACCAAGGATTTTTTTGGTGGAGGGGGGGGGAAGCCCCCATGGAAAAGTTGTTGAGCCAAAAAAAAGAGGTTTACCCCTTTTAAGGGTGGCCATTTTGAATTATTTTCTCTCCGCGATGCACCTCTGACTGCCTCTGTGCCGCTTAACACACTTTAAGAAACGCTGGACTATATATTTTCCCTTAACTTAAAAAAAAAAAAAAAAACAAAACCTAAACAAAACCTACTATTTTGAAGAGGCTGTGTTCTGGTAATCTCTGGCCCTTTCAAACAAACGAGCTATATAAAGTAGGGATGTTAAATTTCGATTAATCAGCTAATCGATTAGTCAATGGGGGTGGGGTCGGCGCTTGCTATCCTGACTGCGCCTCTGCCTTTTAAATGTAGTAAGAGCCACCTGTGGACTCAAGCAGTCCCTACTTGTGCTGGGTCCCAACTGCTGCGGAGACAGAGGGACTGCTTCAGTCCTGCTCACGCCATTTCCCCTGCTGTGCCTCTGCCTCCCCTGCTCATCTGTGGAGACAGTGCTGGGGGGAACCCCATGGCTCTTTCTACATTTAAAAGGCAGAAGCACAGCACTCAGGACCTGGCGCAAGCGGGGACAACTTCAGTCCCCGCTCTTCTCGGGTTCCCTACTGCACCTCTGCCTCTCCTGCCCTCCTGTGGTGATGGTGCTGGGAGGAACTGGGTTTTAAGTTCTTTGCATTGTTAAGCATCTGTTTAATTTCAAACTGGGATGCTTTATATAACATGGACAAATGTGAAGATTTTACTGTAAATTGAGGTGCATATTTAAACATGATATAAAATTAATCATGAAAATTCTTATTTTAAATGTGATCACCAGCTAGTTACAAGATTTAACAAAAGGGGTTAGACTAATATTTTGTTTTCAAAATGTTTTGAAAATGTCATTACAAAGGAAAGAAATATTTTCTGTTTGATCAGACCAGTATGTCATGTAGTTGAATATTATGTCTCAGTAGTGATCAGTATCACTTGTCAGAGGAAAAGGGCAAGAAATCCAGAAGGTAGTTATGGAATATCATGCTTGTAAGAAGTTTCTTACTGATCCGTGTTTGAGGTTGGCTTCTGCCCAGAAAGATAAAGGTTTAAATCCTTTTGTGTGTTAACTTCATATTCCAAGTCCTTTTTTTAATCCTGTGATGTGTTTTGCCTCAGTAATACCTTGTGACAGTAATTTCCACAGGCTAATATTTTATGTTGTATTCAAAAGTATGTTTTATTAATTTTAAATGTCTTCAGTCACTTGCACTATTTTTTAAATTGGTGTCAATAGAAATGTTCCGGAAATACCTTTCATATCATTCATTACTCTGTAAAGATTCATCATGTCCCTTTTTATACCTCTGAGCTGTAAGTGGTAAATGGTACCGTTCTTCTCCTGATTAGGCTTCAATTGGAGTATTGTATCCAATTCTGGGCACCACATTTCAAGAAAGATGTGGAGAAATTGGAGAGGGTCCAGAGAAGAGCAACAAAAATGACTGAAGGTTTAGAAAACATGACTTATGAGGGAAGATCGAAAGAATTGGGCTTGTTTAGTTTGGAAGAGAAAAGACTGAGAGGGGACATGATAGCAGCTTTCAAGTACCTAAAAGAATGTTACAAGGAGGAGGGAGAAAAATTGTTCTCCTTGTCCTCTGATGATAGGACAGGAAGCAGTGGGGCTTAAATTACAGAAAGAGGTGTAGATTGGACATTAGGAAAAACTTCCTAGCTGTCAGGGTAGTTAAACATGGGAATAAATTGCCTAGGGAGGTTGTGAAATCTCCATCATTGGAAATATGTAAGGTGCATCGCTTTGAAATGCGGTGTCAGGCTCCGCACGGCATTTCAAAGCGGCAGTGCCACGTGGAGCTCAGGATCAACTGGGGACTCCCCATCTGACCCCCGGCTCTGTGCAGCACTATCGCCTTTGAAGTGTAGCAACAGCCCTAGGGTTGCGTCAACTAATCAAATAGTTGATGCAAAATGCATTGACTGTTTGATTAGTCAGTTACCCGATACTTAACATCCTTAGTTAAACTAGGGATGGCTACTTCCAGCCCTCCTCCATGCTGCTGCATCTCTATCACCACATCAGAGGCAGCACATGGGGATGGGGTAGGGGTGGAGGGCCAGATGGGAAATGCCCAAATTTCACTAAGTTCATCAGCACTACTGCTGTTGAATTCAACTAATCCACTCTTTGTTGGGTATACAGTACAATAATGTGTTGTGCTTTGTGTGTTGGTTCAGCAGAAGTTCATCAATGCAGTTCTTATAGAGAAATTTGTATCCACATCTGCATAAATGAGCTGTGAATATCCATATCCGTAAATGTGGATACCCATGGGTATAAAGCGGATTTTGATGGACAAGGAGAGGTCATTTCCCTGCTCCCCTCCTCGAGCCCAGCTGAGCCACATGTCAGGCTCCCCAGCTTCCAGTCCTCTGGCAGCCCAGCTGAGCTGTGCACCAGCTCCTACCTCTAGGCCAGCTGTACTATGTGCTGCGCTTCCTGGCTCCTGCCCTTGCTTACCTGCTCCCCCATTTGCAGCATAGCAGCTTCCTGCTTCCCTCCCCTTCCCCCCAATGTAGCCCAGCTGGGCAGTGTGCTGGGCTGCCGGGCTTCCTGCAGCCTTCTGGGACTCTGATTCTGGAACATCCATGGTCCTATCAGACCATGAATGTTGCCAGACCAGAGTGTGCTGGTTTATAGAGGTGCAATCCACAAAAATGAGCCACAGATGCAGATACCCACTGATATAAAGTGGATTTGCAGGGTTCTACTCATAGATGAGTGGACGTCTCCTGAAGAAAAAGTGGCTGCTACTTTTGGGTTTAAAATTCAGACTACTGTATTCTTTTATTACTTCAGGGCAGCTCCTCCTGCCTGCTGGACAAGGGCAGTAAGAGAGGCTTGGATAATGCTGAAAAACATGCTCATTAGCATTGATCTGCTAAGCAGGTGCAGAGAGTGGGGGGGTGAAGCATAGAGTACAGAGCTGCCTGGGGGGGGGGAGGAGAGGAGGAGGACAGGGTGGAGCCTAGCAGCCAGTTAGGTGGGAGATGCCTAAGTGAAGTCAGCCACATATATTATGCGTTGGGAGAAGGGGGAATGGGACTAAGGATGTTAAATTGTGGTTATCTGGGTAATCGTGTAGTCGATACAGTTTGTATCGACTAATCATATAGTTGATACAAAGGACCGCTCTGCAGAGCTGCAGTGGGGATAGCTTCAAGAGCCAGCTTGAGCTGGGACAAAGGAGTCCCAGCTTGTGCCGGCTCCCAGAGCCATGCACGCTATGGCTGTGCATTTTAAATGTAGTAAGAGCTGCTGGGCTCTTACTACATTTAAAATGCAGAGGTACAACTTCTGGGACTATCATGAGCTGAGACTGCTCAGTCCCAGCTCGCACTGAGTCCAGCAGCCCCTATTTGCTGTGAACAGGGGCTGATGCTGGAGCAGCCCCTGCCTGCAGCCAGCCCTGTTCGCTGCGAACAGAGGCTGCTCTGGCATCAGCCCGTTCATGGCAGCTAGGGATAGCCGCGGCCAGGGCCGCTGCAAACAGAGGGTTCTTGGTGGCAGTGGCCCCTCCCTTCAGTGGGGGCCCAGCTCCCTGCTGGGACCCCCACAGACAGGGACTGCTTCGCAGCAGCCTCCCCTATTGCCCCCCCCCACCCCCCACCCCATGCCTCTATCAGAGGCAGCGGGGAGTGAGGACAGGGTAGCATGGCGGAGATGGTGCTGGAGGGAACTGGCTTTTAAGCTGGCTTCCCGCAGCACCGGCTCCTGTTTCCCCCCCCCCCTTGCTGCCTCTGAGGCAGAAGGGTGGGGGCTGGGAGGAGCGAATAGTCAATACTCCAGTCGACTACTACCCGATAAGTTTATGCTTATCGGGTAGTTGACTACTCGCTAGCATCCCTAAATGGGACCAAAGGAGAAGTGCACCGCTGAGCATACCTGAAGCCCATTTGAAATATATTAGCTGTTAATATTCTGATCAGGAGTCTGTGGTGACTGGGAAGAGTGAGATTGGGGTGTAACATTTAACCAGTTAACTGATTAAATGGGATTTTACATCCCTAATATATTTACACTGCAGTTACACTTGTGTCTGAATTGTGCTAAGGGAATGTTTAATTGTTTTGGAGATTTTGGGGCTCAAGATCCAGGGTCATTGCTAACTGCAGGGTTCTAGAGCCCAGGTTCTAGCCTGAGCCCATACATCTGCACCACAATTCACCAGCCCCTTAGCACGAGTGATCTGGTAGACATACCCTGGGTCATATTTTTCCATCTGCAGTTGGGTGGTTCAAAGATAGTTGCCAGAAAGCCAAAGAGTTTAACGTTTTTAAACTAGGTAGAAATGCCAATATAGAAACTTCTAGCATCTTAAGCCCTGTCAGTTAACAGGAATGCTAGTTTCCTTAACAATTATCTGATACTGTCAGTTAAAAATAGTGGGTTTTTTCCTAATTCTTGATAAATTTGTGATTCTCATATTTCAATGTCTGTTCCCATTGCGGTTATTCAGTTTGCCATAAAGATGAGAAAAATTCAGTAAACTAAGAACACTTTCCTCCTAGTCCTGGAATAGAATTAAATCAGAAGTGATGCAAGATCAGTGCGGAAAGTGTGTTGGTTGTAGTGAGGTCCTTAACGGACAAGCTCCTCAGACCTCCTCTCTCTGTAAACATGATTACAGCACAGACTAAAGGAAAACACCAAAATATAAGCAAGCTGCATGCACACATTCAGTCTGTGGGTCTTTTTAGGACACAGGAGAGAACCAGAGTCTAGTTTAGGGATGTAAGTGATTATTCACTCTCCCCCTCCCATTGCCTCTTTATCAGGAAGCAGAAGCCAGTCCCCCCCACCACTGTGTCTGCGGTGCAGGGGGGTCAGGGGAAGCAGCACTTCAGTGATTCCAGGGTTGGCTCAAGCCGGGACTATTCAGTCCCAGCTCGCGCAGCCCCTGGGAACTAACCCCACTGCAGCTGTGCACTTTAAATGTATTAAGAAGCCCATTGCTTAACTCCTGAGGGTGGCGTGAGCTAACAGTCGCCTATAGCTCGCGCTACCCCCAGGACCACTGCGCTCTGCACTTTAAATTTAAAGTGCAGAGCTACAGTGGGAGCGCCCCCCCATCAACTAATTCCATTGACTAATCGATTAGTTAATTAACTGATACTTAACATCCCTAGTCTAGTTCAAATTTGTCATCTTTACCTTTTACTTTCAGTGTATCAGCTGTGAAGCAAGGAATGGCTTTTTTCTGTGACCTAACATTACTTTTTCTTTTTAAAATTGCCCAGTTGGTTCTTAAGATGTAATCCTAGTATTATAGCACCTAATACAGCGGTGGGCAAAAGGGCCTCTGCAGGCCAGATCCAACCCACCAAGCGGGTTGATCTGGCCTACGGAGGCCCTACCACTCCCAGGCCAATCAGGGCCTAGGGACAGGGGAGCGTGCGGCGCTTAGTCAACCCTGGCAGTTGACTCGAAGCGCTGTGCACCCAAGGGCACTACGCAAGAGACTTGGTGCGCTCCCCCCCCCAGGCCAATCAGGGCTTGAGGGTGGAGAGAAGTGTGCAAAGTCTCCTCCCGCTCACAAGTGGCACGGGGTGCTTAGTCAACTGCCAGCTGCTGCTTAACTGGTGGGTGACTCTAAGTGCGGTGCTCCTTTGAAGGGCTGGGGTAGGGAGCGAGAGAGAGACCTGGAGGGGGAGGGCATGAAGTCGTCTCCCACTGCCAGGGCACAGACACCTAGAGGGTTCTCTCTGGGGCGGGGTGGGGGTAAAGACTTTATGCTCTATCCCACCCCAGGTCCTGAGACCCCGCCCCTTCTGGGATGGCCCAGGGCCACTTCAAATATTTCTGAAGTGGCCCCCGGTCAAAAATTATTGCCCACTCCTGCCCTAGTAGTTCCAGCTGTCTTCTTTATGCTTGAGGTTCATTTCTTGTCTTCCTTGAACTTGTCACACTAGCTTATTCTTTTTTTGGTGGCTCCAATGGCCATATAGGGCCAAAAGATAGAAAACCAAAAGAATTTCATTGGTTAGCCTCTTTGGATAAAGGAGAAAAGTCTTATTCTTCAGGTAGTAAACAAAGAATCCTGAGGCATTTAACCTGATCCAAAGCTTCAAAGTCAGTAACTGCCCATATAAATTGAAGAGATGTTTATGTATAGCTATATCTGAAGAAATGTTTATTAATAGCTATATTTCATCAGTTACTAGGCTGCACTATTTCATATAATTTTCATTTGTCTAGATTTTGTGTTACAGGATAAGCTGTAAGTGGCCTACTGTATTCATTTGGATGATCACTTCTGTACTTTTAAAAACTTGGATTTGATTAACATTAGCACATCTTTTGCATGAAATGTAACAAATCTGTTGCACTATTGGACTTTATGGCAGGGATGTTAAAATGTGTTTTCAGGTAAAGGTGTAACCACTGAACATTTCAGCAGTTACACGTTTACATGTGGGGGGGGAGGCACCCTCTCTGTGCTGCTGCCTCATGAGGGGGGAGGGACAGGCAAGAGCTGGTGCTCGTGGGGAGCCAGCTGGCTTAAGCTGTCTCCCCATGAGCACTGGCTCCTGTGGAGCCTCATGCACCAGCAATAGCAGCATAGAGGCGGCAACAGCATGGGGTGGGGGTGGGCTGCGTGTAACAGTAAAGGTTAACTGATGAGTCCAAGCTTACCGGTTCACCATTTACACTTTCACATCCGTATTTCATGGTTGTTTGGAATTGCAGTGACAGTCTGAACTCAAGTCCTCATTTCAAGAACTCTGGTCTCTATAGTATGAGAGAGGGACAATTCCTTTAACTATTAAAAACAACTGCTCATGAAGCTCCCTGATTCTGCTCAGGACCAAATTTACACTAACACCCACCCTAATCCCTGACCAGGAGTTTTCTGTCTGCTACCCAAGATACACAAACCTGGAAAATCCCGGACGACCCATCATCTCAAGCATTGGCACTCTCACAACAGGATTATCTGGCTATATTGACTCTCCCTCAGACCCTATGCTACCAGCACTCTTAGCTAACTTCGAGACACCACCGGAAACTTTCTGAGGAAACTACAAAACATCAGCAATCTTCCTGAAAACACCATGTAGACGCTCTTTACACCAGCATTCCACATGAAGACATATTACAGACTATCCGGAACACCATCCCCGATGACAGCGCTGCACACCTGGTTACAGAGCTCTGTGACTTTGTCCTCACCCACAACTACTTCCGATTCGGAGACAATTTGTATCTTCAAGTCAGCGGCACAGACATGGGCACTCACATGGCCCCACAATATGCCAGCATCTTTATGGCTGACATTGAACAGTGTTTCCTCAGATCTTGCCCCCTACCACCTTTACTCGACTTATGCTATATTGATGACATCTTCATCATATGGACCCACGGGAAAGAGACCCTTGAAGAATTTCACAGGGATTTCAACAACTTCCACCACACCATCAACCACAGCCTGGATCAATCCACATGAGAGATCCACTTCCTTGACACTACAATACAGTTAAATGATGGACAAATTTCCACCACCCTATACTGGAACCGACCGATTGCTAGACTTACCTTCGTGCTTCTAGCTTCCATCCCAGACACATTTCTCAATCTATTTTATACAGCCAAGTCCTAAGGTACAACCAGATTTGCTCCAATCCCACAGGTAGAGACAAATACCTGCACTTCAATCTCCGTGGACACACAGTAGCAGATTAAAAAGTAGCTATCCTGCAACCAAAAAGTCAAAAACAGACTTCAAAAAGAAACTGCAGAGCTATAATTCATTTGCAAATTTGACACTATCAATTTAGGATTAAACAAAGACTGTGAATGGCTAGCCAACTACAAAAGCAGTTTTTCCTCTCTTGGTGTTCACACCTCCACCTCAGTGGCTAGAAGTGGGCCACGTCCTCCTTGACTGAGTTGACCTCGTTATCTCTGGCCTTCCTCTTGATTGGTACTCCTTTCTTTTCATGTGCCTGTATATTTATACCTGCCTCTGGAATTTCCACTACATGCATCTGACGAAGTGGGCTTTTGCCCATGAAATCTTATGCTCCAATAAATCTGGTACTCTATAAGGTGCCACAGGACTTCTCGTTGTTTATGCAGATTCAGACTAAAACAGCTACCCCTCTGATACTAAACACCTACAGGATCTATATAGAGCATTCTTAAAACTGAAATACCCACCTGGAGAAGTGAAAAAACAGATTGACAGAGCTAAGAGAGTACCCAGACATGAACTACTTCAAGACAGGCCCAAAAGAGAAAACAACAGAATTCCACTTGTCATCAATTACTGCCCACAATTTAAACCCCTTCAACGTATTATCAGCAATCTACAACCTATCCTGAAAAATGACCCCTCACTCTGAGGCCTTGGAGGAAAGGCCAGTCCTTGCCTACCAACAACCCCCTAACCTCAAACAAATTCTTTCCAGTAACTGCGCAACACACCATCATAATCATCTAGGAACCTACCCCTGCAATCCGCTCCGGTGCCAACTCTGTCCGCATCTACACAAACGATTTTATCACTGGACCCAACATCATCAGTTGCTACATCAGGGGCTCATTTAACTGCACATCCACTAATGTGATCTATGCCAGCAATGCCCCACTGCCACGTATATTGGCCAAACTCGACAGTCTCTATGGGAAAGAATTAATGGACACAAATCAGATATCCGTGAAGGCAATACACAGAAACCTGTTGGAGAACAGTTTAACCTGCTTGGACACTCATTAATGGATCTCCAAATCACTGTGGTGTTTCAGGCCAATTCCACAAGCCAAATACACATGGAAGGGTTGGAACTTAACTTCATTTACAAGTTTAATTCTTATGCTAATGGAATGAACAGAGACATCTGTTGGCTTGCACACTGCCTTCCACATCCTAATGATTTAACCAACCAAACAATGCAGGTGCCAATTGTTCTTATCAGCCTCTTGTAAGTACTTCAACAATCTACTCCAGGGGTGGCCAACCCGAGGGTCTCAAGCTGCATTCGGCTCTTGGCTTAAAGAAATGTGGCTCTTGCTAGTTCTGAGCCGCGTGCCCCTGTGTTTGCTCACAGCCGGCTGCTCTGCACACGCGCCTCAGCGCCTTGAGGGAGAAGCGCATGGCAGCGGCGGCTCCGGGACCCAGGCATTGGGTTAGAGTTGGGAGGGGAGGGGACTGGGAGTGCCTGGCTCTGGGGGAAAGGGAGGGCATTGGGTTAGAGCAGGATGCTGGGGGTGCCTGGCTCTGGGGGAGGGGACGGGGAGGGGACGGGGAGCTGGGAGTGCCTGACTCAGTGGGAGGGCATTGGGTTAGAGCAGGGGCTAGGGTTCCTGGCTCTGGGGGTGGGCTGGGGGTGCTTGGCTCTGGGGAGGGGAGGGCATTGGGTTAGAGCAGGGAGTCTGGGAGTGCCTGGCTCTGGGGGAGGGGGTGAGACATTGAGGGGAAGGGGGGGACTGAAGCACCTTAAACTCAGTCTTCATGGATGCAGAATAAGACAGCCAACATAGATGTCATATTAAAATTCCAGGGCAAAAAAAGAATCCGCATGTACCTGGTTTACACTGTGTTTCTGTAAAGAAAATTCAAAGGCTATTGTTTTCCAGGCTGAAGCAATTATTCTGAGATATGAGTCTCTCCCTTATTGTTTTTGAACCTCTCATATTTGCAGTCTGGGACAGACCTGAATTTTTAGAACTATAAAAAAAGCCATAATCTTCATAAATTAGAACAAAATGAGGAAACCATACCAGAGATCAACAAGCTGGAGTAAAACTGGCACTTCAAATTGTGCTAATTTACTTCTCAGTTCAGTTTAATTTTAAAAAACTCTCAGGACATAATAGGGCAGTAGTGTTAAATTTAAAATACATGGTGGGGATGCTTTTTTTTATTGTGAGAATATTACTGTATTTTTAAAGGGTTTTTTTTTTTAATTTGATGTTTGTTCCTTGTCAAGTTCTCTGAAGATCTATGGACTGACCATGAATTTTTTAAGCGACTAGAGACTTTATTGGTTTTTGTCCAAAATGTCCTGTAATGTTATTTTTAGCACTACATTTTGTGTACTATATCTATCTATCTATATATAGATATATAAATATATAATACGTGGCTCTTTGCACTCTATCCACAGCTATTTTGCCTCTTCGTCTCTAACTGGTTGGCCACTCCTGATTTACTCAGTCTCTCCCCCCCACCCCTTCCCTTATTTATTTTTGGATCTGGACTTCTAATACTCCAGTCATCTGAAGAAGTGGATTGTGCCCATGAAACCTCATGATACCATCTGCATGTTTTGTTAGTCTTTAAGGTGCTACTAGACTTTTCGTTGTTTAAGTTTTTCCCACTACAGACTAACTTGGCTAACCCTCTGAAACCTTTAGCTATTGGCAGTATAGTCCATGTATGAGAAGCATTTGAGCATCTTCGATTTTCATTCAGAAGAGGGCAGTTACAAGTACTTCACTTCCATGTTCATTGAATGTGTATAATACCATATGAAATATCTGTTCCCCTTTAAAAGTTTTCTTTCAAAACTGCAGACCTCTAAAATTTGAAATGCCAAGTCTTGGTATCTAAAATTTTACTTGGTGGTGATGGAGAACTGGGCATTAGCGATCAACTATTGACTCATAGAATTTTAACCAAAGGTTTTCCCTGCCCAAAGCATTAACTAAGAGAGTGTTCGTTGTCAAAAGTGCATCATTGAAAACTTAACATCTGCGTCTGCTAAAGAACTGTATGTTCACACTATGAAGAATGCTGATGCTTCTAAACATTACTGAACAAAGTTAACCTTTGCATGAGAGTATATGGCCATTAGGATGTGAATAGCAAGCGCTTTTGTTAGGCACTTTGGTCAGCATTTAAAAAATGATTCATATTTTAAGTCTGATAACTAAAAATAAATGGACTGATTTTCTGCAACTTAAAAGAAGTCTGAACAATCACAGAACATGAATGCGAAATAGTTTTTGATTCCAAGTTACATTGTGTACGACAAAGGAAGTAAGGCCTAACATAGAAATCTGGAGTGACTACTGGTGGGGGAGAGGAGTCTCCATATCTGTTCTTTTAATTAAAGTTTCCCTCTGCATTTTCATATTTTGAAGACTTGTCTGATGAGAGTGAATCAGGAGGGCACATTTTCAACATACTCCCTCCGGAAGGAAACTGAGTCTAAGAGCTTGATATGCTTTTCTCAACACATTTTCTCAAAAGCAGTACTGTCATGAAAAAGAATCTGTATTGTGTTCCTATATCACTGGTTGGTTTTCACGTGCACTTTGCTTGATGCTGCAAGGTTATGGCTCTCATTATTTTGTAATTTAAAGAGCAGTAATTTCAATGATCACTAGATGGCAGCACATTCATTAACCATAGGAACAAAATTAACTGTTAATTGAATTTTAAAATGGTTCTGTGGTGTATTTGCAGTGTTCATGTAAAATACAACCATGCATTTTACTGATAATCAGACATTTGTAAGACCAAAGTGTTGAAAGTCTAGAAGATGTACTTTTTTATAGAAATGTATAGCTACCCTTAAAGCATATCAATAGTGAATAAACACTTAAAACAGATTGCAGTATTTCCATGAGGGGAATTTTTAGAGACTGTTGCAAGGTGCAATATGATTAGTAAACTGTGAATCTGTTACTTTAGGTTTTAATTTTAATCCTGTAAAACTTTATTTGGGTTAAGCATCTTTAGTGTAAGATGTGCTTTCTTTGTACAGTAGACTTCCGATAATCCGGAACCTATGGGATTTAGGTGGTGCCGGATTATCAGATATGCCGGACTATCAGGAGGTACTATAAGCAGGTTATATATATACTGTATGCATTATATACTGTATATAAAGTGTTCTTAACCCTTTTTATTGTACATACTGTATACAGTATACTGTAATGTTTTAGTTTTTTTAAGCCTTTTTTACCCTTTTTGCTCAGTTCAGCTGCTGCCGCTGTTACCTTGTGACTCATTTTTTGCCGAAGCTCACTCACTAGGCTCTTGCCATTTTGATGCCGGACTATCAGGAGTGCCGGACTATTGGATGCCGGACTATTGGAGTTTTACTGTATTCCAAATAAGATAAAAAAGTTTGCCAAATGGGAAACAAAATCAGTAAACATACCTTATGTGAAATAGTATGCATTACAAATGGAGTGCACATTACTGTAAAGTAGTTGATAGTGTTCCTTTAAGATGTATAATTGCAGATAAAATGATTTCAACACTAAATTTTGTGGCCACAAAAATATTTCCTCCATTGAGAAGTCATGTTTGCGATCAGTTTTTTTTGTAAGAGTATATTACATATGGTTTATATAATGGTTAGACATTTCTTAAACAAATCCTAAAGAAAGATGTGAAATGGCATTTTTAATTTTAGATGCTGACTTGAACAGGATACTGGATTCCTATAGAAAAAGGCAAATGTTGGTCTGATGTATTCTGTTTTGAATAAGGCTGTCAATTGACATGCGTTAACACCTGCGATTAATGCAGTCCAGGATTAACGCGTTAATTTTTTTAACGTGTTAATCACAGGCGCTAATGCCGTGCTGCCCCTTTGAAGTGCCACTGCGGCGCTTCAAAGGGGCAGCACAATGCAGAGCCAAGGATCAGCTGGGTAGTCCCCAGCTGACCCCAGGCTCCACTGCCCCTTTGAAACGCGCAGAGGCAGCGTTTCAAAGGAGCAGCTGCCTCACAGCTGAGCCCCCAGGGATCAGCTGTGCAGCGGCTACCCCTTAGAAATGCCGCCTCCGTTCGTTTCAAAGGGGCAGTGGAGCCCGGGGGTCAGCTGGGGACTACCCAGCTGATCCCGGGCTCTGCGTGGCATTTCCCCAGAACTCAGGATCAGCTGGGGAGTCCCTAACTGACCCTGGGTTCCAGGGGAAGTGCCGTGTGAAACCTGGGGTCAGCTGGGGACTCGCTGCACGGAGTCCAGAATTAGCTGGAGAGTCCCCAGCTCACCCTGGGCTCCATGGCTTCCATGGCTGCCCCTTTCAAATGCGCACAGAGGCGGCGTTTTAAAGGGGCAGCCCGGGATCAGCTGGGAGTCCCCAGCTGACCCCGGGCTCCACGGCTGCCCCTTCAAAATGTCACCTCTGGCGTTTCAAAGGGGCAGCTGCTGTGGAGATGGGGGTCAGCTGGGGACTCCCAGCTGATCCTGGGCTCTGGAATCCAGGATCAGCTGGGGACTCCCAGCTTGTCCTGGGCTTCCCACAGCAGCGGAACCTGGGGTCAGCTGGGGACTCCAGCTGATCCTGGGCTCTTCATTGCGATGCCCCTTTGATATGCCACTGCAGAGATTCAAAGGGGCAGCACTGCATGGAGCCCAGGGTCAGCTGGGGACTCTAGCTGATCCCAGGCTTCATGCAGTGCTGCCCCATTGAAATGCCGCGGGGGCGCATGCGACTAATTATGATTAAATTTTTTAACCACTTGACAGCCCTAGTTTTGAATTCTACTGAATGAGATTTTTCACATGTTGGGTAACTTAAAATCTGAGTGGTGTTCACTGTATTTGTTGTTCAGTCTAATTATCTTCAACACTTGGGCAATATTTGTAAAAAGTAGTTGCATACTGAAGGATCTGTTTACAGAATGAAGAAAAAGAAACATTTAGCCAAACAGTGTAGTCACATGTCTTGTAAGATGCTTCATCAAATTAGCCTAGTAATGGTTTTCCTTGAGAATAGACCCTGTATATTAAGGATTTCTTCTGGATGGCTTTCAGAACAGGGAAGAAAGTACAGGTCACACCTCTAAAATCTGGGATACTCTAATCCGGCATGACCACAGATATTCCAGGATCAGAGTCCCAGCACACTGCAAAGGTGTGTGGGGGCCTGGGAGCGATGCGCGTGGCTTAGCTGGGCTGTGGGAGCCAGTGTGTGGGTCAGCTGGACTGGAGAGGCTGAGGTGGGCATGAACCGGTGCGTGGCTCAGCTGGGCTGCGGGGGGAGCCAGGAAGCTCAGTGGCAGGGGGGGCGGCAGAAAGGGGGCCCGAAGCAGGGGGCATGAAATTACCTTCCCTGGTCCAGAAAAATCCCTTATCCGGAACCAGTCTGGTCCCGAGGGGTGCCAGACCAGAGAGGTACCTGTATTTAGATTTACTTGTGTCTTCCTGACAAAAATTAAATGCTTCAGTGGGTAGCCAAGTTAGTCTGTACAGGATAAACTTAAACAACAAATAGTCTGGTAGTACTTTATAGATTAACAAAACATGTAGATGGTATCATGAGCTTTCATGGGCACAGCTCATTTCATCAGATGACCAGTTAAATGGTATGCCTAACTACAGTGCCTCCAGCTGACCTTGCAGAGAATGTGTTACTGATTTTGGGATTCTGCATAAAATGGGAGGCTTGGAAATACAGAAGTAAATGTGTATTCTCCCATGTACTGTAGATTTTCCATCACTAGTTATGAAAATACCAATTGCAATAAATAGTTAAAGCCCATTTAAATATTCACTACACAGAAACTTAAATTTCAAAAATGCAATTTCCAAACAAGTGGCTGGTGTTGGTGCTTGCAGTGAGGTGCCAAACAAGGAGCCTGTTTAGGTAGGACTAGACTCGGGAAATTCAGCTTAGTTATTTGGATGCATGCCTCAGAATAACTGAATTTTCTGGCTAAGTTCTTTTGGTTTTTTTTATACAATTTGCATTAAAACTTTGAAGTTGTTTGCTTTTTTCATTCATTCATTCAAGGGCCATGCTTAATTTTGTAGGACTAAATCTGTTATAAAATGTTTAAAACAGAGGTTTTGTTCCTTAACAGAAAATATTTTAGTGACTTGTTGCAATTAGGTTGGTACTTCCCTACTTGTAAGAGTACATACTTTTTTTTGTAATGTAAAATGTAAGAAATATTTGCATAGTGCATCTAAATATATGTAATATCTTATATTCGGGGGTTTGTTCATTAATTCTTTCTACTATATTGGCATAGTAGCATTGGTCTTATGTTTGTAATATTTTGTAAAAGTGGGCAGTGATATAATACTTTTTTTCATTAGCACAGGAATGGCTTGTAATGCACAAGAGGCAGATCTTTGAGTGAGTCATTTAGGCCATTCCCATTTGTGTGGAAAATTATTACATCATTGCCCTGTACTTAGTGTTCTATTTATACCTTGCCAATACTTTAAGTACATGTTGCTTTTTTTAGCTTCAGTAAACAGTTTTTTTTGGTGGGGGGTGTCTTGAAGTAAAGTTATTACTAGGCAATACAAGGAGCGCTACTTAAATATTTACACAGTTCAGGAGCCAGAGGAGCATGCTGTCTGCTAATTTGAGCTTTGGGGTGGAGGAGAGATTTGTGTAGTGAAAGAATGGGATATCTGCTTTCCTTGTACCATACAGAATATATTCTCTCAAACTTTTACTTCTATACTTTTGAATGCAGTAAGGTTCATACTGAAGGTTTTTATACTCTTTGGTTTGTGTCAAAGCAACTAAGCATCATGGTGATATATAGGTATGAATATAGTTGACAGTCACTTATAGAGTTGAACAGCTAAGTAGGCTCATTCTATGTTGATGAGGAACATTTTACAAATAGTATTATTTAAAGATTTTTCTCAGTTGATTAATTTAATGAATGGCAGACCTGCTCAGTCTTCATGAGAAAAATGTTCCTTTTACAAATCTTGTCTATGAATTTTGCAGTTGCATCCAAAATTCCCTTTAATCTTTTCCATTCATGTGCTGAATAAATTTGTGAAACAAGGCAAGTGCAGTTGTGCACCACCAGTAGAAACAAAAAAAAAATCTAGCAGAGCGCTCTGCTAATCAGCTGTGCATCACTTGAATTAATGATGCAAAATCCCACTTAATCAGTTAACTGGTTAAATGTTAGGTTTAACCAGTTAACTGATTAAGTGAGATCCCAGGTGGGGGATTGTGCCAGACCAGGGGGAGCGGCCCCCAGCCCGCAGAGCAGGAGCAACCCTCTGCCCGCAGTCAGGGGGCTGTTCCTGGGTGCCGGTTCACCAATTACTCAGTAAGTAACACCCAGTAAGGTTAATGAGTTACCGTTCACATCCTTAATTTGAGTCTCTCCTGAGTGGCTGAAGAAGCACACAGCTTACAGGGAACCACTGGCTGCATCTATAACCATTGTTTATATATTTCTTCTAAAAGGTCATTGTGAGGGAAGTTTGTCTTGTTTTGACTAACTAGGGAGATGAAAGAGTAGCTGTTCACACGGTTAACCCGTGAGCCTGGGCTCATCTGTTAACATGCAAGTTTACACCCCCCTTCCCCTTCCCTGCCCTGGGCTGCTGCTTCTATATTTGAAGCTGCAAGATGTGGTGCTGATGATCTAGTACAGTGTTTCCCAATTTTATTTGGCCGAGGAACCCTTTTCAGAATTTCAAGGAACCCCTAGGTTTGTCAAGCAAAAAAGGGGGTGGGGAGGAGAGAGGGACCCACCAATTCATGAAAATCACATTCCTTCCCCGAGACACCCCCCCCCTTCTGTGAGGCCTCATCCACTCTGTTCCCCTCCTCTCCATCACTTGCTATCCCCAGCCCTTATACCTGTCTCAACCTAGCGAGAGTGAGGTGTGGGGTGGGAATGAGGGATTTGGGTGTGGGAAGGGGTGAGAAGTACAAGCTCTGGGAGGGAATTTGGATGCAGGAGAAGGGGCTGTTGGCTCGGGAGGGGGCTCTAGGCTGGGAGTGTTGGGCTCAGGTGGAAGGTCGGGTGCTGAGCAAGCCAGGGCTTGTGGATGTGAGGGTGCAGGAGTTTGGGCTGGATATGTGAGGGACTCAGGGCAAGAAGGTTGTGAGTATGATGGGCTCAGGACACAGATTTGTGATGTGTGGATGGTGGAGGAATGTTGTGGCAGAAGACTGAGGATGTGGGGCTGCAGGAGTTTGGGGATGTAAGAGGCTCAGGACAGGGGTTCCAGTGTATGATAGGCTCAGATTTGGGGTCAGGTGGTGCAGGAGTGTTATCAGGAGGTCTGCAGTGAAATGGGGTTTGGTCCCAATTGGGAGCTTGTTGGCCAGGCTTCATTTTTAAATAAAATATTATGTCAAACTCAAAAGGTTTTAGCATTGTCTTTATATATGAGAGGGGTGAGGAACCTGTTTTGAGTCAAAGGTCACTGACCCACAGAAAAGTCAGTTGGGGCCACACAAGTGAGATGCAAAAAAACAAAAACCTCCTCCAAAAACCCCCAAGCCTCACTAGTGTGGTTCCAAATGTGCTGGTGGGGGTAGGGGACAGAGTGCTAGTGGGCGCTGGTGCTGGGGCTGGGGAGAGGGTGCTGCTGGGTGGAAGGATGCTGGCTCAGGTGGCAGGGTGCTGGGGCAGGCAGGTGGCAGGGTGCTGGGGTCAGGGACATGGTCCTGCTGGGCACTAGGGTGACTGGCAGGGTGCTGGGACAAGGAACAGGGTGCTGCTGGGTGCTAGCATGGATGGCAGGGTGCTAGGGCCAGGGCCAGGGCGGTGCTGAGTCCTGGGGTGTGAGGCAAGGTGCTGGGGCCAGGGCAGTGCTAGGTTGGATGGCACGGCTGCCAAAGAGCGGGATAGGGATGGGGTGCAGGATCTGGGAGGGAGCTGGGGGGTGGAAGGGGACATGGTCTGGGTGGTAGGTAGGGTGCAGAAGCAGGCTGGATGTAGGGTGTCTGGCTACGAGGGAAGGTGTGAGGAGGGGACTTGGACCTCCCTGATCTGGCACCCTCTAGACCTGACTGGTCCCAGATGAGGAATTTTTGGACCAGGGGAGGTCATTTCAGGGCTCCTGGTTCTCTCTCTCTCCCCCCCCCCTTCCCACTAGGCTTCTTTGCACCTCTATCCCCTGCAACCGAACTAAGCTGCCCACCCCTGCTGGTTCCCTGCACTTCCCCCAAAACCATCCCTCACAATCCAAGGGAGTGCAGCACCAGTTCCCTGCAGCCCCTCACAGCCCAGCTGAGCTGCCCGTCTGTTCTGTATGCCCTCCCCCATCCACCTCAGCCCAGCTGAGCCCTGTTTCCCTGCACCTCCTCCAAGCCCCACAAAACTGCTCAGCCAAGAGCTGATTCCCTGCCCCTCCCTCCCCTTGAGTCTAGCCCCGGTTCCTGGCACCTCCCTCCTCCTGCAGTCAAACTGAGCTCACACACACACACACTCACTCACTCACTCACTCTCACTCTGCAACCCAGCTGAGCTCAATTTCCCTGCATCTTCCCCCAAACCATGTAGACATGCTGAGCCAGTGCTGATTCCCTGCCCCTGCCTTCCTCCCTCCCCTTGGCTGTGTCTACACTGGCACGATCTTGCGCAAAAATTTGCTGCCTGTCTACACTGGCCGTGTGTTCTTGCGCAAGTACACTAACGTTCTCATGTATGAAATCAGGGCTTCTTCCGCAAGAACTACGATGCTCCCACTCAGGAATAAGCCCTTTTGAGCAACTATTCTTGCGCAAGAGGCCAGTGTAGATAGGCAACATGAATTTCTTGAGCAAGAAAGCCCTATGGCTAAAATGGCCATCGGCACTTTCTTGGGCAAGAGTGTGTCCACACTGCCATAGATGCTCTTGTGCAAAAGCACAGCTCGCACATGGCAGTGTGGATGTGTTCTTGCACAAGAACACTTGCGCAAGATGTTCTTGCGCAAGAAACAACCAGTGTAGACATAGCCTAAGAGTTTCCTCACATGAGCAAAATGAATTTTGTGTTGTGCACCAGTATTGAGTTCATGTGGCTTGTTTGGATGTGCCACCCAAGATATTAATAAATATTTTTAAACCTCTACCTTTTCCCTCTGCTGCCATGTCTCCTCCTTGCTCCATCAGCTCCTTGTGCCTGCTGCCCCCACTCCTCACCCTCCTCTGCTGTCCTGACTCCTGCTCTTCTCACTGTCCTCAGCCCTCCTGCAACCTGCCCCCTCCACCAGCCCTTCTCTCCCTGTGCCCACTTCTCCAGTAGCCTCACTCTGATCATGTGAGCTACCCTCCTCATCCCCTCTTCTAACACCTCCCTACACACCTGCCCTGCATCTCTCCTCTGATGGTGGTCCCTCCACTGCAGGTGTCTGCCCTTCTGCTTCACCCCCAGAATCCATTGGCACCTGCACCTTCTCTTACCCCTACACCTTCCTGGTGCCTCCCCCTTCCCTCACTTCCCCTGCCCCTTTGCTCCATTTTTCCCTGATGCCCACCCCTCACCACCCTCTGCCCCCATTCCCCTCATGCCCCTGTGCCCTCTCACATGACTTGCTCCATCCCAGCCTTCCTCATGCCCACCCCTTCTTTCAAGCCTTCTCCCAGCATCTCCCCTCACCCCTCTAGCCCCCAATGCCCTTCCCTCTCCTCCCAGCATCACCCTGTCCCCCTCCCACTGACACCTCTCCCTCCTGCCCTTTTCCTCATTGTCTGCACTTGCCCCCTGCCATTTGTCTCTCCTCCACCCGTGTCCTTTTGGTGCCTTCCCCTTCCCCTCGGCCTCCGCACAAGCACCTTCCTCTCCCAGCCCTTCCCCTTCCCCTCTGCACAAGCCCCTTCCCATCCCTTCCCTCCCTCTCCCGTACCTTCTGCCTTCCACTTTGCGGGGCCGGAGTCTGTGCTCTGTCCCCGGACTCCGAACCCGCAACTCAGCCACGCGGCGCAACACAGCGCCCAGCAAGTTTAAAATCCCGGGCCATGATGTTACGTCACGTCCGGGCGTCTCCCCACCCACTGGTTTGAGCGCGCTGCGCAGGGCAGCAGCAGCCAGCAAGGGGGAGCTCAGAGAAGGTTGCGCACGGCGGGGACGGGGGAGAGAAGCTCTGGGGCCGGGGTGGGAGGACTCATGGGGGGTACGGGGTCGGGACCTGCTCTAGCTCCAAATATTGCTGGAGCATGGGCACCACGAGCCCACACAACTCGCCGCCCATGCCTCTGCTGGCTAGCCGGCTCTCTCTCTCTCTTTTTCAGAGGGGCCGGGGGAGCGCCCGCTCCTCGCGGAATCCCTCGTTTTGCTCCGCGGAACTCCAGGGTTCCTCGGAGCACCAATTGGGAAACACTGATCTAGTAGATGGCATACTTCCTTTTAAGGTACTATTAATGTCTTAGAAAGCCCACAGGCAACAATATGCTCTTAGCAGGGATGTGGACGGGTAACCAGCTAACCAGTACTGGGTAATGGTTAATGCTAAGGCTGTAAGTGACTAGTTGACTACCTGATAAGCAAATGATTATTGGGTAGTCAAGTAGGAACTTGACTAGTCACTTCCCCCCTGACCCTTGCTGCCTCTATCAGAGAGAGGCAGAAGAGGGGGGGACGAGCTGGTGCTGGGGGGAGCCGGCATAAAAGCCAATTACCCTCCCAGCACTGTCTCCACGGGGGGCAGGGGAAGCAGGGGCAGTGGGGGAAACGGCATGAGCTGGGATTGAAACAGTCCCACGTGTGCCGGTCCCACATCTGCTACTCTCCCTTTGGAATGCACAAGAGCCGCCTGAGAGGGTTCCGGCTGCCCCTCTCCCTTTGAAATGTACAGGAGCTGCCGTGGCTCTTGTACATTTGAAAGGGCGAGGTGCAGTGGGATAGCGAGCCCCTCCTTATCGACTAATAGTGTAGTCAATGGAAATTCCATCGACTACTCGATTAGCTGATTAATTGAAATTTAACATCCCTAGTTAATGCGGGCTGCGGGGTGGGAAGTAGCAGCAGCTGGTGGGTAGGGGACTGCTGGCTCCATTTAATCAGCTAACTGGTTAAACTTAACATTTAACTGGTTAACTAATTAAATGGGATTTTACATCTCTTAACTCCTTCTTGAAACTAAGATCTTAATTCCATTAGATCATGAAAGATCCCCTGGCACTCTGTAAGAGGAGGGAAATTTAACTCTGTATATTCTGGTTAAATACCTACTTGAGTAATTAAATTCTCCCTGCAGTTTCAGTTGCACTTTTTACTCCCTGCCCATCTTATTGTTTTGCAGAGTTAAATAGCTACTACACACTATCCCACAATTCATTCCCTATTGGAATGTGGTCCCGAGTTATAGCTGATAGGTGTGCATAGTGAGGCTTAATGTTTGCAAAATATTTTAAAGTAATATGTTACAATAATGCAAGTTATTACTTTTTATCAATTCAGGTGACCGGGTCATAGATGTAGGGTCAGAGTGGAGAACTTTCAGCAATGATAAAGCAACAAAAGACCCCTCTCGAGTTGGAGACACCCAGAATCCTCTCTTGAGTGATGGGGATTTGACTACTATGATTGGCAAGGTAACATTTTACAGTGTAAAATTTTATTAAACATTTGTTTGTCAAGTATAACAAGAAACCTATGCAGAGAATTGAATGCCATAAAAATAAAGTGTTGGTATAAACTGAATTAATCATAACTACTTGTTATGCTCCATATTTGGCAGCCTCCTCTTCTGTGTGGAGAAGGTAGCAAGAAGGCATACTGAACTAATTGAATTTTTATAAGTAAGAAATGAAGTTCATTGATAGTGTTTCCGGGGCTACTTACATTGCTTTTCCATTGCTGTTGCTAAGGAAAAAGCAGTTGGAAAAATGACTGCTGTGTAGTCTTAAGGAATCCTATGTAGATTTAGAATTGTAGATTCTCGCCCCCCCCCCCCCGCCCCCATTTGGAATACATTAGAAAATCCTGTAAATACATTGAGGCATCAAATAAATTCTGTATTCAAACTAAGCTGTTTCACAAGAAATTCTGTATGAAATGAATATTCACAACAGAGAAGAAAGATAACTGCATGCATTTTTATCAGGAATGCTATCTAATTATTTTTTGGTATAACTGTATTAAAAATACAGATTTGGAATTCTGTCCTAGTTCCCTAAATGTTCAGACAGCGTTTATTTTTGCAGTGTACATTATAGAGATGTAATAGTGTAATCAGTTAAATGATTAACCGATTATTGATTCATGCTATTGACTACATGCATTTCTCCCCACTTACTCCCCTGCCAGTACCTTTTTTTAGAGGGCTGGCCAGTAGCCTGGTTCAGTCCCAGCTGGCACCGAGTCCTAGGCGCTACTGACGCGAGCTGGAACTGAGCTGGGCTACCTGCCTGCCCAGCTCCTAATATATTTTTAATGCAGAGCCACAGTGGGGGTAGCTCTCGGGACCCAGTGCAAGCCGGGACTGAGTGCTTGCAGTACTAACCCTTATCGATTAGTCATGTAGTCGATAAAATGTTTGCCAACTATACGATTAAGGAATTTGCTTTTTAACATCCCTAGTACATTATTTTTGACTGGTTAAGTGTACTGTTTTCTTGCTGTTGTACCCATATAGGATTATAAAACTAGTTGGATGGAAATTTAGTACCAGTTTGACAAAATAGTGTGACCCATTTAGAAGTTGGGGTCTGTTTTGACACTGTAAAAAATCTTCCCTAGTTCATGACTTTAAAGAGCATTCTGCACTGTGAAATCTCATTTTACTTAATGAAAGGTTTCCCACTTTGTTGGTGCTGATTGACCTTCTAAACTAAAATTAATCTGTGATCTGTCTTCATCCAGTACTCTTAATACATTTCACCAGTTTCTAACTAGATTACTAGAACAATTAAAGTTTCAGTTCAAGATTGCTCATTTAAAAATAAAGTTTTGATCATGTGATGGGTGCACCTGTCTTACTAGAAAAGATGTTCCATACAAGGTTTAATTAGAGAAATAGTTGTCCATTTTTGATTGACAGGCAGCTGTGATTACTACTACTAAAGGAAACCTAATTTGTGATGATATAGTGAAAACTAACAACTTCTGTAGCTAAAGTTCGTCTCTTTAGAGACTACAAAATCTGAGTCCAATAGAGAAAGTTATTTATGGTTTCTTATCACAGGAGAAGGGTCTTCCAAAGGTCAGCTCAATGCTATAGACCAGGGGTGGAGAACCTTCAGCCCACAGACTGCATGCGCTTCATCAGGGTTAGCTGCTGGCGGGCTGCAAGGTGGTTTGTTTACTGAGTGTCCCCAGACACAGAGCCCTGCAGCTCCCAGTTGGCATGGTTCAACATTCCCAGCCAGTGGGAGTGGTAGCCTGGCCTGCAGGTTCCCCAACCCTGCTATAGAATCAAGAACACCTGGGAAGAGGGGTGGCTGGTTCACTACATTCTCCTGTATGGCTCATAATAGAAAATAGTCCTGCTTTGCGTGTGAAGTTGCCTCAGATGTTTGAGTTGCAGAGGTTTCTCAACTGACTCCTAAATTCCCAAAGTCTGAAATAACCAAGTTTCTTCTTGCACATGAAGCTAAAATTTCTATTTTTTATTTCTGCCACGTTGTGGATAGAGAACACTTACATTCTTGTAAGTGATGAGTTTTGCTTAAGCACTCAAAAACATCTGTAAGCACATTCAGTTGTGTGCAATGAATTATTCAATGATGTCAGCAAGGGAAGATTGCTGCCCATCAATATTCTCTCTAATTGTTTCCATCCGTGTGCAGAATAAATGCTTTTCTGTGCACCAAGGCACGTCCAAATGTGCACCACTTGTATAAACAAAAATTAGCTGTGGGTACTCTGCTAATCAGCTGGGTGGCATTTCAGTCTCTCCTGAGTGGCTGCTACAAGTGCTCAGCTTACAGGGAATGCTGCTGATCATTCAGGAAAACCTGTATTTATCTCCATAATTTAAGAAATTGTTAGTTCTTTACTTTGGGAGCCATCTCATTCCAGTTTGAAAGGAGTTAATAGTGAAAGGGACTCATCACACAGACATACAAAGTCAAGAATTTATTGAATGCTCTGCAATGAAGTTTACTTATACTAGCTGGTTTTCAGGTGTTTTCTTAGTAATTAGAGCTTGGCAGTTTGACACAGAGCAGACAAGAGGAGGTGCAGTAGGTGCAACATTTTGGAATTGTGCAACCAAATCACTGTTCTTCCCTGATATTCTGTAGTATCTGTGCACGTTGAAATTTATCGCTCCCGTTGAAGGTGGAAAGTTTGACTGCTTCTTGAAATGTCCCCAATAAGTATTCTCCTCTTATGTACCCAGGCATAACTCCAATAAAGAGCAGAGATGCTTCCAAGAGAGTCATTCAACATAAGCTGTGTGGCACCAGAGATATTGATTATCTCAAGACAAATTATGAAGTAGTCATATTTCTTGTGTTTAAAAGGCAACTGTTCTTGGACATCTTCAGCCATGTAATTTAATCTGGCATGGCAGTGTTTGCATTTCCACCTTTGCTTTAAGTCCTTAAATTTTTGAAACCATCTGTATTGGGCAGGAATAAGATTTTTCACATTGGAAGCACCTTACACTTGTATAAATTGTAGAGACATGGGGGGAGGGGAATGCAGGCAGGGAGTTTGATATTATCAATTTGAGTAATCAAGTCTTGTTAAGAAAAAATTAAGACTTCACAATTTTTCTTGGGGTGAGGATGGGAATCAGGTTTTTTTCAAACATAGCTCTTTGGTTTCTGAATATGGGCAACAATGTCCTAATCTAAGCAAGCAGCATACCAAGTGTACTACAGTTTGGTTTTGGATCATTGTAAATTGATAGAGCATTTGACTGAGTTTCCAGACTTTTCATGTTAAGGTGGTGCAAGTTGTTCCAATGATGGCTATCAAAAACCTTCATCTTTCCAAATCACCGTGCGTCCAAAAATTATCTGCAGACCAGATTGAATGACACTCCAGCATTAGTTGTGTGATGCTTAGTGGTGGCCTTGGGCTTTAGCAATTGTAATGGACACACCTAGTGTTCCAGTTCAGTTCAGGCCCGTGTGTTCATTGTACATAACGGAGTTTTGTGTAAGGGATCTGGGCATGTTTACAAAGGTTTAGGTTTTAATAATGCTTTATTAGCAGAGGCTCTAGCACCCTGTACAGTGAACCAGTGAGGTTGTCGACCTTTGACATAAGTTTATTTTAAAGGGACAAATTACATTTTGTCCTGTATCTGTATTTTCTTTTAGATTGAGAAATTCTTGCTAGGTCTCTTGATAACTCTCTCCCAAATCTTGATCGTTTCTCTCCTCTCCCCCCCCCCCCGGAATGGATTTAGTTTTTGTAATCGCTTGTGTGGAGTTCTGGTTAGGGATGTAAACGAGTAGTCAAGTATATGATTAACCGATAAGACTAGGTTTATTGGTTAATCTTCTCAACTACTTGTGTTTTCTCATCCCCTTGTATCAGAGGCAGCAAGGTGGGGGGAGCAGGAGCCAGTTTAAAAGCCAGGTCCCCCAGCACCAGCTCCGTGGTGCCACCTGCCCTCTACCTGCTGCTGCCTCTATCCGTGGGGGTGGGGGGAGCTGAGCTCCCTGCAGACAGAGACTGCTCCCCATCCCCTGTCTGTGGCAAACCTGGGCCTGCCACAGAGGCTGCTTCATGGAAACTTCCTCCCTCCAACTCCCTACGAACAGGGGCTGCTGCTGTATCAGAAGCAGCAGTGTGGGGTGGCAGGCAGCTGGTCTGTGCAGGAAGCTGGTTTTTAAACTGGCTCCCCTCGTGGACTGGCTCCTGCCAGTAGCATGGGATGACAGGGGGCCCCCTGGGAATGGGGCCGGTTTGCATTGGCTGCTGACCCTGCCCCCATGGACTATAGAATAGTTGAGTAACCGATAATTTATGTGCTTAACTAATCTGTTACTTGAATCTGTAACATCCCTAGTTCTGGTAGTGTGGATATTACACATGCAATTTGGAATGCTACGTGATTTTTAGATTTTCACTTGTATATTTGTGTAATTTTTTCCAACCAAAAGACATGAATTAAAATTTTATAAACCTGAAAATTTGTTCTTGAAATATTAAATAAAACCATACTTTTTCAGGGCACAGGTGCAGCAAGTTTTGATGAATTTGGAAATTCAAAGTACCAGAATCGCAGGACCATGAGCAGCTCTGATCGAGCAATGATGAATGCTTTTAGAGAAATTACTAACATGGCAGACAGAATCAACCTTCCCAGAAATATAGTTGTAAGTTCGCGTCTACCTCTCTTAAATTGTTCTGGCATTGACTTAGTTAGCATAATATAATGAGCACATGAATTTTTGATATTGCTGCTAATTAAATGGCCTAGAGTTAATTAAATTTAGTCTTCTTGCTTTGAAGGATCGAACAAATAATTTATTCAAGCAAGTGTATGAGCAGAAGAGCCTAAAGGGAAGAAGTAATGATGCCATTGCTTCTGCTTGTCTCTATATAGCCTGTAGACAAGAGGGCGCGTTCCTAGAACATTTAAAGGTAAGTTTCAGATGTATAGATTAAATATCAAAATAAATATCTTTAGCTAGTATTATAGCAGTATGTTGGCAGTCTCCAGAAATGGGCTATAGTGAAGAAGGTAATTTCAGCAGCAGGCTATGTTTGATTTGCCTATTTTAATCACTTAATAGTACTAATTAGGATTTTTCTATATGCAGCCCATTTTTTCAAATGGACTATTGGGCTTAACCATTTTGGGATTTAATTGTATTAAGGATATTCCTGCGTTACTATATAAAAATGATTCAGATTGTGACATCTGAATACCACTAGTGCTGTCCAAAAGGTATTGCCTTGATGGTCTGAGCATTGCAGGGATTGTTCCATCTAAATTTGAACCAAATATTTTGATAAGCATGATAAATATTTTTCTTCTGGTTTTAATGGAAGTTTTTTTAATGGAAGTTTTTTTTGTGTATCATTTTCCTTTCATAAGAGTCAGACTCAGTGGTCATCTATAGAAGTTAGAACTGGATTTGCACATTATAAAATTAATTGTTTATGGTGGTCTGCTTTGTGACAATTTGTTTTATAGAGGGACTGAAAAATACCACTGAGGGAGAAATGTACTTGCTTCAGTTGGAAAACAGATATAGCAAGCTTACAGTTTAATGCTTTCTCTGTTTAGAAATATGTGCCGTGTCCAGGATTTCAAAGAAAGAAATAGGTCGGTGTTTTAAGCTTATTTTGAAGGCTCTGGAAACCAGTGTGGATTTGATCACAACTGGAGATTTCATGTCAAGATTTTGTTCAAATCTGGGTCTTCCTAAACAAGTACAGATGGCAGCAACGCACATAGCACGTAAAGCTGTGGAGTTAGACTTGGTTCCTGGGAGGAGTCCGATCTCTGTAGCAGCTGCAGCTATTTATATGGCATCACAAGCCTCAGCAGAGAAAAGGACCCAAAAAGGTAAAATCTTCACAGTCCATCTTTCGTACATTTCCTGTTTTGAAATAATGGATAAATTTAGTTAATGCAAAAAAAAAAAAAAAAAAATTCTGTTTCACTGAAGTCTACAAGAGCTTCATAAGTCACCAGTTCATGTGTGGACAATGAGACCCACAATAACTGGCATTTTCTCTTTATAAAAAAAAACTTTTCCTGTGGGATGACAGTGACACCCTCATGTCACTCTGCATCCCCAGGAGCCCTGACCATGTGATTGCTCTGTGAAATGGCAGTGGCTCCATCTCTGTGTGCCCCCTGGACCAGCATCTGCCTACCTCTGGGCCCTGCCCCGCCCATGCACCTGCCACGTGACTTTGCTCTGTGCAGCCCAGGCTCAGGCACGCTGTCCTGGGCCTGCCACAAGCTGGGCAGGTCTTGCGCCTGGGCTACTTCTGCAGCTCTCCGGAGTGGCTGCTCTAGGCTCCCTGGGCTCACCACGGAGCAAAGCTGCCCCAACAAGCCCATGCAGAAAGGCTGGGCTAGGGGTGGGCTGTGGCTCCTGCTGTGGTGGCCAGGTGGTGCCCCTGAGGGTGAGGGGAGGAGGGGCACACAGCTGGCTTAATTTGTGGGAGGAGGCATGGTGTGTGAAGGGAGGGAGAAAGGGTGTATGTGGGGCTGGGTGGTGTGGTAAGGGGGAATAGTGGGGGTAAGAGGGATATAGGACTGCAGGTGAGGGATGGACAGTGTGAGGGAATAAAGGGGGAGGGGGTTAGGGAAGGATGGGGGTGTAGGAATGAAGGGGGGTAGGGATAGGCAGTGTGGGGTGAGGGAGGATGGTGAGCACAGGAATTGGAGGGATCAAATTTGAAGTACAGTTTGTGAGCTGGTGGGGAAGCCAGGGCTGACCTGGCCTCAGCCCTGCCCAATGGCTGGGGGGTCGGGGGGCAGGGGTGGAAGGCCAGGGCTGCCTACACCCAGAGACAGGGGTTGGCAAGCGTAGCGAGCAGGGGGCACTATCCCCCCCCCTAGTTCTCAAAGCTTGACATCTAAAAGTTACACAGCAGTGCGCCACAAATTGACTTTCAGGTTGTGTGGCTTAGTAATTGTGGAACCAGAGTCTAGCCTTGACTATTCACTGTTACCTGTGAAGATGGCACAGTGAAACTGTACGAGAGGACAACTGACTTGAGGTTATGAAATATCTTTAGATTTTGAATATTTCTAATTTACAATTAACCATTAGGTGTAATAAAACTGGGGTTGCAGGCATTAATGGGTTGTAGATAGCTTTGTTCTTGCCCTGAAACTTTTCATCCCACCCTTCATGCCTGCAAATCTTTCTTCAGCTGTGCAGTAGTCCCCGTATCTACCACTGCCTACATTCTGGCTCTGTACTGTGCCGTCATCTCTCACCTTGACTTACCCAACTTGTAGTGATCTTTTCAGACTCTTTAGAATGCAGTTTGCTTGTCTTCGATATATACACAAACGAATTTCATTCCTCTGTATTCCCCTAAGATCTTCAAACAATTCCACAGGCCTTCATTCACTTCATGATCAAGTTCAAAATGACCATCCTTGTTTTTAAATCATACGTGAACTAGTTCCTGCTTCTCAAATGGTTTCCTTCCCTTACTTCCTCTGCTTGTCTTAACAGTAGCTGAGCTTCTATAAGTTCCTCTGTTGGTGAACTATTTCTCCTTGAATCTTTTACAATCATTGCAGACTTAAACCAAAGAAGTGTTTTCTTCCTTTACCTTCATTTACTTTTGGTATTTAACTCTTAATTGTGGTTCTGATTAAATGCAGAACTTTAACTTGAACAAAATGGCTTACATGTTTGAGTGAAACTAAGCAAGAGACAAAATGGTTATTCCATGCTTAATTTGTATCTCTTCATCTTCCTAGAAATAGGAGATATTGCTGGTGTTGCTGATGTTACAATCCGACAGTCTTACAGACTTATCTATCCGCGAGCTCCAGATCTCTTCCCAGCAGACTTCAAATTTGACACCCCTGTGGACAAACTACCCCAGCTGTAAAATTGCTAAGGTTACATTTAATTTCTAAAGAACATTTGATTTTTGCCTAAAATAAAGGATATACAAAATGTTGCTACTGAGCCTTGATATTGTGGAACTGGAGGAGGATATGAAAATCAAACTGCTGGAATACAGCACACATTCCAAGGATTAACAATAATTGTGGCATTTTGTATGTATATATTAGTGGAAGTAAATATTTAATAACTGGAACAAGTTAAATTTCATATTATATGTTAGATTTCTTTTGTAGAGAATCTAGTAAAATGTATTTTGGAAAACGATTTAAATTATGTAATTCCCCAATAAAACTTTTCCAAAAACATTTACCGACTTGCATATTTCACTAGAATGTTATATATGGCTCCAAATAGAAGATTGAATGTAATCTGGCAGATCTCCATACTAATATGGATCCTGTCACAAGGATACTTTCTCTCACACATGCTTTCTTGGCAACTTTTAATCTCTAGTGTAGTTATAATATTTATAGTTAGCTGCAGTTTACAGTATGGTAGATTTAACCCAAGAGCAAACAGTTGCCCAAAAGCAGCTTGAATATTTGCACAACTGCTGCTGAAGGTTTCTGAACTGTTTATGAAAAGATTAGTCATTGTTGGCACAGCCTCCTTGACTCTCATTGAGGTCTCACCCTCTCTGTGAATTTCACTTAAGTTTTTTAGTTGCTTCATAGTTATTTCAGTTCTTGGCAACTTTGACATCTGGCATTCTACCAAAGATGATAAAAGTATTTCAAATACTGATACTGTCCTATCACTTTATATTAAATTTGTCTGTCTAATAGTTAAGCTTTTGGCATTGATGCATTCTAAATTAGCACTTAGTATTTGAAATGATAGTCCAGGTGCTGAGGAGTTAAAAGCCAAAAGTTGTTTCCCTTCCCCAGACTAATAGCTTCCAAAAGTGGATGCCTCTTGACAGTGTCGCTTTGTGTTCAAAGCAACAAATGTACTTCTGGTTTCTGAGCTAATTTTGCATCACAGGTGCAAGATTTACTTTAATTATCAAAATGAACAGCTGAAGGGGTCAGGCTGTTACACATCTGGTCCTAATCCATCCAAAAAAGGGCTCTGTGCCCAGTGCTAACATTACTAATTGTCAATAGTGCTGACTGTTTTCTTGCTGCTTCAATTTTAATCCCTCACTGAAGGCTATTGAAATATGACAGCTCCTAAGTTTTTCCTGTGAAACACTACAGTACTACTTCTCATGCCATTGAAGTCCTGACTAAAATTGATTAAGGTCCCAGTATCTACACCTTGGGTAAGCTGCATTCAAGTTTCATAAATTCTCCCTTGATTGTCAATAGGCTTGGATAGTCTTCCCCTAAACTGTTACAGTTCCATTGCCTGTGAGGGAAAAACATGGCCTTTCAGTTGAAGGTCTTACCATGTTGATTTGTGTTGTGCACTAAGGTAACCTTAGTATGTATTGTGTTTAAGTTGAAATATTACATGTACCATAATTTATTTATTCTTTATAATTTTTGGAACCCTTGAGGACTGAAGGTAACTAAGGGGGCAAGCATTTTCAAGCTGAAAGTACTGTATGGGCTTTCACCCTCAAATTTTGGTTTCAGACCCAAACAAGAATTTTTTCATAATTTATGAAAAAGGAAAATTTGTCCCACAAGCACTGACTTGAGGGTGTGACATTCTGGTGGAGCCCAGAGAAGAAAAGTAGGAGCCTACTTTGAAGATTGCTGTAATAGCAGCTAGGCAACCCTTCCACCCACTTACAGGCACATAGGAAGTGGAATGGTGGAGCAGTTTGAAGGGGGCTGAGCTAAGGGAATGTACCAAGGGAGGCTTGCCATACTTAGTGACACATGTATTTCCTCAGCTCTAGAAGGCAGAGGACAAGCGGCATGGCTGATCAAAACCTTAATGTGAATTTTGCTTGAGTAAGTCTACCTGAAGCAAGTGGTTATATTGCTTTTTACATTTCAAACTTAGCCTGTGTATATGCCCACTTAATTAAATCTAGTGCTAACATTCCTCTTATCCCCTTTGCCCTTTCATATACAGCAAAGCACACAGGAGGGGAATTTATTCCAGACAAAAGCTTTTAATTTTTCTGAAACAAAGGATAATGCTTAGTTATTCCACTAAAATTCCTCTTAGTAATTATTTTCTAGCCTGAGAGATCACAGGTGCTGCCAAAGAATAATTTTTCTTAAGGTAAGAGGTACTTAACATGTTGTAGAAGTAATTATACAGAAAACAGCAACAGTAACTGGATGGTAATCTTGACAAGTTCCTTCCCTCTTCTAAGGTGCTGAATTTAGCTGTCCAGGGGAACTTCTTTGGGAGAGAGATCATTCAAGGGCCCCAGGCACAGTGTGTACAAACTAAGGCTGAAGCAAGAGCATCACTTGGAGAGGAAAGCAGCAGATAAAGGACTTTTTTTTTTTAAAGCCTTGAAGCCCCTTGATACCTCCTCCCCTAACAAGACTCAGGGGAAGAGTATTTTCATTCCACTTTGCCCTGTTAGTAATTCATAGGTTCCTTTCAAAGAGTTTCCAAATTGTGTATATTAGTTTTAACTTGGGTCCTAATTTTCACTGATAGCTTTCAAGTTTTATTCATAACCATGCATATCATATCTTGTTGCTATTTTGACTTGACTTTTAGATCAAGACTTTTTTTAAAGAGCACCTGTCCTGAATGGTGCTGCTGTAATTCAAAATGCATGTTACCAGCCTGTAATTTTGGGTGCAATTACAATTAGCTTTTTATATACTAGTTGAGAAACATTGCTGTCTGGTACTCAGCAATATATACTTTCACAAGAACTTGTAAGGTGACACATGCTGGTGAGAACATTCCCAGATGTTTTATGGATGGTGGTGCCAGTTAAATATAAAAATACTGCTTCTCCCCTACCATTTCTCACAGAATAAGGAAAATGAGAGCTTTAGTCATAAGGATAACCTACTCTGGTCCCCTTGGGGTGCTCTCTTTGGAATGGAGAGGAGCTATTTAGGTTCAGCAGGTAGCCCATGCTTAGACTCATGGTCCACCTTGTAGAGCAATAGCAAGGGAGGCACCTGTTCAGGAAAGAATGAAAGAGCATGCATCATCAGCCCAGTTAACAAAGGGGCAGAGTCCCTCAACTGCACTACCAAGGACCTGGAGAATTAAAGGCATCTTTTCCATAAACCCCTATAAACAGGATAGGTATGTCTACACAGCAGTGTTATTTCAGAAAAACTGACATTCCAAAATAACATAGTCCACATCTCCACAATAAGCAGTTATTTCAACAATGTCAAAACAATGTTGAGCTGGAGGACTTCTTACTGACTTCTGTAACCTAATTTACAAGGAACTAGCTGGAGTTACCTGGGAAACTGGAGGAACAAAATGTAGAAAAACAGTAGTCCATTATTTTTTTTGAATGGTAGAGAAGTTGCACTGATTTCTATAGAGATTAAAATATAGGTCTGCATTATCCCCAGAAAGGGGGTGGGGGCTTGTGACCCAGGGTGGAGGGGAGGTTACACACTAGAGGGGAGCCCCAGCTCATGCCCAGGGCTGCAGGGCAGGTGTCTGAGCTGGTGTGTGTTTGGGGCAGGGCACTGAATGTGGGGCGAGAGAAGAAGAAAGGGTTGCTTATGTAACCTTGCAGGCAGGAGGGGGCAAGTCCAGGACAGCACTGGGGGCTGCAGGCAGTGAGCACAGGACCTAGTGTGGGCAGGGCAGCCCCTGCAGTGCAGTGCTGCAGGTTACTTTGATTTTTACAGCTTGAGCTCAGGCTGATCAGGTCCAAAAGTACCTTAAAACCTTCTCCTGGATGAAAGGTTATCCCATGCAAAGTTTGGTTGCAGTAGCTCTTAGTGTCCAAGTTATTAGCGCACAAACTTACATTCTCCTTTATATATTAGATAAAGGAAGTCATAGGAATAGTGCTCTTCCTTGGACTTCCTGCTGTATAGACAGCACCAAAAGCTGAAATAAGCTATTTTAGCTTAAGCTATGCAACTACAGCTACATCAATGGTGTAACTTATTTCGGCTTTAGCTCTGCTGTATAGACTGAGCAATACCCACTCCCCTTCATAGTAATTAAAATGTAAGTAAAAAGTTTGGCTGTGCTTAATCAGGCCAATAGCTAATCCAATCTAAAGGAGGGAGGATAGCATATAAAGTTTAAAAATTGAGCTATGGTAAAGGGAGCTCTTACTCAGGACCACATACCAATGTAAAGTAAGCAGCTGTTAGTGATAAACCTTAGAACAAAACAAAGTTTTTTGGTATAAGTAGCCTCTTCCATAGGGTGGTTAAATATCATATTCAGAAAAGGATCTTGGGGGATGAAGTGAAATATGTACATCACTACACAATAGTCAATCAGTAAAATTTGGGACACAGGTTACAAACTATTAACTTTAATTTGTGATATTGACTGCAAAACACTTAGAATGACATTGTTAAAGGCACATTTCATTTTAATGCATAGTGTACCATTCTAAAATATCCTAAGTTTCCTTACAAAGTGCTTGAGCAGTCTTACAGATAAAGTATAGCAAAATATATTTACAATCTAGAGTTTAAAATCGTAATTTGCCTAAAATAATTTTTAAAAAACTACAGAGATAAAATTAGTGCTTTCTTTCAGCTTAACTGTGTGAACATACCCTGCCCTAATTTTTTTTAGTGATTTACTCATGAAAAATAATTCTGTACAAGATGTAGTTACAAAAAGGTATTTCTCAGGGTGCTTTAAAAATGCTAAGCATCCTCTTAGATATTTTAAAATATATATATATTTGGGAACCCAAAAGGGTAAACAAGACTGTACCTCAAAAGTATTTAGTGTTCAAATTTTAAGCTTGTCCCCCGCTTCAAAAGTATTTAGTGTTCAAATTTTAAGCTTGTTTTTTCCCCTGCTTCAAAGATAATCTTGAAACAAGTTATTGAAGTGTTCCCACTTTAAGACCTTTATTTAATAAGCCAAAAACATGATTTCTGTATTCTGTCCTGTTGCCCTTACTCCCTTTTGTCTAAAAAAAGAAACTTATACATTATTCAGGTCTATTAGCCCATTTTCTTCCCCAAGACTGCTGGTGTTTTAACCAGCAGTAATTTACTTACAAAACAGTCACTTTGCAAAAGTATTTTCACCACTCCATTCTTTAAAGATCAACATGGTTTAAGTGTTTCTCTATTTTATTTGGAATGTTTAATTCCAGGATTTGCACTAATTTGACTTTGGATTCTTAAGAATCTTTGCCAACAGTTAGCTCTCCATGGGCTAGGAAGAAACTACAAGACTAAGCACACGATCAAATATAAATATTAGTAAGTTAAACTGGAAACTTGTTTTCCAAGAGTGGCTGTTTGCCTACAGAACCATGACAGCCAAAAATAGGTCTATGAAAGAGTTTAAAAGCGCACACAGTATCCGGTCTAAACTACTTGACTTTTGAGGTACAGTTTAGTGTTGAGGTTTATAAAATATACACTTATCAAAAATATTTATACATTCTGTTACAACATATTGCTTTTACCCTTAGGAATTGCCAATCTAAGTTCTGGAATTCAATGGCCCAAAATGAATACAATGTTTGTCAGTTAAACCAGTTCTATGATGTGTTCACATGGCCACTGTGCAAAATTAATGAAGTGGTACAATTAAATGACATGCCTGAAACTAAATGTTTTACAAGTTCCAAATATACATGTTCACACCATGTATACAATGACAATCTTTGTTTTCTACAGATATGGTATACATCAGACAGGATGAGCTCTAGATAACTAAATACGGTATGATTAACTTAATTTGTCCACTCAATTAGTATGAGAAGGCTTGGATTTCCAGAATATAGAAGTAGATGGAGTTGGGGACAAAACTATTCATGATTAACCCTGAACTGACATTGTTCATATCTTCAGTTTTTTTTAAATTAAGCCATGTGTAAAGGCAAAAACTGTTTGGCAAGTGGCTTTGGTAAACTTTCAGGACCTGTCTGTTTTTATGGAAGCACTTTTACTGATATCTTCCAAAGGCAAGGCATTTAACACATTTTTTTTCTAATAAATACCATAGAAAAATGTACAAAAGGCATCTGTACTTAATTTCCATTTTAAAACAAGCTGAAAGTGTGCATAAGCCTAAAATTTTGGACATTACAGTATATTTAAAACTGACCATTTGCCTTCTCCAGAGAATCATTCTGCATGAATGGCAATAGCACCCCCAAACTTCTATTTTAACTGAATAAAGGTAAAGGGTTATCAATCTAGCTCAATCTGTTCCCCCCCATCACTTAAGGCATGCATTTTACAATGTTATCTGCTGTAGAAAAGTAAAAGTTACAGTACAGATCCAAGTGTGCCCATGTGAGAGAGCTTAATGTGGCCTGTATTCACCAACTCAGCTTAAACTCCACAGAACTGCTTTCCAGTGCTCAGTTAAAAGTATGACAAGGCAGCCACTCTTAAGAGTATTAAAAACAGTACTTCAAAGAATCTTCATATGATTAAAAATCAGAAGCGACAGGTGGCACCGAGCAAATGGAGGGCCAGTATTCTTCTGAGAGGTGTTCTCTTGAGCCAGTTATCTATGATTTCACAGTGTCTAGAAATTAACACCAATCAGCAATGTAATCAAAATCTCTGAATGTTTCCTGCTCTTCTTCTGAAAGTATCCTTGGTTCCCGGGGTGGAGTGAGAATTGGTGCTTCTGAGGTAAATTCATCATCAAAATTACTAACATCTTCTCTTCCTCTAATGGTGGGTACAAAAGGGGGCTTCACTTTCTTAGCCAGCAAGGCATTCCAGTCTATTAGCTGTAAAACAATCAATTGTTCATTAGTTTCCTGCCTCTGAGGATTAATTTTATTTTATTTTTATTTATTTATTTATTTTTTTTACACAAACTACAGTAGCTTGCACTTACCCGAAAGAAGTGATGCTTTTTCACATCCTCAGCATCTTTCTCACCAGCTCCAAGTCGCCGCTCTGGATTTCTTCGCAGCAGCTAACAAAACATTTAAAGATCTTAGCATTCAAAATTTGGGGGAAATAAATATAGAATACAGGTAGCTGGTGCTACAGATCAAAGGAGCAATGAGATTTACCAGAAAAGCAGCATTTACACACTCTTATACCAGAAGAAATGTGCTGCCCATGGAGAAGAGGCAAAGGCAAATTCTCTAAAACTGTGCTTAATTTCTTTAATTGTAAGATTTCTATACGCGCGTCATCTTTTTCCTCATTTAACCTGGGAGAAAATGGTTCCTTACAGCGTCCATATTTCTACACCTGCCTATGCCTCATTTCCATCTTTCAAAGAAGACGAAAACTGCTTAATGCTTTGCCACAGGAAGACATTTCAGGGAAATGTGAGCTATTTCCAGTCTCTGCAGACTCTAGAAACTAAATTCTGATCTTCATATAGAAGCATCAGAGGGGTAGCCAAGTTAGTCAACAGGAAAAAACTTTGAAGTGCTACTAGACTATTTAAGACTAACAAAACATGGAGAGGGTGGTATGAGCTTTCATGGAATATTAGGTTGCATTAAGAGGAGCACTGCCAGCAGGTCTACAGAAGCGATTATTCCTCTTTATTCGGCTCTGGTGAGGCCACATCTGGAGTATTGCGACCAGTTCTGGGCCCCCAGCTATAGAAAGGATGTGGACACACTGAAGAGGGTCCAGCAGAGGGCAACTAAAATGATTAGGGGGCTGGAGCACATCACATATGAGGGATTTGGTCTTATTTAGTCTGTAGAAAAGAAGAATAAGGGGGATTTGATAGCAGCCTTCAACTTCTGGAAAACAGGTTCCAGAGAGGATGGAGAGGCTGTTCAGTAGTGACAGACAGTAGAACAAGTAGCAATGGTCTCACATTACAGTGGAGGAGGTTTAGGTTGGATATTAGGAAAAACTATTTCACTAAGAGGGTGGTGAAGCACTGGAATGGGTTACCTAGGGCGGTGGCAGAATCTCCTTTCCTAGGGGTTTTTAAGTCTCAGCTTGACAAGGCCCTGGCTGAATTGTTTTAGTTGAGATTGGTCCTGCTTTGGGCAGGGGGCTGAACTCGATGACCTCCTGAGGTCACTTCTAGCCCTAGGATTTTTATGATTGTGTTAGCAACTAGTCAACTATCCGATAAGCCAGTGGTGTCCAACCTTTTTAACCACAAGATCACTTTTTCAATTTAAGTGCAATGTAAGATCTACCTTCGCCCTGCTTCCTTCCTGACCCTTCTCTGAGGCCCTGCCCTTGCTCCACCCCTTCTCCCAGGCCTCCCTCTGTTCACTCCACCCCCCCTTCCTCCCCAAACCTCATTCACCAGGCTGAGGTAGGTGGTCAGGGTACTGTCTGGTCTTGGGCTAAAGGGTTCAGAATGTGGGTGGGGCTCTGGGCTTAGCCCCAGATAGGAGTTTGGGGGCCAGTAGGGGGTTCAGGGTGTAAGCTCTGGGAAGGAGGTTGGGTGCAGGGCTGGGACAGGGATTCAGGATGCAGGCTCTGGCTGGGCACCACTTAACTGAGATGGCTTTTGAGTGGTGGAGCAGTGGGGTTAAGATAGACTTTCTCCTGCGCTAGCCCTGCACCACTCCTGAAAGCAGCTGGCACGTACAGCAATGGCTCCATGGTGCCATGTGCTGCCCCTCATCTGCAGGCACTGAGCCCACAGCTGCTACTGGCCACAGTTCCCCATTGCTGATCAATGGGAGCTCCAGGAGCAGTGTCTACAGGCAAGGACAGCATGTAGAGACCCCTCTGCTCTGCCTCTCTCATGGGCTGGAGGGACATGCCAGCCACTTCACTATGGCAATTGCTGCTCCTGGATAGTTACTCCAGCATGACAGGTTAGACATTTTAGACCTTACTACTCAAAGAATTAAAAGTAAGTGTAAGATGAAAATTATGAAATGCACAGACTAGTTAAAACCCAAAATAACCCCCTTTGCAAGCAGTAAAAGTAGTAACAACCCCCCCCCCCAGTGTATGTTGGGTTGGGAGATGAGGGGAAAGGACAGGGTGTGAGTGACAAGAGATTTGCATTGCCAAGCTCCCTCCATCCCCTTTGTTCTGTGTGGAGGTAGGATACAAGAGTGAGGGGAAAAAGGACACCCAGCTGTCAGTGCTCTCCCCGCCCCATACCCTGCACAGCAAGCAGGAAGCTCCCAGGGGGGCAGCTCTAGGACAGAGAGCAGGAGCAGCATGACAGTGCATGGAGGGACAACTGAAGTGCCAGTGCTTGAAAGCTTCCTGGCCAAACCAGTCAGGATCACCTCTCAGAGGCTCCAAGATCTACTAGCAGTTCCCGATCTACTGGTTGGTGACCACTGCGATAAGCAAATGCCTATCAGAAAGAGGCATGGGGGGTGGGAAGCAGGAGCCAGTGCTGGGGGGAAACTGGTTTTAAGCTGGTTTCATTTCATAATGTTAAGTCCCCCCAGCAGGGAAATGGCACGAGTGGGACCTGCTTCAGTCCCTGCTCACACCATTCCCACTACAGGCGCTTCTGCTTTTTTTTAAATGTACAAGCCCTCTAGAGCTCTTGTACATTAAAAAAAAAAAATCCGAGTGTGTGTCTCCTCCACTTGTGTTGGCCCCTGACTGAGTTTTCTGTGGGTCAGTGGCCCCTGACCCAAAAGATTTCCCACCCTGAAAGAACCTCTAACTTTTATCAAAGAAACAGTGAAGACGTAATTTGATTATTGTTGAAATACCTGGGGGCTCGGTGCCTTTGTCTACTGGCTATCCTCTGGAACAAAAGCTACACAAATTCAAAATTTGAAATAAGGAACAATTTCTTAAGTAGCAAAGGTAATTGGCCATTTGAAAAATTACAAAGGAAAATGCTAGATTCTCCATTTGCTTTCAGAAAGACCTGAATATATGCACTAGTTCAACTAGAAGTTACTAAGCTTGACACAGGAAGTCTTAGGAGAAATTCTATGGCCTGTGTGTTATGTGGGAGGTCAGACTAAATTATCACAATGGTCCTTCCTGGCTTTAAAGTCTATGAAGCATTGGAAACGGCTTTGATGTATTTTATTGTTCTAGTATTGCAGGAGAGTATCAAAGGCTCCTGGAAATAGCACTGTCTAGTTTAGACAGAAGGAATGAAGTACCCAACTTCAGCTTGAAAGATTTTGTAATGCCATTTCAAATAGTGCAGTCTTCCTTTACTCTTAATATGAGATTACTACATTTAAACTGACCCCATTTAGATAGATTTAAATATAGATGTCAATAGTTTTAGGTTTAGTCGCTCTGTACAGTATGCTTTATCCAGCTAGGGTTGCCAGGTGTCTGGTATTTCCTGTTTCCCTCGGATGGAAGCCCGGCGAGGACAATTTTCCCCTGCCACATCTGGTGGGGGCAGGGGCTTGAGGAGCGCATTGAAAAGCGCAGCGCCTTTTTTTGCTTAACAATTTTGGTCTCCCCCTTTTTTTCCCTCTCAACAGAATTTTTCCCGTTTTTTTGGGGGGGGGGGGGGGGAGGGTGTTTTGGTATTTTTTGTTAAACCATCTAGCAACCCTATATCCAGCACTTAAAATGTTTCAAGTGTAACATTTAAAGGAACAAAGCTCAGTAATGACATTTCAACAGATAAGTGACAGTTGCTTTTCATTTGCTGTATAGAATTTCTTTCCTTCAGTATCAAGATTAACTATTTGTAAGCAAAGTTATTTTCTGTACCATCCCCCCAAAGAGTAAAATAATTCAGCATTTCAGAAGGAAGATAAATTAAATAACCCAGTTCATGGGGCGGGGGGTTAAATCTAATGACCTAGGCTGTTTGAAACACAAAACAATGCAATCTTAAGTTTCAAATTGTAGCAGGCTTTAGTCCAGGCCCAGGAAAAATACGGCCTGTGGACGCTGTGGGGAGCCCCAGGCAGGCTCCCCACTTGCCTCACCCCACCCACATGGAGCTCAAATGTGGCTGCAGGGCGGTTTTTCTTTAAAAACTGTGTCCCCCAAGAGGAGGGGGGAAAAGCTTTAGGAGCTGCTCCCGCCCCCAGCACAATCCCATTGGCCGGTTTCTGGCCAGAAACCAGCCAATGGAAGCTGCCTGTTTCAATAACAGGCAGTCATAAATCACAAGGTGCTCCAGAGCATATGGCTGCAGCCTGTGCAGGGGCAGGGCAAGCAGCAGCACAACTTCACAGGTGATTAATCAGCCACACCCAGTCAAGCTGAGCTGCTGCACCGCTCAGAGGGAACAATGGCTGGCAGGGAGGCTGATTCAGGCACAGGCTGCTGGCTGGTAAGGCTCCTGGCCAGAGCCTGCCTCTGGCCCCCCCCAATCCACATACCCAAATCCTCCTGCACTCATATCTCCCCCCACCCAGATCTGGCGCCCATCCTGTGCCCCAAGTCAGTCTCCTCCTGCCCTAGCTCACAACTCAAATCCCTGCACCCCACTTCTCTGCCCTAGGTCACAATCCAACCCCCTGCACCCCAGTCCAATGCCCCAGGTCACAACTGCCTCCTTTACCCAAACTCCCTTCCTTACCGCAACCTCCCTTCTGCACCCAACCCCCATCCCAGACCCCCGCACCTCCTCCATTAGTATCATAGAAGAGTGCGTCCCTCGATTACTTTCCAAATTCTTGGAGTGACCCTCCTCCCTCCCCCATCAAAAATTATTGCCCACCCCTGCTTTAGTCAGACTACTGGAATCTGTTTTCTGACATTAATTTGAGAACAGCAAAGTTCATTTAGTTCATTTTCTGAATGATAAGTAATGTCCTGTCTTCTATGTGGACACTGCCACTGCAGTGGGGGTTTTTCTTAAGGTGTTTCGAGCCAAAGTTCTTATACTATTGGAAAGCACACTGAGTTTGGGCGAAGGAGAAGATTATGACTGGGGATAAGAGATTGGTTTGGAAAATCTGGCAGGGTTTTGTCACCTGGAGGAGGAATGGAGGAGGGGGCACAAAGTCTGGGAGGGGGTATGGTTGCAGGAGCAAGGCTGCAGAGGGTGTGGGTTACTAGAGTAGGGGGGCAGAGGATCGGGGGAATGGAGGGATTGAGGTGTCAAAGGCAGGCTCTGGTCAGGAGGTGCTTACGTGGGTTCCTCAGCCAGGTTTCTCCCCTCCCGCTGGGTTCACAGCGTTGAGAGTTGCTCTGAGCAATGTAGTGGGGTGGGGTGGGGAAAACAATGAACCTGAGACAGGTTCCCACAGACCACATCCGACAGCTTGGGAGGGGCCATATTTTGCCCACCCCTGCTTTAGGTGTAATGTGGATTTCCAACCCTCTGACTAAATGATATGTGAAAATCCCAAAGTCTCAGCACAGACTACTCATGTGGTAGGTAGTACTCAGCTACCGTTTGAGTCACTGGGAAGGTGTTTTGTTACAAAAGGAACCTGAAGAATTTCCTATCTAGATATGGATGGAAAAAGAATGGGTCTAGAAAAATGTGGGTCAATATCGAGAGAACAAAAAGTTTAAATATACAAATGTAATGTAAGAAGTTTTAATGAATGAAAATCAGATTTTGAAGGAACTTTTTTTTACTAATTAGACAATGTAAATAATCAAACAATTAAAGTTTCATGTTAGACCAAAATGGTGATGTTGATTTAAAAAAAAACCCAAACCATTAGTGAAGCAGTTCTGAAACCAATTTGATGAAAACAATGTCAAATGTGTAATGCAGGAACTTAAATTCCCCTCTTCATAGGGAACAGAATAATTACACAACAAAAACATGAAAATGTCACTGATTGCTAGAAACTTACCCTTCTCATTATAGAGATGGCTTCTGTAGAAAGAAACCGTGGATATCTTACTTCATCATTTACAATACTGTCAAAAACCTCTTCTTCATCATCTCCAGGGAAGGGTGACTATGATAAAGTAGTTTGGGGAAGAAATAAAGACAATTTCATTTTTGGAAGATAAATTTTAAAATCAGACTATTGTTTCTAAATAAATTAAAGCAATCTTTTTCTGCTGTATTTAAGGCAGTGGTGGGCAACTGGTGGCCCACACACCGCATGTGGCCCCCTGAGGCTCCACCTGTGGTCTGCAGACTCACAATTGCTCCCCCACATGCCTCTCGTGCACGGGGGCCATGAAGCCCCACACTTCCTGCTTCCACCCCCCAGCACTTTCAGAGGAGCAGCAAATCACCTCTGATTCGTACTTTGTCTCTGCTCCTCCCACTCCCAGAGCTAGAACGCCATGCTCCAAAAGTGCTGGGAGGGAGGGAGAAGAGCAGATAAGTGCGAGGCTCTGGTGCCCCAATGCACGAGAGGCGTGTCAGGGAGGGGCGGCAGACAGGAAGGCCACAGGGCTGCAGGTAGAACCCCAGGGAGCTGCTCTGGCCCACTGAAGTGAAGAAGGCCACTCAGGTGAAGAAGGCCACCCACCATTCCTGGTTGCCATTCTCCGATTTAAGTTAAGGCAAAAAACTCTCAACTGCCTTCAAAATGAAAGGTCTTAATACATCAAGTTATTTTCTTTCTCTCTCTCTCTCTCTCTCTCTCTGTAATAAAGTATTTTTCTATAGGGGAAAATAGGATAGTAATTTTTATAAGCAGACAAGGCAGGCCACAAGATACTGTCCATTAATCATTTTTAAAATGGTTTAATTTTTTTTTTTATAAATACAGTAAAACTCCAATACTCCGGCATCCAATAGTCCGACACTCCTGATAGTCCGGCATCAAAATGGCAAGAGCCTAGTGAGTGAGCTTCGGCAAAAAATGAGTCACAAGGTAACAGTGGCAGCAGCTGAACTGAGCAAAAAGGGTAAAAAAGGGCTTAAAAAACGAAAACATTACAGTATACTGTATACAGTATGTACAATAAAAAGGGTTAAGAACCCTTTATACACAGTACATAATGCATACAGTATATATATAACCTGCTTATAGTACCTCCTGATAGTCCGGCATATTTGATAATCCGGCACCACCTAAGTCCCATAGGTTCCGGATTATCGGAAGTCTACTGTAGTTTTCCCATGCCCTGCAGCATAAATAATAAACTACCTAGGGTGGGAAAGCATTTATTAGTACAGCAGACTTCCAATAATCCGGCACCTTTGGGACCCAGGGGGTGCTGGATTATCGGATATGCTGGAGTATCAGGAGGTACTCCAGCAGGAAGGCTGTGATGGGTCAGGGGAGGTCGGGCAGGGAACAGCACAGCATGGGGCCAACCTGGCAGCCGTGGGGCCAACCTGAGCGGCGCTGCGGGACCAACCGGGCAGCACCCCAGCTGCTCTGCCCCACAGCTTCCCCAGGTCCGCCGCTGGTCAGTTTCAGCAGCGGCGGACTTGGGGACGCCATGGGGCACAGCAGCTGGGGTGCTGCCGGGTTGGTCCCGCAGTGCCGCTCAGGTGAGGGGCGGTGCTGCAGGACCAACCCAGCAGCATCCCAGCTGCTCTGCCCCACGGCTTCCCCAAGTCCGCTGCTGCTGAAACTGACCAGCGGCGGACTTGGGGAAGGGCGGGCGGGCAGAGCAGCTGGGGTGCTGCCCAGTTGGTCCCGGAGTGCCGCCCCTCACCCCCCTGCTTGGCGCCCGGCAGCACCCCAGCTGCTCTGCTCTGCAGCTTCCCCAAGTCCGCTGCTCGTTAGTTTCAGCAGCGGCAGCAGCGGACTTGGGGAAGTGGTGCAGAGCAGCTCCAATTGTCCGGCTGGCCGAAGCACTTCCGGGTTCTAGTTGGTGCCGGACTATCGGGAGTGCCGGACCACTGGATGCCGGACAATTGGAGTTTTACTGTACTTGTTTCAGGTGGCTGCCACTCCAAGGTAATGTGGTCATCCCAAATTCATTTTGATATAACATCACATCATACCAGCCAGCAGTTTTTCAGCTGTGATTTATGGACATTTGTAAGTCATATGGTATTAGTGTACCTAATTTCCATCTGCAGAAATAGTTAGAGGTAAAGACAAAAAAGGACAAAAGTAGGTTGTGTGTTTAACATTTGTTTTAAAAAAAGGACAAAATGCACATAGCATTAAAGACAGCTATTAAAAGCAATATAGAAGTATTTATTATCAAACAGTTTTATCACTGTTAAGGAATTACTGCAATTAGGGCAGGGGGACAGGTAATATTAATTTATGTCTATATTGCAGAGTTTTTAGGCTACTAAAAGAAAACAAATTGGACCATTCACTAAAACGAAGTATGAAGAGAAAAATGGCACTGTAGCCATGGTACGAGACACAAGGATATAAAATGAGAGAAGGTAGGTAAATCTTTTATTGAACCAACTTCTGTTGAGGGAAGGAACAAGCCACCAACAGAAATTGGTCCAATAAGATCTATTACCACAACTACCTAGCGTGTCTCAAAAGAAAAGCAGTAAGTCAAATCTAGTATATATTTGAGTGAGTTTGTCTGTCTGTTCAAGAGCTAAACAGTAAGAGCTAGGACCACAGAATTTGGTATACAGGTTCCTTTTATCATAACAAAGCAAGGTAAGAGTTTGGTTGTGCCAGCAACACAGGATGTGCCTGGAATGGGATTGCTTTTCATAAAACCACACAGAAGAGACACAGAATCATCAGGCAGGTGAGAAAAGCTGACTGGGGGAGTGCAACCCTCCCCCATCCGGGACTGTCCCAGCCTTCAGCCTTACACTCCGGCACGTGCCCTTTAGCCTGGGCAGGAGACTGGGGAAAGGCTGAAGCCCTCCCCCTCATCTGTACAGGAACATTGCTGACTGTTCCCCTTCATCGGAGTGAGGGGAAAGTGCATAGTTTGCTGCATTCCTCAATTTGGCTGGGAGCAGATGAACCTGGACCCGGACCTGGACCTGCCCCAGCCAGGGGATATGCTCCCCTCCCCCTGGCTGTTCCTGCTGGACATGGAGAGGCGCTTCTCACCTGGCTCCAAGCTGCTACAGTGAAAGAGAGCTGAGGTGGTCCTTTTTCCCTAGGGTAGCCTGCAAACTGAACCCCTAATCCCCAGCCCCCCTCCAGAGTAATGATTTAAATAAAGCATGTACATTTTCATTTTATTTTCCAAAAAAAACCAAAACCCAAAATTAAGTTAAGGACCTGAGCAACACTAGATAAATCTTCTAGCGTTAAATGAATGTGCCCTGCATCACGACTTACAGGCTGTGGTATTTTTTTTGTATATCTAATTTTGCTTGGAAAAAATTAACAATTTGGGTTACAATCTTAGATTTTTTTAAAAAAGAATTGAATATTTTTTACCCTATATTCTGAAATTGCATGTCAGTGTTAAAAATGGCTGATGGTAGACCTTCAATCTTGTTTTTGTAAATCTTCCTAATAATTTAATGTAAAATTAAGTGGTTTGAAAGCTATGAATGATTAAGTTTGGTATTCAAACTGTATAGTGCCACTGAAGTCAAATAAACTTCAATGATGCTGAGGATCTAGTCTGTGGCGCTTTTTTTTTGGGGGGGGGGGGGAGGGGCGGGGGTTTAAAATCACCAGCACCACAAAAGCCACGCCATCAAGTTCTCTCATTAAGATAGCCCATAAAAAAAGTCAAAATATCAGATATGGAACCAGATCTATATGACATACTAGTTGTAAGCTGTAAAAGGTTGGATATTCTAGAATTTGAGAGCTAGAGATCAAGTTTATTTTTGTAATCATGATAGATTTTTTTAAAGCTTGCTCACCACCCACAAGACTTTGATGTCTGTATCAAATATTTTTGCTACTACTGTGCTTACTTACCTCCCCAACTAGCATCTCATAGATCAGTACACCAAGACCCCACCAGTCCACAGCTCTTGTGTAAGATGTTTCTGTCAACACTTCTGGTGCAAGAAATTCTGGAGTGCCACAGAATGTGCTTGTTCTATCTCCAAATCCCATTCCTGAAAAAAATATGATTTTCATAAGAAACAAGGTATATTCTTACTGCTTCTCTTCCAAGTAAACAACTGCTCCAGCCAATAATACTTATGCTTCAAAGCAACTATAAAGAAAAAAAGATTGTTGGGCTCCATGTTTGTGTGGAGGACTTCAACAAATGAGCTCACTTTACAAATCTTTCCCCCCCCATTTGCCAGCCGAGCACCATCTTGGCCCTGAGTATCAAGCTGGATTCTCTTTTTTTGCACATGACTACCAGTAATAATGATTCTGCAACCCAAATTAGGCCCTCGGATATTCCTTGGTCATCACATTGAAAATGATGTGCTTGGAGACATGCAACAAAGTGGAACTCAGTAAACATTCTGTTAGCACATAAGAAGAAATGGAACACGTTTGTCACTCTCAGAACTGCAACCAGAACAGGTAAAAAGTAGAAAAGTAACACTTATTTTACATAATCATTTTTCAGAGCAGAACTACACTTTAAATTATTAGGATTTCTTCTACCAGATTCTAGCATATGACCTCAAAGTCAAAGAAAACCTTACACAGGATTTAATTGAAAGTACAGTAAATCCTCATTTAACACTGTAGATACGTTTCAGAAAATGATCGTGTTCAGTGAAAACGTGTTATGCGGGGTCAATTTTCCCATTGAAAATAATGGAAAAGGTGAGGGTTGCATTTCAAGTGGTGGTGCCTGTTGGGACCGGGACATAAGGTTGGGGGAGAAAGGGGACTGGGTTACAGCAGGGAGGGGAGGTGTTTGGCTCTGGGGAAGGGAAGGGGAGGAGAGAGAAGGGGGATTGGGTTGGGAGTATGCCCCTGTGACGGGTCTGCCAGGACCTGCACTGCGTCCGGCGAGGGGTGGGGGGAGGGGATCGCCGGGGAACGGTGCGGCGAGCAGCGAACCCTCCGCTGCTTTGCAGGGAGATGGGGGAAGCCCCGCGCAGCCACTGGCGATGGGATGGCTGGGGAAACCCAGCCACTGGCTTGCAAGCGGGGGTGGAGGAGAGGGGGCAAGGCGTCCGGTGAGGGGGAGTCAGCGGGGAAAGGCGTGGCGAGCGGTGAACCCTCCGCCGCTTTGCAGGGAGGCGGGGGAAGCCCCGCGCAGCCACTGGCAATGGGTTGGCTGGGGAAATCGTGTTATTCCGGGGACAGTTGTGTCATTCAAAAAACTTTCCCTAATTTAAAAAAAAAAAAAAAAAAAAAAAATGGTGCTATCGCGAAAACGTGTTGAGGGCACGTGTTAAATGAGGAATTACTGTACACACACTATATAAAAAAGGTGACATAAATCTCAATTAAAGCTGCCATGATTATTATTATTGGTATTACCACCGTTACTAAGAGCCCTAGTTAGAGACTGGGCCCCCACTGTGATAGGGACTATATGTTGCACCAGTGCTGATTAACAGTATTACTGTAGACATCACAATGTATACATGTGAACCATAATATGCTCAAGAGTATCCAAATGGTTGGGATTGTGAAAGAATCTGGGGAAAACATTCTAGCCCATTAGGAACAGAATAGGGCTGATAGCTTGCATCTACTGCTGCTCTTCTTAGGGGAAATTAAGGTGCTGCTCATCTACAATCCATTATAACACAGAAAGAAGAGGGGGAACCCTCACAGCAGCCACCTGGGTGATCTCCAACTTTAGGGTCCTTTGTTTCCACTGTTCTCCAGCCAAGACGACCCCAGAGATATTTTTCTATACTGACAGAGTAAATGCGCTAGGTGCTCATATTTCTAGGACTGCTTAACTGATAACAGCCAAGTATAATCCCACTAAAAAAATCATTTGAGGGGAAAAAAAAAAAAAAAAGCAGTTACCTTCTTTGCAAAGACCAAAGTCAGCTATTTTCACAAATCCTTCTGTATCCAGCAATAAATTATCCAACTTCAGATCTCTAAAAAGCAATATTTGAAAGTAAAATGGAATCACGGATATGGCTACAGGGGTACTCATTAATTCACTCGAAGGTAAACAAGTTATTTAAAAATAAAAAAGCAGTGCAATGTTCCTCTTAAAATACATTTATCCCTTTTATGATTTAAGACTTCGATCAATAACTGATAGTTTATACTCATAAGTATATGAGAAAAGTATGTGAGAACAAATTTTTTAGTAGGATAGAAAAAATACAATAAATAAAAAGATAATGCTTTGGGTAAGCAAATCAGGGTACAGTTGAAGAAAACAGAGAAACTGTTAAAATTCCAGTCTTGAGAAAGTGATTACTTACCTATAAACTATTTTGTGCTCATGTAAATATTGGAGCCCAAGAACCACACACGCAGCATAAAACCTGATTGAAAAATTAAATAAAGCTTGAATTTCAGTGCATTTCCATCTTGCTTAATTAATCTGTGTTTCTATTTATTATCTTATGAAGAGTGCAGATAGTCTGCAGAAAGAAACTTCTCTTCAAATGATTTTTTTAATATGTGGTACACATGGAATTTTATAAAATCATAAGTCAAAGCTTTAAAATTTACCCGGTAGAAGTTCCAACAAAAGTGGCCCTGACCTATAACATATTTTGTCTGCCAATATTTTCGTTTTCCTTAGCACTCGTTGCCATAATTTTCAAACACTTGCCACTGAAGCTGGTACTTTTACCTTTATCTTATTTCATGTAACATTTTGAACCGACTACTAATTCTTCAAAACAGCATCTAAAAATATTAAATATTTACATTATGACTGCCTACAAACTGTTCTGACCATTCTAACCAAAATGGCACATAATTAATTAGAACATTTTATTTATTTATATATTCTAACAAAATTGTTTTGAATGCATTTTTAATGAGGCTTTAATATTCACTCCATTTAAGTTTACTGGAGTACTAAATAAAGCGGTTCAATACACAAGCATGCAAAGACAAGCAAACTTGAGCATAGTTTTTTCAGCCCACTCAAACAGAACAATTCATATCAAAACCTTTAAATATTTAATGGCATTAAAACTATGCACACTTACACTGCTCTTGGTTCAGAAAAGACATCAGTATGAATATGCATCATCAGGTCTCCACCAGCAGCATATTCCATTACAAAGCAAACATGATCTTTGGTTTGGAAACAAGCAAAAAGGTTCACCAAGAAGGGATGCCGTACACTATTCACAGTTTCAAAAATTCGCTTTTCACACATAAGGCTGCCAAAAGAAAATATTTTAGCATCAAAACTTAATATTGAATGCTATATTACAAATTTCAACATCCCATATAGTACAATTAGTTGAGACCTCCCTCTATACGCCCCAAAAAGCTTGCATAATACTTGAATCTTTTGTTGATGTTATTTGATACTCTCTAAAGAGTAAAAATCCAGCATTGAACTTTGAAATTTTTACTGTACAACTTTACTGACTTTGAAGAGAGTCATATGACTAATGTCTCAAGAAACGCTAATATTTAAGATCAGCCAATATAAATTGTACTTATATCTATGCACAAATATTCAACAAGTGGGAAAAGAATTCCAGTGCAGTAAATGCTTGTCCAAATTTTGGGCACACACACCCAGGATTTGCTATGAAAACCATTCCATGAATGTACAGCCTTGTAATTCTGTTTCTTTCTGCATGCCCTGACTACACATACATATATATATTCTCTCTCAGTGCCAAGCACCACAAAGTCAAGCCATAATGAACAGTAAACACACAAGAGTCACTGGCCAGCAATCTTCCTCCATGTTTTGCAGTCTTCACATAGCCATGAGATACAACATACTGTATCCCATCCAGTCAGCCACATTGTTGAAAAACTCAACACAAGAAACCTTTCCCTTTGGTATCAGTCCCTGTAAATTTTCTTTAGCAGTCTTTCTGTGCTTATCCAACTCACATGTGCTGTAAACTCAGTGTTTTGTCTCACTGTCTCAATGATTATCTGTCATCACTCCAAGTATGGTTGTAAAATTGTGTGAGGGTTTCCTTACTAGTCATGTGCAAAGTTTAGATAATGTGCGTGGTCCCCTATAACATTACAATTCAAAGGCAGAAAGCTTCTTAATGTCCCATTTCCTTGAAGTCCATGTCTCCCACAGACTTAAGATGCTGAAGACAAGACTGCACTAATTTGATTTTACACTTCAGAGTAATACCTTTGCTTCTCCAAACATGGCCATGTGTCACTACAGCAGTAGTTGTGAGTTCAACTGTATGTCATATCTCTAAGTCATTTTTAATATCCCTTGTAGTCACACACTACACAGGCCTCTGATGTGTTCAATACACTCCAATGGTTCCTCAGATTTGGGTAGGAATATTTTAATCTTTTCAAACAGATGTCACCATTGTCTTTGAATGGGATATCTTTAGATCTAACCTCTCTGCTTCCATTGCTACACTTTCTAGCAATTTTGCATCTCTTCTTGTGACAATCCAATCAGGTCAATATTACTAATGAAACACAGATGACTAATCATCTTTTAAGCCGGCAATGGACACATCTATCAGTGTCTCTTAGTATTTCCTTCAAAATAAAGGTTGAAGAAGGTTCATGATAACAAGCATTCTGACTGGCACTTGCCCTCAATTCAAACCAACTATTTTGCTCATGCCCCAAACACAAAAGATTATATGCTTCCATGTAGGTTTATCTTCACCCTTATTAAATTTTCACCAATTCTGGTCAGCCATATGATTTCCCAAAGAGGTTCATCCTATATAGGCTGTCAAACATCTTAGCAAAATTCACAAAAAAAGTCCGCTATTCTCCAGCACACTCATATGTAGCACATGGGGATTGAACATTTGCTTCTCTGTACACCTCTATCTTGGCTGCAATTCTCTTTGGGATGATATGCAGCAGTATTTTGCTAGGTGTATCAATGACATTTCCTCAAACAGCTGGGTCTCCCCTTTTATGAACAGGAACCATCAGTCCAAGTTTTGGGCCATCCTTCAGACTCCCAAATCACAACAACAAGTTTATGGTATGCCTGGATAAGCACCTCTCCTCCACTGTTGATTAATTCTGCTTGTATTTGTTATGCACGCCAGAGGTTTTACTGCTTTTCAGTGTCTACACTGTCAGCCTTTTTCGGTGTAGGTTCATTGGGATAAGTTGAGCTTTCTTGTATAGAACCCTTTATGTGTTTCACTCATATTACAGAGTTCTTCTTGACAATATCCATCTGAATTATTGGATGAAGGCAATTTTCCTGAAAAGAATATTTTCACAAAAGAGTCTTAATGATTTGATAGGCCTTCTTAGTAGTATTTGCCACAAAAGGATTCTGTATGTTGATGCACTGTTCTTCAAGCCAAGTTTCTTTTGTCACTTTAATTGGTGAATCAGTGACTCTTTTGCCACATTTATCATTATATGGGAATATTGCTCTCTCATCAGTCTTCCTTTTTGCTCTTAGTTTCCTTCAACAATCACACAATTCAATAATCTCTGATCTAGCTTGGATTTGAATTTCTGGGGAAACATCCATTGTCTCCAATGAAGCAGGAAATGTTGCATTCTATCTGATGAATGCTACCAATGGAGAGTTCAGCAGCTTTTGTTCAATTATCTTCTTGAGTTCCACTTGCTTTGCGGACTTTAAGTCTGCCAATCTTATAACAGACTCAGAAGGTACTTGTTTCAGGCAAACCTGAAGAAGAGTTTTGTGAGGTGGAGAACCTTTTTTGGGACAGGGGTCGCTAATGTACAGAAAAATCAATCAGGGGCCTCACACAAGTTAGAAGCAAAAAAAACCCCCTCAACTGAGGAGAAAGACACTCCCCACATTCCCCTTGCACACCAAAGCCTGGTGGGGGGGGACCCAGGCTAGTAGATTTTGTGTGGTCCAGACCCATGAAGGGATGGGGGGCTGGAGTTCCAGCATGGGCTCCCCACTGCTGGGGCAGGGAAAGCCCTGAGCCCCAGGCCTTAGGTTCCCCACCTCTGCTCTAAAGCTTGCCTCTTTCACCAACAGAAGTTGGTCCAATAAAATGTATCTCTGTACCTCTATGAATACAGAGCTCAGTTTTGCTAGAGAACTGCAAGTATAATTTTCCAATTAGTTTATGACATTCTACAACCTCAACATGTATCTATGTAAGTAACAGTTGTTTTCCCACTTTTTTGTATATTATACATAAGATGAGACTTTTTGCCAAACAGATCTTCAATAAATGTTTTAGAGGCTATTATGCTGCATGTGCAAATGTCTCCTTTTGAAGCCCTAAGGGATAAAAATAAGAGGAATCCATGTTGCCTCGTAACTATGTTATCTCAGTTCTTAGACCTACACACACAATTAAATCAAAGGGATTTGGATTTGTCCCTCCACACCACCTCAACTCAGTACTTCAAGGACTGATAGAAGGTCCCTCTTCGCCCCTTCACTCTGTTCATATATATTTTCTCTCTAAACCAAGTGGTCGTAATTACTTTATACTGTTGGCAAGAAGAACAGAGGATGCTGGAAGTTTGGTCCATTCAAGAAGCTTCATACAGTTTCACTGGGACTAAGTGGTTTGTTAAAAAAATAAACAAAAAAATCTTCAAGACTAGGTTTCCTAGTAACTCAGGAATTAATATTTCAGTTTAGAGATTTTCACATTTTGTTGTAAACCTCAAATAGTTATAGAATGCGATCGCAACATTTATTTTAAAATAGCACATTATTTGCAGATTCAGTAAAAGGATGGTTTATTTTGGGCTGCTAAGTATGGAATGAGTTTCTAAAAGTCAATGAGTTTGTTAGAGTGCCTGTATAAAAGAAACAGCTGACTCTTGGTTTTAGCTATATTTCTCCTTCTGATAGATTTTATTCTCATTAAGGTCATATTTGTTTCCTGGGCTCTGAAATTATAGGCTTTTTTAAAACATAGGAACAGTTACCTGGAATCAAGTTTTTTTGGTTTTTTTTTAAACCTCATCATTTGGATGTTTGGTCAATAACAGGTCAGGCAACATTCCTCAAGAAGGTACACTCAAGAAACCATATATTGGCCCATCCCATTGATAGAACATACAAATTACCCTCACCCAAATAAAAAGAGATTAGTTGCACTCAGAAGATCTACAGACTAACATTAAAGCCTCTACTAACAGGAATTTATTGTATGCTAGGTTTCCCTTTACCTGTCAGTGCAAATATGAACTTAATGGTTCTTGACTGATACAAAACTCATTGCAATCAAATTTGCAGCTACAATCTCTTTCCACTGTAGCCACTTAAGCACATATGTATAATCACAATACTACTTTTTAATTAAATACAACTAAATTGAAATACAAATGCATTACATGAGAATTTCTCTGCTAAATATAACCTGACGTCTCACTCTGGACTCACTAACATTACTCTATTGAAGATTATGATATTTTACAACCTAGTCACTACTTCCTGTAGAGGAAAAAGCATACATCATTATATATTAATAACTTTTTTGAAACCGACCTGTCTACTTCATCGCGAGCAACAATGTCTCCTTTCTTTAATGCTTTAATAGCAAACATCTCATTTGTGTTTTTGTATTCAGCCAGCAACACCTAAAAGAGAAGATAAATGGTTTATTCAAACAGGTGAGTTTTTGGTTTTTGAATGCTCCTGTAGTCATCAAAAAAAAATTACCTTTCCAAAATGGCCTCTACCTAGTACAGCACAACACCTAAAATCTTGCAGACTAAATTGAAATCTCTGTGTTCTGTAAAACAGCAATGAATATAAAAAGTTACAGAAAACTTCAAGTTAGGGTTAACAACAAAACAGTCAGAACACTAGGTTTGTTCTTTTTTTGTTTGTTTTTACCTTTTGTCTTCTGGCTCTCGTATATTTGTACACTTTATGTCTGTGTGTTGAATTTCAGGCTCACAAATTATTTCAGATTGGAGTTTTGTAACACTTCTCTCTCTCTCATTTTCAAAATCAAAAGCAGTTTCTGCATCCTATGAAAGAAGAAGAAAAAACAGAAATCTGAAGATTTAGAAAATGAGACTGCTGAAGAATGAAGAAATCTAGTATATTTAAGGAAACTGAAGTAAAAAAATACTGCTAAACTTCAGTGTGAAATTCAAAATATCTATTAGCCTAAAATGCTATATTTACTGACAGCCTCTTAAATCCTATTCTTTAAAAATCATTCCACTCTTTATGGATGCTAACACACACTTTTCTATAAATTGAAGGAGTGTGGTTTTTGGGCCTATAAAGCAACCAATAGGAACATACTCAAACCACAGAAAAAGACCAATCTCCATAACCAATATGAAAACAAATCATGTGCAATTATGTACAACAAGAGTCTCAAACTCATGGCCCCGGGAAGGGGCAGGGCTTGAGAAACAGGAACAGATAGTTCCCTCAACCCGCCAGGAGTCCAGGGCTCACTTGTGTAACTTCTCTAGCCAGGGATGGCCCATGGGCCGTGAGTTTGAGATCCCTGATGTGTATATGAAATTGGACACATTTTAATATTCTTTATTTAAAGTAAGAGGAAATAAATTCATTGCAACTACATAATGTTGTGACACAGATATTAAATATTCAATTAAAAATGTGACATGTTATGCAACACTTTAAGACTAGTTTAAATGTCTTGCCTGAATGGGTGTATCCGGTGCCTTTATTTCAGATGAAGTTTCACATATTTCTCCAAGAGATGACACACGGGGTGGAGCAGATGGAGGTTCAGGTTCAAGTTCGAAGTCCAATTTGGCTACAGGAGAGTCACTTATGGAAAAAACACGCACAGAGTACAATGAAGGCTGTTTTATAGTATTAAAATACATACAGAAACCTGTTTAATGTTTTTAGAAAAGTCTTACTTTTTCCTTTAAAAGTGTAGCAAAATGGATGTCCAACTAGAAAATGTCAAGGTTTTAAACTGCACAGACTCAATAAGGAAGGTTTTTCATTTACACGAATAAATAAGAATTGCACCATTACTTTTGTATGTAAATTTGGCTTAAAAAAAAAAAAATTTACCTAGCTAGCCGTGCTAGTTCAGGAATGCACGTATCAACCACTGGCACTGTAGCAGGCACAGGAGCTTGAGGGCTGAAGGTACCAGAATGATTTACTGTAGGAATAGCTCTTCTCACCAGCCTCCCCCAAGTGGCAATATTAATATTCATTTGAGGGGCTCTGAGAAATGTTTTGCCTGTAGATATTGTGAATAAAGAAAATAGAGTGCAAGTAATTTCTTTACATATTACCAAAAGCTATAATTAAAATTCATCAACTTATAATTTATGGAGAACAAACTGAATTTGTCATATTCTTTAGCAATTTTCAACTATTAACCATTAAATGCAACTACATAATATACAATTCTAAACAAAGATTTTTGAATGTAATATTAAAGATTTAACTATCAGCAACTTTATTTGCAATTTCATTTTAGGACTGTACATAAAACATGGCAAATCTGTATAATATTTTATAATTTAATTGTAATGCCTAATAAATTGTTACCTTGCTGTTTTGAAAAAATTTTCTTTTGTCTCTGGAGTTTTGGTCTTCTTTCAATAACTGGATTAAAAAATGTAACCTGCAGTTCAGATAATTTGTATATTATAATTCCACTTCCAGAAAATAATGCATTCTTAAGAGTTTATTAAAAGCCATCTAAAATATTCTGCCATTTAATTATTTCAAATGTGGCTGACTTTTTGCCTTAAGTGCTCTTACCTCTGCAAATAGAGTACCCTGTGGTTCAAGATAGAGACACATGCCATGTCGCTGGTTATCTAAGAAATCTTCTAACCTCAGAAACTTCACTGCACATAGAGACCTCCAATCACGCCAATAAACTGAAATCTCTAATTCACGTGACTACAACAGTAAACAGAAAAAGGATTACTTATGAATTGCCTCTTTGCAATCAAACTTACACGATCCAGCCCCTCTGATGTTGAGGTGGATACAGTATACAAAAGTTGGGGCTGCAGGAGCATGCTCACATTAGGATGATGTAATTAGCTCAGTCTACATAAGGGAGCTCACCCTTCCACTCTAAGGCTATGTCTACACTGCGCAGCTATTTCAGGATACTTCAGCTATTGCAGGATACTTCTAGTATCCTGAAATAGCTATTCCACATCTTTTGAGCAAGCCCGTTATTTTGAAATATAAGAGGCTCACTATTCCAACGTCCCTGTAAACCTCATTCCATGAGGAGTAAGGGACGTTTCAGAATAGCATTTTATTTCAAAATTTGATGTAGATAGCGCCAAATTTCAAAATAAGCTATTTCGAAATTAACTTGAAATAAGCTATGCAATTTGAATGAGGACAGCCAGCCAAATGTCCTTTAAGGGATTTGAGTAGTCATGAATAGGAACTGTGACACTCATGTGTCTTCTAGTCCATGATGTCAAAAAGGGAACTGGATGTGGCAGGTACTGAAACCCCTGTCTGAAACTAAAGAGTCAGCCATTTCCCCTATCAGTTCTTGAAAGTGCTCTTGATGAACAAAGTCCCAATCTATCCATCAGGGGATGAATGCACAATTGGTATAGTCCTGTACAGGGTACACTGCCATTTTCCCCCGAAGAAGCTTCCTCACCATTGTCATAAGCATGTTACTCTTCTTGAGGTACAAAGATGATGGTGCTGACTGTTACTGCTCACAGCTATTCCAACTCAGACATGGCTGTCCCCAAGGGCAGCAGTGCCAGAGATGAGGATAAGCTGAGAAAACTGCTCCTTTGACAGGAAAGGTATCAGTGTCAATGTGATTGCCAGTGCCCATGCTAGTTTCCATGCTATCAAGCAAAATCTTCACTGATGCCTGAATTGTAGGCCCATACCTAGAGTTGAAGGGCGCCCTTGTATGAGGTATTTCCATGCAGACAGGGCTTTTGGTAGATAAAGCCAGGTAGGCTTCCTGCAGCAAATCAAAGGAGACTGAACAATTGAGGCTCCCATGCTCAAGAATACTGTGGGGGGATACCAACAATGAATATGATTCTGCAAAGCCAGGCAGACACACAGCCAAAAGCTCTGACAGATGCCACCAGTATCAAGGGGGAAAGTTGACAGTGTTGGTGATATGGGCTCCATTGAGGAATCCAGATCATTTGGCACCATTGCCATAATATGGAGGGATGTGCGCCAAGGGCATCATCAAGATAGGCAAGGAAACCCTAAAGGGATGTGTGCACCAGTGGATTAGAGGGAAAATGATAGTCTCCTTCTCCTTAGGCTCCTTTCCAGAATCAGAATGCTCTCTCTTTTCCTTCCTCCAGGCCCATCCTTATGATTTATGGGGACCTATGCAGTTTTATTAAACTGGTGTCCCTATGCTCCACTGAAGGCAGTCCCCAGCTGGTGCTGCTGACCCTAATTGAGGGGGTACAGCCACTCTGCCTTCAACCCCAGAATCTCCTTCCCATTGACGACATACACCAAGCTTCATATGTAGCAGACACTGAGGCAGTGGCTCAAAGCAGGTTTCAAACTGCCACATGGGGCTGCATCTTGCCAGAGTCCACTCCCCTCCTGCAGCCCCTAACCACTCCCAACTCACCACAGCATTTTGACAAATACCACCAAACAAATAACACCAGAATTGTGTGTGTGAATGAGAGAACACCTGTGTCCATGTGACTGTGTGTTGGAGGACTGCATGCTGTGTGTTAGGGAATGTGAGACTATGCGTGAGAGAATGGGGGGGGTGAGGAACTGAGAGCAACTCTTGAAATGCGCCCACATGCACTGTGAGAAAGCAACAGAGCGAGAGAGAGTGAGAGAGTATGTGTATGTATATATGTGAGTTACAGTGAATCACTGTCACTAACTTTCCTCCCGCTTCCCTCTCCCCACATAAAAGTTTCGCTCCTCCTGTCCTTGCCCCTCATATATATATCTCCCATACTATTTCTGTTTTCAGAGCATGCAGTGTGGATTGTCCCAAAAGGGGGAAAATCTACTTTTTTTTTTTAATAGGAAAAAATTTGATTTTAGCTTCAGAGAGTGGGCATCACAAATCAGCAAAATTAGGGACCCCCTTTGGAATACATCTCACATGGAACATTTGAAGTAAAATCAACCTAAAAATTCAGCCCAAAGAAATGTGAAGCACACAGTTCTGTTCTATACTTTGTCTCTTAAGAATTACCTATGGGAGATAAAATTTATCTGAGACTTTACAAGTTTCCACATTTGAACTGTATAACATAACACGTGCATTACAGTTCCATACATGTCAAACAAAACTGTCAGTCTTGTTCATTTCCCTAAATCGTGTATAATCTAAACAAAACATCCATCACTTGGAGCTAGGATGAGGCTAAATATTTGTTCACCACAACTAGATTTGAACTAGATCAAACCTGAGATTGTTAGAGGATTAATCCTCTAACACTTTATGCCAAGAAATTGCTTCCATGAAGAACAGGAATACACATATGCAAGGAATCTGAATAGGTTCATAGCCATTGAAAAGAACAGACACAGAGAAACATGAAATTAATCTATGAACTGACAATCTCCATCAATGGAAACAGTACAGTGTCCTACCCTGTCTAGTTCCAGTGTAAACTTCTGATCCCATGACTGATTGGAAATAGGTTTCCAGCTAGTTTGACCAACCACAGTGTTGTCCAGCTTCAATACAGCACAGACTTCATCTGTAAGTAAGTTACACAAACTTAGCTTAAAACTCTAAGAGGATTTTCCACAAACAAAAAAACTACAGTTACTGCCTTACTAAAAAATACAATTATATCCACATGAACCAATTACATTCAGGATAAAGAATTTTTGATCCATCAATGTATCCGGTGAAGAGCTAGACCATTTTTCAAGTTTGAAATTAATTTCTTAGTTATACAAGGTCACAGTATTCAAATTAAAAACAAATATAAAAATGCACTTCTCTCAAAAACCATGTATGTGGTTAGTAAATCTGATGAAATTTTCAATTCCCTACCTCTCCTCCCTTTCCTCACTCATCTTGTACCATAGTAACCGTCCCACCAAGAACCCCTCCTAACTCTTTAGTAAGATTTAAAATAATTTGTTTACTGGCATCTTTCTTGCTGAGGAATATGCCTAACAGGACAGATAGCTATTGCTTGAGGGTTAGCTGTGATAAAGATACGGTCACTGATCAGGTTTTACACTGCAAATCTTTTTAAAACAATTCAAGTTTTCTGAGAATTTCAATTAGACTGTTTAAAAAATAAAAAGGATACTAAACTGGACAAGTCATCTGTTTTCAGAAGGTTTCGACTACTTCCACTTTTACTTTTGCTTGTTCTGCTCATAAAAGATGATCTGGCATCACTTGGACTCCAACCAGGTAGAGTAATTGATGTGGCTTTTGATCGGCCAGGGACATTTTCCAAAATATCTTGGCAGCCCATGAGCCTTACTTCTAAAGTACCTGAAACAAGTAAAAACCATTGCTTTTGTCACATGCTAAGTTCTTATGTGTACATAGTACAATGACCAGTGAATGATTTCATATTAGCATCTTACGTACACAGAGCTTACTGAGTAATAAAATTAGCCGATATGTGCTTCAGTTAAATGATGAGACACTCAAGATAGCATTGTTTATTGGAATGAAAGCTACTGAAATTAAAAAAGTAAAGATTAAACAAATATGGAATCAAACACCAGCAGGAGTTACAATTCAGAAGTACAGCACAAAACAATTTTAAAACTACCTATTCTGTTATATTTATAGGTAAACATCTCAATTCTTAATATTTAAGCAAAAAATGAACAGAATGATATCATCAATAGGGAAGAGGAGAAAACTGAAATTTAAAGAAAAGGCAACTTCTCACAAATGATGGGTAATATTAGATTTAGGTAACAGATACAATGAAGTCTAGTCTACACCAGTAATTCCCAAACTTAGAGTCACAACCCAGTACAGTAAAACTCTAATAGTCCGGCATCCAATAGTCCGGCACTCCTGATAGTCCGGCATCAAAATGGCAAGAGCCTAGTGAGTGAGCTTCGGCAAAAAATGAGTCACAAGGTAACAGTGGCAGCAGCTGAACTGAGCAAAAAGGGTAAAAAAGGCTTAAAAAACTAAAACATTACAGTATACAGTATGTACAATACAAAGGGTTAAGAACCCTTTATACACAGTATATAATGTATACAGTATATATATATAACCTGCTTATAGTACCTCCTGATAGTCCGGCATATCTGATAATCCGGCACCACCTAAATCCCACAGGTTCCGGATTATCGGAAGTCTACTGTACTAGGTTACAGGACAGTCAACAGCCAGAGCTCCTCAGAACTGTGTGCAGAGCTCTGTGGTGAGGGTGAGAAGAGGGAGTTCCCTAGCATCCACTCAGGGAACTCTGCAGGGGGAGTGGGTCTAAAAAGATGCAATTATTGGGTCATGGGCATAAAGGATTTTTCCCAACTGGGTCACAAGAAAAAAAAGTGTAAAAGCCACTGCTCTACACTAACAGGCATTCTTCAGAAAGTAAACTTATCACATCTTTATTGAACAAGGTATATGTATCAAAACATGGAAAGAAGTTTGGATTGGATAAATGGACCGTAAGGTGGACAGAAAGCTGGCTAGATCATCAGGCCCAACGGGTAGTGATCAATGGCTCGATGTCTGGGTGGCGATCAGTATCAAGTGGAGTGCCCCAAGGGTCGGTTCTAGGGCTGGTTTTGTTCAACATCTTTATTAATGACCTGGATGAGGGGATGGATTGCATTCTCAGCAGCCTCGTAGATGACACTAAGCTAGGGGGAAGAGGTAGAAACGCTGGAGGGTAGGGTAGGGTCCAGAGTGATCTAAACAAATTGGAGGATTGGGCCCAAAGAAGTCTGATAAGGTTCAACAAGGACAAGCGCAGAATCTTGCACTTGGGACAGAAGAATCCCAAGCATTGTTACAGGGTGGGGACCAACTGGCTAAGCAGCACTTAGGCAGAAAAGGACCTGGGGATTACAGTGGATGAGAAGCTGGATATGAGTCAACAGTGTGTCCTTCTAGCTAAGACAACGAATGGCATATTGGAATGCATTAGTAGGAACATTGCCAGAAGATCTAGGGAAATGATTATTCCCCTTTATTCTGTACTGGTGAGGCCACATCTGGAGTAGTGTGTCCAATTCTGGACTCTCCCCCTCATCCATTACAGAAAGAAAGTCTTCTATAGTGTAAAAATTTTCCAGGTTGTACCTCTGTAAACGGGGACTCTCTGGCAACATTTCATGGATGCCAGTCTCAGTGGAGGGCTGGTGGCTGGGCTCCCTATAGTGGGGCTGGCGGCCCACGTGCCAGGAACCGGGCTGGAGCTGGGCTGCCCGGCATAGCAAGGACGGGATGCGGAGAAATGGGACTAGCAGGGCAGTGGGGCCAGTGTTGGGGGGAGGGGGAGAAGGAAGCCGTCCGGGCCAGGGCTGGGGGACAGGTAGCAGGGGAACCAGATGTGACCTTCCCTGATCCAGCAAGATCCCTCATCTGGGACCAGTCAGGTCCTGAGGGTGCTGGACCAGAAAGGTTCATCCTGATCATTTAGTCTGACTTCCTGAACATTGTAGGTCACAGAACCTCAACCAATCACTCCTGTAATGGATCTATAATGTCTCACTGAGTTACTGAAGTCCTCTAATCATGATTTAAAGACTTCAATTATATATAATCCATCATTTACACTAGTTTAAAACCAAGCCACTATGCTGCAGAGGAAGGCAACCTACTCACCCTCCCCCACATCTCAGCCAATCTGACCTAGTCTTTGAAGGCAAAATCCCCAGGACCACAGGGAGCTAGTGGTACTTGTCTCAGTCTCAACAAGTCAGTGATGTCACATTCCACTGCCTGGGAGCAAATAAACCTCAAGAAACTGTCCAAATAACCATTAGATTATTTAGGAAAAGAACAGATACCCTACCTACTAAATGAGTCTGTTCCTATTGAGAACAAAATTTATTCAAGGTTATTCCCAGCATTAATGTGATAGTTCACTTAAACAAAACAAAAATAAGCATTCGATTTCCTCTGTTGCACTTCAGTGTCTTGCATTTTTAATTTTTAATTTTTTTTTTTGGGGGGGGGGGGGGGGGAGGTGCCGCTTTTAGTTAACCCCTTGGATTGGGTCATCCTGAAAGCAAAAAAACACAAGACAGCCACTGCTAATGGCTACACCACGCCAAAGGATGGCATTTCAACATTGTAACAGATAAAATAGGCATCTTAAAAACATATCCTGGCACTGAGATGAGTCAGCAAAAGACCCCCACTGTATCAGTCAGTATTCATTGGTGTGGCATCCTGACAGGTCTCCTGCTCTAGGATAACCGTTCACCTTTGTGCGTTCCTGCATTTGTCCCCGTTTACTATGTTGACCACGCTCAATTAGTCAACACAGCAGACTCCGAGAACGCCCCCAAAGACCGCAGGACCACATAAGGACCGAAGGCACTCAGACAGGTTCATTGTAGACAAGGCATGGTCCTAGCTTCCCCAGACCAAAAAGTTTACAGTTAGGCTAACACATGTATGCCCATTACAGTGGACCAACTCAGCCAGTGCCAGGGACGAGACACTGCCCCCTAAGCCAGCCAAAGACAACTCTTTGGGGTTCACTTTTATATACAGGTATAAACAAGTTACACATCCTGATGTATGAGGCTGCCACCCTCTGACATTACCTAGATTCACCCATTACCTTGTATGTGGGGGTTCAATCACTATCATGTGGTCAGTTTAGAGCCTGTCCTGAACCTGGGTCAGTATGCCTGTTCTTTGTGGGGAGAAGGTTGGTACTGAAGTGTTTCTGAACAAGGTGGTCTGTTACAACCCCTCTGGAATGTGCTTACAGCCTGTGCCTAGTACCATAGATATGAGTGTTTCTGTAATATCATCCCTGTCTGTGAGCAGGAGCCTACCTCTTGCTCACAGCTTCACTTTGCCTTATATTAACAAAGTCCTGACCATTGCTGTCTATGCCTCAGGCCATACACCAGGCCTGTGATATGTGATCTTATATTTTAGGGCTTCATTTTACTACACCCACCTTGCACAGAGCAATAGCCAGAAGCTGCAGTTAAATTATGCTCTAAAAACTCTTACCTATTAAAAAAAGGTGGGGTTTAGCTCCTGGGATACATTAAACAGGTATGCAGTATTTCATTTCTAAATAGCATGTGAAATCTGACACCTATCAATGAGCATGAAGGACTGTAATCCAAGGATTTATGTGGTCTAAGTTAAATAAAATGGCTGCCTTTTCCCAGCTTGAGTAGATAGGACAAAACCTACACATCCGGCTCCCAAAGCAAAGAGGTCAACAGCTCAATAAGCATGAAAACTGAATACTCATGCATGGAGCCACCATTTCCAGAATAGGATGAAGCATACTGCAAGGTGGACCAGAGAAATGGGTGTGGATAATTAGGTGACTTGTTTCCAAACTGCCTTTAATAAAGTATAAAAATCACTGTTTAAAAACACAAAACAAAAATAAAAATCCCACCACCTCTGGTCCTAGCAGAACAGCGCTGCTTCCTGATGCATGCTAGATGAAGTGATGGTGATGAAAAGTCTTGGTATCTAGTCAACTGAAACCAAGTAAATATTTGTTCTGCTTTTCCAGCAGTTACGCTAAGAGTTTGAGATCTGAGCTATTAAGCAATTTTACAAGCAAATCTTTATTTTTGTTAAAGATGTGCCCCTACATAAGCAATATTTAAAATACGTATCTTGATATCTGTCTTGACATAAGACTAAGTATATATAAAAAGAAAGGTAAAATGATTTTAAAATCAAGGGTCAAAACATTACATACAGAGACACTGAAATCAACAGTGCTCCACTAATAATCCCTAGTGAAATCACAATTTGGAGAAGCACTGTGCTGAGTCTTTAAAAAAGCCACACACACAAAACAGAGGAATTTTCAGAACTTTCTCCACTTTTTGTCCATTTGCTACATTTATTATTTCATCCTAATGTAAGATAGAGTCATTCCAAGTTAACATTAATGCAGCCAGGCGTACAAAGAAAAGTTTGTGTTTGTTGCATCAATTTTTTTTAAAATTAAGTTCATAAGGGCAAACTCTGCCCTCAGATATATCCATAGTCTCTGTGCTGCGAAAAAAAAAATTAACTTGCTGTGTTTGTTTTTAGGGGTTTTTTTTTGGTAAACTTCCTCTGGTACAGTTCAGTGTAGCTGTTAAAGGTAAACGCATGTTGGAAAAAGAAAAGGAAACAGCTGGATTAACACTTTTAATTTGGTAGTTATTTAATAAACTCAACATATCTGAACACAATTTTATTCAACACCCATTTTAAGTAAACAAAATACAATCTGGAGGGATACATTAGATCTTCATTAAAAACATACCAGATTGAAACATCTTTCCTTTATGAGGTTCTGCAATTCATGATGTACAGAATCTCTGAGACACTGATTGACTATATAATCTTAACTTTCATAACCCACTATGCAGACAATCACTCCTGTGAATACTAAACACTTAATTACTCTTATTTAAGGTAGGAAAATCATTAGCACAAATAAATATTTTTGTGCATATCTATTAGGGAATATTTCAATTTTTTTCTCTACTTGATATACTTTTAGCACCTTTTTTTTTTTTTTTTTAAACATAAATCTTGTCTTCCAGGGAGCCAGTGTGACCCACTGAATAAAGCATGGGACTGAGAGGAGACATGGATTCTATTCCTAGTTCTCTGACTTGCTGTGTAGCTCCTCTGTACCTCATCTGTTAAATGGGGATAACCAGACTTACCTATCTTTATAATGCACTTGATCGTCTAAAAATGATTCTAGATTATTCTAGAGACACCTAACTTAAGGACCAGAACATTTTTTTCTTAATTTAAGTTTGTACATATCAAATATATTTAAGAAACCTCATAATCAGTTAGAATTGCCCATAAGGATGCAATTACATTAGCCACAACAAACACTAAGCCTTTATATTTAAATACAAATGAGGTAATACCTTTGTGAAATCAATCGTAAAATTTTATTGTGTGTGTTTTAGTCATATATTGCACAAATATTTCATCCAAGAAAAGTATGTATAATATAGAGTAATGTGTGTATGAGTCACTTGAGTTATCAAGTTTAAACACAATGAGTAATACATTATACAAAACCACATACCTGTTAAAGCTGCTGGTTTGGATAGTGTACTATACTGGTTCTGTGTAGATATTATACTTTGACGTGGACTTAGTGTTGGCGAAGAGACCAATGAAAGCTCCTCTATAATAATACTGCTTTTGGGATGGTTTTTAGGAAGTTCATTCAATCTTTGTTCTAACGAATACTTTAAGAGGTCCAACTTCTGGCTTGATTCATTAAATCTTGCTTGAGCCTTGTTTGATATAAATTAAAAAAAGATTTAGAACAATCCACATTCTTCAAACAGAGTTTAAAATCAAATTTCATAAACTACATTAAAAAGTTACTTCTGAAAGGGCTTTTCTGTCGGTAACTTTTCCAGAGCCAAGCAATTTCATCACGTTCTTTGCACCTTCTGCTACTGCATATTCTATCCTAAAATGATGCCGCAGTTCTTCCATTCGAAGCTCAAGAGGACTTATCACAGGTTTTGCTACAAATAAACAAACATTAAATCTTCATTGAATACCATCTATTAGTTTTGTTCGTAATATTTAGCAATTAAAGAATTTTACAGCATAAGAAAAACAGATGTAGCATTGTTAAACTGGAAAAGAAAAGCAGATTATATCCACGTATGGTATAGAAACAACAATGAAATTCAAAGTTTTGCATTTAAATTATGTTCTGAGTTTGATAAACCCACTAGATTGACACAGACCAAAGAACTAAACTTACTAACTAGGATATGAAAGACAGTGGTCCTCCCCAGGGAGATTAAGGAACAAAAACCCTCACAAAAAGCCAAGTTTCCCACACAGCTCTACCTCCTGGAAAGAATACACTTAAGTTTTTCTTCAAGTTTTCTGCCTTTTAACCCAAATTGGAGGCTTCATCTTTCATATCAATCGCTGACAAGCTGATGTCTAATCAATTTGAAGCTCTAATTGTTGTCCTATTCCACACCACATCCTAAGTCTTCCAGCTGCTGCAAGAATGGGGGATTAGAGAGGTTTCACACCATGACTTCCCAAAATTGTTTTTGGTCAATAACTCTAGTGCCTCCTGTTGGTACTCACAAATCTCCCCAAGCAGCAGCTGAAAACTTCTTAACAGACTCACCACTGCCTACAACATTCAGAATAGTAAGAGTGAACAGACCTGTGTTATTGGTGTATGCAGTGGTGTTCTAGCCATTTCAGTTCCAGAATATGAGACACACAAGGTAGGATAGGTAATATCCGGAATAAGAGATACACACTCAAAAGCTTGTCTCTCTCACCAACAGAAGTTGGTCGATCTAATAAAATACTACATTACCTACCTTGTCTCTCGGGGTTACTGATGTCTTTCTAATACTGTTAGGCAAAGCTAGGAGAAGCAGGGGAGGCACTAGAGGTATTAGTAGGTTCACTTTGCAACCATAAGATTTAGGAAAGTAGTTTGACAAAATGAAATCTTCAGTTTCATGAATTTATGACACTTCCCAGCAAAAAGACTTCCAACTTATCACTAGCATGTGTGTATTTCAAGCACCAATGATCAGGCAATTTCACGAATTCACAAGATATATATGTACAAGATTTAAAAACTAGAGAGGTACCATTATTCTCATTCTCACAGCCTGCAAGGGAACTTTCCAAAAAACAAAAACAATACTACAACAGTACATTCTGAAATGTGTCTGAGCAATGAAAAGATTTGGTTTGAAACAATGTTGAGCTTTGGTTTGTAAAAAACATCATTTCATCCCTAGCTTAACATTTCCTGACAGGGGCCCAAATCCTACTTCCCTTACTCTCTTAAGTGTTCTCCTGAGAAGAGTTCTGCTTAAGTCACTTGAGTTAGGCTGGCAGAATTTGGTCCTTAATCTAAATTGAACTTCTTTTAAAAAATTAAGTCTTAAAATTTCAGAGAGGACTACTATCTACATACAGGACCTAATTTCTCCACATCAGAAAAGAGCAAGAGCATATGAAATATATTAAAGGAAAAGCCAAAATGGAAAGAATGAGGTGTAAAAAGACTAATGGCAAAACAAACCACAAGCTACAAATAAGGGAAAGCATTTTTTTCCTTAACAAAATCACATTCAGATCTGAATACGTAGTGTGGCATCTCTAGTATTCTTTACTATTTAAGTTCACTACAAAAACAAAGCCTGTCTTCTATCTGTCCTTCCACACCCCCGCATTAGTACATCCCTATGTAAAATTCTAACATTAGTAAGCACATTTCTGTCTTCTCTACTTCATCACCATTATCAAAAGCCAATTCATTGGTCTGGACTGCCTGAAGAATCTGCATCCTTATGACTTCTATTTTCGTCTTGCTGTCCTGGAGCATCTGTTGAGCTGTAGCAAGAAGTTTTCGATCCTATTAAAAAAAAAAAGCGGGAGAGTTTTAAAATGTAAACACTTGGGATGACAAAAAGGTACAGATGAAACCCAGTTAGCAGCCATTGATATTTATTCCCAAAGCATGAAATCTTTAAAATTTGCGAAGTGCATCATTGGGCTCTCCTACCAAATTCACAATCCATTTTGGTTAACAGTCAAAGGGTTTAAAAATGGGTCAATTTAATGTTTTCAAATGTTTACATCTAAAATTGAATGGTATTGTAACTGTGGAGATCTCAACCCAAAATGGGTCGGGGAAGAGAAGGGCGGGCGTCACGGGATGACAGTCCTCACTTCTTTGAAACCTTCAGAGCTGGAGGAGGTTCCCAGAGGTGGAGGTGGATCTGATCTCCATGTAGGGAAAGAGGAAATCCTGTCCCTCACCAACCTAGCCCAGCCTAGTAGCTGAAGCTCAGTGAATAATACAGAATAATATAAGCCCCATGCTGGGACACCAGCTCTGTCCCTCTCCTTCCCTCCAATAGCTAAATATCACAGGGAAAGTCTGATTCATAGTCTGTGATTTGTTTTTCATGACAGTGAATTTGGTAGGGTCCCACAGATCATATAACATAGCAGACCATTTCACCAAACTACTCTAGGACATTAATGGAAAGTAAGCTAGGGTGGAGGTATATTTTTAGTTCATGCTGGATAAATGGAACATTGTTTAGGAACATTAGATCTTATAAAGTTCATAGTTCTATCTACTTTGCTAAACTGCTTTTACTTATTACTACAGATTTCTATTTTACTCATTGATAACACTTCTACACATGAATGCTTCCCCAATTTTTTTTTATATGATGCACATAATTAAACCACTCCTTTAAGTTAGCATGGCAGCTAGTGACACTCAGCTTTGGCCTGGCAGCCCCTCTGTCTTGGCTGCCAGGCTAAGTTTCAGTGAGTGGCACTGCAAGTCAGTGTATGAGATTGCAGCATCACTCAGCTTTGGGTGTCTGGGGCAAACTTCTTTTGCTACCCATTCTGGGTGAACTTACTCCTCACCAGTGATCTGCACTGTGCACAATGTGCATACAGCTGTGGGTACCATAGCTCCTACAGGAGAGAACATGATAAGAGACATCACATTTTTAACAAAAAGATACAATCCCAGCCTCAGAGTCAGAACTGAGTACTTGTTGCAACATTTGTTGTGCTTAGTTATTTTAATGCCTGAGTCTCAGTGAATGCAGAATGCTTCAAAGCACCCTTGTCAGCCCTAATGGGGTTAAAGTGATCCAGAAAAGGCCAATTAACCTTCATAGTTGCATATCAAGGGAGGCCCAGGGATTTATAGATTACTAATTGCTGATGAAGCCTAGCTAGGGGAGACCTTGGTGAGGAATACAAAGAGGACATTTGAAGAAGCAGGGCGCTGCAATGGGAGATTCTGCGGTCACTTGCTGGGAGCAGAGAGGCAGGGAGAAGGAAACCTAGGAGTTTAATAAGCCTTGGGATCCTAGCCTTGGAAGACGGACCTAACTCAGAGGCGTTGTGAAGAAGAAGGAAGACCTGAGAAGGCAGCAAAGGAAGAAGCCCAGAGAAACAGCATCAAGGACGACTGTGCAGACACTGGCAGCTACTAATAATAAGGTCCCTGGGCTGGAACCTAGTGTTGAAGGACGGTCTGGATTCCACTGCTACCCACAGGCAAGGTTGCTGGAGGAAACATACCAACAGCTGGTCCAGGAGGAGAACTTTGATAGCCCAGAAAGGGAGACCACATAATGAGCCAGCAGGAGGGCTGAGTGCCAAAAGGAAACACTGACAATTACAGGAAGAGAGACCACTACAGTAACTGAGTCACTACTGGACAAAAGTTGCTATGCCACACCTGGCCAGGAGGTGGCGATTTTATAGTCAACAGAAACCCCTTATGCAGTCCCAGGGTCCAGACAGATTGCCATATGCTGCTCCAAAAGTCAGAGCCTTTTAAAACAAAGGCTGCAATAAAGAGAAGTCTTGGAATTATGACAATCACTCTATGCTTGAGATGTGAGTCACATGATCTCACAGGCGATTCATTTCTCAGAACCCCACAGAAAGACGATAAAGCATTTCAAAAGGACACTGTGCTCTAGTCTCAATATATACGTTTCTGTTGCACACAGGGCATGCTGTGAAGCACAAGGCTGGTAGTTTCCCAGTGTTGGTGTGTCTTATCATATATATAGTAGCCCAATGTCTGTGACTAACTCTGAAACGCTGGCTGTTCCCCTCTGGGCGGCGCTGTTGCCTCCCGCTGTGGCGCACGGCTGACTTCTGCGCCGCTCAGCCACATGGGAGCAAGCGGCTGTCTGGGGGTCTGCGCTCCCCATGCAGCACAGGGGTGCCGCATGGGGAGCGCAGGGCCCAAACGCCTGCTTGCTCCCGTGCAGCTGAGCAGCGCAGAAGTCAGCCGTGCGCCACAGCGGGAGGTGAAGGGGGGCGGGGCAGTGATGTACACGCCCAGGGGGCGGGGCCTGGACGAGCGTGCATCCCCGATGGAGACAGAGGAGAGTGGAGAGAGAGGGAGAGGCAGGAGGGGGAGAAGAGAAAGAGAGACGGAGAGAGAGGCAGAAGGCAGAGGAGAGCTGAGAGAGAGAGGGGGAGGCAGAAGGTGGAGGAGAGAGAGCGAGACCAGAGGCTCAGGAGAGAAGACCGACGTGGAGGAGAGACCTGAAAATCCCATTTTATGACGGGCTAATTGGCTAGTTAAAAAGAAAGGACAAAGGTGTAGTGGAATGCCCTTAGCTGTAGAAATGCTAGTTAATAAACACTACAGTAACATAGTTGGTATCTCAGAGACTTAGCGGGATAATACACATGACTGGAATACTGGCATAAAAGGGTACAGCTTGACAGGGAAAAGAGGAGGAAGTGTTGTCTTCTATATCAAAAAGTATACCCTTGACTTAGGCTGAGATGGAAATAGACTAGCTGAAAGTCTCTGGGTAAGGATAAAAGGAGTAAAAAACCTCAGAGTGATGTCCTGGTAGAGGTGTACTACAAATCACCTAACCAGGAAAAAGAGAAAAAAAATCATCCAAAGCACAGGACTTGGTGGTGATGGAGGACTTCAATGACCCAGTCATCATTCGGGAAAATAACACAGGAAGGCACAGATTATCCAACAAGTTTTTGGAATTTATTGGAGACAATTTTTATTTCAGAATTTGAAGAAAGCTACTAGGAGAGAATCTGTTCTAGATTTGATTTTGACAAATAGCAAGAAACTGGTTGAGAATCTGAAAGCAAAAGGCAGCATGGGTGAAAGTGATCATGAAATGATATAGTTCATGATACTAAGGAAACTTAAGAGGAAAAACCACAATATAAATACAGTAATTCCTCATTTAACACGTGCCCGCTTAACACATTTTCACGATAGCACCATTTTTTTATTAGGGAACATTTTTTGAATTACATGACCGTCCCCGGAATAACACAATTTTCCCAGCCGGCCCATTGCTGGCAGCTGCGTGGGGCTTCCCCCCACCTCCGTGCAAAGTGGTGGAGGGTTTGCCGCTCGCTGCGCCATTCCCCGGCGACCCCCTCTCACTGGACACAGTGTGGGTCCTCGCAGACTCATCACAGGGGCATACTCCCAATCCAATTCCCCATCCCTCTCTTCCCCTTCCCTTCCCCAGAGCCAAACACCTCCCTTCCCTGCTGTAAACCAGTCTCCTTTCTCCCCCAACCTTGTGTCCCGGTCCCAACAGACACCACCGCTTGAAACACAACCCCCATCTTTTCCATTATTTTCAATGGGAAAATTGACCCCGCATAACACGTTTTCACTTAACACGATCATTTTCTGAAACATATCTATAGTGTTAAATGAGGAATTACTGTATAATGGATTTCAAGAAGGCAGACTTCAGAAAATTCAGGGAGTTGGTATTCCATGGAAAGCGAGCCTCAGAGGAAAAACAGTTCAAGAGTTGGCAATTTTTCAAAGAGATATTATTAGGGGCACAAGAGCAAAACTAGTCTACTACATAGGAAAGGTAGGAAGTACGGCAAGAGATCACCCTGGTTTAGCCAGGAGTCATCAATGATAACACACACACACACACACACACACCCACCCACCCACCCACCCCTACAAAAAGTAAAAATAAGGTCAAATTACAGATGATGAATATAATCACATGTACAAGAAAATGTTCTACAAATACATCAGAAGCAAGACTAAGGACAAGGCAGGCCCATTATTCAATGAAGGAGGAAAAACCCCACAAAACGTAGAAATAGCAGAAGTGCTAACTAGGATGACTGTTTCATTTTTCCACCAAAAAGTATGGTATCAGTTGGACATCTAAGATAGAGAATGCTAGGAAAATGGAGTAAGATCAGAGGCTAAAATAGGGAAAGAAGGAGTTAAATACATTCAAGTCACCAGGCCCTGATGAAATACATCCTAGACTACTCAAGGAGCTGACTGGGAGATACTGGAGCCATTAGCAATTCTCTTCAAAGAGCTCTGGAAGATGGAAGAGATTCCAGAAAAGGTGCAAATATATTGCTAATCTATAAAAATGGCAATGCGGATAGCCTGGGAAATTACAGATCAGTCATCTAAACTTCAGTACCTTGAAAAATAATGGAGCAAATAATTAAGCAATCAATTTACAAACACCAAGAAGATAATATGGTGCTAAGTAACAGTCAACATGGATTTGACAAGAACAATCATGTCAAACCAATTAATAGCTGTCTTTGACATTGGTAACAAACCTTGCAGATGGGAGGGAGACAGTAGATGGGGTATATTTGACTTTAGTAGGGCTTTTGATGTTATCTTGCATGACCTTCTCAAACTAACTAGGGAAATACAACCTAAATAGAGCTACTATAATGTGGGTGCGTAACTGGTTGGAAAACAGTTCCCAGAGAAAAACTTAAAAACAACGAATAGTCTAGTACAGTGTTTCCCAAACTATGGGCTGCGGCCCAGTACCAGGCCACAGGGAAAAAAATACCGGGCCTCAGCATGGCTGCCAGGAGGGGAGCGGGGCAGGGAGGGCTGGGAGGTGGGGAGGGGAGGGACCGGATGCCGAGAAGCAGGGTTGGGGGCAGCGGGGCTGTCCGGCGGAGATTGGGACGGGCAGCGGAAGCAGGGCTGGGCGGGGGAGATCGTGAGGATGACGACAGGAGAATCAGTCGCCGGAAGCAGAGCTGGACAGGGGCAGCGGGGCTGGCCAGGGGAGATAGGGAGGAGAAGAGGGGTTGGGGGGAGCGAATCGGCCGGCGGGAAGCAGGACTGACCCGGGCACACGCAGACCCGGGCACATGAGTGAGCCCCGAATAGTTGCGAACTGCTTGCCTGGTAGACACACTCATGCAGCATGAGCACATCTACCAGCCAGGCAGTTCGCAGCTATGGACTGATGAACCTAATGATAATAAAACTTACCTAATTAGAAAATACCAGACATTTTATATGTCTGGTATTTTCTCAATTTGTTTCCCAGTTCTGTACGGTACAAAACTGGACACCTGGCAACCCTACCCCTCCTTGTACCCTCCCTCCTAGCCAGATACCCTACCCCCCGTCTGCTCCTGCTCCCGCCTCCTGGAGTGCCCATGCGGCGCTGGGTCCCTCAAGCCCTGGCCCAGGCTGGGCGGAGGATGCAGCCGGGTGAAACACTGAAAATTTATTCATTTTAAATTCTTTTTTTAAATATGTGTTTATATTATTGGGCTGCAAAAAACAGTACCGAGGGGAGAAAGGTTCCAACTAAAGTAAAAAGTTTGGGAAACCCTGGTCTAGCCAGCTTTCTATCCATCTTACAGTCCATTTATCCAATCCATATTCCCATAACTTGCCGGCAAGAATATTGTGGATGACCATATCAAAAGCTTTGCTAAAGCTGGCACTGGGGGCTTTGGGAGGACCAGAAACTTATTTAAATATTCATCATTTGCTTAATGAATATGCAAATATGCAAATGAATGCTACCAGTCCTCCAAAAGCTCGTGAATGGATTTACTGGTCCCTGTGTCAAAAAGTTTGGGAATCCCTGGTCTAGTAAAGACTAACAAAACATGTAGATGGTATCATGAGCTTTCGTGGGCACTATTTGTTGTTGTTTAAGTTTTTCCTGTTACAGACTAACTCTACTACCCCTCTGAAGCTCTTTAGTTCCCAGAGAGTAATCATAAAATGGGGTCCCACAGGGATCAGTTCTGGGTCTGCTTCTGTTCACAGTCTTCTTCTGTCATTTAAATAATAACAGAGAGTATATTAAAGTTTATGGAGGATACCAAGCTGGGAGGAGTTGCAAGTGCTTTGGAAGATCATATTAAAATTGAAAATGATCTGGAAAAACTGGAGAAATGGCCTGAAGTAAACAGGATGAAAATCAATAAGGACAAATGCAAAGTACTCTACTTAGGAAGGAATAATCAGTTGCATGCATACAAAATGTGAAATGACTGCCAAAATGAAGAAATATTGCATTTGGAGTCATAGTGGATCACAAGCTAAATATGAATGAGCAGTGTAACACTATTGCAAGGAAAGCAAACATCATTCTCAGATGTATTATCTGAAGAGTGTTATAAGCAAGCAACAAGTAGTAATTCTTCCACTCTGCTCTGGCCTCTACTGGGGTATTGTGTCCAATTTTGAGTGTCATATTTCAGGAAAGATGAGGGCAAAGTGGAGAAAGTCCAGAGAAGAGAAACAGAAATGATTAAAGATCTAGAAAACATGACCTATGAGGGAAGGCTGGAAAAAATCTGGCTTTATTTAGTCTGGAGAATACTATGAGGATACAGGTCAACAATTTTTAAGTACACTAGAGGGCTACATCTCCTGCTCACTACACTTGCCAACCCCCCTCAGAGCAGGTGTCTGACAGGGTGCAGGAGCAGGCTCCCCTTCCCCCCCGAGCACCAGGGAGGGGGGAGGCCTCATGGCTCCTGCTCTCCCCCGCACCGGAGTACTGGGGAGGGAGGGAGGAGGCCGGCAGCTGAGAGGAGGAGCTGTGGGACACAGAGTGACGTGACAGAGAGGAAAAAACACGGATGAAGGTAAAAAATTGTTCTCTGACCTCTCACCTAGGACAAGAAGCAATGGGCTTAAAATTTCAGCAGAGGAGGTTTCGGCTGGACACGAGAAAAAACTAACTATTAGGGCAGTGGTCTCCAACCTTTTTACACCCAAGATCACTTTTTAAATCTCAGAACAGGCGAAGATCTACAGCTCAGCCCCTTTCTTGAAGCCCCGCCCTCTCGATTCTCCTCCTGTCCATCACTTGCTATCCCCAGCCCTTACTTACACACTCTGATAAACAGTTTATTTTTAAATTATGCGATATATAAAATTAAAATAATATGTTTATAGTTATGAAATAAATGGTCTGTTTTTTATTCATGCTATTTAAATCTAAAATGAAGCATTTATAATTATACATTTTGTGGGGACAGAGTTCTGCGGCTGGGGACAGGGGAGAGGGAAAAGGGTGCTGGGAGGGCAGAGGACAGGGTTCTGCAGCAGGGGACAGAGTGCCAGTGGGGACAGAGTTTGGGGAGTGGGGATGGGAATGGGGACAGAGTTCTGTAGCTGGGGACAGGGGGAGTGGGGACAGCGTTCTGTAGCTGGGGAGTAGGGGCTGGAGAGTGGGGTGCCAGTGGAGGCAGAGAGTCCCCTGCATCTGCCTCCTCCCAGGATTCCCCCCTCCCCCGAGGGAAACCAGCACGTGCCTGCCCCAGGGCCGAACCCCCCCGCGCAGGGAACCTCCGCGTGCGCTTGCCCCGGCGCCAAACCCCCCGCCCCGGCACAGGGAAGCCCCGCTCGTGCCTGCCCCGGAGCTGACTCACCCCTCCTGTGCGGTGCAGGGAGCCAATGCTCCCTCCCACAGTACATCCGGCAGAGCAGCTAGCCCCACTTCCAGAATCGCTGGAAGTGGTGCTAAGCTGTGGGACTTCTGTCCATCCCCCGGGAAGCCGACACTACCTCCATTTTCACTTGAAGTAAGTAGTGGGGCTTCTCGGGGGTGGGAGGGAAATGGGGCCGGGGCGGACAGGACGCCTCGCGATCGACCTGTCAAGGCCTCGTGATCGACCAGTCGATCACGATCGACCTGTTGGTGACCACGGTATTAGGGTATAGTTAAGCACTGAAATAATTTACCTAGGGAGACTGTGGAATATTCATTATTGGAGATTTTTAAGAGCAGGTTAGACAGACACCTGTCAAGACTGGTCAGATAATACTTAGTCCTTGGAAACTGGACTAGAAGATCTGTTGAGGTCCCTTGCATTCCTATGAGTTTATGATTCCTTCCACTCAAACAGACTTGGAGTAGGAAAAAGACGAGTTAGTCTGTATATTAAATGGTTGGAGTGCCACAAAGTGCTTTTTAAAGACCTGGTGGATCACTGGGAGTGGGTTGAAATTGCTAGTCCTCCCCTCCCCACTCTACCCCCTGGCTCATCATTCCAGCTGCATCAGTTGTAGGTACTTGAGTTCTTTTAAAATTTGTACTTGATACAGTAATTGTATTCCAAATTTTTATGCTTATAAGTTAAAGCAGTTCAGCTATTTTAGTCACTACTGAGCGCTGTGCAGCAGACAGAATGGATAGATAACATTTTATTTTATGTTTGTTGCAGAAAGCATTAGGGACAGTGGCTCAACAGCAGCATCCTCCCTTTCCTAACCCAGCCCTCATATGCAAAACTGGACTGTTTTAAACATTTATCAACTGGCAAGTAAAAGATTCAGTCGCTGATTATAATTGCCTGCTTCAACTTCAATGACTTCCCCCCCTCCCCGCATTCCACATAGATACTGTGCACAAAGTCTCTAATGTGTACACAATGGTATGAATTGAAAGAGGAAATAGCTATCTGTGTGTATACTCTAACTGTGGCTTAAGCACTGAACTCCAGCTCAAGTGCCACAACTCAGCATGCATCCCCTTTCATGTAGGCAAGCCCAAGGTTTATTCTTCCTCTTTCCCTTTAGATTTAATCAGTCCACCAATCCTCCCAAGCTGCTCAACTGAGCATGATTTCTGATGAGCAGAAGCTTTAGAGATCTGGCATTAATGCTGCTTCTGAAGTCTAATACTACTTTTTATAGCTTATCAAAAATTCAAAATTTCCATGAAGAAATAGATGATGAATTTCAAAACAAAAGCAAAATCCTAGTTTTATTCTGCTTGTTGAAAAACAAACACCATTCATCAATATTTTCTTTTTAATTTCACCCACTTCTCTGTCTCCAATCTCTATTCTACTGAACAGGAAAGGAAAAGCAGAAAAGGCAGAGAAAAACCCAAACCTCAACCCAAAATGAAAAAAAGTTTTGAAAAAAAAAACAAACAAAAATACTTCAATTTAAAACAAAGAACATTTGCACATATTTTCCTTACATAAAAATTTTTTTTTTTGAAAATCATTTCAACTGTAAAGAAACTTCATGAATTTAACTGAATGAAAATGCATTTTTTAACACAAAAGTGGTTAAAATTATAGTTCATTTTTATTAAGTCATTTAAGATAATGGATGCAAACATTTTGACATGACAGCAAGCTTGGAGGCACTATCATAATCCAAGAAATCCAACTGGCTGATAATGCGTTAATGTCCAAAATCTTAACTTGGATAGTCAAAGAACCTTACTTAAACAGCCTAAAAGTGCTTACCGTCAGAAGACTGGATGGAAATATCTATGACAGGCTACATTACTACATTTTGGATGATTAAGCCTAATGGAGCCGTAGTAGTGGGGCAGAGGCAGCCTGGCAACCCGTTGGGGGGGGAGGGGGGAGGGGGGGAGCACGTGTGTGACTGCATGGGGTAGGTGGGGGGAAAGAGAAGGTGGGTGGGTGGGTGCTGCATTGGGGTGAGGTGAAAGCAGGGAGTAAATTTGTGCTGGGAGGTGGGGGAGGTGTGCATAATTTGTTTGTGCTTTAGCTGGGAGTTAGAACATGATAGACTGACTGCTGGTGCCTGCTACTTTGAGAAGCAGAATTTTATCCCAGCCCCCACCTGGGCGGGGGGAGGGGGGGGTAGGATTGCCAGGTGTCCGGTATCTAACCGGACAGTCCGTTTTTTGCACCCTCTGTCCAGTAAAAAAATTCAGAAAATATCGGACATGTGCAATGTCCGGTATTTTCTGTTTTTCCGGGTGGGGGCCCCACAGAAGCCTGGTGGGGGGAAGTGGCTGGGGAGGTGGGGCCAGATCGGCACTGGGAGCCCTCAGCTGGTTGTGTCTCCTTGCGTCTGACATAGGAGTGATGCCTTGGGGAGGAGGTGGAGCCCTGTCTGCTCCTGGGCACTGCTGAAGCACGTTGTACAGCCGTCGTCTGGTGAGAAGCCCGCAGGTGCTTTGTGGTTGCGTTTAGGCGCCTTCCATGGGCTCTCAGCCAAAACTGACTGGGATAGAATTTCTGCCTCTTCTAGGGTTGCCAGATGGTTTAACCAAAAATACTGAACACCCTCCCCACCCACCCCAAAAAAAAACCCACCGGGGAAAAAATTCTGTTGAGGAAAAAAAAAAAAGGGGGGGGGGGGGGGAGACCAAAGTTGTAGAGCAATTTAAAAAAACAGCATGGCCCCTTTAAGTGCGTGCAGAGCCAAAACAGGGATAGGAAGAGGGGAGTGGTTGAGCACTAAGACCCAGGGAAGGCATTGCTTCCCCTTGCTTCAGGTCTTTACGCTTTTTGCCGGTGGCCATCTTGTTTTCTTGGTCAAGCCAGAAGGTAGCTACTCTGTGGAACCAGAAAAGCAGGGGGTCCGGGGGTGGGAGGGGTCCCAGGGGCTGAGTGTGTTGTAGGATTGCCAGCTGTCCGGTATTTTTGCCTCCTGGCAGGGAAACCCCCCCGAGAATACCGGACATTTTAGGTGTCCAGTATTTTCTGATTTTTTTTTTTTTTAAACCAGACAGAAGGCAAAAATTCCAAACTGTCCAGGTCAATACCGGACACCTGGCAACCCTAGCCTCTTCCCACTGGGCCATCCAAAGACCTGGCTATGGGGGAGTCGCCTTCCTACCCACGCCTGCTGCCTGAGTTCAGAGTTCCCCGTGGCTGCCCTCCCACCCTACCATTGCATTGCCCTGGGGTCTGCGCCTCTGCTTTGGGTAGCAGGTGGCTGCTTTGCAGAGCAAGCTCTGCTGCCTCCCCTGTCATTCCCAGCTTGGTGGCTCTTGGTAGTAGCCACACAGGGCCTGACCCCCGTCCGCTCTGAGCAGTGTAATCGGGCTGTGGGGAGTGGAGTTGGGAAGGACTCAGGCACTTTGTGACCCAGGCTCCCTTCTACGGGCAGGGAGCACTGGTAAGAGCCAAGCTATATGCAGAGCTCTTCTTCAGGTCTGAGAGCAGGGCTTGGTTTAGTGTTGCACCAGAAGCTCTTTAGCAAAGGTGCTTGGGTGTAGGGTTGCCAGGTGTCTGGTATTTTCACCTCCTGTCCGGTAAAAAAAAATTCAGAAAATACTGGACACTTAAAATGTCTGGTATTTTCTGATTTTTTTTCCCGGCCAGGAGGCGAAAATTCCAGGTGCTTACCAGGTTCTGCAGGGGAGCTGTCCGGCTCAGCGCAGGGAGGCAAAATGGCTGGCGGCCGCTGGCAGCCTGTTAGGGCCCAAAAGCCTCAAAAGCAAAGCATTTCTTAAAGGGGTCATGCTTTTTTTTGTTGTTGTTGTTGAACAACAACTTTGATCTCTCCCCACCCCCCCCAGAATTTTTTCCCAGTGATTTGGGGGGGGGGGGGGAGGGGTGGGTTGTTCAGTATTTTGTGTTAAACCATCTGGCAACCCTATTGGGAGAAGCAGATTTCAAAGGGGTGGGTGGGGGAAAAGAGGAAGGGGTGCTGGCATCTGTGAGGTGAGGTGGAAGCAGGGGACAGTTTATTTGGGGTGTTTTACTGAACACTCAGAGGTTTATGTGCTGCTTAAAGTATCAAAACGACAATCCTGAGATCAGAGACCTCAACAGGCAAAGCAAGGCCAAGGACCATGCTAAATGGTATGATCTGCATCTTTATTTATTTATCAATGAAGCTGCTGTAAGTAGTACTATATTGACTTTTAAAAGTATCACCAGCACTCGGTCCCATACATACAGGTGAATAAGTTAAATCTCGGCACGCCACTTCTGAAAGTTTGCTGACACCTGGGCTAAATAATACTTTCCTATTTACTTTCTTGATACCGGTCATGATTTTATAGGCAGCTATCAAATTCTTCCCAAAGTTTTTAATTTCTCCTCATATAGTTTCATACCACTAATCATTTTTTGTTGCCTCTCTCTGTACTTTTTCCAATTTCAATATATCCTTTTTTGAGATGAGGCAACCAGAACTGCAGGTTCTATTCAATTCATGGGTATTCCATGAAGTTAGATAGAGGCATTTTGATATTTTCTGTTGCATTATTATCTATTCCTTTCCAAATAGTTCCGAACTCTAATGTTTTGGTTTTTTTAAACTGCTGTTGCTCATTGAGCAGATATTTTCAGATAATTATCCACAATGATTTCAAGACCTCTTTGGGTAACAGCTCATTTAGACCTCATAATTGTATATGTATAGTTGGGATTATGTTTTCAAATGTGCATTACTTTGAATTTATCAACACTGAATTTCATGTACCATTTTGTTGCCCAGTCACTGAATTTGGTGAGATACCTCTGACTCTTCACAGTCAGTTTTGGACTCAACTCATCTTGAATAATTTTGTATCCTCTGCAAATTTTGCTACCACACCATTCACCCTCCAAAGAATTTATAAATATGTTAAACAGAACAGATTCCAGTATAGATCCGTAGGGAACCCTGCTATTTATTTCTCTCCATTGTGAAAGCTGACCATTTATTCCTACTTAGTTTCCAACATTTTAATCAGTTCTTGATCCACAAAGGATCTTCTTTTCTTAGGATCTCCTACTTTGCTTATGAGCCTTTGATGAGGGACCCTGTCAAAGATTTTTTGAAAGTCCAAGTATACTCTATCATCCCTGTTCACATGCTTGCTGACCACCTCAAGCTATTCTAGTAAACTGGTGAGACACGATTTCCCCTCATAAAAGCCTTAATACCCAGAATAAGCATCATAAAACACTATATGTCACAACATGCAGAGCACTGCACAGCATTCTCTGCTTTTTCAAAGTGAATAATGCATAATCAAATCTTAATAGGCGATAGATTTCATAAACTAGATTTATTATGTAGGTTATACACATGGGGATAAAACCAATGAAAACTAAGCTTTTCTTAGGGTAGGTCTACACTACAGGATAAGGTTGAATTAAGATATGCAACTTCAGTTACGTTAATTGCACAGCTGAAGTCAAAGTACCTTAACTCGACTTTTGGCACTGTCCACACTGCAGGAAGTCGAAGGGAGAACACTTACTCCTTGTGGAAGCAGGACTATTGGCATTAACCACAGTGCTCCTCTCAGTTCAAATTAGCGTGTATTCACTAGACAAGCAAATTTGAACCCTGGAAGATCGACAGTGGCAGCTTTGATCTTCTCTATAGTGTAGACATACCCTTAGTGAGCATCTTTCATGGGATGAAACCATACTTTTGGAGGTGAAGAGTATAACAGTAATTGTTTCACTTTATTTCAAGAAACTACACGTTAACATAGAAATTAAGAACAGCACATTATTCATATGTTCAAACTATATGACTTTCTTATTTTCGGTAGTTCATTGTTCTTTAAGTATTCCAAAGCCTTACCTTTGAAGAGCCATTTGAATACATTTGTATCATATTCTCTGCTCCTTGCTTTACCTTCAGTTCTATATCCAATTGCTTTTTTAAGACCATCAATCTGTTGTTAGTAGAAAAACGAGGGTCACTGTTTGGAGTATCTGGTGTTCTGGGACACTCTGTGAATTAAATGTAAGATGTAATATTCATAACAAACCAATAAAGCTTTTTCTAATATACTTTAAATGTTTAATAAAGAGAAAGCTTTGTATTTAAATATTAACACTGTGCAAAGAAATTACACAACAATATTGCAAATATGCTTTTACTATGAAAAAGCCAGTGAAAGCCTAGTGATTCTTGCACATGGGCTAATATGACTGGCATGGTAAAAGGTATCTTTTTTTTTTTTTTTAAATCTTTCCCCCCCAGAGACCTGATCTTTTCTAAAATGTTTAATCTTTAAAGTGTAAAGTATAGTTTACCATTAAGCCTTCCCAAATCCACCAATACAACTCTAAATCAGAAAGAGAAGCCTGGATGACCATATTCAAAAATTATTCACATGGTCTACAGACATACTAAATATATTACCTCTAATACTACTTCAAGCATTAGACACACCACTGATGCAATTTACAGCATGATAAAGCAACTGATAAATTCTTCTTTACAATATGTACATACTGTGCTAAGTGTTTGCTGATTCCAGAGAAGTAATGAAATCAAGGGTATATGCATGATTAAGTGAGCTGTCGACTACTGAAAAAATTATAATTTGGGAAAGGTGAATGATATATTCTTGTTTGGGAGTGTTACTTTTTTTAAAAAAAAATCCCTATTCCTTTTAACAGAATTTGCTGCACTTTTTTACCAAGTTAAACGGTCATCAATAAGTTCCATGACTTGCCATCTACTTCTTCTAGATTAAAAGCACGTTAATCACTACAAAATTCCATCTCCTGGAGTACTAACTATTGACCTCTCTCCATTCTGAGAATCAATGTTCACCTGATTATTTCCTATTGCTTAACCAGTTTTTAATCCCCAGTCCTTTAACCTGTGGCTAACGGGGTCCCTATCCAAAGCTTTCAGAAAAGCCGACTAAATTATGTCCATCATATCATCTATTTTGTTTATTTCTTTTAAAGCAGGAAACAATTTAAAGCAGCACTATCAGAGAAACCATTCTGGCTTTCTCCTTAGAAGGTTATATGTAAATGAGTGTTACAATATTTTATTCTTATTTAAAATTTCCAATTAATTTCCTTCAAACTAAAATGAGACTCACTGATCAACTTCATGAGAACTTTGTGTATAAATATAAAAATAAGAAAAGAGAGAAAGAGGCACTACATTAGCAACTTCCCAACTCCAAATGACAGTTGCTTTTTAGCATCTACTATTTCAAACTACTGTACCAAACCGTCTAATAAGTAATGAATACAGTCATTTTAGAGATTGAATGCATTTACTCTCAATTTTGTTGTATATTTTTTCTCTTCAAGCTCTATCAAGGCTGATCTTGGACTTCCCTTAAGAACTGCTTTTGGTTCAGCCATTTTCTCCATTGTCTTCTGCACCACACTTTCCTCATTCAAGCACTTCCTAAAGTCTCAATTCATCCTTACTGCCCACAATCTCAGGTTAATTTTTTAAAAACTACCTTAAGTTATTCACTTTGGGTTTCCCAGTACATCCCATTTTCTGAATCTTAACCCTGGCCTAAATGTAGTGTTGCATTGGTATAATTTAAGTTTCTTTAAACAGTCTTTGTCAATCAGTGTCAGAGGCTGGTTGGAAACTATTTCTGTTTAAATAGTCTTATTTCAGATTAGTTTTAAGATGACAAGAACATCACCAGCCTCCCTACTGTAAGGTTGACAGAAGACATCCAGCCATTCAGGCTGAAATTGGATTTGACCAGTTATAATGTAAATGTCAAAGAAACCTGCTGCTGCATCTTTTTGCACAAGCCCCATTAAATAAAGTCTGAGAGTACAATGTTTCATTTATGCTATTATTAATCATCATGTCAATTATCAATATTACTACATGGTATATTTTCAGTCATGCAAATGGGCATTCCTATAACGGCTCTTTGGTTTGAAAAGTTTGCTGACCCCTGAACTAGAGTTATGAACAGGATCTATAAATTGAACACCTAAGAAACTTTTTTTTATCCCCCCAAGAGACTTAAATGTGCATACATAGCCCTAGAGGCAAGGAATTTACTGTGTGTGAGAGAGTCATAATATCAAAATGATAATATAATTTGATAGGACAATATTGAAATCACTATGAACAAGACAGTAAACGCTCTGTATGGACTTAAAAACAGTAATTAAACAGGAAAGAATTCAAAAATAGCCCTGACTATTTAATACTGAGATAAAACACCAAGTAAAAGCAAGTAGAAGCAGACACTTCTTATTCTTGTGGTTGACAGTTTGTTGCAAGAACGTTCAGAGCAGGAACCTGACGACATAGTTTCCCCTCTGCTCATGGTCATCTTCTTTGCCTTATACTTTAAAGCTCCCATATGGAAGATAAAGTGGGTCAAAAGGGTTTGGGATCTGCCAGTTGTTAGCAAGAGGGATGGGGAAGTCACTGATGGATAGCTCTGGCCTGCTCAGGAAGGGATAAAGGAAGAGTCAGACTTCCTCCCTTGGTTCTTATCACTCAGCTCATGAGAAACTTTTTTTTTTTTTTTTTTAAATGGACAGTTGCACTTCCTGGATCATATAATAGAAAACATCACAGTGAACTTTGAGGCAGAGCTGTATGCACAGTCTTCCCTAGGCCCTGTGGAAGTTATTTACTACTAACTGAAAGTTACTTGGTTCTAGAGAAGCTGAAATTAAAACCAAAAAGCTAGGAAGCAGGTAAATGCAAAGAGAGGAACAAAGGGGAATAAATGGAGTGAGGAGGGACTTGTCCCTCTTGGTTTCATATTGTTGCTCTGGAACACGACAAACAATTCCCCGTCTCTTCTTGGACAGCTGCAGAGAAGCAGAAAAACTTAAAAACAAACAAACAAACAAAAAAAAGGGATCTTTTGAATTCAAAATATACTATTTAAAGGGGGCTCTGTCAAAACCTTGATTTTAAAAATATAAATCATTAACAGTGCACATTCCAAGTACCAATTGCTGAGTTGTGTACAGCTTACAGCAAAATGAGACCCCAAACTTACATGCAATTGTAATACATACAGTAATTCTTCCTGGAGACAATAGCACTGGAAATCTTAAAAACATGACCCCTTTTAAAGTGTTTCATTTCAGAGAGAACATGGGATGTGACAAATATCTCCACTCAATTCTGAAGTTACTCTATATAAAAACACTAACATTTATGCCTGTACAGCTTTTTAAATACCCGCAACTTACATATCTCCTATTTCTTCACATCATTGGCCACTTTAGTTCTTTGCAATGCTCTGTTACTCAATTACTGCAAGTCTTAGACTCATGAGAAAAGTTATACAAAGTTTTCTTAATATATGTGATATCTAGAAAACATTCATAAAATGTACACATTTCCATTTCACTTGGAAGCCTACTGAAAACAACCCTGAAGTAGGGATATAAGCGACTACTTGACTGTCTGATAAGCATAAGCTTACCGGATAGTCGGCTAGTGATGTGACTAGTCACTTCCCCCCAGCTTGCTGCCTCTATCAGAGAGGCAGCAAGAGGGGAGAACAGGAGCCAGCGCTGGGGGGAGCTGCCTTAAAAGCCAGTTCTCCCCCCACCAGCAACTTCTCTGCCAGGGGCAAGGGAGATAGAGGCACAGCAAGAAAGGGCACGAGCAGGAACTGAAGCAGTCTCTACTCGTGCCACTTCTGTTGCGAGTCTGCTTTTGAAACGTACAAGAGCCTCGCCCGGGCTCTTATACATTCCAAGGGCTGATTCACTGCAGGGAGCATGTACCTGGTTTACACTGAGTTTCTTTAAAGAAAATCCAAAGGCTACTGTTTGCCAGACTGAAGCAATTATTCTGAGACACGAGTCTCTCCCTTATTGTTTTTAACCTCTCATATTTGCTGTCTGGTACAGACCTGAATTTTTAGAACTATAAAAAAAAAGTTACTTATTCTTCATAAGTAAATAAATTGAGGAAACCATACCAGAGATCAACAAGCTAGAGTGAAATAGGTACTTCAAATTGTGCTAATTTACTTCTCAGTTCAGTTTAATTTTTAAAAGAATCACAGGAAATAATAGGGCAGTAGTGTAAAATTTAATACATGGTGGGGGTGCTTATTTTTAGTGTGAAAATATTACTATATTTTTAAAGTGTTTTTTTTTTAATTTGATGTTCGTTCCTTGTCAAGTTCTCTGAAGGTCTATGGACTGGCCGTGAATTTTTAAGTGACTACAGACTTATTAGTTTTTGTACAAAATGTCTTGTAATGTTATTTTTATCACTACATTTTGTGTACTATATGTATCTAGATCTATATACTCTATACCTATTTTTATGTAACTATAATACATAGCTCTTTGCACTCTATCCACAGCTATTTTGGCTCTTAGTCTCTAACTGGTTGGCCACCCCTAAAATAGTCGATGGAAATACCATCGACTATTTGATTAATTAACTAATCTAAATTTAACATCCCTACCTTGAAGCAGCCTCTCTGCCTCACACGTTCCAAAGTAGTTTTCCTCCAGCCTTGAGAGAGTAATTTGCAGGAAGGCCTATGATAAAATGCACTGAACTCTGTGCAAGTCTAACAAGGGTAACTCGCCACTTTGGCAGCATATTATAAGATATTAAATCACCTGCCAGCAATATTCCTTCTACTCTTGTCCATCCATGAGCAGATTTTTCCATCCATGTGTGGAATAAATGTTATATTGCACACGGAGGTATGTGTGAATGTGCACTACCAGTAGAAACAAAAAACCTAACTGTGAGTCCTCCACTAATCAGCTGGATCTCTCCTGAGTCGCAAAAGCACACAGCTTACAGGAAACACTGCTATATATTTCAAGATGCTTACTGCATCCTTTACTTTAAAACAAGATCGATATGTTCTTTTTATTCCACTGCCCAAACTTTTCAAGAGCGACAGTCACTCAGCAGACACTCTCAATGGCAAGTGTATATTTAGAGCCCTAACTCATGGATATCCGTGGGTATCCATATCCGTGGAGGTGCGGATAGCCGTGGTACCTTTTTGTGGATAAGGATATAAAATATGTATCAGCGCAGGGCTGAATGTATATTTATAAAGACTCACGTTAGCAACATTTTAATGTCAAATCACCAGACTGTCCTTATGCCTGCCATTTCACAACACTGAAAAAAAACATTTGTTTGACTGTTTACTTTGCAAACATTCCATTTGAAAAAGCCAATTCTGGTATTTTTCAAAATTAATACCAACTCCCTGCACGTTCACAGAAAATACAAGTTATACAGGTTGGACTTCCCTCGTCTGGCATCCTCAAGACCTGACTGGTCCCAGATGAGGGATTTTTCCAGACTAGGGGAGGTCATTGCAGCCCTGCAGCCACTGGCTTCCTGGCTCACCCCCTGCAGCCCAGCTGAGCTGGTCGCCAGCTCACGGCCCCTCCCTAGCCCATCTGAGCCATGTGCAGGCTCCTGGCAGCCCCCTTCCCTGTGCCAGCTCCCTGCCCCCATGCTTCGCAGCCCAGATGAGCCATGTGCATGCTCCTCGTTCCCTCCTCACAGCCCATCTAAACCTTGTGCAGGCCCCCAGATCCCCACATTCCTGCAGAGTGTCGGGATTCTCTGATCGTGGAACATCCATGGTCATGCCAGACCATGGATGTTGCCAGACCAGAGAATCCTGGATTTTAGAGGTACAACCTGTAGTATAATATAGTTTGAAATATCATCAGTTAATGGGAGCCTCTACATATGGAAAATCCCTAAAAGTTATTCAAATGATTATGCTATACAGACATTTTTACTATAAGTTAGCCAAAGAATAGCACGGCAAAAGCCTACTTTTTGATAAAAGAAGAGCTACTATTTTAGTTTCAGACTATTAAGGCAAGGGGTTCACAAACATTTTCAGTGTAAATCACGAACACCCCTCATGTACCTCTTGCTCACCCATTTGCAATCATGGAAAAGCAATAAGAGGATTTTTGTGTGTGTGATTTTGACAGTCTTAAGTATTTTAGTAACTGGAAGTAATTGCAAGCACCACATGCCTAACCAGTGGTCTTCTGACCACAAATAAGTGCTCAGAACTACCAGTAATCTGCAGGACTACAGTTTAGAACTTACTTAAGGAATCTAAAACTATTCCAATAATAATTTAAGGAAAATATGAAGGCATGTTGGTAGTTTTTTAAAAGCAACTGGTAACTCAGTTACAATAATAATTTTTTGTAATGGGAGGATTTTGTTTAAAGTAAATCAACATAAAAAAGGTACTAAACATCTAAGCTATGAGAAAAAAAATTTATAGTTTTTACACTAATATACCTGTAACATCTTCTGGATCTGTTACAACAATGTGCGCATTTAATTCCTGTAATTTATGATGCAATTCTTCTAATTTCTTGTTTGATTTTTTCAAAATGTTGTCCACGTAAGCCAAGTTTTTTTTATCCGTCGTGACCTTTCTGAGGTTCTCTGCTCCTTCCTTGATTTTAAGCTCCTTCCTTATTTCACGTTTGATTTGGTCCTTTATTTCATCCAATTTCTGTTGTACCATCATATCTGAGAAGTCCAATTTTTGGCCAATGCTTACATTTTCAGAGACTAGAAGACTTCGGGCATCCCCCTATAGCAAAAAACAAAAGCATAACCAGAGATTAACTTCTTGCTAAACATTTATGTGTTGTCATGCTGCAACAAGCCCATAAAATTTTACACTTTTGCGAAGTTATGCTTTCCAAGTAACAGATTTGTTTTAGGCATAGTAAAGGTTTCGCTAAACTTGTTTTTTTAACACAAAGAAACTTAAATACCTCTGGATTTGTCATACATATATGCCTTGCTTATCAGCTCTATTGGTATTTTTTCAAGATATGTGTGTTTTAGCACACTAAGTGGATCTAAGCAGTATCCACTTTTAAGCTGGCTCCTTGTGCATTCCAGCTCCCCCCCAGAGCAACTTGCCCCTCCTCCAGCACAGCTGCAGGCTCCCCATGTGCACCGTCTCCCCCCCCCCCCCCCCATAAAATTTTAGTGGGTACATGTTTACCAAACTAAACAAATTTTAATATCCCTGGTTTCTTTATTTCTTGGCATAGGTAGACGGGAAGAGGAAGACCGAAAGTATGAAGAATAACTTATCTAAATAGGTCCTGAGAGTGACATACAAAATGGTTATTTTGAATCACATTTGCTGCAATTCAAATATTTTGTTTGAGTGATTCCCACTTACATGCTGCATGTGTCCACCTAGGCCATACCTGTACTACACTTACCTCTTGCCCCATCTTTCTTGGGCATATAGAGCAAAGCAGCCCTGACCATTTCAGTTCCCTTGCTAATTCAGAATCCCAGTAAAGATGGATTCCGAAGGAACAGGGATAGAGTGAAGGTTTGCAGATGCCACACCAACAAAATATTTCAAAGAACCAGTTACTATAAAATAAGATAGAGTCTATATATGTAGATCCCCACCTTCTAACTAGCCATTAAGTTTTAGTACAGCTAGACAAATAAGGATTGCAGAATTGGCCTACTAATTTGGAATCTGATCTATTCTCTAAATCTAGGGCATAACATTTAGGAAAGGTATGTTACTGAGCTATTGGTAGCTTCCTAAAGATTCCTATAACAGGAATCTCTTAGGTATGCTGAAGAGGTTTCCAGGGCTGCTGTTGCAAAGGCTTTGAGGCTTGAAGGAAGGTGTATATTTGCTAGCTAGTAACACACTGATCCACTTGTATAATCTCTGGAAAGAAATGATTTAACATTCCACAGCTTTCCTTAATACAACAAACATAAAAACCAACTAATAGTCTAGCACAGAGCTACTTAACATGCGGCCCACAGTGCGGTTTGGGTTTACGCGGGGCTCAACACATGGCTCGTGGGCAGGATCCTCTGAACATAGCCTCCACTGGGAACAGGCTCCACAACAGCGAGGCATATCCCAGGCAGGGTGAGCACTGAAAGACGCAAGTGGACGGGTTGGCCAGAACAGATGGGTACAGGGTGTCGGCATTTCTAGCCCCCATGGAGGTAGTGCCGGGAGCACAAGGGCACTGTGGGAAGTGATTTGTATTCATGCCCATCAGCGTGCAAGAAGCTATTTGCATATATATTTGCATGTATATGCAACCACACTCTTAAGTTGTGGCCCTTGGCATGTGCTGAGAGTATCATTGTGGCCCACAGGGCTTCCAAAGTTGAGTAGCCCTGGTCTAGCAGCACCTTAAAGGCTAACAAAACATGTAGATGGTAACATGAGTTTTCGTGGGTACAGCTCACTTCTTCAGATGACTGGAGTATTAAAAGTCCAGATCCAAGAATAAATAAAGGGGGGGAGGGGGGAAAGGGGGGGGGGAAGAGAAAAAATAGTGAATTAGATTATTCACATTACAAGAGGCTGACAAGAACAATTTGCACCTCTAAGTACACATTGGTTGGCTGGTTGGTTAAGTCACTAGGAAGTGGAAGGTAGTGTGCAAGCCAGCCAATTTCTTTATTCATTCCTCTCTGATAGGAATCAGACTTGTAAATTAAATTAAATTCCAACCCTTCCCAGTGTATTTGGCTTGTGGAATTGGCCTGAAACAACATGGTGACTCTGAGATCCATTATGAAAGCTCATGATACCATCTACATGTGTTGTTAGTCTTTAAGGTGCTGCTAGACTATTAGTCTGTAACTGGAAAAACTTAAACAACAAACTCGGCTACCCTCTGAAGCTTTTGAACAATAAACAGTTATTTCCTGAATGGCATTATCCTGTTTAAAATGTCTTCAGAATTATTCTTTGTTATCTAAAGTATGAAGCTTAGTTTCTAGCAGGTATGGGTGATGCTTAGCAAAGAAGAGAGCTTGATGGTGTAGTTTAAGTGACAACTAGGACACCATCTTGCTGGGGAACTTAGGGTGGGTTCTGAGTACTGCCTTATCCCTGTGTAATAGTGCATGAAGGTGATTAGCCATCATACCCAAATCTCACTAACTCTCCTGGGTGAGATAACAGCCATTAGGAAGAAGATTTTGAGTGTGAGATGGTAAAAAAAGCACTTGGATAAGAGTTAAATGCAGTGGGGATGTTCCATAAGAATGATTTTTAAGTCTCCGGGATAGGAAAGGCTAATGAATTGAATGTGAACAATTTCTTTCAGAAATTTTTAATACTGGGATGAAAGGACACACAATTGTGAATGTGAAAGCGACAGGCTAAAATGGCAGCTAAATGGACCCTAATGTAGTTGATGGCAAGACCCTATAGCAGGGGTCGGCAAAGAGCCAAACTACATCAAAATTCAGAACAAGTGGCCAACAAAGAGCCAGTATAAGAATGTCCATTTGCATAACTGAAAATATACAACTATATAATATACTAAATAATTAGTATAATAAATATACGAATAATTGACATGATGATTAATAATAGCATAAATGAAACCTTGTCCTCAAGGACTTTATTTAATGGGACTTTTGCTACTGCATCTTTTTTGCTCAGGTCTTAGAAGCCTACATCATAATTGGTCAAATTCAGCTTCATGCACGCATTCAGGCTGTCTTGTCAATCTTGAGCACAAATTACCTTGGATGTGATTTCAGATGAGAGAAAGCTTGCTCACACATATAGGTGCAGCCAAACATTGAAAATAAGGCCAAGCTGACATTTTGCATGGTGTTGTATGAGACAGGAAATTCTTTCCAAAACTGCAGAATCATCGTGCTCCAATTTCTTCGTGTCAGCCCTTTTCTGCAGCTTTGTCAATTTTGCACTTTGTCGAGCAAGGCATTCTAAATCAGAATTCATCTTGATGAATTTTTCCACCCCAATATCCGACTCCTTGAAATCTCCTATTCCCATTTCCAAATCACTGACTGAGATACTGTCAAATCCAGTTCTCCATTGAACATGTTATGTGGACAAATCATAAACCTAAACAAAGCACTGTTGCAAAAGTCAACAAAATGAGACTTGAATGCCATCAGCAGTTTGGAAACAAACCCAGCTCCAACTCAAGGATAAGGTCATTGTGGAGAAACTAATTCAATTCTTTGCTTCAGTCTTCATGCTTGAGGATGTCAGGGAGATTCTCAAACCTGAGCCATTCTTTTTAGGTGACAAATCTGAGGAACTGTCCCAGACTGAGGTGTCAGAGGAAGTTTTGGAACAAACTGATAAACTTAACAGTAACAAGTCATCAGGACCAGATTGCTTTCAACCAAGTGTTCTGAAAGAGCTCAAATGTGAACTTGAGGAACTACTAACTGTGGTTTGTAATGTATCCTTTAGATCAGCTTCTGTACCTAATGACTGGAAGATAGCTAATGTGACACCAATATTTAAAAAGGGCTCTAGAGGTAAACCTGGCAAATACACACTGGTAAGTCTATCATCAGTACTGGACAAATTAGTTGAAACTATAGTAAAGAATAAAATTGTCAAACACATAGATGAACATAATTTGTTGGGGGAAGTCAACATGGTTTCTGTAAAAGGAAATCATGCCTTACTAGAATTCTTTGAGGGGATCAACAAATATGTGGACAAGGGGGAATCCAGTAGATACAGCGTACTTGGATTTCTAGAAAGCCTTTGACAAGATCCCTTACCAAAGGCTCTTAAAGGGATAGAGTATCAGACAGAGAACATCTTATTGCCTCTACACAAAACCATGGTATGCCCACTGCTTGAACATTGTCTACAGATGTGGTCACCTTATCTCAAAAAAGGTATACTGGTATTGGAAAAGGTTCCGAAAAGGGCAACAAAAATGATTAGGGTTTGGAACAGGTCCCATATAAAGAGAATAAAAAGACTGGGACTTTTTATCTTAGATTTCCTAATTCGGTTCCACAAGATTGTGCACAAAGTGCCTCCTGATGCACAATGCAATGAAAGTTCAAAAGCAGCAGTTCAGCTGTTCCGACAAGAGTAAGCAATCCCTCATATTTGCCAGTCATGCTAGGTGTCCTGTCCATAGACACAGATACAAGATTATCCAACTGTATTTTTCTCGTTTAAAAAGTTCATCACAGTTTGCCCCTTGTTCCATGTTTTCATTGGTAATCTCAGTCATTTCTTCATGCATAGCATTTCCACAAATAAATCATCCCAGAATACACAACTGATTAACGTCACATATGTCAGTTGTCTTGTCCAAAGCAAAGCTGTACTCAAAATCTGCATTTTTTCCTTGTTGATTTGATGGGCCATTTTCACAATTCTGTCATGGACTGTTTTTGTTGATAATGGCATGTCTTGAACTATTTGACGAGTTTTAGAACAAGGACAAAATATCACAGAAAATTCATGACCAATTTTTAGCATGCATCTCTTCACATAATCCCCGTCAGTGAAAGGCTTCCCCCCTCTCGATTAATGCTGCATGAGCCTGCAAAACTTGTGGAGTTTAAGCTCCCATCTTTTTTTGGATCATGCTATCAGGCTGTTTTGTTCAAGGTTCATTTTTTGCTGCAGCTCCTCGCAGGCTTTTTTTTTGTGCGTCACCCTGGGAGTATTTTGTAGCAAATGCTGCATGTTTTGCCATGAAATTCACTGTTTTTGTTTGAGAACAGGCTCTCACTACAAATGAGACAGTGTGGCGATCCAGACCTATCCACAAATGCATACTAGTCTACCCATTTCTTTTGAAGTTTGCAGTATTTGTCATCTCTCTCTGCCATTTTTATTATTGGGGGTTACAGAGTTCACCATCACAAATGGCGATGGAAAGATTTCTTGAACAATCAATTAAAAAGAGAATATACACGACCCTCAATGAGTGGAGAGGATGGATGGCTATTAAAATGAACAGTTAAAGGTGAAAGACCAAAAAAACCCCAAAACCAATCCCATCTTGACATGAGTAATTGTGTATTTAAAATTTTGAATTAATTTTTCATTTTAATTTAAAAATTTGTGTGTATTTTGAGAATGACAAGAGAGATATATTTGGTTCCATTCTGAGCCAAATTTGGCTCCAGAGCCATAGGTTGCAGACATTTGCCCTACAGTCTGAACTGGAGAACACAACCTTGGAACAGCGATGAGGAGTCCTGTGGTACTTTATAGACTAACACATTTATTGGAGCATAAGCTTTCGTGGGCAAAGACCCACTTCGTCAGATGCACGTACTGGAAATTCCAGAGGCAGGTATAAATATACAGGCACAAGAAAAGAGTACCAATCAAGAGTAAGGCTAGAGATAACAAGGTCAATTCAGTCAGGGAGGATGAAGCCCACTTCTAGCAGCTGATGTGGAGGTGTGAACACCAACAGAAGAGACACTGCTTTTGTAGTTGGCTAGCCATTCACAGTCTTTGTTTAATCCTAAGGTGATGGTGTCAAATTTGCAGATGAACTGTAGCTTATAGATTAGTCTATAAGATGCCACAGGACTCCTCGTCGCTTTTGCAGATTCAGACTAACACAGCTACCCCTCTGATGATACTTGAAATCTTGGAACAGAAGCTTGCAATGGGTTCAGATCTTGTTGTGAAGCCATATACAAGATCTTTTCCACTTTGATCAGCAGAGGGATCTTGTAAAGCGTTTCCTACTCTATGTCAGGAATTGGTCTACAATCCTCTCTGTGGGCTCACATATAGCCGAGTTCCATACAAACAGTTACAGGTACATGAATGGAGAATTTGTCCTCAATCTGAAAACTGGAGAAAAAGAGGTTGTATAAACTTGTGCATCAGGGTAACTTGAATTAAATCAGAAAAATCCTAGAGGGGGTGAAAAGCACTGTAGAGCGACTCTGGCATGGTAAATACTCTGAAGCAGAAGATAAATTTTTTTGCTGGTGGCAAAAATAGATTTATCAAAGGGAGCCCCATCTGTGGAATAATGGCTTGAAAATGGAATCTATTAGTCACCATTCATGACGTGCTCAATATTTTTTGCTGAAGTTATCTGCCAGATAGCTGTTTGCTCCTAGTAGGTGAAGAGTCATGGGAGTTATACTGTGAACATGACAACATTGGTGCACACTGACTCACACAGCTGTTGCTACAGTACAGTGGAGAAATGTTTTCTGATCAGGATCTTTACTGTTCCCTTCAAGAATAGTAGAAAACTCTGGAAGCTAGCTGAAACACCCAGAGTTCAAATGCACAGGAATGGAACAAGGACTTTGTTCAGGGCCATTCTGCTTTGAATTTGAGGTGATTTTGATGCTCCCCTCCCAACTAGCCACAGAGGCATCTGTAATCAGTGACATCATGGGAAGTAGGTGCAGAATGGCACTCCTTTGCAATTACAGTAATTCCTTATTTAACACTATAGATGCGTTTCTGAAAATGTTCATGCTAAGTGAAAACGTGCTATGCGGGGTCAATTTTCCCATTAAAAATAATGGAAAAGGTGGGGGTTGCATTTCAAGTGGTGGTGGCAAAGTCAATTTTTTGTTGGTGCTGGGTTGTCAACGTCAACATTAGATATCTAGCAACACAAGATAACTAGCAACACAAGTCGCCGCAGTTTCTTAAAACACAAAGATAAACACATGAATGAGCGGAAGAGCGCTGTGACCACATGTATTCATCCGCTCATGCGTATTACCCTGTTTTCACCAACTTATACCGCCACGCAAAGTAGTCCGCCACTTGATTATTTTCATGTTATTTCAGGGACGGTTGTGTTATTCGAAAAACTTTCCCTAAAAAAATCGTGCTATTGCGAAAACTTGTTAAGCGGGCACGTGTTAAACAAGTAATTACTGTATCTGGAGGTTTGTTTAGCAGTTCAGGAGAATTTGTATGGTTCCAACTCCTATAAATTAAGTGTGATGGTTGGTAAACCTTACCTCAGCCATCGAGGGACATCTCATAAGTGCATGATGTCATGTGCTACAAGATTTTGAGAAGTTTTTGCTGCCATTTCAAGATTATGCCTGAAGATGGAGATGAGATATATGACTGTCTGAAACCTGTCTACAGGGATTTTGGCTTTTGTTAACTAAGAATCTACAAGGTCTCTTATACATTCCAAGGATTTTGTTGGAGTGAGTTACGCTTATACACTAAGACTGTTGGAGTAAGTAAATTGAGTACTGTGGAGTAAATTTTCTGTAGCCTGAATGAATTGATAAGTGTTTTGAAGTTGAAAGGTACAAACCAATCCAACCTTCTAGAGGAGATGATGAATGCCAATTTTAATCAGAATATGAATTAGGGATGTAAACGTCTCTCCCCCTCCCCCCCCCACCTCACGCTGCTGCCTCTACTGCCCCAGGCTCATCGTTTAATCATTTAAATGATTAACCAATGAGCCTGGGGCAGCAGAGGCAGCAGCGTGAGGTGGAGGTGGGGAGGCCAGCCGGGAGCAGCTGCTCACAGGAAGCTGGCTTAAAAGCCAGCTCCCCCTGAGCACTGGATCCTGTGTAGCCACCTTCCCCACTGCCTCCGATAGAGACAGCAGCTGGTGGAGGAGAGGGGAAGGAGGCAGGTGGAAGCTGATGTGTGGGGAGAGCTGGCTTTTAAGCCAGTTCCCTGCACGTACCAGCTCTCAGGACTGTCTCCTCCCCCTTTTCCTGCGCATCCTGACTCCTTCAGAGCCGCCTGGCCTCCCTCCACACTGCTGCTTCTGTGAGCACCGGCTCCTGCAGTACAGTCTTCCCCCTGAACTACTGCCTCTGATACAGAGGCAGCAGCAGCATGGGAGAGAGGGGGCAGGCAGAAGCCAATGCTCACAGTGAGCCGATTTAAAAGATGACTCCCCACAAACACTAACTGCTGTAAATTTCAGCTGCTACAGATTTACAAAATAAAATGCATTTTAACATCCCTAACATGAATGTGTTGTAACTTCAGGTACCAGATAGGTTGCAGTTCCCTTTTTCTCTTGGCAAAGTAGTAGTAATGAGAATAGAAGCCATACTGTGTACTACTTCTGTTTCTCCTACTCTGTAGCAAGGAGAGCACTTCTTCCTTCAGATATCTCTTGGAAGATGAATTTCTGAAGAGAGACTGGGGAATGGGTATAATAGGGCAAGGACTAAAACTGTATGGAGTGGCCTTCTGTAATCTCCTGTACCCATTGAAGTAACCCCAGTCCATGCTTAAGAGAAATGCAAAAAGCAGCAATAAAAAATGTAGCAGACAGTAAGCTCCTCAAATTCAACCTGCCATTTGGAAGACAATGCAGTGATGGTAGCAGAGCAGTGATGGGCAACCTAGGCTAGTGAGTGGGCCATTTAAGTGGCCCTCCATTCTAATGGGTTGCAAAATTTTCATAATCAAGCTGGTCTCCCAGGATCGGATAGTTTTGCTAACTGTGCTTGTGTACCTGGAACTTCTGGTGTGTGCCGATGGAACCATACCAGTGCTTTGATCGGATGCAGAGGGAGCACATGGCTTTCACAGTCATGTGTCCTTGCTTTACATGCAAGTTGCTTTATTAATATCTGTAGGAAAAAACTATATGGACGGAAACCAGTGGAATCTGGCAACCTGCTGTGTGAGCAACAGTAAACAAAATGTCTCACAGGCCACACAGAATACCAATGGGCTGCAGGTTACCGCCAGTACAGGAAGACGACAAGGGTCACATAGCAGAAGTAAGACTTCCTATATGAAATCAGCAGGCCTCTGTTGCTGACAGAAGGAAGTTCTCTGTCTGAAATCAACCTTGGGGTTTCTTCCGAGTTGCAGGTGTATACATACCCCAGGATTTCAGTGTAGCTCTGGAGTCCCATGGGGTATGACAACTCATTGGTGGAGCACTTAAACAAGTCTCGTCCTTTGAAGGAGAGGTCTTCAATATCTGCTTGGACCTCTTTAAGAATCCCCGATATTGCCCTTTTCTTGGCAAAGGCTATGACCACTGAACAGGCTGTATCCAGGACTATTTGGTGACAATTTTTGTCTAACTTACAAACTCCCTCTGAAATCATAGAATCATAGAACCGTAGAGCTGGAAGAGACCTCAGAAGGTCATCAAGTCCAGCCCCCTGCTCTAGGCAGGGCCAATCCCAACTAAATCAACCCAGCCAGGACTTGGTCAAGCCAAGACTTAAACACCTCCAGGGATGGAGACTCCACTACTTCCCTAGGTAACCCATTCCAGTGCTTCACTACCCTCCTAGTGAAATAGTTTTTCCTAATATCCAACCTGGACCTCTCCACCACAACTTGAGACCATTGCTCCTTGTTCTGCCATCTGTCACTACTGAGAACAGCCTCTCTCCATCCTCTTTGGAACCTCCTTCAGGAAGATGAAGGCTGCTATCAAATCCCCTCACTCTTCGCTTCTGCAGACTAAACAGACCCAACTCCTCAGCCTCTCCTCATAAGTCATATGCTCCAGCCCCCTAATCAATTTGGTTGCCCTCCGCTGGATCCTCTCCAATGCGTCCACATCCTTTTTGTAGTGGGGGGCCCAGAACTGGACACAATACTCCAGATGTGGCCTCACCAAAGCCAAATAAAGGGGAATAATGACATCTCTGCATCTGCTGGCAATGCTCCTCTTAATGCAACCTAATATGCCATTAGCCTTCTTGGCTACAAGGGCACACTGTTGACTCATATCCAGCTTCTCATCCACTGTAACCCCCAGGTCCTTTTCTGCAGAACTACTACTTAACTGGTTGGTCCCCAGCTTGTAACTGTGCTTGGGATTCTTCCATCCCAAGTGCAGGACTCTGCACTTGTCCTTGTTGAACTTCATCAGATTCCTTTTGGCCCAATCCTCCAATTTGTCTAAGTCACTCTGGAAATGATGGATCTCGAGATAGCCCTCACTTTCTGTAGGACCTGGTCAGTGAATGATACTTATCCCATGGTCCTCTAGTCATATTTAAAGACTAGGACTTAATAACTGCTTATTCACACTTGACAACAATGAGGGGGGGCCGACAGGCCTTTCTGCTAAGACATTAAAGTATCTTGGGATCTTTTGTCCAGGAGTGATTTAAGTAGTCCTATCTTCGATTTTCCTGTGTTGCAGATGCATCCGACTCCTAGGTCTAGTAATAAGTAGATGTTTTTAGAGCAGTGTGGTAGTACAGGAAAAGAGACATGGTATATTTTCTCTGCTTGTTTCAGTTCAGAAGGTAAAGGCTGGAGTCAGGGAAAGGGTTCAAGAAATCCTTCATTTACTGACATTGCCAATTTGCCAGGGAGATTAGAACGGTGAACATAAAAAGGGTATATGCTTTTCCCCATACTACAAATAACTGCATGCCCTGTATCTGCTGCCATTTTCAGTTCTGAAAGGACTTTAAGTTGTCAGAAAAAAATATTGTTAGTGGGTGTCACCATAGGAATGCAGATTTCTCAGAGTAGCCAGCTAGAAAGGGTTGAGAGGAGTCCCTTATTCTTTCTACAGACCTAGATTGCAGCTCCTAGATCTAGACAAGGTCCCCCAGAATGTCAGTTAGAAGATAAGCCTGAAAAGGCCCACAAAGATGTTTGTTGATGCACATCAGGAAATCCAGGAGGAGGCCCCTCAAAATCTGCTGGCAGTGATTTTGAGGGTGATCTGAGGGTTGCTGCTCTAGAACAATTCCTGCAATGAAGAAGCAAATGGATGTCAAGAGAAGAATCTCTGCTTGACTAAGAAGATTGTGAGTTGACAGGGTAAAAAGAGGAGGAGGAGTAAATGCAGTCTAAAAGTAGCGCCAACCTCTAAGTGTAGGTTAGGAGACTACCTGTATTGACTCTTCAATCCTTCTAGCACTAGAAGGATCTGTGCCAATGGCATCTGTATTGAAGCCACTGCTAGGTTCTCAACATCAGAAGTCAAACAGATTTGCTGGTACTAGGGGTGTAAAAATTTGTTTCATAAAGGTAACCGTGTAATGCTAAAAATCCTAGTGGTTACACTCTGCAGTATAAAGCTTAAATAAGGAACTGTCAGATCCACTCCTGTGGAGGCTTTGTGATTCCAGCTAAACTGCTTCCTCGGGAGTGGGGCCGGCAAGGGCAACAGGTCCCACTCCTGGGGAGGCTTCACTGCAGGTCTCTGAAGCCAGATCTCCAAGAGGGGAACTGGCAGCCCCTATGAGCCCAACTGCCAGAGAGCCAGCATGTAACTTGCATGTAATCTGCAGCGGGGGAGCTGGACCCACTACAGACAGAGCCTTCATCCCTCCCAACCCTGTGTCCTTTTCCATACTTTGAGCCCCTGCCACAGATTAATTTTGTTATGTGCACCAATTTGGAGAACTTCCATGTCGCTCAGCACCTCCACATTGGTGCACATAAGAAAACTCATTCTGTACATGGACATCAAATATTAGAGGGAACAATGGCCAGTAGCATTAGGGATTTGGGTACACCATTGTCACTAGAGCTGGTATGTGCCAGTGAGGAGAGAAAAAGAGAATGAATGATGAAAGAGGTCGGTGCAAACAGGGCAGAGTAGTGTCTCGACACTAGCTCTTGTAATTACTAATAGCTACAAAATTGAACTGGTGATGACTGGACATTACAGGATGACAGGCAGAAGCTGCTGAGTTCTGTCATGCTGCCATGGGCAGTAGGGATCTAAAATAGCAGTTAACCTGTTAAACAAAATGTTTAACCAGTTAACCATGATCTTGCACAAGGGGCTTCCCAGCCAAGGTCCTGCCTGCGGCGCAGGACTGGTGCTGCCACACGGTCATCTGGGGTCCCGCCTGCCTCCCTGTGCAGGTTCCTGCCACCTGACCAGGTAACCGGTACTTATCTGCTAAGCCTAAGTCTTACCGGATAACCATTTACATTCCTAAAGGCAGTAAGAGGCGAGTGAGAGGAGGTCAGGGATCTTCTGTCTTTTATAGTGTTGGGGAGTGGGGCATGGGTATACTTAGGAAACTACAGAAACAGACTCAACTACAACTTGTTAAAAATGTTACTCGAGTTCTCCTCTGTACATATTCACTAACAGTTTGTTTATTTTTTTAAAAAATAGGTTATCAGAATACTTCCAGAATATATAAAAATCCAGGCATTAGCTGCCATTTTTGTAAACAGAAATGTGTTCTAAATAGTAAGATTAGCAAGAATCACCACTTTGCCTGGGATTTGACTATGAGTATGTATGGGACAGAAAAACAACAGATAAGCAGTTTAAAAATGATAAATCCTGCTTAAGCAACTCAAGGTCATGCAAATGTAGATATACTGCACAGTGCACAAGCAACTAAACTGGTTCATGGAGAAACAATTTATTCTAATGCAAACTAAAATTAGATCAATAGGGCAGATTCATTATTCATAAACAATGTGACCATAAGCATAGTTGTATATGGAGACAGGTGAAGAATCCACATTTTGGGGATTTGTCAGAGTATAAAATACTTGCTATCAATTTTTAATACAAACACTTATTGCCATTGTGGAAGACAGGAACAATCGGTACCTGAAAAAGAGGCAGCAAGCCACTGGTGAATATTTTATGTAGTTTGTAGGTGAATTTTGTTTCAGCTCCTTGCTTATATTTATGTTAGGGATGGTAGATAGCAGTTACATGATTATTCAATTAACTGAACAAAATATTATCGGTTGCACAACTATTCAATAGTCCCAAGGGTGGGGCTGGCAGCCAGTGCGCTCCCGGCCCCACTCCGAGGGAGCCCCCTGCCATCCTCATACAGAGGCAGCAGCGCACGGTGGCAGCAGCCTCTGTCCGCAGGGGGCCCAAGCTTTCCACGGACATAGGCTGCGCTGGCATTCTACAGAACAGCCTCTGTCCACAGCAAGCCCGGGCCTGACTGACAGAGGCTGCTCCAGGAAGCTGTCACGTGAGGAGAGCTGACTTAAAAGCCAGTTCCCTGAGCATATCAGCTCCCACTTGTCTCTTCCCTCACCCATGCTGCTGCCTCTGATAGAGAGGCAGCAGTGCAGGAGGGGGAAGGAGGAAGAAGCGGCTCATGAGCCAATACACACGGGAATTAATTAATTCTGGAAGTCTAGAAACATTCCAGATCCAAACAACACGAGAAACTTCCATTTGAACCAGCTGACATCTCCATATTTACTAGTAACTGATTCTGTATTAGCAAGTTTCTACGTTTCTAGTAACAATATTTTTCTGGGTATAGAGAGTGGAAAAAACATACTATACATAATCTGTACATTTTAGATAGTAATATTACAATACTAACTAACTACAATACCAAGAGAGGGAGCATGCTATTTAAAATTACTATGTTTAGCTTTCAGTCCAATGGTAAGATAGTCACGTAACAAATATCCCAGAAAGTACAATGCATGAAGCTTTCAACAAACCCACAAAACCTATTGTAATGGACACTATTCAACCTAAGTGTTCATTAGGCAGTTCTTTGATAAGTCCTCCAAAGTTCCATGAGAGTCTCAAAATAGCTGAAGAGTTTCTTAGTGTTAAAAGCAGAGTGAGAGCAACTTTAAAATTCTTCTTCTTGTTCTTCAATGTGTAAATTCAAGCAACTCAGACAATCAGCAGAATCAGTGTAAATAGAGCTAAAAGCCTACATTAGCGTAAGATGGTGTAATGTACCCCCCTTTATGCTTCCCCTCTAAATTTGGCCTAGTCGTGTGATAACGTATCCCAATGCTAAACAAATTCTTGATAAGTATGAATGCCATCACTGATGATGATGTAGAAGCCAAGTACAATATACAAAGCAAATAAGAACACAAAACAAACAAAACAAACCCACACAAGAACATTAAGAGATTCCTATTTGCCTTTCTTACAAATTTGGCATAGATCTACTTGAATTAAATTAAAAAGATTACCTTGTTAGCGGACTTTTATCACCTGATTTGATGTGGTTTGCACCATGGCTGAATTTGAATAAGACATCTAGTTACAATTTACTTATCATGGGATTTTACATGAGTCAACAGATAATGGCTCACAATTGGCAATTTTGATATGTCAGTTAAAGTACATCAAGCCTGTACACTAAAATGAGTTAACAGAAAAATCATTACAGGAAGCAAATAACTATTTTAAAAGCCCAGACAAATTCAAAGGATCCAAACTCTGAGCTGGTAGAATATACCAACGCAACTGTTTTCCAATAGGGACAAAATGCTATGCTTTACAAAGTGTTACTTTTATTGCAAGACTCAGACAAAGAAATAAAATATATTCATGAACATACATCTGAAGGCCCACAGCTTTAGTGCCAACAACATCTAATGACCTTCTTCAGCCAAAGGCAATTCCACTCTGAAGTTGTTACAAAAAGAGCTCTGTGCCAAGAGGCTTAAACAGAAATAGTATGATAAAAAAAGACAAATGCTTACTACCACTTCAAGTGTAAAAAAAATGTGAGATTAAAAGAAAAACCCCACCAAGGTAACACACAAAATGTCTAAACAAAACCAAGGAAGAGTTAGCCTTCCATTTTCTTAGTAACTCCCAGAATGCTAGTAATAGTACTGCTGAGTTGAAAATTCATCATGTAGTCAATGCCAGAAGAACCCCTCTCCTTTCCCAGATGGCATGTGATAGAGCCACCTGAGCAGATTAGCACACAGTCTCTGAAGAAATTGCCTTGAAAGGTAGTGCCCATGCAATCAGGAAGACATTGAGATTCAGACACCGTAGTTACTGACAGATGGCCAACAACAGACAGAACAGTCCTCATCTGTCAAGTGGTTCAGATCATTTACCCCCATTCCATCCCCTAATCACCAAGTTTCTGATTCATTCATTGCCATTAATTCTGTAGTTATTTTTGGCTGTTATGTTTTATAAAGACTTCATTAAAAATTGGGGGTGGGAGAGGGATGTAGCAACTCCTGAAATCATTAAACATTGGTTAAGAAATAAAGACAATTCTCTTCTTAGTATTCTTGCATGTCACAAAGTTTTCAGGTACTTTGTTAAACATTCCTTCACAAAAAACTTTAAGCTACTTTTATAATACTCAGTGTATTAAAGAAATAGATTTAATATCACATAAGGACTTCTCAATAGTATCCCACCATAAGGATTTCCACATCTAGATTTACTGGGTAGTATTCTGGTTCATTCCAAATTTTATTCTTTAATTCTTTTCATAAGCATACATACAAATATCAGAATCTCAGTTCAGTCTTTCTCTGCTGTGTACTGCAACCACTTGAGGGGGAACTGACCAGATCTCTAACAAAATGATTAAAAATTATGGAATGTGACTACTTCAACAAGAGAACACACCCACAGACTTGATATTTTTTTAAGTCATTTGGTTTGCGCTCTCAACTAAATAAAGCAACATGCTGGAAATTGACACTTCTCTTAAATTTACCTCATTACAGATCTTAGACTTGAAGCTTACCTTTCTAATATGAACATCTCTTCTGCTTTTGAAAAAAAATTTCAACTATTATATCTAATCCAACATCCATTTATGAAATTGGTTTTAGACAGTGATGTCCAACCTTCTCAACCTGAAGGGCCAATCATTTCTAAATGCAATCAATATACAGGAGCAAGTTTGCTGAATCATTCCACTCCCTTTGTGCTGTTCAAGCAAGCAGCATAAAGCACCCACACAATCCCTGATGAGCAGGGCTCAACAAATTATACAATCTACTTGCCCGTGGCGAGTAGATTGTAACCCGGAAGAGCCGGGTTCGGGCGATGTGCGCATGCACAGAATGATCTGAGCATGCGCAGATCGCCAGACAGCGCGGCTGGCGAGCAGGGCTCGCCATGGTTCGGCGAGCCCTGCTGATGAGGATTACCATAATATGGAGGAGTCCATATTGACTGTAGAACAGTGGTGGGCAACCCATGGTCCACGGGCTGCATGCAGCCCACTGGGGTTCCACCTGTGACCTGAACACCCCGTCTGTCCCCTCCCCCATGCCTCTTGTGCACTTGAGCCCCGGCTCTTCCTACTCCTTCCCCTCCCTCCCAGCACTTTTGGAGCACCTTGAATCTGCTGATTTTCACTCCGTCTACTCCTTGTTCAAGCTCGGGGACGGAGGGACGGACAGAATGTGAATCAGCAGATTCATGGTGCGCTGAAATTGCTGGGAAAGAGGGAAAGGAGTAGAAAGCGTGAGGCTGCACTGCATGAGAGGTGGGGCGGGGAGGAAGAAGAGACAGACAGAGGGCATGCAAGCCACAGAGGGAACCTTAGTGTATGTCTAGACTGCATCCCTCTGTCAGCAGAGGGATGCAGATTAGGCAGGTCGACATTGCAAATGAAGCAGGGATTTAAATATCCTGCACTTAATTTGCATAAAAATGGCCGCCGTTTTTGCTGACTCAGCACTTTGTCAGCAAAAAGCAGCAGCCTAGAGGGGGATTTGTCGAGAAAGAAAGCCTTTTTCGACAGATCCCTTATGCCTCCTTGCAGGCTTTCTTTCTCAACAGATCCCCCTCTAGGCTGCTGCTTTTTGCTGACAAAGTGCTGAGTCGGCAAAAATGGCGGCCATTTTTATGCAAATTAAGTGCAGGATATTTAAATCCCCGTTTCATTTGCAATGTCGACCTGCCTAATCCGCATCCCTCTGCTGACAGAGGGATGCAGTCTAGACATACCCTAAGTGGGCAGCAGGTTGCCCCCCACTGGATTTCAATCATGCAGCCCTCTGAGATGAAGGCGGGCCACTAATGTGGCCCCACTCAGTAGTCTTGGTTGCCCATTGCTGCTGTAGACTCTACATAGCCATTTCCTATGCTCTCCCTGCCAAGTTTGGTGTTGGGGTTGAAGAGATAGGATAAGAATGGGTGAAGCACTATATGAACCTGCTGCTATTTGTTCAGTATGAAGAATGCTAAGAAAAAAATGGAGGGGAAAATAAATAAAAGCTATTCTCTCACTATTAAACACTTATCTAACCAATCTTAGTAACTGTAAGAAGAAATAATAGCTAAGGCATTTCCACACATCCCTACATAGCCTTAATGTCCATCATGAGGCGGTACAGGGAGCACATACAGGCCACAAACACAAAAAACCACACACACAAAAAACCACCCTCAAATGAAAAACTCAAGAGAAGCGTGTATACCTGAAGTGGCATACCCACAAAGTTACTACTTGAAAAATAAACATATTTCAATTTGTAGTCAGACTGATAATTTGTTAACACAGTAAGTCCTCAAAGGCCACAAACAAGATACCGCTATGTTAAGAAATAATGTATAGGAAAACACAGATCTAGCTATCTTACTGCAAAGTCTTAGTGGGCTCAACTTCACCTAGGTTGCTGGCTTGAAGACCAACTATTTAAACATTAAAATTTAAGATGGAAGGCCTTCAATCTCACATACCAGGCAAAAGCTTTTCAGGTATGCTTACTGAAAGTAACACCACCACTTGGTTTTGTGATGGGGTCAGGCCAGATGGCCACAAGAGAGTAAAAGAAAGCAGGTATAGTAGCTCCAAACAGGTCCCTGTTTCCCTGGTAATGAACTGTAGAGACGTTATGCTTCAGGTATCAGGTGGGGCAGGGAGAGCCCTGCTGGGTCAACAGTCCCTTTAGGCCCCAGAAGTCCTAGGGACATAAACTTCAGCTGTGGGGGAAGAGACTGTCTCTTCACGTCCAGAGAGGCCACTAGAGATTTTTCCTCTCCTTTTCTCCCCTACTATGCCAATGGTGAGAGTGGCTAAACCAGATTATGGCTTGCCCTTGAAGTAAAGGAGTTAGACTGAGAGCTGTAATAAGCTTCTGAGGTGAGCAATTCGGAGTTGCTGTTTTCCCCAGATGGGGAGAGAACACTCAGCCTACCATTACCCAGAAGCATGGGATCCACTGTGCGAAATTAGAAACTTTGTCACAGTATGTGTTCTAGCAATGTGGCAATTTTGAATCTATAGTGCCTAATGTTGGGATTACTATGGTGAGTGATGCCAGCCTATGAAACTCAAATTCCTAACCCCTTTCTAAGTTGGTTCTTAACCAAATAATCCATGAATCAGCATTCTGAGCAAAGTGAATGTACTATCCAACCTGTAATTTAAAATGTAAGGGGGCTGGGGGGGAAGAAACTCTTCAAACTGATGTAGGAATGAAAATTGATGCCATTTCCTCTGATGGAGAGAGATTAGTCTAGAGTTGAAGGCATCAGGGTATCAATGCTTCAACTGAGTAAAGGGGAAGCAATTTTAATTTAAAATGAGATTCTCCAATTTCCACCTGCTAGGAGGAAAGGATAGTCCTACAGTCCTAGACTGATACTCGAGAATGCTGCAGTGACCTTTTTGATCACATGGTGTATGTGCATAGTTTTATCCAATTTATTCACTAAGAAACATGGAGCTAAGAAAAGATTTCTGATCTAGCTATAACTGGTGGAGCCAAGACGAGTTTTCAGGTTTGATATACTTTGAAGAATTTAGTTTGCAAGATAATAACTTACTCTATTCACAAGGTATTACTTAAAGCAGCGTTTCTCAAATGTGACCACATTGGATGCATCCAGCCACCATGGACTTTTCTTGCAACCGCAGCCTCCTGGAAGTGGGGTCCCACAGGAGTGGCCACCTAACCCAGGGCTACCGGCCAGGTTTGGACCTTACCTTCCTCTGAAGACAAACACCAGAGGACTAGGCAGCTGGTGTTAGAGTCTCCACCTTCCCAGAGGCAGTGGGGCTCAGGCTTTCGGTTTCAGCCCTGGGGCGGCAGGCAGCAAGCTCTGGTCCTGTGGTCGGGGGATGAAGCCCAGACATAAGGCTTTGGCCCTGGATTCATCCCACCATTGCTCCAGCCCCATCACCCCTGGCCCTGCTGCCTCCCAACCCCCCTTCCATCACTTAGTATGTCCCTCATCTTCCCAGGGCTGAGTAGATCTGCTGTGAAAAGTGATTAGTAAGTTTGTTAATATCATTTTTCACTGCCTTCTAGCTAGCTAGCAAATCTGCTACTGTGAAATAAATTACAATGATTTGGACATTTATATGCAAATTTATTGTTTCCCCTAAGTTAATTAAGTATTTTACGCAGGGAAAAAACTGTCAGAGTGGCCACCAGCAAGAGTTGATGTTTGGGTTGAGGACACCAAAAATTTGTTGTGAGAACACATGGCTTAGAAGGAGTGCAGTCTTTCCTTCACTAGAATCTGATTGGGAAATTTACTTCATCTGAAACCAAACAAAACCCAACCAGCCTAAGTATCATTTGGAACATGAACAGAGAACAGTTCGGATATGAACCTAGATTTTTCAAGTAACCACAGTAAGAAGAGGAAAGCCAGGAGATCACAACAGGAAAGAGGTGTACCCCATTTTTCCAACCCAGAATGCAGAGTTTAGTTTGTGAAACCATGCAATAGTAATCGCTGAGCAGGCAGCGTGATTCTATATCTAGCATTCTAGGACTACAATTCAGGGATGTGGGTCCTGTTCCTGGCTCTGTCATCAACTCACTGTGATCTTGTGCAAGTCACTTCACCCAACATCTCTTGTATTCATCCCGAGAACTCTACTTTACCAAGGAGGGTATGCATTATTACCCAATTGTTCAGAAATGGAAATAGACATAGAGGCCAGTGAGAGCTGAGACATTGTGTGTGGAGCAGGGCAGCATGCAAAGCCTCCTCTCCTCCCCTGCCATGCGGCGCAGAGAAACCAAGTGGAGCTGCTTTGAATGGCTTGGGGCTGCGCCAGGAGGGCTTTGGCTTCCTCGACCAAGGGATGCTATTCCAAGAAGGGCTGGGATGAGGTTCACCTTTTGAGGGTACCTATTGAATAGCTGTGTCGCTGCCTATTAGAGGCAGCAGCGCAGGGGGTGAGGGAGACGGAGGAGACAGGAGCTGGTGCTCGGAGGGAGCCACCTACTCCCCCACACACTGCTGCCTCTAGCTAGCAGCAGTGCACGGGGGAGAGGGGCAGGGGAAGCCACTGCAGAGCAGTCTCTGTCTGCGGTGTACCCTGGCTCACCATGGACAAAGGCTGCTCCATTGGATGCCAGGCCCCCTGCAGACAGGGGCAGCAGGTAGAAGCTGGTCTATGTGGGGAGCTGGTTTTAAAATTGGCTCCCCTCACGAACCGGCTCCTGTCTGCTATTCTGTGCTGCTGCCTCTGATACAGAGGTGGCAGCAGCGCGAAGTGGCAGGGGGCTCCCCAGGGACTATTGAATAGTTGTGCAGCTGCTAAAATTTAATGCACTCCCTGGCTAATTACATCCCTAATTACTAGAACTACATGGTCTATTTCCTCTCTCCCAGAACCAACTGCTATTGTGGTTAAGATTTCAACAGCTATTCAATATCAAGAACAAAAAAGCTGAATGTTTCATCATATTGGAGCATTAGTTTTAGTGAGCTACCATACTATCAATTCAGGATTTAAATTTAATCTGAGTCACAGCTCTCATCTTTGTAACCCCAATTTGGTTAAGTTACAGATAACTAATATACAGCATTATGTGGATAATCAGTATCAATTAGGATGCCGATTAAATGGAGATATGCTAACAAATGAGTTTCTGGCTGTACCTTATAGCAGGAAGCATTTAATAGACAATAAAACCTACTTTAGAATGTGAATGGAACTTTGGCACATTGTGTAAATATATTAGAGGAAGAGCTAAGCAAGTGCCTTTATAGTAACGAAGTTATACTCATGATATGGAAATATTTCTAATTCAATAATATTCTACTGTATGAGGATGTTACTTTACCAATTAGACTTCTATTTCCAGCTACCACTCCAGCTTTAACTCTGTACATTTGGCTATATTCATTACCAGGTTACTGTAAACCAGGGTAGAGCCCTCAAATGCAGATTGCCTAGAAGTGAAAAGGGATACCAGCAAAAAGAGGCCCTCTCCATTAGGGACTGGGGCAGGCATCAGTAGGGGGCTTAAAAAAAGCCTAAACAGCAAGTAGCTTAAGCTGGAAAAGGGACATGGGCAGGGCCAGTGAATACATGCTTTGCTACCCTGCAACTGACACGTTTTAGACATCTGATTCAACACACAACCTCAGCAGTGGAAATCCCAGAGAACGCCATCCACAAATTTAAACAGCTACTTTCGACTAACACGCACACTGGGAGACCTAAAGTGGGAAATCTAGGTATGACTCTTCCAAGGGCACAAGAGGTCAGGGCAGCTCTGGGAAACAACATTTTCAGCATGTTACCATATCATTAATACATTCTCAAACACCATCCTATTTAAGAGATAGGGACTTGTCGACAATGGGCTTATGTAAGTGAGAATGAGACAGACTCTGCTTTTTCCCCATCTCTGAATCTATCCACTGCAGCTTCCATGCTACACTAATAGTACTTCTGCCAGGACAAAGGATTACCCTTTATATCAGACATATGTATGATGTATGCCCATGCTATAACCGGATATAAAATCCCATTTTAAATGTTAACTAGTTAAACACATATAGTGTGACTGGTTAACTGGCCCACCTCATCGCACCACAGGCAGGCCACTGGAGCAGCCTCCCACCTGCGGCACGGCAGGCCCAGCTGGGCTGGAGCAGCTCCCCATCCAGTTCCAGCCTGAGCCTGCCAAACCATATGTGCCAGTATAAAATGCTTTTCCACATAACTTTTACTTCACCTGTAGTACGTATAAATGCCTTTACAGCTTACTTTTCACATAAAAATACTTTCAAAATTTTGTGCAACATACATGTGTTATATCTGCATTCTGCAGAACAGATGCTGTATCTAAATTTGTAGGAGAACTGAATATGTATAATAGGAGATATGGCATGTGACAGCATGGGGAGATTTTTCAAAGGAAAAAGGGCAGTAAATGGAAGCAGGGCACCTGTCTCTTGTACCACTGAAATATTCCCCCTCAGATTATAATGCACATGGTACAATCTGAGTCTCAGTGTTGCTTGTCCACCCTTATCTATAGGTTTCTCTCTTGAGTGTGGACAGCTGTGACATGTTACACTAAAGTAGGCTTTTGTATTTTAAATTTCTGCTTGTAATGATAATTTGAGTCATTAAGTAGGAGGAGATGAAAGTTCTGAAAACCACTAAAATTGACTGATGAGCTTTGCCCATCACAAGCTTGAGTTTTCTTGATAATTTACATTTTTGTATGAGTTAAATTGAAATTAGGCACTTTTAATTAGGACGAGGATTGTCCATTTTACCTATATACATACTGTTACAGAAAGGTTAATAATCTATGGAAGGGGAACACAGCATTAGAAATGAGCAGCTCCTAAATCTATGGCTGGTCATTGTTTAATGTTGTTACACATTGGCTTAACCACCCAAGAATGATGCTATGATTTGAAAACTGACTTAATTATTAGGAAGTCTGTACAAATGGAGAGTTTAGATAAATGTTTTTGTCATGGAGTGTGGGGAGTCACCCCCATCCGCAGTCAGATGTGACTCTCCACCAGTAAGTTGAACAGAAGGTTTATTTGTGACAGGTATACAGCGTAGCACAGACTTGTTGTTAACACAGGACCCAGAAGCAGTTAGTACAATCTAATTTAGAGAGAGCATTCTCAGCAGGCTGAGAGCACTCAAACACTCAGCAGCCAGCCCCAACCCTGTAGGCAGCCCTGCCTCGTCCTTTGTCTAGCTTGAAAAGGTTTAAACCTTTTAACCGTACCTTTGTACAAACCTATTTAATCTTCCACCTAGGCTCAGGTTACAAGACAGCCTGAGCTATTGTTGTGTACATACAAAGATGGGGCAGCCTCCCCCTCAGTGAGAGCCAACCAACATTCCCATCCCCAGCCAGGTACCAGGGCAGTGCCCAGGGAAACTGAGGCACACATATGGGGTTGCAACAGAACAGAACAGTACAGGACAGTAGCAATCACAACATTACAAATCAAACAGAGCAAACACAACCCCCACTACATCACAGTTTCATCTTGTTTTTAAAAAAAAAAAAACCACTGAAATTGATGGAAGCCTCAACTAAAAGACAAAAGATCTCTTTAACAATGGTAAGCAACAAAGTCTAAAATAAAACTAATACACCAGTAGCTAACAGAAATCTGAATTATCCACAGTATGTGATGCTATATTTTTGTTGCATATTATAAGTATATTCAAAATCTACTTTGCTTATGGCAAATTCTTAGCTTGTGAAAGTGATGCATTACTATATTTTAACTTTACTATATTTTAACTAAGTTATTTTTAGCCAAGTACAAAACTAGCCAAAGAGTTGAGAGTCTACATTCCACTCTAATTATGCCATCATGTTTAGCAGCCAACTATTCTGAGCCATTATAAATGTGGCAATACATATCAGTGATAAAAACCAACACTTCTGTTTTATGAGGCAATGGGCCAAGTGGCTACGTAGTTTTATCTCAGTTAAAAAATTACATTTTTGCTTTCTTGGACAGAATTTTACCAGAACTTAAAAAATTTGCCTTGACATCTAATAGGGACCAATAAAAGAGAGGTGAGTTCCTCAGTCAAGTTCAGTGACAGCACAACACTGTTAAACACTGCTGCTGTACACACTAGTTAAGGGAAACAAATGTATGCTTGACAAGTATCAGAGGGGTAGCCATGTTAATCTGAATCTGCATAAACAACAAGAAGTCCTGTGGCACCTTATAGACTAACAGATTTACTGGAGCAGAAGCTTTCGTGGGCAAAGACCCACTTCGTCAGATGCATGCTTGAATTTGTACTTTAGCATTATCCCTGTACTCTTTCAGTCAGTGTATTCTATTCTTTCATAATGGCTTTGTCTAATGTGTATCTGAAGTGACCTTTTAAGGCACAAAAATTCACTCAACACCCCAACTTGCTAAGAGAACTACGGCTGCCTTCCTTTCCAGCTACTGAGGTGGTGTTTGCCTCCCATATTTCTCCCACCACTGTTAAGGAAGATTATCATGACATGACTTTTCAAGAACAGAGGCTTCATCTCTCTTCGGCCTTTTCAAAGAAGTGAAAGCCTTTCATTGACTCCTAATTCCCGTCTTCTAGGTAAAGAAGTTCTAGATTTTCTAACACTTACATAACAAAGGCAGCAAGACCATTTCTTGATTCTAATTAATGTTAGTAGTAGGGATATTAGATATCGTTTAATTGAATAATCATGTAACCACATCAAAACTTATCTGTTGCACGAATATTCAATAGACCCCAGGCGTGGGGCTGTCAGCCAGTGCACTCCTGGCCCCACTCCTGGGGAGCCAGTCCACAAGGGGAGCTAATACAGAGGCAGTAGCATGGGGTGTAGGGGGAAGCAGCTCCGAACCTGGAAGTCTTAAGCCAGTTCCCACCCCTCTGCCTGAGCACCAGCTCCCACCTCCCACCTGTACAGAGGAAGCAGCACAGGGTGGGGGGATAAGCCAGTGCTTGCAGGGAGCACCTGCCCCAAGGGGGGTGCAGAAAGTTGGGATCTTTAATACCTGAATGTTCTAGGAAGCTGAATGCCCAGAAGCTTCCCCTAAGTTTAAATTTTTTGTTTATAATTATACTTCTAACTACCTAAAAAGAGAGACAATTATCTGAAAACCTGAACAATTTACTGTGAGTGGGGTCTCATTTCGGTGTCAAAGGTGAGATGAGCGTCAGCACGTACTACCACTTCCTTGCACCTTACTGACCAAACCCCTTGTAGCAGGCCCTTTGGAACCTGAAAAAAGGATGGAGAATTGAGTTTACTGAAAATTGGGAAAAACTGGCTGAAGCAAACATTCTTCTGCAGGCATCTGAAACTGGTCTGAACTGCAGCCCTCAGGTATGTCATTTCCTGACCCACTTCTTGCTTGTGCACTTTAATATAATCTTTCCCAATTTCAACCACTGCCCCAGAGCAATTATAACCTTGAGTATCTGACCAGTGAAGGGGCAACATGGTCCCAAATAGCCAATGGACCAATCAAAGTAGCCACAGTTATCCTCACTGAATATTCTCTTTGTCCACACTACAAGCTATGCATGTGATTTCCCTTCTCATATTCCTCTCATTGAGAGTATAAACAACAGTGTTATTATCATGGTAACACAGGTAACCATAATGGAGGAATGGTTTAACACCCAGTTAAGGATCATTATCACAAACCTTCTGGACCACAGTACAGATACCAAACCTCAGAATCTGGAGAACTGAACATCAGCATAGAATCATAGAATACTAGGACTGGAAGGGACCTCGAGAGGTCAGCGAGTCCAGTCCCCTGCCCTCATGGCAGGACCAAATACTGTCTAGACCATCCCTGATAGACATTTATCTAACCTACTCTTAAATATCTCCACAGATGGGGATTCCACAACCTCCCTGGGCAATTTATTCCAGTGTTAGACTACCTGACAGTTAGGAACTTTTTCCTAATGTCCAACCTAAACCTCCCTTGCTGCAGTTTAAGCCCATTGCTTCTTGTTCTATCCTCAGAGGCCAAGATGAACAAGTTTTCTCCCTCCTCCTTATGACACCCTTTTAGATATCTGAAAACTGCTATCATGTCCCCCTCAATCTTCTCTTTCTAAACTAAACAAACCCAATTCTTTCAGCCTTCCTTCATAGGTCACGTTCTCTAGGCCTTTAATCATTCTTGCTCTTCTCTGACCCTCTCCAATTTCTCCACATCTTTCTTGAAATGCGGTGCCCAGAACTGGACACAATACTCCAACTGAGGCCTAACCAGCGCAGAGTAGAGCGGAAGAATGACTTCTCGTGTCTTGCTCACAACACACCTGTTAATGCATCCCAGAATCATGTTTGCTTTCTTTGCAACAGCAACACACTGCTGACTCATATTCAGCTTGTGGTTCACTATAACCCCTAGATCCCTTTCTGCCGTACTCCTTCCTAGACAGTCGCTTCCCATTCTGTATGTATGAAACTGATTGTTCCTTCCTAAGTGGAGCACTTTGCATTTGTCTTTATTAAACTTCATCCTGTTTACCTCAGACCATTTCTCCAATTTGTCCAGATCATTTTGAATTATGACCCTATTTTCCAAAGCAGTCGCAATCCCTCCCAGCTTGGTATCATCTGCAAACTTAATAAGCGTACCTTTCTATGCCAATATCTAAATCATTGATGAAGATATTGAAGAGAGCCGGTCCCAAAACAGACCCCTGCGGCGGAACCCCACTTGTTATACCTTTCCAGCAGGATTGTGAACCATTAATAACTACTCTCTGAATACGGTTACTCAGCCAGTTATGCACCCACCTTATAGTAGCCCCATCTGAGTTGTATTTGCCTAGTTTATTGATAAGAATATCATGCGAGACCGTATCAAACGCCTTACTAAAGTCTAGGTATACCACATCCACCGCTTCTCCCTTATCCACAAGGCTCGTTATCCTATCATCATCCTCAAAGACTCTGAAACTCAGTTACTCCTCACCCTGCCAAATCCTTATTGCCACTGAATTAAGGTGGCATCTTCTATCACCACCACTAGGGATGTGAACATCCCTTGTGAAAGCATCACCCTTAATGGTTAACTGTAACCCAGGCGGAGGACTGCTAGCTCCCAGCCTCTGGCACGGGGGCCACTCCAGCACAGCGTGCTGGAACAGCCCCCTGTTTCATCAGTTAACCGGCTAAGCTTAATGTTTAACTGGTTAACTAATTAAACAGGATTTCACATCCCAAATCACCATACATTAGCTAGACACTTGGAGATAACTGCTCAATCAGCAAAATCACTGAGAAACAGGATATGACAATAGCTGCTGAATGCAAAATAATCAGCGAACAAAACCAGCATCATTCATGGTAAAAACATTAGAATGGCCGTACTGAGCCAGACCAATGCTCCATCTAGTATTCAGTTTCTGTCTTCCAACAGTTGCCAATGCCAAGTGCTTCAGACAGAAAGAAGCAAATAGATAACAGGGATGTAAAATCCCAGTTAGAGAATGGAACAGTAGTACTCAGCACAGTGGGCCTGGCCGGGCTGTAGCGTGCCCCCATGATGATTAGGGATGCAAGAGACTAGTCAACTATCCTATAAGCAAATGTGTATAGCGTCTATAGCATTAACCTATAAGCTTTTGCTTATAAGTTAATCGACTATACCGTTACATCCCTAATTTGGATGAAGTAACTGATCTTGCTTGTGTCACTGAGATCTGGTTCATTGCCATGTCCAATCATGCTATAGCACAGATAATATCCAAAAGATACTTTCTATATCATAAGCCAAGACAAACCCTAAAAATGCAGTAGGAGAGGGGGTGCAGGGGAAGAGATCGGCAGTTACTCCCCTAATACTCCAGATGCACAAGTTGGAATATATCCATATGTTCTGTGAGGCAAGGAACAAAAGGAACACAGGATTTCTAGCAGCATATAGAACTCCAGATGGAAAACTCTCAGTTCTACCAAGAAACTGTCTGACAGAGTGCTGCTCACTATGATAACAGAATCCCTCAGATTCTCGGATCTGAACTTCCATATACAAAGGATACATCAGTATTTTTGCTCATGGCCCATGCAGAAACCATGACATTTTCCCAATCTCCAGACCTACACATTCAGCAGGACATGCACTGAATCTTGTCAGCCTAGAAATGGACAATGGAAACATATCTTCTAGTCTAACTACCACCTCATTTCAGGCAAAAATCTGAGCCTTGCCTCCTTCCTACCAGAACAACAGAAATGGCAGTCAACTGTAGATTTTCAGCTTACACTAGGAGAATAAGCCACCCAAATACTGAAAAACAAACCACCAATGAGTGGGTTCAACAGTGAAGTCTCAGGTGTCCACTACCATCAATGCTTTATCCCCAAGCCAGCAACTCCATCCATGCTAACTTAGATCACCATAGTTCAGATGAACAATAGAAACTGTATCACACAGGCAGAAAGTTGAAACCATCAATGGCAACAAAAGCATTCCAAATACATTTGCCAACTGTACACAGTTCTTATAGTAGAGTACAGCATGTAAAGAACCTTCTATGTCTCTGCAATCAACATAGGCAGACTCAAATAGACCACACTGAAAAGCAATCAGCATAATTCGCAGATGAATACAGCTATAACTAATGGGAAGAGAAAATTCCATTCCTGAGCAGATCTTATTATCCACTCTGCCACCCCTACTAAAGTTTTGCCCCACCATACATGCCTAGGCTTATGGGCTAGTTGAGTCACTACTCAACTACTTCCCTCCTTGCCCCGCCCCACTGCCTCTGTATCAGAGGCAGAAGGGGGGTGGAGAGCAGGAACCGGTGCTGGGGGAAGCCAGCTTTAGTTCCTCCCCAGCATCGTCTCTGCAGGGGGCAGAGGTGCAGTGATCGGTCCCAGCTCGTGCCTGGCTTTTACTACATTTAAAAGGCAGAGACACAGCAGGGGATCCAGCGTGAGCCAGGACTGCTCAGTCCTGGCTTGCACTGCCCCCAGGAGCTAACTCCGCTGTGGCTCTGCTGTTTAAATGTAGTGGGAGCCAGGCTGCCTGCACATCCGGCTCCTACTACATTTAAACTGCAGAGCTGCGGCAGGGGGGGTGGAAGACCCCCCCCTTATCAGCTAATCGAGTAGTTATGGAATTTCCATCAACTACTCAATTAGCTAATTAAACGCTACCTAACATTCCTATTTTTTTATCTCTCCTTGATAAGCTTGTAATCCTTAGAATGTGTATATTTGATTTGTATGCATATATCACTCTTGTATGTAAAGTTAGAAATATGAAGCATAAACCTGCTTATTAATCTTATGTATTCTATTGAAAGCTGCTAGTGGCACTTAAGGATCTTAATGGCCTGGTGCTCAAGGCAATGATCTGCAAATGGTTTTGTTTTTCCTGTAAGCCTAAACTGTGCTTGGAGCATTGCTGGGCCCAAGTCACAGAAAAAGATAATCTTTGGCTTGTGAACAACTGCACCTGAAATTAAGAACTAGGGTGAGAAATATGATTTGTAACAACTTCTCTTAATATATTAGGCTTGGCTGGCATGTTTTGTTTATTTGAACTTAGTAAGTAACTTAGATCTTGCAACCACTTTAACCACTTGTTATACTTAATACAATCACTTTTGTTTATTATCAAACTCAGTGTAAATAACTGTTCCTAGGGGTGGGTGAAGACAACAGCTGTGTACATCTTTCTTTCATTGGTAAAGAGAGTGAACTTTATGAGTTATCTCTGTGTAAAACTTATACAGCATAAGACTGATTTATTGAGGGTACTGGTCTTAGTTTGGGACCATGCCTCTGGGTGTGTCAAGTTCCTTTAACTGAACCCTCCCAAGGCTGATCCATTATCAGTCTGTGTTACTCTGCTGGGGGACTGTTACCCCAACTCTGTGCCTTTGCTGGGAGAGACCAGAGCTTCTGGCCCAGCAGGACAGGGTGGTGGGGTGCCCCAGAGTGCAGGAAGGCAGGCTCACTGGTATGATTAGCAGTGACAGTCTCAAGAGGGTCTCTGTGATCCAATTCATCATACCATCCATCTCCAACTTCTACATGGAAGAAGGCAAGAACATGTGGCATGGGTTTAACCAGCCTGAAACTTTATTAGTCAAGTTACATCTAAAGTTCCCGTTGGGATATAATCCAGCGCAATCACCGCCCCACTGATCCTTTGCCAATTCTTGGGGGCTCCCACCAGTCAGAGCTCAACACAGGGAGAGTCTGCGTGTGCCTCCAGTCACTTAATAGCATCCTTCCTCCTTTCAATGGCTGAGGAGAAAAGACCTCAACCCCCAGCTGGTAACACTGGCACAGTGGTCCCCTGGAGGTAGTACTCTGACCCACGGGTCACATTTGTCTCCAGGAGAATATACACATTGCCATTTTAGATATGGCATTTAAACCAGTGAGTTCTTGCACTGTAAACCTGCCACAAGGAGATGCCAGCATCAGCTTTATTGCATCCATGCATGGGCTACCTAGGAGTTAGGTGAATGCAATGAGATCATTCAGGAAAAAAAATTGGTACATACAGCAAGAAGGTATACTCTATCCTGATACAGCTGAGCCACACTTAGGCTGATAGACAAGTCATCTCAAATACAAGCATGCTGATCCTCTCAGATTGAGCCCAGAGCAAGACCAATCCATCTTTATGTGGATGGACTGCAGTTTGCCAAACCCTATGGGCCAGTATCTCCAACATTCTCTCTCAACACTAAGAAACATGTCCACCAGCAGTCCAATATCCTGTTTAGCCTTCCAAATCAGTTTGAGCCTGGAACACATTTTCAGGTTCTTCTCCCCTAGGTGAATAAAGACATCCAGTGTATCCTCATCAGGCACCATCCCAGGCAAAAGAGGCATGAGTTGGTCACAGCAATGCCCCAAAAAGTATTCAAACTGAGGCTCAGCTGCAAGCCTCTTCCAGTGCACTATGCTGTGCCCACATATCCACTGCCTTAGGACTGTGGATACATTTTGTAATGATAAACACAAATGATGCAGACAAAGTTAAAAACTTCTAGCACTTACAGCCCAACATTTGTTTCAGACTCCTCTCAAGCAGCCACATGAAAAACATATAGGCCTTGGATTGTCCGTACCCCGCAACCTGGACGTCTGATGCATCCACTCAACTGAATAGATGATTTTGCTGGAACAAGTAAAAGCCATGTTCTCCCAGAGGCAAGCCCAAGAATGACAACCCCATTCTAAATACTCCCACAAACTAGAATCTGGTTAGGAAGGAACTTTCAGGAAGAGGGCATTCTCACTGGATGGCCATTGAGCCACATATTCTTGCAGTATCCACATAGGCCACAGATCCCCCTCACCAGAGTGATGCAAAGCAATAGTCTCAAATATCCCAATCTGTGGATCTTGAGCCATAGGGAGAATTATCATCCCACTGGGCACCCTGTAATTCAAGAGACTGTGTTGACTGAAAGGCCCCATAGAAAGCCCACAGCAAGGTAGCCTTGAAATAGGGATGTAAGCCACTAGTCAACTATCTGATAAGCAAAAGCTTATCAGATAGTTGAGTAGTGACTTGACTAGTCGCTCCTTCCTCTCTCCACCCCCCCCACTGTCTCTATCAGAGGCAGCAAGTGGGGAAGGGGAGAGAGCAGGAGCCAATGCTGGGGGGAGCCCAGCGGTTCCCACTATGTTTAAAATGGAGAGCCACACCATGGGTGGCTCCCACAGCTGGCACGAGTCAGGACTTCTCAGTCCTGGCTCAAGCCGGATCCTGAAGCTACCCCTGCTGCAGCTCTGCACAGTGGTCCTATCAACTAATTGTATAGTCAATACAATTTGTATCGACTACCCGATTAGCTAGGTAGCCACAATTTAACATCCTTACCATGAGAAGTACAAGCTCAACTGCCCCTCCCCTCTAATAGTAGACTCAGGGAAGATCCTCAACTAACAGCCTATTGACCTGCAAAGAGACTGGCTTCCTGACACTGCTCTGTGTCCCAGCCCTCTGTGGACCATAAATGACAGGTGTCTGGATGACCCAGAGACCTGCAGTAAAAGGCCACCCCAGATAACTTATTAGTTATTGTAGGACTATGAACTGCCAAATTTGGAGTTCTGGAATAGGCCAGATCCTGGGAAGACCCACAGCCTCCTGAATGCTTGGAACGCCACAAACACTGTTGTGTAAGCTGAAGAGGTGCAAAGTACAAGTGCACCCTTGGCCACAGATACTGCTTCAAGTAGCCAAGATTCCATAAGGCTGCCAGCATCTGTTTGGGCACTTTTTTTGGCCTTGTGTGTTTGTACTTTGAATCAGCTGACTCAAATTCTTGACTGCCTGCAGCATTTCAAAGCGGCAGCACCACGTGAAGCCCGGGGTCAGCTGGGGGAGCCAGACGCTGGGGAGCCCTGGGGCTGTTGCTACATTCAAACGCAGAGGTGCCCTTATCAGCTCATCGAATAGTCGAAGCAAATTTCAAATTAATTGAAATTTTACATCCCTACTCCAAAGGCCTTCAGCTTCTGAGATAGGGATGTAATAGTGTAGGTGATTAACTGATAAGCAAAAGCTTATAGGTCAATTCTATAGACTACATGTATTCCCTCCCCCCAGTCAATACATTTTTTAGCAGGCTGGCCAGCAGCCTGGCTCAGTCCTAGCTCGCATGAGGTCCAGGACCTGCCCCCACTGAGCTCAGCATTTAAAATATATTAGGAGACAGGTGGGAGGGCAGCCCAGCTCCATTCTGGCTCATGCCAAGCCCAGGAGTTCAGACCCTTCCCCCAACGGACAGGGGCTGCTGCCACCCCACGCTACTGCCTCTCATACAGAGGCAGCAGCACTGGGCAACAGGAAGCCTATCCATAAGGGGAGTTGGTTTTTAAACTGGCTCCCCTCATGGACAAGCTCCCGCTTGGCATCCTATGCTGCCTCTGATAGAGAGGCAGCAGCGCAGAGTGGCAGAGGGCTCCTCGGGAGTGGAGCCAGAGTGCACTAGCTGCCAGCCCCACCCCCCAGGGACAACAGAATAGTCGAGTAACTGATAAGAATTCATGAGGTTCATCAACTATTTAATTAACTGATATTTAACATCCCTATTCTGAGGCCCATAGTTTGAATTTCTCTCTCCTCTCCACAACAGAAACTATGAGACACCGCTAGGAAAGACAGTTATGGGAAAAGCCTTGCTATCAATAATATGCTGACAACACTTGACTAGCTCTCACTCTTTACTGTTGCAACCCCTTCCATTAACTAAGATGCCATCATGCCAACTACAGTCCAGCTCTTGGATGAAAAACATCTGACCAAAGCTGAACCCAAGCAAGTACAAAGTTAATGCTGGCTGGAAAGAGAGGAATGAAGGAGAGGAGAGAGAATATTTTGAAGAACTAACAAAGACATTGCCCTACTCCCTTCAAATGAAGGCATACAAAAACCCCATTCATCAAAATGGGGGAAGAGCCATTGGATTCTGTTCAACTCCTCATTGCAACTGAATGATGGGGTTATGCAGGTGGCGTCAGTATCTAAACACACTTTCTTGCACCTCCAGATCACTAAAACATCACCCCTGCTCCTGGAAGAGGACCTGACCATAGAGATTCATGTATCTGTCAATTCCAGACTGGACTACTGTAATTCACTGTATCTAAAATTGAACATGAAGACAGTACACAAAAAAAAAAAAGTACAAAATGTGGCTGTCTACCTCTTCTGTTGTCTAGGAAGCCACAGCATATCAAGCCTATGCTCAGTCCCGCCAACGACTCTCAGTCAGTTTCAAATGATAACTTAATCTTCAAAGCAATTAACTGCAGGGGCTTGATTCAGATTAAAAATGAATTTTTATCTAAGAACTCCCAAAGCAATCATTCTCTATGGACCAATGCAGATCAAAGCCCAAAATGAACTGCATGAAAGCTGGTGTATTTCTGACTAAGGGGATCTAACTATGGAATGAACTTTAGTTTGATACCCTTCTCTAGAATTGGTGAACTGAGTGTGCATTGCTGGTCCAGCCTCTGAGGAAGGAACCACTGTCATTGCATAGCAAACCCATTAATACAAAGTAGCATCTGGACCCTCTCTCCATGAATGTTTGGCTTACATGTTCAAGTGGAAAAATTAGGACTGAGATTATGTAACTGCCCAAGCATGATTTAGTTAAAAAAAGTCAGGGGATCATATCTGAAGTTCTTCTATCAAAGAAGTGGTTAACAAAATGTATGACAAGTATTTAGCATGCAGATTGTATGCATTAGGATAGGCTATGCATCTTTGCTCTTCACTTAAATAAAATTTTTCTTTTCCCAGTTAGGTTACAGGATGATCAGAAAAACTCTGGAATAAACCTTGTTTTGTTTTAATATTAAGTAGTGTCATATCAGTTCTAAAAGAGCTCCAAAACTGTAACCTTCCATCTCTTCCTGAAAGACACACTGGATGCCAGGACTGGTCACATCTGTTTAATTTAATGAATAAAAATGAAGCAAAAAAAAAAAAATGAGGAAACCATCTTCTTGATTAACTATGATTGCAAATGAAGTTTTAATCATTCTGAAACTGCAAAGTGTTAGAAGTTATCATTCTCTGATTAAAAACATTAGCTTATTTATTAGCAATAAATCCAAATATTGAAGAAAACATGTCTCCATTAAAGGAGATTGCAGAGTCCTAAATGGGCAGCAGTTCAAGAATGCTACAGCAGTAGTCAAGCATGTACAATTTACAGTACTCTACTTTTTTAGTGCTGCCGCTAACTTTAGAACATCTCTAAAACCACTGCTGATTTAAACATCATTCAGTAGTTATGTTTGTCAAGTAATAAAATACATAGCCCTTGCTCTTTCCCGAACGGTTTTCTTTCTAAAAACTTTAACTACAATCTGTAATTTAATGTATTTCCTTCCTCCCTACTACGCACACCTCCATGTATTTAAGGTTGGCAGTCAGCAGCATCTTATATCAGTTAGTGCATCCTCACAATTCTAGAATATAAGTCTCTTTTCTAAAGGAAATACATTCAGTTTACTCAGCCTTCCTTCTAATATCAAATCTGAGATCCAGCACCACTAATAGAAATAATAATCTTGTCATACCTTACACTCACACAATCTATAGGTCAATGGACAAACATTTTTAAAACTTCCAATTAAGCTTAGAAATTAACCCAGCACAAATAATAAGCTATTGCAGGAGTGGGTAAAAGCCTCTCAGTGGGCCATATCCAGTCCATGTGGCAGTTCCAGGCCTTGCCCCATAGTACGTTGCCTGGGAGTCAGAGAGATGCCAGCCCTTTTAACTGCTTCTATTTAAAGGGCTCGCACCTTCCCCACGCCTGTCGGGCAACATGTTGCCTGGCAGCCACGGGGAAGGCGTGAGCCCTTTAAATAGAAGCAGTTAAAAGGGCTCACAAGTCCCAGCTCCCTGGCAACACGCTAGCTGTGCTGGGAGCTGAGAGCCCTTTCAACTGCTTCTATTTAAAGGGCTCATGCCTGCTGGGTGACTGCATTGCCTGGCAGTCACCAGCAGGTGCAATCCCTTTAAATAGAGGCAACTAAAAGGTTCACAGCTCCCGGACCCCATGCTAGCCCATGAGCCCTTTCAACTGCTTCTATTTAAAGGACTTGGCGTGAGCCCTTTAAATAGAAGCAGTTAAAAGGGCTCAACTCCCAGCTCCCTGGCAACACGCTAGCTCTGCTGGGAGCCGAGAGCCCTTTCAACTGCTTCTATTTAAAGGCAACAGCTCTGGGGGAAGGCTCAAGACCTTTAAATAGAAGCAGTTCAAAGGGCTCTAGCGTCCCCAGCTCCCAGGCAACATGCTACCAGCGAGGCTGGGAACAGTGAGCCCTTTAATAGCAGGAACTGAAAGGGCTCGCAGCTCCCGTCCCCTGCTCATGTGATTCCTGGAAGCTACAGGGGAGGTGCAAGCCCTTTCAACTCCTGCTATTTAAAGGTCCACCTCTTCTGCCCAACATGTCACCCCTTTCATCCAAGGCCCCACACCTTTCAGGGCGGTCCATGACCACTTCAAAAATTATTGCGCACCCCATGGCTATTGGAAAGGCTATCAACTGGTTTTAATATGGTGCTTATAAAATTATAAGCATCTGCCAGACTGCAGAATTGCAATTTTCTTGGTTTTCTAGGCAACTTCTTGATACTATCAAGTTTACAAAACCTAAAATGAATGATAAACTACTGTTCTCTTACAATGCATGATACACTTTATAAATTGAGAATCAACAATTTGGCGCCTATTCATGGAGGTGACTATTCCTGACTGTCAGCCATGGTGCTATGAACTCGCCACAGAGCAGTAGTCTCAGGGAATACAGTGCAGCCCGTAGTATGAATACCAGACATGTCAATTTGCAGCACTAGAATGAACCCCCAAAAAATTCCCTCTGCCACACTGGGCAAGCAGTACTGCACATTAGCTGAGATCAAAGCCTATATTGTCTAAAATGTTTAAGTTATCTACTTACAATTTCTCCATTGTTTCTCCCCCAAAAATGTGGCAAGTTACCTTCATTAAAAGCCAGCAGAACTACTGGAACTTTTATTTTATAATCAAAGACCACGTTAAAAAGCAAGTAAGGTTGAGTATGTATGAACAATGTTTTCCCGAAGCCCAGTATAAACCCGGAAATTCAGAGTTAACGTTCAAATTAATATCAATCCACACAAAGTAAAGAAATGAACAGTTATAATGAACATACAACCTTATCTGTCCTGTTGTGACACTAATGCATAATGGAAGATTAGATATTTAAAAAAATATTGTGTGCTCTATAAAGCATAGTTAAGGTTGTTTGAGTACCCTTATATTCCCATACCTCTAGATACTTGTGACATGGAACTTTCTGAAAGGTCTGAGCGACATTATCCCTAGTGATATTTGTACATAATGGTAACTTTCTCAACCAACTCCCATAGACAGTTTAACACTACTGTATTTGTTCAGATTGTCTTACTTGAGTCTTTGTAACAGTTATACAAGAATCTAACTACACCTTGAAATGAGAAATGACCTATAGATCTGATATATTTCCATTCCTCCACCCTACCTCTCAATATACCTTTGCACCTGTTTGCATGCAGAGGGCGTTATCTGAATCTCTTTGTCCAAAAATATCTTTCCGCCTCAGGCAAATATCTGCCACATTAGTTTCAGTGCCTACTTCCTTGGGTAATTTAGCAAACAAGCACACAGCAGATATGTAATATCTGCACTTGGGCAGTTCATATATTGTTCTCTTATGTCTATAAAAGTAGCGAGAAAAATATGATCTTTTATCACTTCTGAATATCAACTTCTATAAATCTCATCTAAACAGGCATATCAGCATATACACTCTAGCCTGCTGCATAACTGATTTATAAAACAAATGAAAAGTTACTCTTTCCAACTTGGTGCAGTTGCAAATGCTTCTGTAATACTAACAGACATACCTCAACAACTCTTCTGTGATCAGTTCTGAAGTCATGATATGCAAGCATCTATACATACCTCATTATGCACATACTAGTCAATGAGCCCGTCATAAGACGGGATCGATCTCTCTCTGTCTCTCTAAATGGTCGCTTGCGCCACTTGCTCCCACGCGGCGGCCTGGCTGAGCGGCGCAGAAGTCAGCCGAGCACCACGGCGGGAGGCGAAGGGGGCCGGGGCGGTGACATTCACAGCCAGGGGGCGGGGCCTGGAGCCACTGTCACGCCGCACGTCACCGCCTCGCCCCCCCTTTGCCTCCCACCGTGGCGCTCAGCTGACTTCTGCGCCACTCAGCCGGACTGCCATGGGGGAACATGCAGAGAAAGCGGCCGTGTGGGCCCCGCACTCCCCATGCAGCATGGGCCGCCCAGAGGGAACAGCCAGCATTTCAGCAACAGCGCCGCCCAGAGGGAACAGCCAGCATTTCAGCAACAGCGCCGCCCAGAGGGAACAGCCAGCATTTCGGCGTTACAGACACTGGGCTACTATATATATGATTACTGATTGTTCTCTTACTACTGTAGACCTTTCAATTACCCTTCCCCCCATCCACACACACAACCCCCCTAAAAATATTGCCATACAATTATCAACACCCCTCACCCCTCCCACACCTTTCAACCGGAAAGAGAAAACTACTGCAACATGGAAAGTAAGATTAAATCATAATTTGAAATCTAGAATCTTTGTTACCAACTGTTCACAAAGAAAGTGCTTTTAAAAAATCCTCAGTGGGATCGTCAGTTTGTTGTAAAAACTTCAGTAAACTACAAAATTACAAACAACAATCATTACCACCATGAATTAGATCCATATTTTCCAGCTCCATCCACCATATCCTGAGATTTATTCTTACTCAAGTAAGCAGTTCATTTCCAAGTAATAGAATCTATAGTACAGGAAACTCAGATTTCTTAAAAACAGTGGATTTAAGGCAAGAGAGATAATTTTTGCTAACTAGGCCATATCTAAACTACACATATCTGCCAGTATAACAAAGTCAGTTAAGAATGTGAAGAGGTGTGATCCCTGAATGACACAGCTGTGCTAGCAGAAGGCCTTAGACTCAGTTTATCTTACTTCACCCAGTGGAAAAGAGAGAGAGGAGGCTGTAATCTGCTATAGAGCCAAAAACATTTTTATTGAATAAACTACATTATGTCTGCCAGTATATGCATGGCTTTAATGCAAGGCATAGGAACATGCATCTAACTTCAGCAATGTCATCAAGACAAAGATTAAACATCATTCCTCTCATACGAACTGCTACACTTATGTGCATATTCAGGGAGATGTGTAAGTACATATCTTCATATGCCATAAACACGAATAAAATGAATGTCTGAATGTATACTCAAAAAAGTAGCAGCCTCATCAGTAACAGAAGGGAATACAAGATATTCTTCCCATACTACAGGTTGGACCTCTCTGCTCTGGCACCCTCAGGACCTGACCGGTCCAGGATGAGGGATTTTGCCAGATCAAGGGAGGTCATATCTGGTCCCCGTGCCACAAGATTCCCCAATCCTGGACCTGTCACCAGCCTCCTGGTAGGGTAGGGATGTAAGAGACTAGTCACTCCCCCCGCCTCCGCTCCCCCCCTCCCATGCCTCTAGCTGAGAGAGGCAGCAAGGGGAGAGGAGCAGGAGTCCAGTCCCCCCAGCTGCGCTTTAGCCTTTTAAATGTATAAAAAGCCCCAGGGCTGGGAGCTAACCTCCCTGTGGCTATGCAGTTTTCCTCCCTTATCAAATAATCGACTAGTTGAAATTCCATCGACTACTCGATTAGCTGATTAAACGCCATTTAACATCCTTACTTTAATATATATAAGCCTAAACCTAGAAATTTTTAAAAAAAAGTTAATGTAGCGCTTGTGAAAGCTAGCTAGCTGAACTGCATTACAAACCATTCTCAAATGAAGTAAAGCACGCGCATTAACATTAAAGCTTCAATAGTATTTAAATGTCTGATTCGTGTTCTACAGGAAGTATTCCTAGAGGTCAAAGTCCAGTTTAGTCTCTATTCTCATTCAAATCACTGACACCTCACCTAAGAAGAGCAACGAAACTACCAACCAGTGCCAAGTGCAACAGTGGTTTTGCTGAAGGGGAAAAATTAGACTGAGACCAAAGTATATAGTCCACAGCGCTTCGTCACCATGAACCTGAGGCAGACATGAAATGATGTTTTAGACTCAGACCAAGCACTCTATCTGTACTTATCAAAGCACTTACACATGTACTTGTATACTTTGTTGAATGGGGATTTAAGAGATGAGATAGCCTACCCCACTATTAAACCTTTGAATCATCCCAACCCCAATATGAAATGTATGTACTATTAGTTTTTGTAAGGAATTCCACTAAGGTGTTTTGAATTCTATCATAACAGATACCCAATCTCACATTATACAAAACTGCTCAAAGGGAGGCGATATTATGCATGTTGTGATTACATATTTATGTCCCTATGAGTGTATCTGGATCTTTAAGAGGTAATTTCGGGGTGGGGGGGGGAGTGGAGAGGGGAGAGGTTACAAAATAAAAGCAATGTACATGCTTTATTTAAATGATAGAATTTTTCAAAAATGAAGGAAAAAAGGAAGTTTGTATTAATATCAAAAGGAAAGTGATTAAAACATCAGATATAGTTTGTTGGTAGACAATATTTGCAAGTTTTCTGTCTTGCTAGAATAAAAAGGGGTGGGGCTGCAGGAGTGAGGCCAGGGGGCTGGGAGAGTTGGGGAACTCAGGGTAGGGGTTGAAGGGTGCTGGAGTGAAGGCAGGAGGTAGGGGGCTAAGGGCACAGCGTTTGGTGCGGGGAGTTAGGGCAGGAGTATAAGGTTGCAGGGCTGCAGTCAGGGCAGAGATATGGGGGACTCTTGGTAAGGGGTAGGGGTTAAGATGTGTGGGCAGGGGCTGGAAGGTTTGTGGGGGCAGTTCAGAGCAGAAGGTGATGGAGTGAGGGCAGGAGGGGTGGATTCAGGGCACAGGGTCTGGTGGAGGGGGGGCTCAGGGTAGGGAGGTGGGGGAGCAGGAGTCAGGGTAGGAGGTAGAGGGTGCACAACTCATGGGAGAGATTACCGGGCTGACAAGGGTGACAAAGCTGTGCTGATGACTCCGGAGGGGGGGAGGGGGGGGGACAGAGCATGGCTTTCCTGTCAGCAGCTCCTCTGAGGGGGGAGGGGGAGCCTGCATGGGCTGGCCCTGGCCTCAAGTTTGTCTGGGGTGAGCAGGGCTCCATGGGCCAAACCTGGCTTTCAGCTAGCCCCCATCTTGCAGCTGGTGAAGGAGGGTAGGGTTCTGGGAGCCCTGTAGCCTGTCCAGAGGAGCACAAGAACAGCCATACTGGGTCAGAACAAAGGTCAATCTAGACCAGTATCCTGTCTTCCAACAGTGGCCAATGCCAGATGCCTCAGAAGGAGTGAACAGAACAGGGTATCATCAAGTGATTCCTTTCCTGTTATCCATTTCCAGCCACTGACAAACAGAGGCTAGGGACACCATTCCTACCCATCCTGGTTAATAGCCATTGATGGACTTAACCTCTATGAATTTATTTAGTTTAGCTAAATTTGTCCCCATTATATTGTATGTATAGTTGGGATTTTTTTTCCAATGTGCATTACTTTACATTTATCAACATTAAATTTCATTTGCCATTTTGTTGCCCAATCACTTAGTTTAGTGAGATCTTTTTGAAGCTCTTCACCGTCTGCTTTGGTCTTAACTATCTTTTTGCCATCTCACTGTTTACCCCTTTCTCCAGACCATTTATAAATAAGGACAGACCCTTGGGAGACACCACTAGTTATCTCTCTCCAATCTGAAAACTAACCATTTATTCCTACCTTTTGTTTCCTGTCTTTTAACCAGTTACCAATCCATAAAAGGACCTTCCCTCTTATCCCATGACAACTAACTTTACTTAAGAGCCTTTGGTGAGGGACCTTGTCAAAGGCTTTCTGAAAATCTAAGTACACTATATCCACAGGATCCACCTTGTCTACATGTTTGTTGACTCCCTCAGAGAACTTTAGTAGATTATTAAGGCATGATTTCCCTTTACAGAAACCATGTTGACTTTTCCCCAACAAATTATGTTAATCTATGTATCTGACAATTTTATTCTTTAAGGGGGTCAAGGGTCTGACCCTGTCACCCAGCTGCTCCCCTGGCCTGCAGTCTGTCCTGAAGAGAGAGCGAGTAGACTGTGCTTCCTGGCCCCCAGGGTGGTCCCAGAAGACCTGGGATAGGGGAGCTTCCCCTCCCGTTTTCCCTGCCCCGTCTGGCACTGTTTGGGGAAGGGGGGGCACTTACCTTATCCAGTGTCAAGCCATGTGGAGCCCTGTCCGCAGCTGGGAACTCCACAGCTGGCGCAGCTGGCGTCAGTGGTCCCTGTGCAGTATCATGTTCCTCCTCTCTGCCCCCTCCCTTTCCATGTTCTGAAAAACATTCCCATTCCAAGCACTTTTCGTTTTCCTGGCACAAACACTCCGACCTTGCTTTAAGTTATGGTAAGAGGAAGCTGCATATGAAATTTGGTGGCTCTAGCTCTTACTATTTAGGAGGAATTCTTGAATAAACAGACTCACAGACAGACAGAAACTCTCTAAAAAGAAAGAGAGAGAAAGAGATCGCTCATTACCATGTAAATGGATGCCAAACCACAGTCAAAGCTACACTCTTGGATCCAATGACCCAGGAAAAACTGACCCAGGATGCAACTGCCACTGAGTAAAAGAAAAGGTAGTCAAAATCATAATGTTAACATGTCAACTCACAGGACATCAGTTCAGAAGGTGCCTCAAAACCAACATATCAATAAAACTATATTTAAAAAATTGTGTCTCATTAAGAACTTTCCAGCTTTTTAAAGCATGTTTAAAGAGAATCAAATGTTAAACATTTACCATTAAACTGTATTTTACACTGCAAAAGCAGAGAAATGTAGAGTTAGAGCAGAGCTCTTCCATAATCCACTATGTTATGGGGTCAGTATTCGAAGTTCTGAATACTGGACTACTCTACAGGTACTAGGGATGCAATAGCCCAGACAGCACGCACAGACTACAGGCAGACGGTCTGCAAGGGGAGGTGGTTTTTAAACTGGCTCCCCACGTGGACCAGCTACCACCTGGCACCCCACACTACTGCTTCTGATAGAGTCAGCAGCATAGAGAGGCAGAGGGCTCCACTGGCTGCCAGCCCAATCCCCAGGGACTATAAAATAGTTGAGTAACCAATAAGAATTCATTAGGTTAATCGACTATTCAATTAACTGATAAACATTTAACATCCCTCACAGATACTTCAATAATTATGACACAAAAAGGATGATCAAAACCAATATCAACTTTAACTGTGAGATTCTTTTGGTTCTATGAAAATACAAAACAGTTTTTTCTATATTTTATCCAGGTCCATATGTATAAAGGATACTTGTTCACATTTAAGACCCAATTCTGAAAAAAAAATGAATGATTTACTAATTAAGCAGCACAATTGGAAGAAAATGGGGGATTCCTCAACATACTAGGCTATAGCAGCAATGGGTAACCTAGGCTAGTGAGTGGGCCACAAGCGTACCTCCATCTCAGTCGGCCGCAAGACGGTAACCAAGATGGTCTCCCGGGTTAGGGCAGTTTTGCTAACTGTACCTGCGTACTTAGAATTTGTGGGAATACTGAATACTTTGAAGCACTCTGATGGGATGACAGCTTTTACAGTCAATGGTGTGTGCAATCAGCACAAATCTCAGCACATGCCCTTGCTTTACCTAACACTTTAGTAATACCGATATAAAAAACTGATATGTAAGGAAGCCAACGGAATCTGGCTACCCTGCACTTGAGCAATGGTAAACAAGATGTCTTGTGGGACACATAGAACCCTGAAGGGCCACATGTGGCCCTTGGGCTACAGGTTGTCCATCACTGGCCTACTGTGTTGATAGAATTAGGTCCTAATTGTTTGCCACTCAATTTAAACACTGCTGCCAATAATATACTTAGTTTGTTCTCTGAGTTAAGTGTGAATAGCTGTTTGGGGCAAAATTTTGAATGAATATGAAATTATCCAAATATATCCTACAATATCAATGAATGATTTCAAGAGCAAAAACAAAGCCAGTACCACTGTCAAAGGACCAAGTCCTATACACAATTAGCACATCAGTAACTTTACTCAAATACTGTAGTTCCACTTATGCATGAATTAAGTTATTCACAAATATAAGCATTTCCACTATCCAGCTCTATCAATTTCTTAATTATATGGCCTCTATTAAGCTTCACCACTTTCAAGGAAGCAACACTTCCTGTACAAATTATCAATTTACAATTAGAAAATAGAACACTACACATAAAACTTTATTTGTAATAACTTCCACACTGTGGAGTTGAAGAGGGGAGCATATGTGGATGATTCATGGGACAGACAGTATATATTTGGAGGGGAGGTGGGTTTTTTTTTTTTAACATATTGGTTTAAGTTGTGAAATAGATGATGTTATGTAAGTAAAGACTATCATAAAAGCAGGTTTTTCATAGGCTTTTAGTAATTCCACGGTCTCTAAAATTAGTACTACTGTTCATGTAGCACAATAGGAGTTATAATAGTGAGTATAAATCAAGAATTATTCTTCCTTATCCCCATCTGCAGAAGTACCTGAATTATGTGATATGAAGAGATTGTGTCTAGAGCAGTATTTTTCAAAGTGGGACAAAGAGCCACTTTGGGAAAGCCGCTAGTGAACCTGCACCATTTGATTTACCTAAAAGGTCCACAGCCATGGAGTTTCCCTACTACCATTGGCTCCAGTTCACCATTTCCAGCCGAGGGGAGCCGCAAGGGAGCTCCACAGCTATGGACCTTTTAGGTAAATCAAGCAGTGCAGACCCGCTAGCAGCTTTTCCATAGCTTGCCTATAGCCTATTTTGAGAAACACTGCTCTAGAGGTAAAAAAGTAGTTTGCTTTCCATGACCCTTCAATCGTTGGCGGTATCCTCTAATAAGCCATCAAGGATGCCAAACAGAACCTATTATGAAACAATCTGACAGACCACCAAACTTATTTTGTGTATTTTCATTCGATCACTACTGATCAGTGTTTCTGACCTTTGAGAAATCTGAACCAGCAACCTAGAGACAAGTACAAGATTTTTCCATATCAATAATTCTGCAAACAATCCAGTATTCTAACTTTTTTGTATTTTACCGAGGGATATAGAAAAAATTCAGGGTACCAAATGAAATCTATTTTCCAGCTTGTATACAGAAAACAAAATTTAAGTTTAATTACTTTTTTAAAAGTCCAGCCTTGTGTTTGTTATACAAGATGGCAAATCTCTCTTTATAGGTCAAGCTCATTTTGAAACAAGCATATTTGCTACAATAGCTGCTGCATCAGTTCCTAATAAACTGTACTGTCAACTACTTGTGAAAGTTTTTGCTTTATCATGATCATATTTTGCCAAGGTTGCAGTCCTTTCTAATTACAGAATTCTAGCAAATACTTAAACTATACCTGACTTACGTAATGTTCTACATTAGCATAGACGAAAAATATTTTCCAGCAGCTTCTAATGATGCTAATGGCAGATAAAACAAAGTCATATATTTTGTTACTGGGAAATTCCAGATCACCAGAAGCCACAGTTTATTGTTTTCTCATTTTTCAATTCCTTACCCCATAGCAGAATCCCAAGCTAATCTAACTAAAACATAGGTTGAACGTCCCTGATCTGGCACTCTTGGGACCTGACCAGTCCCGGATGAGGGATTTTGCTGGACTAGGGGCAGTCATTTCTGGACCCCCTGCTGCCAAAGCCCCCCTTCAGCCTGGCCAGACAGTTGCCTTCCCAGCTGGTTCTCCCTCTTGCTGGCCTACTGAGCAGCCCCACTCCCTCTGCTCCCTGGGCTCCACTTGCCAAGGCAGGCAGCACCACTGCCTTTGCGCACCAGGCTCTCAGTGTTGCACTGTGCAGCCCTGCCGCCTGTGCATGCCAGGTTCCCTGCTTCCTGGCTCCTGCTGCTGTGCACAGGGTACCTGCAGCCATGCATGGGGCTCCCACAATCCTTCTGGGAAGCCCCGCTACCCTGCCAGCTTGCAGGGCTCCCAGATACTAGCCCCCCACTGGGATTCCCTGGTCCTGGAACATCAGTGGTCCATTGCCGGACCAGAGAGTCCCAGTTAAGAGAGTTTCTACCTGTACAACAAAATGTGTCTTGTGAAAACAAGAGACTATTAAAATTGTCTTTAAAGACTGAAAAAAATTACAGTAGAAACTGAGTAAGACATTTAGAATGGTCAGTGCATGGGACCTTCAACCTGAAATCTGTCAATTTCACAAAAACGAGTTAGAAATAATTTCAGCTAGTACACCTACTCCCACGTTTTTTTGTTTTGTTTTGTTTTTTGCCAAGAGACCCGCATGAACAAAAGGAGACTGTCTTGACTATCCAGGGAAAACAGAGTAGGTAAAGTTCTGCCAAATGCACAATGAAAACAAGTTCTCTTAACACACTTCAACTACAGTTGTGTTATGTGTAGGTAAAATGTGTGTCAGAGCATTAAAGAAACATGAGTGTAACTGTGCACCATTTTTGTGAGCAACAATTAAGTGCCTTACATTAGGAAACATCTCAAAAGATTTGTGTGGATGATTTAAAGCACCACATTAAGTGTTACTTTAAATTATAAAAATGGTAAATTCAAATCTCTGATAAGCATATTTCCCCAAAAAATAGAAAACGAATCAATCACAGTTTTAGTTAATATAAATTATGTTTTATATCCCCCTTTCCTAATCCATGCCACTGTGAAAATAAGTTACATAACTTCAGCAAAATTGCCAATTCTGATATGATGGTTCCTTTCTATAAATTTAAACTTCAATTGGATTTCCTTGTTAATATAAATTTCCTGTATTGACAGCTAGCATTACATACTACAAGTAGTGTACAAAATACCAAAGAGACAGGATTTGTTCCATTCTGGATTTTTGCACAATGTCATTGTTCTCTAGTATGCAATTCTGCTACAAACTTTTCTAATAAATATTTATATTATTTCTAAATAAATTCATTTTTTGCCTCCATTCATATTTTTTTTTGGTATATATAACATTGTGACCATTAAAGTACTGTTCTGCCACAGGGATGTTTCAACACCACCACACAGTTTGGGTATCAGCAATATCAAGTTTGTATTAAAACAATGACAATTTATGAAAGGTCAATATAAACTCTTTATATAGACTGTCATGTTATGAAGCAGCAATTGGAGTTTTACTTTCAAGCTAGGGCCTTTGCCTATAATCTTGCTCTCATTGTAGACAGTAAGTCAATAGGTGGACTGTGGGTCAAATCTGAAATGCCGGACGCTTTTGAATAGACCACAACATTTTATTTACCTATTATTATTGTTACTGCAGTGTGAAAAATGTTTCTCTGGAGTCTGAGTCTTGACTATACTTTGACCAAGAAATCTGGACCTTGAATGCTACTGTAGACATCGCTACTATATTTTTAAAAGTTGCATACAAATTACTCAAAGTATAACATCTTTTCGGGTACCTTTTGTTCACTTCCACTTAAATTACATACTTTCCATTTAGACTTTTTCTTTAGCTTACTAACTTGAAAGTGATATTCAGAGTTGCATCTTTTTCTGAAAAAAAATTAAACTTCATTTTTTATAGATTTAGTGAAGTTATGAAGTCTAAACAGTCTTGGGCAGCAGGTGGCAAGAATTACCAAACTCCACTTCCTGATTGAGAAATAATAGAGCATACAGTACAGGTACAGCAAAGAGATCTACTAAAGACTTATTTATTTAATCTTGCAGTCAAAACATATTGGAGAATTTTAACAGTTGCACTGTTTATAGTCCAACTCCATACTTACACAAATTTCAGGGAGGCTTGGAAATAACAGCTACATTTTCATAACATTCTACAAATTATTAATATACAACTAAAGAAAGGCGTTATCTGAATGTACTGAACAACATTTCTATCTGTTCATTATCTTCTCTGAATGGATTACAAGTCCAAAGCCTATATTCAAGAAAAGGTGCATCTGGTGTGATCATCACACACTTCAACGGGAATGGAAAAAAAAAACAACCCAGAAACAAAAATACTTTCCTAGAAAAAGGCTGGAATTAGATCTGACAGTTTCCCTGCTGGAGACAGCCCTTGTAAGAAGCACAACTGAAAAAGCTGCTCTATTCAACAGCCTCTATTATGCATAGGGTGCCCAGCACGGCCTACCCAATTACATATATTTCCTTCAATGAACCGACTCGCGTGTTTGTAAACATACTTGATGTGCACCCAAGGGGCTAAACGGAGCAGGAAGGGAAAAAAGGAAAATCTCGGCAGCTGGCACGTGGAATACAGGGAACCTCACTACTTGCACAAGGATTTCAGGGGCTTTTTTTTATCTGTTTGCCAGATCGAGACAAGGCCTGGAGAGGCCGTTTTAGCTCCCTCCCAAACAACCTGCCCAAGGGGGCGCCTCCTGAGTCACTCCGGGCATTAATCTGACCAGGGAGACAGGGAGGGAGGGAAGCGGCTCTGGCCAAGAAGATTATCCTTCGGGCAGCGCGCGCTAAGCAGGAGCCCAGACGGGGCTGGGGGCCTGGCGGAGGGGGAAGGCGGCTGCTCCAGCATCCCCTCGCTGGGAAGGGGGAGGAGAGAGACGAGAGCCGGACCCAAGCAGCGGAATGCGACGGGAATGGGGTGGGGTCCGTCCTCTCAGCACCCGCGGAACCGGCCTGGGACGGGGTTGGGGGAGGGTCTCAGCATCCAGTCTGCGGCGCGTCGTGCCGCGGGGACCGGGCCTGAGGGAGGGGGAGGCCGCTTTCTCCCCGCGGCGGGGCTGAGAGCAGAACGGGGCCCAGCCCGCGGGGCCAGGAGGCGAGCGGGGGCCCCACGGCGGCCCGATCCCAGGCACTGAGCGGCCCCGGCCCCGCTTACCTGGAGGTCGGTGAGGAGAATCTCCCTCTCGGCCGTGTTGGACGCCATTGCGCTCTGATTTGAACTCCGCACCTGGACGCTGCCGCCGGGGAGGGGAGAGAGGCGGGTCTGGGTCCGGGAGCGATCGGGGGGAGGGGGCGCTGAGCGCTCAGCCCGGGCGGGAGGCTGGGGGATCCGGGAGGGGCAAGCACCCCCCCTCTCATGGGGGTCGGCCCCGGTGCTGCGCTCCCCGGCTGGTCGCCCGCCCGAGCGCCACTGCCCCCGCCCTGGCTCCTCCTCGCTCGGCCCTGGCAGCGCTCGGCCGCCGCCTCCACCGCTGCTGGCTGGGGCCGGCCGCCGCGGCTGTCGCACCATTTGGCTGTCACCCGGTCGCAAAGGCAGCACTGCTTTGCGGCTCCGCGTGGGCACGTGATGGTGGGAGGTGCCGGCTCGAGGGGAGCGAACCCTACAGGGCAACGCGGGGACGGGCGCAGTTGGGGCAGCTGCGCAGCGATATCCCCCCCCCCCCCCCCCCAAGTACTGAGGAGCGGGGGAGGGAAGAAGGCTCCCCCGCCCCGTTGTTAATTTGCATGGGGGGGGGGGTGTTTTTGGGGTGAGGGAAGCCCTGGGTCCGTAACTGCCCCGCTCCTGCAGCCCTGTTGCTACGTGACACTCTCCCTTTTCTTCAAACATTTCTAAGCATCAAGGTTAAAGAGAAAAGCTTCGAAGGTAAATCCCACGCCTCAGAGAGACCAGTAGAACCACCTCCCCCCCCACTAATTATTTTTAATCATAATTTCAGGAAGGCAGACTCAGGGATTTTTGACCATTTGGATTTGGCAATCCCACATCCAAACATAGCTCATAAGGCAACTGAGGGGTAGTTCTGTAATAGATCTGTGGTATAGACCACACATTTTATGCCTGGATTTGAGCAGGATAGGCACCTCTGCCACCTTTTGAAATTAGCCCAGCCAATTTTCCAGCTGGGAGTTTTTCTGACCTTCAAATCATTTGGTTCCTCCTCTCTGATACCAAGGCCTAGTGTATAGCCAACACAAAGTTATTACAGTTTACCTGCAAGTATGATTTCAAATCAGTCTAGTTTAAGTTGGTGCCAGGCCAAGTGTAGATGCTGGGTTACATACTTTAGCTTGTGTCAGTAAACATAGCAGCTCAGTCTGCATTGATATTACCATGTATGAACTAATGGAAGTGTCTCCACACAGGGATTTGCACCTGTTTAAAATTGGATTAAAAGCAGATTTAGATAGTTAAACCAGTGCAATTTATTTGTACAGACTAGGTTTAATTGTGACTTGTATATGCTAGAACTGGAATTTATGTTTTCGCAGATATTAAAAAAAACCCAAACAATAAATTACTATGACTATTTCCAGGCTGGGCTTGCCAGCAGAGATTGGCCAGAGCAGCTTGAGAGTATTCATACTGCTGCTGAGCAACAAGGAAACAGAAACACATGCAGAAACTGGCATGCAGTGTAAAAATCATTAAATATGAACATGCAGATCGTCTCTCCTGCATAAAAGCAAAGCTGTCAGAATAATTCTACAGTACTTTAATTATACCAATCAATACCTATATTTCAGGTATGTGTGTGTATAAACTTAAGTCACTTAAACCTGAATCCTGCAAACACATACGTGATTTTTCACATGAAATGTAGTCTTGTTGAAGCCAAAGTTGTACAAAAATTACAACTATGTCCTAAAAACTATTATAGAGAATATATAATAAGGTTTACTCTGCAATTTCATAACTAGTCATCCTGATTTTACTGATAAAGTACCAGTGGCATACATCCAGAAAGTTTTGGGTAATGACAACAAATTAAGTTCCCATGGAAAAGCTGTTGTTCTTTCAGTTAATGGATCAAGAAAGGACAGGTATGTCAAGTTTTCACCTTATTTATAGCATCAAATTTAGGGTAGATAGATACTTCATATGAGCCTACTTCAGGCTCCTCTAAATCGTACAGGAGATTGATTCAGTCTGTTTAGGGGAACAAAAAGGTGGATTTAAAATAATCTTTGCATCCCTTTCTTGAGTTATACTAAATCTTCTATAGGTGCAGTTTACCATCTTGGCCAGTTTTCACCTTCTATGCAACTTAAAAGCTATTTACTACACCTTAATTAAAAAGGTGATTGTAGTTCTATAGGGGAAGGATAAGAAAGTGAATGTTGTCCAAGATTACATTAAATATATTAGACTTCAGAAAGGAATCATGGAGCAGCTTTGCCAAATGATAGGTTGAATTGAGCTCTCTTATTAAGAACCAGTTTTTCTGTGTGCTAGTGTCCACATGTGTACTCATATTGTCTTGAAAATTGGTATGTCTCATCTGGCTGAGGGTAGGGACGTTGACGCAATGTAGCATCACTTTTCCAAAAGATTCCAGAGCTATATTATCTCCCTTCAAAATATCTGAAGTCATTAAAGTGTGTTTCTGGCTCTATAAATTGGCATGAATCTGTGATGTATGTCAAAGAAAGTGATTTGCACATGCACTTTTAGAAAACTACATCTAAAGCTTGGGGCACTGCACAGTGATGACCATCTGAATGAAGCTGAGCTCACATGACAGTCACTTGGTGGCTTAGGAGAGGGATAGGCAAACCATGGTCCAAATCCAGACTGCCAGACACTTTTGAATGGACTCCAAAATCTTTTTATTTACTTATCTTTATTTTTTGATAATTTCATCTGGACTCTGGACCTTGACTATATTTTGACCAAGAAATGTGGATCATGATAAAAATAATTGACTACTCTGGCTTCAGGGAAATAAGCAATTATCCTGCACCCAAGTAATGTTCAAGGGCTAAGAGTTCAAGTCCTCTCCTTTTCAAATGCCTATAAGTGTCTTGTTATGTAAGTACTCTGCTTGTGGGTGAGGCACTACAAAAAGACTTCTTTTAGCATTTGTGCCACAAGTGCAAGTAGTATGATCGAGGAGCTCTAGAGCAGATTTTTTTTTAAATTCTATAAGATCCATATGCATAAAGTGATTGTCTTGAAAACTGGTATTCCAGAACAGGGACTGAGGTGAACTTTGTGGTGCAAGTTGAAAGCCATTTGATCAAGGAGTTCCCAGGATACAGCCTCACATAGACATGTACAATGAGCTGCTTTTGATTTATAGAGTATATTGAACAATTTTCCAAAAATCTGCTTGCAAAAGGATATTTTACTGAAAACTTGTCTGACAACAGGGGCAGGGATACAAAAATTACACCAGAGAGGCTAATTAAAAAAAATGGTTCTCTGGTGGAAAGGCCCAATGAATTCTATCAGGATTCACTACCACCGCTGCCATAAAACTTTAACTAAGAATTACAAAGAATTAATCTTTATATAATTGTTTCTTTTGGAGGTTCCTGGATTCAAAAGTCTTTCTTCAGTTTTCATTCCCCTAACTTTCCTGAGAAACTAGCTGGTCTGAGGAGCCAGCTTGTAAAGGCTATCACATGAAGCATGCTCACTGGGTGTGGAAAAATGGGATGGAGAATGCTGACTCAGGACTGTAATAGGACATAGTTTTATTCTGTTAGTTTTTCCTTCTAATTTTCTCTACTATTAATGGAAGCATGAGGGAAAAGTTGGAAAATAAAGGGTTTTTTTCCCCCTTATTCTTTTTCCCATTGTGTGAATCAGAGGGTAGTAAAGCTGCACTCTAAAACAGTGGTTTTCAAACTACAGGGCAGAAGAAAACCCAGAACCTGGTCATGGAATGTCAGGAACTGGGTCTCATTATTGCAGGGGGAATCAGGTGACCAGTGTAAGTGCTAAGACAGGCTACCTGCCTATCCTGATACTGCAGACTGCACAGCAGGCTCGGCTCCTAGGTGTCGGACGGGTGGATAAGAGCGCATAGGGCTCTGTGCACTGCCCCAGCCCTCCACACACTGCTGCACACTGCCTTTGGCTGGGAAATGGCTGCTGGCTGCTTCTGGCATGCAGCATGGTCTGCGGTGCCAGGAGAGGCAGGAAACCTGCCTTAGCACCCCAGCTGCACCTCGACTGAGAGCTGTTCAAGGTAAGCTGCTCCTGCTCCAGCCCTGACCCCCTTCCCAAAGCCAGAGCCCTCTCCTACACCCGAAAGTTCTCATCCTCAGCCTCATCCTGGAGCCCACACTCTAGTCCAGTGGTCCCCAACGTGGTGCCCGCAGGTGCCATGGCGCCCACCGGGCCATTTCTGTGCGCCCGGCAAGTGATCGGGGCCGGCCCCACCCCCAGGCGCGCGGCGCATGGGCAGAGCCAGCCCCTGGGCGCATTGGCGGCGCCGGCCCCGGGCACACAGCACATGGTCAGTGCCAGCCCCGGGCGCGCAGTGGTTAGGCGGCCCCACCCCCGGGGGCGCAGCGCGAGGTCTGTGCCGGCCCCGGCCCCAGGCATGCGGCGTACGGGTGGTGCCGGCACAGGCGCGAGGCACAGGGGCGGCGCCGCTCCCGGGTGCGCGGGACATGGGCTGTTCCAGTCCCGGGCGCGCGGCATATGGGCGGCCCCATGCCTGGGTGTGCAGAACTGTTGCGGCGCCAGCCCCGGGAGTGCGGCGCATGGGTGGCGCCAGTTCCGGGCACGCAGCATATGGGTGGCCTCGCCCCCAGGCGTGTGCGCGGCCCCGCCCCCAGGTGCCCGGCGTGTGAGCAGCCCCACCCCCGGGTGCCCGGCAGCCCCAAAAGGTTGGGGACCACTGCTCTAGTCAAATTATCTTGGGTTGCAGGCATCAACAATTTTAAACTGGGTCACGAGAAAAAAAAATTGAAAGCCACTGCTCTAAAGAGTTAGCTGTTAATTGTATTTAGGGACAAAAGCTAGTTAGGGTAGGCTGAAGTTTACTGTGGTTCTTTGGTTTTCTTCTGTACTGTGAAATAAGAAAAAGTGATATTAACAAGCACTCAGGATCTTAAATCTAAAAGGCTCTAAAAACGGCTCAAAGAAACCATGCAGGGAGTATGAGAGTGGAGGATTAACTGCTTTTTCCTCTCAATGTAAAATTCTCTTTTTACATTTCTTGTAAGTATTATGAGAAAAGAAGGATTTTAGGAAGAATTTGAATGAAGGGAAGCTGCTGATTTGGGTGAACTGGTTTGCGAAGGGCAGGGATTCTCGAACTGAAGACCAAGAGCTTCATCCCCAGGCAGAGGGCCTGTAACTTGAGTCCCATCACCCATGACAGAAGTGGTGGTGGGGCTCAGGCTTCAGCTTTGGTTCCAGCAAGTCTAAGCCAGCCCTGGGGACCCAAAACCACAGTAATAGAAATGGTGGTGTAGGGAATTCCACTCCAAAGGGAGCCTTCCCTGTAGTGTGGACATGCTATTTCAAAATAGTTATTTTGGGAGTTATTTCAAAATAAGTTATTTGGAAATAATTTCCTAATGTAGACATGCCCTAAGGTGCCACAGTACTACTCATTGTTTGCTAAACAAGGGGTATTTGGGTTTTGATTTTTGTCTGTTCTTAAACTATTCTGTTGGTTTTATGACTAAAAGTCAGTCGTAGTTTGTCTATAAGTTATTTCCGTGATAGAGCTGTTGACCCACCACTGATCATTGAATGCTTGATAAGATTGTACAATGCTTGCATTTTATACATGGTAAGTTAAGATTAGTTTTTTGTTTAAAGCTTGCCTCTTTTAATGTTCTAAAAACCATATAGTTGTTTCAATTGCCTTGAAATTTGTTGCGTCTCAGGAGAGTACAGGGTTCTGGTAGCAGTCCAAATTTTGAGACATTTCATCAAGAGGTTCTTGACTTACGGTACCCAAAAAACCAGCTTCTCTTAAAGTTGACATTCTGGCAATGCATTTTCATTCACATACAAGTCAAATAAGGGTCTCAAACTCCAGGGTTACTCCAACAAAATGCACTGATCTTTTGGGGAAAAATCAAATTAAAATATCTCAGGAAGCATTGGCCTCTTCCACTGACTTCTTGAGAAAGATCACATGTGACCTGGGATCTAGAATGGGGGGTATGAAGGTAACAAATTTAAACATCTGAAATCCATCCTAAAAAGTTAAGATACACATCACCCTGCTGTGTGGATAACAGGGGTGGACCAGAGTGCATGTGGTGAGGCAGGATTGGGAAGGTTGGCTGAAGCAGAAACAGACGTCACAGTTAGAGCTGAGTAAGGGGAGTGAAGGGGCCCAGCTCAACATGCAGCTTGGGCCATATAACAAAGGGAGCATGTGCTTCCTGTATTAAGCTGCTGCCTGTGCTATGCACACACAGAGCACAGGACGGAGGGGACATCAGGAGCAACTTTGCATACGTTAATGGCTTCTACATTGCCAACCGCTGGTTTAACATGATAAGGGGAAAGGAGCACTGCAGAATCACACAGAAACTACAGTAAAACTCCAATAGTCCGGCATCCAATAATCCGGCACTCCTGATAGTCCGGCATCAAAATGGCAAGAGCCTAGTGAGTGAGCTTCACCAAAAAATGAGTCACAAGGTAACAGCGGCAGCAGCTGAACTGAGCAAAAAGGGTAAAAAAGGCTTAAAAAAACTAAAACATTACAGTATACTGTATACAGTATGTACAATAAAAAGGGTTAAGAACACTTTATATACAGTATATAATGTATACAGTATATATATAACCTGCTTATAGTACCTCCTGATAGTCCGGCATATCTGATAATCCGGCACCACCTAAGTCCCATAGGTTCTGGATTATCGGAAGTCTACTGTATATGGTTTAGTGGAAAGAGCACTGGCTTATTGGGTGACCTTGACAAGTCACTTCACCTCTCTGATCTTCAGTTTCCCTCATCTGTAAAACTGGGGATAATGATGTAAAGTTATTTGAGATCTGATGAAAAGCCCTATATGACACCCAAGTATTTTGATTATTGCCTAGTCACAGTGGCATATCAATCAGCTGCATACCTGTTGAGAGAGCAATTGCCTAACAAACAACGTAATGGGTTCAGCTGCCTCCAAAGCATGCTCTTGTAGCCAGGGATGCCTATGCAGAGTTTTGCCTCTGTTTCCCTCTTCTTAAACTTCACACAGTCCAAAGAACCTGGGGTCCAATTTGTTCAGTTCTCAGGGCCAGATGCCTTCCAGGTCTTAAAGCCAGTTCAGAGTCTTTCTCCCGGTAATCCAGAAGAACTCAAAACTCACTGACCTCATCAATGTTTCAGTTAGTCACAGCCTCTCCTCCACAAGGGCCTCTCTTTGGCCTCCCAGCACCTAAAGTTTGTTTTTCTCCATAGGCCTTCCCTGTTGTCTGACTTTCCACAGCTTCTGCCACAGTTTTTTTTCCCTAAGGCAGGTTTTAGTCTCCAATCAGTATTGGCTAGTTCCAGCCCTCCAGCATGGCAGGGCAAACCATGATGTTACAGACCATTAATTCCTACTAGCAAATGTTTCTTTTTCAGTTTAGGAAATTAAATAGCAAGAAGTTGTTAATAGAAAGTTAAGGTTGCTTGGTGATTGCTCATGCCCTTCCAAACCATAGAGTTCAGCAAAATTCAAACTTCTGAAGACCAGGAAAGACAGAGTGAATATAAATATCTAGACAACCTTAACTCTGTTCTTGATGAGCAATGTCGCTCAACACTCGGAACATACTGTTGACAGTACCAATGTCAAGGCACCAGATTCCTGCTATTGACACTGTATTGAAGTGATGCAGCCTGGGAACTTCTAGGTATGTATGTACCACGTTCCTTTGATAAGGTATATACGGAGGAGGGGGCAGAACTCAGATCCAAATCTCCCCATATCAGTCACAGTGCTTTTAAGCTGCTACAATTTATTCTCCTCCATTCAGTATAGCTGCATCTAATACAGCGAGTGCAGATGGAGAGCTTTTTGATGATTTCTAGGGGTTCTTGGCAGCTCCAGTGGAGCAGAGTTAAGGATGCATGGGTTTACTCTAGCTCTATTATTTCCTAGTTTTCAGATATTTGAGTTTAGCTCTCAGGGCATGTAATGGTTATTGCAGCAAATCGGGTCTGCAATAGAAAGGTAATTTTCCAGGTAGTTAGCCACCTTCTCTGCATATGCTCAGTATAATCCATTAAGGGGTGAAGAGGAACCTAAGGGTTTATCTACACAGCACCCTTACCTTGAAATAAGTGACACAATTTGCTCGACACAATTTTGATGTTATTTTGAAATAGCGTATTTCAAAATTTAGCACACAGCACCAAATTTCGAAATAAGGCGCTATTCCAAAACATCCCTTATCCCTCATGCAATGAGGTTTACAGGAACATCGGAATAACAAGCCCATTATTTTTTGATATAACAGGTTTGCTCTTAAGACGCAGACTAGCTATTTCGGGATACTGGAGGTATCCCGAAATAGCTCCACTGTGTAGACATAGCCTAACTGGAGAAGCAAACTTTTAAATAAAGCTTTAACTGGATTTCCCTCAAAGGGCTGGTGGGTACTAATCACTGTTCCCTCTAATCTTTTCCATTCCTTACCATTCCTGTGCAGATTTTTTTCCACCTACGTGGGGGAATGCATTTTTATGTGCACGAAAGCATTTGAACGTGCACCACTAGTAGAAACAAAAACTTAGCTGTGGGCACTCTGCTAATCAGCTGGGCAGAATTTCTGTCTCCCTTGAGTGGCCATACAAGCAACAGCTTACAAGCAACCGTGGTGCTGATGCCCATCAATGGTGTCTTCTTTGGTTATTTGAGAACCTTGTGCAATGATCTGTGCCCTGGTTTGATCTCTGAACAAAAAAATGTTTCCAAAGTCTGCCAATTTAAAGAAAAGCTATATTTTCCCCATGCTATTGTACAGTTATAATAAACTGAGGGTACGTCTACACAGCAATATTATTTCGACATAACTAGCGTTATTTCGAAATAACTTAGTCCACGTCTACACAGCAAGAAGTTATTTTGAAATACTGTCAAGCTGGAGGACTTCTTATTCTGACTCCTGTAACCCTCATTGTACGAGGAGTAAGGGAAGTTGGAGGAAGAGTGCTCTATTTTGAAATAAGTGCTGTGTAGACACTCCCAATTTCGAAATAAGCTACGCAATTGATGTAACTCAATTTGTGGAGCTTATTTTGAGTTAAGTCCTGCTGTGTAGATTCACCCTAAACATCAACGCTGAAAATGGATGTAATAGAACTTGTGCAGAGTTTCAAGGAAGACAATGGGATTCCATACAGGCATAGGGATTTGTGCTAGGTCATCTATTGAAGGATCAGGTTCCTAGTGTGGCCTGACGTGATTCATTCTCACTTAGCTGCTGTACCAGTCAAAAGGTGCTTCAGCTGTCAAGTCTTGGAATGCAGCACGCTCACATATAAATGTTACAGTCCAGTCCTCTCAGGTGACAAAAATAGCACTATTTTCTCTTGAATTGAATGCATGAGGCTTGAGTTTAGAGTGTATTACTCAGACTTATGATATACATATATTTTTGAAGTACAGTATGTAGGGCAGGTAAATAGGATTCTCAAGTCCTAGGAGAATTAAAGACTATATAAAGTATCAGAATCTGGCTAAAATGATATTTTACTTCCTAAAGATTGTTAAATAGTCTGAAGAGTAATTTGATAAAAATTATGATGGGCTCAGTTCTGCAACACACCGTGTGGGTATTACTCCAACAGGTTTCAGTGAGGCTGTCTGGACACAGGGGCCTGCCTGTGTGGAGTAAGTTGGGAGATCAAGACCTGTTGCTGTGAAGAATTATAATTTGGATTGTTTGAATTTAAGATGACAGTTTAGGTTAACTGTATTTTAACACTGATATATCAAAATACTAACAAAATGTATGATGTCTTTCAGTTAAGGCTGCGATCCTACCACTGGGTCCTTGTCACCATCCAGAGCCACTTTGACTTGAACTCAATTTGATCAGGTTTCAATGTATTAAGCCTCAATCCTGGAATGAGCTCTGCACAGATGGATCCTTGTGCTTATGCACCTGGCTCATAGCACAGGGCCTAAGCTTTCTGAAAGTCTTATTACCAGATACATAGATTCATGTAAGCAACACAACTGTACTCTTCCTGGTCTCAATTGCTTCATTGCTTCCCCAAATCCTCCTTTATTACAACAAATGGTGGCTGATTCAAAACTGTATTTCGACTGGCTTTCATCATCCAAATGAGATAAGATCCCAGCAAGATGTATTCACAAATTAAAGATTCAAACTGTGTTATCCTGTATTAAGAGATCTACATTTCTGAAACAGTTGTGACAGCTGTCACTTAGAGTTGCCACCAGGATGGATGCTTAATCTGTTAATTTGCAATTAGTGCTCTGATGGTATTGAAGAATTTGCTGTAGTGTATGGAACTTTAAAAGGAACACAAAATCATGCTAAAGGCTTTACAAATATCAGAAATAAACAGTTTGAGTTATATGGTGGCTTTCAAGCCATGGCTTACATTGGAGGATGGGAAAATGGGTTGCACAGCTGTGGAAGTCATTCTAGCTGATTCTGAGGAACACATTCTCGATCTGGAGCTCTTCCACTGTTAGAAAGGGTGCAGCATAGGTGTTCTCAGTTATGTTGGCCAATGAGGAAGAGGAATATGTCCTTGCCCTCTTTGAGGCATTTGTCACTCCAGCAATGCTAGACTTATGCTGGCTTTGTCCTTATTGAAACTGTAGGTAACTCCAGCACAATGGGTAGAGGAGAGTCTTGTTGTTTCCCCTCGTGGTGCATGGAAAGATACATACTGAGCACTTAATTTGATTTTGAGCATGTATTGACTTTTCTTGGCCTCATCCATGTCTAAGCTACTATCTTCATGATCTATGGCAGAAATGGAGACTAAAGTCCTTTATCTATAAACTGCACAGACACCCAGAAGTACAGTTCAAATTTCTCCACATTGTTCAGCTAGCATGTCTGATTGTGCTCAAGGCCCAGTCTACACTACAGATTTAATAAGTAGTCCTGTGGCACCTTAGAGATGAACAAAAATATATAGTATCATGACGAATGCTCTGAGTATACCTCTGAGGGGGATCCTCGCACTTAGGATACCTCTGAGGGGGAGGGAATGCCAGTTCGGAAGAGGCAGGTGTTAGTAGTGGGTGATTCGATCGTTAGAAACATAGATAGTTGGGTTTGTGATGACCGGGAGAACCATATGGTCACTTGCTTGCCTGGTGCGAAGGTTGCAGATCTCTCGAGGCATCTAGATAGACTTATGTGTAGTGCTGGGGAGGAGCCGGTGGTCGTGGTACATGTAGGTACCAATGACGTAGGGAAGGGTAGGAGAGATGTCCTGGAGGCCAAATTTAGGCTGCTAGGAAAGAGACTGAAATCCAGGACCTCTATGGTGGCGTTCTCGGAAATGCTTCCAGTTCCACGCAGGGGCCAGGTAGGCAGGCAGAGATTCAGAATCTCAATGCGTGGATGAGACGATGGTGTAGGGAAGAGGGGTTTGGATTTATTAGGAACTGGGGACACTTTTGGGAGAGGGGAGCCTATACAGGAAGGATGGGCTCCACCTAAACCAGGGTGGAACCAGACTGCTGGCACTAAACATTAAAAAGGCCATAGAGCAGTTTTTAAACTGAGAGATGGGGGAAAGCCGATTGGTGTGGAGATGCACGTAAATCGGAGGGAGACTTCTCTTAGAGGAGAATCCATTGATAGAGATTCTCTAAGCTGTAGTCAGAAAGAGAGGAGGGGAGAGGGCAAACCATGGGCCAGAGCAGACAAACAACCACGTACAAAGGAATCCAATGCATCAGGAAGGGCAGACAAATAAGCAGTGGCAAATTTTAAAGTGCTTCTACACAAATGCTAGGAGTCTGACTAATAAGATGGGTGAACTAGAGTACCTAGTATTAAATGAGGAGATTGACATAATAGGCATCACTGAAACCTGGTGGAATGAGGAAAATCTGTGGGACACAATCATACCGGGATATAAAATATATCGAAAGGATAGAGCAGGCCGGGTGGGTGGCGGAGTGGCACTGTATGTGAAAGATAATGTAGAATCAAATGAAATAAAAATATTAAATGAATCAACAAGTTCAATAGAATCGCTATGGATAGTAATTCCATGCTCCAAAAATAAGAAATTAGCAGTAGGGATATATTAGACCACCTGACCAGGACAGGGATACTGACATTGAAATGCTGAGGGAGATTAGAGAGGCTACCAAAATAAAGAACTCTATAATAATGGGGATTTTAATTACCCCATATTGACTGGATACATGTCACCTCAGGAAGAGAAGGAGATAAAATTTCTCAATGGCTTAAATGACTGCTTCTTGGAGCAGCTGGTGCAGGAACCCACAAGGAGAGGCAATTCTCGATTTAGTCCTGAGTGGAGCGCAGGATCAGGTCCAGGAGATAACCGTTACAGGACCGCTTGGGAATAGTGACCATAATATAATAACATTCAACATTCCTGTGGTGGGAAGAACACTCAGCAGACCAGCACCCTGGCATTTAATTTCAAAAAGGAATTACACAAAATGAGGAGGTTAGTTAAACAGAAATTAAAAGGCACAGTGACTAGAGCCAAATCCCTGCAAGCTGCATGGAAACTTTTAAAGACACCAGAATAGAGGCCCAACTTAAATGTATACCCCAAATTAAAAACATAGCAAGAGACCTAAAAGAGTCACGTGGCTTAACCACCATGTAAAAGAAGCAGTGAGGGACAAAAGGCATCTTTTAAGAAGTGGAAGTCCAATCCTAGTGAGATAAATAGAAAGGAACATAAACACAGTCAAATCAAGTGTAAAATGTAATAAGAAAAGCAAAAAGATTTTGAGGAACAGCTAGCCAAAAACTCAAAAGAAATAACAAAATGTTTTTAAGTACATTAGAAGCAGGAAGCCTGCTAAAAACCTGTGGGTCCCTAGACGATCGAACTATAAAAGGCGCAATCAAGGACGATAAAGCCATTGCGGAAACTAAATGATTTCTTTGCTTCAGTCTTCACGGCTGAGGACGTTGGGAGATTCCCAAATCTGCACCGTCCTTTGTGGGTAATGAATCTGAGGAACTGTCCCGGATTGAAGTGTCATTAGAGGAGGTTTTGGAACAAATAGAAAAACTTAATGTTAACAAATCTCCGGACCGGATGGCATTCATCCAAGGGTTCTAAAAGAACTCAAATGGGAAATTGCTGAACTATTATCTGTGGTTTGTAACCTATCCCTTAAATCGGCTTCCGTACCTAATGACTGGAAGGTAGCCAACGTGACACCAATATTTAAAAAGGGCTCTAGAGGCGATCCGGGCAATTACAGACCGGTAAGTCTAACTTCGTACCTGGCAAATTAGTCGAAACAATAGTAAAGAATAAAATTGTGAAGCATGTAGAAGAACATAATTTGTTGGACAAAAGTCAACATGGTTTCTGTAAAGGGAAATCCTGTCTTACTAATCTATTAGAGTTCTTTGAAGGGGTTAACAAACATGCGGACAAGGGGGATCCAGTAGATATAGTATACTTAGATTTCCAGAAAGCCTTTGACAAGGTCCCTCACCAAAGGCTCTTGTGTAAATTACATGGCCATGGGATAAGAGGGAAGGTCCTTTCTTGGTTAAAAGACAGGAAACAAAGGGCAGGAATAAATGGTAAATTTTCAGAATGGAGAGGGGTAACTAGTGGTGTCCCCCAAGGGTCAGTCCTAGGACCAATCCTGTTCAACTTATTCATAAATGATCTGGAGAAAGGGGTAAACAGTGAGGTGGTAAAGTTTGCAGATGATACCAAACTGTTTAGGATAGTCAAGACAGAAGCAGACTGTGAGGGACTCCAAGAAGATCTCACCAAACTGAGTGATTGGGCAACAAAATGGCAAATGAAATTTAATGTGGATAAGTGTAAAGTAATGCACATCGGGAAAAATAACCCCAACTATACATACAGTATGATGGGGGCTAATTTGGCTACGACAAATCAGGAAAGAGATCTTGGAGTTATCGTGGACAGTTCTCTGAAAACTTCCACAGTGTGCAGCAGCGGTCAAAAAGGCAAATAGGATGCTAGGAATTATTAAGAAAGGGATAGGAAATAAGACCCAGAATATCTTACTGCCCCTGTATAAAACTATGGTACGCCCACATCTTGAATACTGTGTACAGATGTGGTCTCCTCACCTCAAAGAAGATATTTTGGCCTTGGAAAGGGTTCAGAAAAGGGCAACTAAAATGATTAGGGGTTTGGAACGGGTCCCATATGAGGAGAGGTTAAAGCGACTGGGACTTTTCAGTTTAGAAAAGAGGAGACTGAGGGGGGATATGATAGAGGTGTATAAAATCATGAGTGGTGTGGAGAGGGCCGATAAAAGTTATTTATTAGTTCCCTAAATAGAAGAACTAGAGGACACCAAATGAAATTAATGGGTAGCAGGTTTAAAACTAATAAAAGAAAGTTCTTCTTCACACAGCGTAGTCAGCCTGTGGAACTGCTTGCCAGAGGAGGCTGTGAAGGCTGGGACTATAACAGAGTTTAAAGAGAAGCTAGATAATTTCATGGAGGTTAGGTCCATAAAAGGCTATTAACCAGGGATAAAATGGTGTCCTTGGCCTCTGTTTGTCAGAGGCTGGAGAGGGATGGCAGGAGACAAATCGCTTGATCATTGTCTTCGGTCCACCCCCTCTGGGGCACCTGGTGCTGGCCACTGTCGGCAGACAGGATACTGGGCTAGATGGACCTTTGGTCTGACCCGCTACGGCCGTTCTTATGTCCTTATGTAATGCTCATGATACTTATATATATATTTGTTAGTCTGTAAGGGTATGTCTACACAGCAAAGTTAAATCGAAATAACAGCCCTTATTTCGAATTAACTTTAATAGTGTCTATACAGGCAAACCGCTGTTTCGAAATAAAATCGAAATAGCGGGGCGCTTAATTCGAATTAGTTAAACCTCATTCTACGAGGAATAACGCCAAATTCGAAATACCTAATTCAAAATAAGCACTGTGTAGCTGCTTATTTCGAAATAGGGGGCCTCCAGCCCTTCCCAGTTTCCCCTGGTGGCCACTCTGGGCCAAACCAGGAAAACTCTTCTCCTCTCCCCCAGCCCCAGAGCCCTTAAAGGGGTAGACTCTGGCCACAGCGCACGTGCCAGATTCAGGCCTGCCAGCAGTCGCTGCCCCTGACCCAGTGGCCCCAGGATGATCCGGGCAGCCAGAGCCAGCCAGTGGTCCCCTGCCCAGTCCCCCAGCACCCAGGAGCCAGCCAGGGGCCGTAGATGGCGGGCGCCCTCCTGGACTAGTGCGGAGATCATGGACCTCATTGAGGTTTGGGGGCAGGCCCCCAATGTCCATGATCTCCTCACTAGATGGAGGAACGCGGCCGTCTACGGCTGCATAGCTGCCACCATGGGCAACAAAGGCCACAGGCGCACCCAGGAGCAGGTGTGCCTCAAGATCAAAGAGCTGTGGCAGGCATACGCCAGGGCCACTCGTGGCAGCTCCGCAGCAGGGGCAGACACCTGCCCCTATTTTGACGCCCTGGACCACATCCTGGGGGGCAGCAAGCCGGGACCGGAGGGCCCTGACCAGGGCATGGAGGAGGAGCCACCACGCCAGCAGGACCCCCGAGCAGTCCCAGGAGAGGAGTTAGCAGGGTCGTCCGGGGAGGCCACACCATGTAAGTGTGTCACTGTCCCCTTCCCGGGGTGGGGAGGGCAGGAGGAGACCAGGGACCGCGCGTATGGCCCTTTCTTACCGTGCATCACACAGCAACCTGTGCATGTGCGAGCACGTGCCATGCCACCCCTGGGCAGTTGGCTCCAGCTGCCTGCCACACAGGGGCCATGGCCTGATAGCCACATGCATGTGTAAAGAGACCTGACATGCTCCTGACCCCGGGGCGGGACACAGCAGGACACCCTCCCTTCACAAGCCCCCTCTAACATCTTCCCCCCACCTCGGCCACACTATACACGGCACAGGGGCCTGGGTGCGGTCTCGGGACAGCTCCCACTCTCGGGGATAGCTGGACATTCCGACTATGGCCTCTGTGCAAGTACAGCGTTACCAGATTTGCCCAATACTCTGGGGTATGCTCATTTATCAGGGTTACTCTTATGGGACGGGGGAAGGTTAACAATTCTATCAGTGTGCTGTTTGTGCTTACTTGTGCTCTCATATGGAGCTGAATTCTCCCTGCTGCCAATTCCCCCTCCCACTGGAGCTCTCCTGCAGGAACTAGGTTCCTCAGGATGGGGTTACCACCTTAGCAACACACACAGACACTCACACCCACTAACAGAGCACGTCTGAGAGGACTGGGTAATCAGCACTCACAAGCTGACCCTCTCATATGTCCCTGGGCTCAGCTGGCTGGGTTTCACAGCAATGCCACACTGCACCCTCCTGTGCCTTTGGACTCAGTGGGCTGGATTAAACAGCACTTTTAGCTGCCATCCTCATAAGCCCCCAGGTTCAGCACTTCCCTATCCCCACTTTCACCCCACAATCATTCACTGGCAAACCACACGATGAGCAAACCCCACAGGATTTTGGGCACTACAGGGATCTTTAGCTTGGGTACAAGAAGCGTTGTTGCAGAGCGAATGGGAAGCCAAAACAACACCCCTTAAGGAAGAGTGAGCAAAGAGAAAGAAAGAGAGAAGCAACCAGCTTAACAATGAAAGTTATTTATTTCTGAGTAGTGCATAGATATCAAAAAGTTACAATATTAAATCTAAATTGAAACTGATTACAAATGTTAGGTAACCATATAACAGTTTACATAGGGCAGGGTCAGGAGGCTATGCTTAGAGAGGTAGTTGATGGGAGAGAGAGAGAGAGAGAGAAAGAGAGAGAGACCTCACCACTGCACGGAGCTTGCACTGATCGGGGGTCCCAGATGATGATGGTAGCCGGGGGTCCAGAGGGCAGGAGACAAGCAGAGCAGAGCCCCCAGCACGATCAGACAGGAGATGAAGAAGTCTCAATGGAACTGATGCAGTTTAAATCCAGGTATCAGAACAGTTTTCTTGGGGCAAGGATAGGAGTTTTATAGAGATAGTTCAAGAGAAAGAGGAGAGACAATAGAGATTGATCACCCTTGGTTATGGGTGATGTTCCTTGAACGAGCTCACAATGCAGCTAGGCAGTTTCAGTATTTTAGATGTCAATAGGATCGTTACTAGAATTGGTCTGATAATGACTAATTTGGGTGTGAGCAGGCCTAGGTTCATTAGCATCTGGAGCAGGGATTTCCCATCAGGCAGTGCTTCTCTGCTTTCGGTATCCCATAGTTCACTGCGGTTCCTGCCGTGGAAGAGCTGCTCTCCATTCTGTATGCTAATGAGATGTCCCTCTGTTCCATCTTTAATGCAAATGAGGCTGGGGTGTTTCCTTAATTGTATCACCCTTGTCTGAAGCAGTTTAGGTGTGTCTTCCCCGGCCTTTTCATTGCTTCGTCTTTGATTCTAGCAGAGGCCTGAGGAAGGGGGATGGTTTTCCATGAATGTCACTCTCTGGCTCCCCAAGAGCACAAGGCTGACAGGTGACCATGTTCTGGTTCCCCAAGAATCACAGAGCTGGTGGGTAACAACAGTGGCTCTGATGGTGCAGGGCACGGTCATCCTCACCTCGCAGAGGGGGGCTGGGCTTCACCCACTGCGTCCCTAGGGAGAACTGACCACTTCTCTTCTTTCTCCACAGCCGCACCAGCTGCGCATGCAGGGCCTGGGACACCCCACCTAGGACATCCTCCCGCACCCGAAGGCTCAGCAGGTCCATCCGAACACTACAGGGGTACTGAGACCAGCAGCTGGAGGCCCTCCGAGCCCTGCACCGCACCATGGAGCAGAGGGTGCAGGACGACCGGGAGTTCCGGTGGGAGCTGCTTGCCCAGGGTCGTGCCATCTGCGCCCATCTGCAGACCCTGGTGCAGAGCGTGCTGCCTCGTGCCACTCCAGTGCCTGCTGCCTCCCCAGCTCCTGCTCCTCCTCCCCCTCCTGCCTCTCCCTCCGCCTCAATCTCCACACCCCCCACCTCAACCTCCACACCCTCCTCCCCATCCCCCTGGGGACGCTGAGGCCCCCACACCTGCTGTGCTGGGAGACACTTGGCCTGGCGAGACCCCCATCCCTGAGTCCTGAGCTTCCCCTTGTTCCCCTTGCTTCCCCCTTCTAGCTCCCTCCTCCCAGTTTTCCCCCTCCCCCTCCCGCCTCCTTTCCCCAGTCTCCCCAGCGTTTCATCCCCCCCCCAGTTTTGTTAAATAAAGAGAGTTTATATTTTTGAAAATACGTGTATTTTATTTGACATCAGGAAGGCGGGTTAGGTAGGGGTACGTGGAAGGCAGGCAAGCAAGCAGGGACACCTGAGAACCGGGGTTGGGGGGTCCCTTTAAGCACAGGCATCAGATAGCCTCAGGCAACAGCCACACAAAGACATTCCTTACCTGATGCCCTAACCCTGACCTGGTTCTGGCCGGCCTTAACTCCGAATCAGTGTCCACTCAGTGTGGACACGGTATTTCAAAATGCATTTTGTGTGTAAACACGTTATTTCGAAATAACTTATTTCGAATTAACTGTTTCGAAATAAGATATTTTGAAATAATGCTGTAGTGTAGACATACCCTAAGGTGGCATAAGACTACTCATTTTTAAATGTACAGACTAACACGGCTTCCCCTCAGACTACACTTAGGTCAGTATAAGTAAATTGCTCAGGGGCATGAAAAATCCACATCCCGAACAATGCAGTTCTCCCAACCTAATGCAGTGCTGTGAGCTGTGTTAGCAGGTGACCTTCCATTGGCATAGCTACTACCTCTCATGGAAGTGCATTAACTATATTGATGGGAGAAGCTCTTTAGGCATAGAAGCATCTTCAGTGCTACAGCAGTTCAGCTGCGCCAGTTCAACCTTTTAAGTGTAGACCTCCTCTTAGGCTATGTCTACACTACAGTAATCGATCCGAAAAATGTATGCAAATTGCTTGCCACAATTTGCGTAACTTTTTCTGATAGTTTTTTCGGAAGAGGATTTTCTGAAATTTGGCCCATCTATACTGGGCCAAATTTTGGAAAAGCCTCCTTTTTCGGAAGAGCCCTTCTTCCTCATGGGAGGAGAAAGATAGAGCTTCTGAAAGAGTGTGTTTGCCCTTCCGCAAAAAAGAAGTGGAAGAGAAGACACGTTCTCTGGACGCGATGGAGTTTTTCTGGGAAACCCCTCCCTAGTGTAGACATAGCCTTAGACTGTCCATTTCTAGAAGTGAGGTGTATCTGCTTATGCCATGCCAACAGGCAGAACAAAACCTGGCACCTCTGGAGCTTAGTGCAGGAGCCTCTACCACTTGAGCTAAAAGCCAGCTGGTGCTCAACTAAGACTGTAGAGGAAACTCATTCTCTCTCTCTAAGTGGTCTGTGTGCCACTACATGGGATAGTAAACCACACCCAGTAGGTGTGTGGATTACACTTATATTACCAACAGTTCTGCCAATTGTGCCAAGTAAACAAACTGATTTTATATAGATCACTGAATTGTGTTAGATGACTGGTCACAAATAGCTTTTTCTCTCCCTCTCTTTTTGTGTCAGTGTGTTCTCAGAGCTAGTATTCTCTGCTTCCTGAGGTCACAGGAAATAGACCATAAATCAGAACACTCTTGACGCTGCTCTAATGTACACTGGGGAATGGGCAGGCCCCGTGCAATCTTACAATACCAAGCATGAGAAACCAAACAGCATCTGAATTTGATACTAGTAGTTCTTGATCTTGACATCCTCATTTGCAGCTAAAGGTTTGTCCTGGGCAAAACATTGCATGAAAATTCATATGAATTTTCATGCAACATGTTGAACTCATAGTGGTTGATTGGTGTTCTAATATGATCAATGAAAGTGGCAGATCTACCTGCAATGGAATCAGTGGAGAACTTTAAAAAAATAATTACTGGGAAGCTTTACAGCAAGCTCACCCCTGCAACCTCTCCATCATGTCCTCTAACATGCTGATCTCCTATTCTAGTAATACCCTGCTCTGCTTCTCTGGCAGCCAGCTTACACCATCTAAAATCTCTCAGATTATGTAAAAAGAAAAGTTGGTACAGATTTCCCAGGACAAACTACTAGCTGTTCCTTGTGGAAGGGATTAGGAGCAGAGCACATGTAGAGCTGTTACACTAGATCTGTACCAGCTGAGAAGGCCCTCTTCACAAAGAGTATTCTCAGAGGTCCATTTCTTCCTCTTCTTATAACTGAGAATAAGGCCCCTAACACCTGATCTTGCAAAACATTCTCATTGACTTCACTAGGAGCAGGATTGGATTCAGAATTATTCACAACAAAAAATGAATGACTGTTATATTTAATCCTCCCTGAAAATTCATAGTCCTGGTATATATGAAGCAAATAAGGATTAACTTAATGTAATACATATAAAAGTACAGTAACAAGTTACTTTTAGAGCAAGAAGGAAATGAGGAAACAATCAAAATAAAAAATTCTAATCAGGGTAATTTTTAGCTAGCTGTAACAAACTAAATTGCTCTTCATAGTATTCACAAACATTTTCCTTTACTATGCAAGTAAATTTGTAAAATTTCAGGCAACACTAAAGGCATGTCTACACTAGGAAATTTTGAAATAACTAAATTTGAAATAACTCCCAAAATAATTATTTTCAAATAATTTTATTCCCCTAGGTAAGCAGGAGCACAGATTTCAAAATAGCCAGTTTGTTATTTTGAAATAATGGGCTTGGTAGTGTGGATGCTCCACTTATTATATGGAAATAAGAGAGGTTATTTCAAAATAAATTCCTAGTGTAGACCAGGGCTTACAAGGCAGAGTTATAAGAGGGATCAGCTACAGCTTTAATAATGGAAGTTGGCAGCAAACTTAACCATGGAGAAACTGCTACCTATCTGTATCTTTTCTGTGCCATTATTACATGATTGACCTTTGAGTGTGCTCATCTCATGGATATAACAAAATATAGCATTCAGCAAATCCAATAAAAGTTTTAAAGATTAATGAGTTGAAGACGGAATTTTAAAAAATTAATAAACCCCACGACATGGAAAAATAACTTGGCTAAATCTTTCAGATTATAACAAGTAAAATGATTGGCTAGATTGGATGAATTTTCTTTCCCTCTTTGAAATTCACTGCTGTTTTCTTGGAAAATGAAATTTCAGTCATCTTACTCTGGTCATCTGAAGAAGTGGGCTGTGCCATCTACATATTTTGTTAGTCTATAAAGTGCTACCAGACCATTTGTTGTTTTTTAAGTTTATCCTGTACAGATTAACCCGGCTACCCCCTGGAGCTTCAGAGAAACTTCTGTTCTTTAATGGCATTTTGCCCCCTTTCAATTGTTTAGCAAATTAAGAGATTTTATCTAGTAATTCATCTAAGTATTCTTCTCTTCTCAGCCACCTTGTGCTACCTCACTACAGCTATGAGCTTTCCAGATAGTTCTTATAACTGGCCAATAAGATTCTATGGATGAGTAGTAGCAATTCAAAATGAAGTGCTTACAAATGACATCTAATTTTTAAAAACATTTATTTTACCTTCCAAATTTCATGCCAGTGAAGCCACCAATGTGGTCTCAGATTTGAATTTCTTATAACTATTTTACAAAACTTACCAATAGGTATAGAATGCACTTTCAGGTTACTTTGCTGTAAGACACGTAGATTGCCTTCAGAAAACTTGTTTTTCCTTTGAAAGATAAATGAAGGCAGGAGCTACTGAAGAATCTATGAAAAAGATATTTCCAAGAGCCTGGATCAGTTTTCTATATCTACACGGTCAAAGAGCAGGCACATAGAGATACCACAGGCACACAGATATAGGTTTAGTGGAGAAGGTGGAGATATTTCTGGTGATATTTGAAATATGATGACCTGGGTTTTCTTCACATTCATTCTCCTCGGTACTTGCTGTGATGTCGTTGTGTTAGCTTTGATGAAGGCAGCTCTTATACAAGTGCTAGAGATTTCTATAAGTAGTGAAAGGTCTTATTCAGTGTATTATTGTTATCTTAGATTATTTCCCCACCCCGCATTGGAAATTACCTGGACTGAACTGGTGAAGTGAGGCATGTAAATGAATGGGGTGACTTACATCTACAGTAATAATGCTCTTATCCCTCTTCCCCCTTATCACCAGTCCTACATACTCTCCTTCTTTTTCCTATAATGCTAAGATTCATCAAGTAGGCCAATTTTAAACTGCAATTTTCTTAAGGACTATTTGATTGAGGTAGAAGGGCTTAGCTTAATTGGAGCTCAGCTTAATGTGGTCATAATGATGATAAAGATGACAGGGACACATCAATTATGTGTCCTCAGTATCTTGAGTATGGACTAATGCTGCCTTGCAAAAAACCACAACCACACACACACCCCGTTATCTAGAAGGAGTTACATAAACAGCCAGATGTTTGTTTTCTTATTACTATCTTTCATGATGAATATATTTTGTTAGAAGACTATAACACATGTACTACTGACATGAAAGGATATGTTTTCATAATAGACCAAAACAAAGGAACAAATCTACTGTTTATTTTTGTACCTGCCCTTTACTATTTAATACTGCAACCCCCCATCACTGCCTTTTCCACTAATTACATGCAATGCATGGTCATGTATGCAGTCATTGGCTGCAAGAGAGTTTACCTGCCCCAACATAGCCTCCTTTAAAATATTATAGATAGGTAGGTATGATTGATGCTCCTGATAATTTAGTAATCAGTTAAATATACAGTGAATGCTGTGAAAAATGCTTAACAAATATTCAAAAAGTTATGGATACTTCAGGAGTATCATAAAAACTACAGGCAAAGCAACTGAGAGATAAGAGTGAAATTGGGGGGGGGGAGCGGCTCTTGAATACCTGGGTACTGCTTACAGGACTTCTTGCTGGGCTGTACTCAACTTTGTAATTTGCTTTCCTTCTTTCTTTGAATGAACTGGAATCAGCTGACTCAGGATAGATTGTAATGTCTAATCACTTTTGTGTTTTAAAAATGTAAATATTTTGAAATACAGTGGGTGTGAAAACAGTGAAACTGTTTAATTTAAGTTTTGGTACATAGTGGTCACTATCAGGCATTTTATGCCTAAATGTCCTTTTCTTTATTAAACTATGTAATAATCCAATATATGATATTGATCCACATTTCTCTGATAGATCCCTGTAAAGTTACTCATGCTTAAAAAGTTAAGTGTGTGCATGTTTGCAGCCCATAAGAACATGCCCTTACCTCTAGGGGCTTCCTTGGGCCTCTTGCATCCCTTCTGGGGACTACTTTGAGTTGCAGAGATCACCCCCCAGTCAGTCTTTGTCCTCACATTAAGACTCCCTTACTGGGCTCTTCTGTGATTGAGCCATCCAGTCAACTCATGATGGTCCAGTTCCCTTTTAGGGTTCAGCTCTAAACAAGAGATCCTTCACCCTCCTAGGCTCAACGTTAGAAAAAAAGTTTTGGGCTTGACTTCCATTTCTTTATTCTTGTAGGTCCTAGCTCAGGACCAGCTCTCCATCAGAGACACCTGACTCTCCCAGAGTTGACTTTCCTCAGTCTATTTATATGTCTTAACTTTGCCTCCTCTATCAAGGAGGTAATCAGTTACCTCACCAGGAGTAGATTATGACTAATTTGGTACTTTTGCTTTTCCTTTAAGGTACTGGGGTTTTGGCCTCATCACCTACTCTCCATTTCAAGGTGGTACCTATCAGGGCTTACTCCTAACTACTGCTCTGAGCCCTGTTGTCTTACAGCTCATCTTTCAAGTCATGTAGCTGGATGAACAAATGTTATTTGCCAGGAGCACATCTTGACAGTGTTTGTTGTCTTATCCAATGTCTCCAGTGCAGCTAGCCTGTCTTGGAGATCATGGATTTGTGTACTCTCCATTGCTGGTCAGGCTTCCTGTGGTTACTTTTGGGCTAATAGTAGGTCAGTGTCTACTGACAGGTGAGCTTCTCTGGTCTCCTCATTCAGGATATCTGTCTCCCACAAACCTCACCCAGTTTGTTTCCTCTTGCTCAGGGGTCTGCTGTTGTCTTCCAGAGATTGAGGCCCCATTGTCACACAGTTTTGTGGTTTGCAGGGCAAATAGTGCTCATTCCCATTGCTGATGACAATTTTTATACACTAGCTTCTTGGCTTGTTGAACCAGTTCTTGTTCTTGTTTTGCTGCTTCCTCTATTTTCTGTTGTGAGACTTTTACCTCTTCCAGCCTTTGGTTTGTGTTTTCAGGGCTTGTAACTAACTTGATGTCTACTGTTGGACTCTCTGAACCAGCTTCTCCCAATCGGACTCCTCTCATCTTGACTGCTAGCCAGTTAGCCCAACACCCTATGTTGGGCTAAGGGTCATCTCGTAGGAAACTGGTCCAAGCAATACCCTTTTTCATAACAGAACTGGAAAATTAGGCCATTCTCCGCCTACAGTTACAGGCCTGCTGCAGTCTCTTAGCATTCTGACCCTCAGCTTGCTTATCCAACCTTGCAGTTCTTTCTCTAGCTCTGCTCTCAGATAGACCTGTGATCTTCTGTATACACATACAGTGTGCACTGGCAGATGTTGATCTAGTTTCACTGTTGGGTGGCTACTTCCCCAAACTAGCATCTGACTGCACCCAGAGTCAGTTCTCCCATTTCCAGACATCATTTTAGCAGTTACCTGGTAGGCCAAAGTGCACCCTCAGTAGCAGTCCAAAATAGTCAGACTCTTATGAGTGGATAGTCCTTTCTTATATGAACCTGTTGGCCACACCAGAAACACATGATGGGGTTTTGCTGCCTGCTTCTCAGGTGCTCATCCCAGATACCTGGTATAAGCTGAGGCACCATGATTTCCATCATTTTCTTAGGTACAAAATTATCTGAGAATTTCCCTCTCCATGTGTCCCCCTTACTATCTCAAGGGAAGGGTTCTCAGGCACCTTGCTTCCTTTGCAGTGGCACTCTTGAGGGTTCAGTATTATCAGCTTCCATATAGGCCTCTGTCCTTGACATCAACTCTTGAGTAGAAGTTGACTGAAACCTCCTAACCTGACTCTGGGCTCCAACAAGCAAGACTCTTAGGAATTGTTCTAGAGATACAAGGTCCCTCACCTTGTATAAGGAGATAATGTTGGGCTGCAACCACAGCATTGCCAGATCTTGTAAATGTTGTGCTGTTACTCTAGGGCACAGCTCCAGAGGCCTATATTGGTGGTATGCTTCTGGGATCAGTCCCAGTCTATCCAGAACAGCCTCTTACAGTTTTGTAGGACCATGCCTTCTTGTCAGAAAAAGCTCAATGGGTCCAGTCAAGTGGCCCAAAAGAATTTAGCCCACCCCACAGTGGTCACTACCATCTTTAAAAAATGTACAGAAACCCCTTTTGGTCATCACCTGGGTCTGTTTTTGCCAGGCCTGATCCTGGTCTGGCCAAATTCTTTTTCCAAAACTACCCAGCTCCTGAGGATCTGCTTTTCTAGGCATCACAGAAAATGTTCTTACTCAGTTTGTTCAGCTTCTTGCTGTTGTTGCTGCCCTTGTAATAGAAGCAGCAAACAAGCAGGTGTCTGCTCCTATTGGGCTACGAGCACACAGACTACCTCTTCCATCTTTCCAAAAGAAAGAAGTATTTTAGTCTGGCCCTCATTTTTATAGTTATTGGTATTTCCCTCTAAACCCCATTTCTAGTATCACATGTAAGTGCATGCCCTCACCTCTAGGGCTCCTCCCTCATGCCTGGATGTAGGGCTCCTAATGACTTTGCCTCTCACACACCTTCTAATAGCCATTTTCTTGGCAGGATCTGCTACCAGGCAGTTTTTCTCCTGCACTCCCTCAACATGGTCTTCTACATGGTTCATCCTTATGACAAGTCACACAACAGTCCAGTTTCCTTCCTGAGTTCAGCTCTACACCCCTCCTGATTCCAAACACAAAGACTCTTCACCCTTCCTGGACTTGACTTTAATTCCCTTACTTTTGTAGGCTCACACTCCTCTCTATTAGAAAGACCTATCTCCTCCACACTCTCCCCTAAATGAGTGTCCTCAGTTTACTTATATATATGTCTTTGCTCCATCCACTCTCCAGGAAGTAATAGTTAACCTTTCCCCCCCACCTAGGTGCAGAACATGATTAATTGAGTCCTTTCTCTTGCTTTTTAGGTGAGAGGGGTTAAGCCCATCACAGGGCCTTACACTAGTGTAAATGAAAACTAACTCAAATGAAGTCAGTAGTTCTACATAAACGTAAAACCATCAACCATCATACATGAGACAAGAATCGGGCCCATTTGCTCTGTTATTGTGTTACTACATGAATCATCCTAAATGTGTAATCAGAACATTTCTTCAAAAAGTTTAGTCTGCAAACTTAAGACTTGCTCCCACTGAAGTAAATAGCAATATTTTCATTTGGCTTTAATCATAGCAGGATAAGACTCCAGCAAATAATTTTATCTCACTAATAAATTAATGTACTTAAAATATATGGCTTGACTTCCAATCAGAGCTGCAGGCACTCAGTATTTGTGAAGCTTACATTATTACTTTTTTATCTTGTTCAGAATAAAAATTTCCCCCAAATGCTGACATTTGTATGTGGTGCCAAGCTGAATTAATTTTATAACTAAATTATAAACATTTCAGAACTAGTGTTTTAACAGAAACTTTAAAATACCCTTATTCCAACTGTGTTTCTAGTCTTTGCTATAATATCAGAAGAATATGGAATTACTCACCAATACACATACACTAATTTGCTTCTCACTTCCCTGTTCAGTAAGGACAGAGTGTTTCCAAATGTCCTGAATTGTACAAGGAGCAAGTTGGAAACTGATATATTGAAGAGATGTGTTAGTTTAAAACCTGAAACTCTACAAGAAGATTTTCTTTATAAATGTCTCAGAGGGGAAGCAGTTCTCTGTAAATGTTAATATTAAAATAGAACTGCTCCATCTAGTGGTAAATTATTATAACTGATCATTTTACTCTAGTTTGTGTTTAATCCTGTTAAAAATTTGGGAGCCAAATCCTTCTCTTCTTTCTTGTGCAACTCATCCAGCTGATGCTGGTGGGACTACACATAATTAATCCCTCAGGATTTTGCATTTTACTTTAGAACAAGCAGGATTGGAATCTGTGTTCTTTGGTTTGGTTTGTCCTCTGGAAATAAAGAGATTTAGCTGTGTAAATAATCAGATATTTTGTCTGTATCTTGATGCCAATCTTTTTTGTTAAAAAAAAAAAAAAAAAAGAAGACGACTCAAAATACAGTTAAAACTTTGGAATTCAAAGGTATATATTTGGAATACAGTGCAAGATGACATTCTGCTGCTGAATGATTCTCTTCTAAACCAAACTTGTTATTAATGTTGCTTTTTCCCCTCAGTGACGTGAATAATGTTTGTGATGTTTCTTTTAATTTTAGTTGGTTCAGCAATTAGAATTTTTACACCAGTGTACAAAAAAGGTGGTAGAGGGAATCAAGACTGGATGGCCAGAGAAAAGGAGAGAAGCAATAGAGGCAGAGACTCTGAAATTCAGTCTTGAATTCAGATTGATATCTGATAACTTTGGGAGGACATTTGGACAAAATGGTAAGCAGCTCCTTAAAAGATATTTTATTTCCTTCTTGGCTCCTGATGTGATCCCAAATGCAGCTAGCTGCAGTAGTTCACATGTTCAAAGGTGCAGAGTCAGTTCAAGCAATGAGTACAAGGAAGAAGAAACCTAGCACCATGTAGGGGGGAGGCAAAATATTTAAAAATAAAACAGCCAAAAGGGGGAGGGTGTACCAAGAAATGTATAAATGAGAGGGGAAAAGTACAAGCAGAAAAAGACAGAAAGGGAGAGGAGAAAATGTTGCCTACAATAAACTTAACAGTTAGGATGAGATCACTGCCTATCAAGCTGACCAATATTCTCTTATTGTTTCCTTATACTCCCCTGTCTGTCTCTGTATCCATATGTAGTCTCTCTCCTTTTTCGATTGCAAGCTCTTTGATGGACTCTTTGTTATGTTTTTGTACAGTCCCTAACACTGGGCCCTTGCCCAGGAATGGGGTCCTAGGTGTTACTGTAATACAAATGGGTAGAAAAAAAGGTTATGGTGATAGCTATTCAGGGGGATGAAGCAAAGGGACACATAGGCTACGTCTAGACTGCAGAGTTTTTGCGCAAAAATGGCTGTTTTTGTGCAAAAACTTGCGGCGCGTCCACACCTCAAGCGCGTTTTTGCACAAGTAAATCAACAGAACGGAGAGGTTTTTGCGCAAGAGTTATTCCTCTTTCTACGAGGAATAACTCCTTTTTGCGCAAGAGCTCTTGCACAAGAAGGTGTGTGTGGAAGGGGAACTGCCTCTTTTCGTGCAAAAAAACCCTATCGAAAAAAGCACAGGTGCCCTGGTGGCCATTCTGTGAATAGCTATCAGCGCTTGCTTTCAAGAGAAAGAGAAAGCATCCATGCAGTCTGGATGCTCTCGCGCAAAAGCGCATCACTTTTTTAATGCGCTTTTGCAGTGTGGATGCTCTCTTGCAGAAGAAGCTTTTGCGGAAGATCTCTTCTGCAAAAAGCTTCTTGCTCAAGAAGCCTGTAGTGTAGACATAGCCATAGAGGTAACCATTTGCCAGTCTGTCTCATGTAGGGATCAAATAAAAAGATCTTGGGAACTGTTGCCCAGGGAGTTATTTTTATCAGGTCTATTACAATTTTTAAAAATCACTCAAATAAGGATGTATGAACCATACATGGTTCACTTCTGGATAGTTTTTAGTTTGACTAACTTTTCTTTCTGCTGAACAGAGATGGGCCTGGCACTCACCCCCACCTCATTATTTGCATTTTACATCTGGTTTATATCTCTAAAGAGCTGAATCAAAACTTTGGAAGCAGATTAAGCTAAATCAGAAAAAGACATTCTTATTGCAGAATAAGAGGACAACACAGGGAGTTATACTAATGTTGCTGTTCTGATTGAATAGTACTGGAATACCAACATTGGTAAATGGCTTCATGTAGAAATGCCTTTTGTTTCTCAGCCATCTAGCTTACTCCTTGGCTGTGTCTACATTGGCACCCTTTTCCGGAAAAGGGATGCTAATGAGACAAGTCGGAATTGCAAATGCCGCGGGGATTTAAATTTTCCCCGCGGCATTTGCATAATTACTACCGCTTTTTCGGCTCGGGCTTTGTGGAAAAAGCGCCAGTCAAACGCGGCTCTTGCGGAAAATAAAGCCTTTTCGGAAGATCCCTTATTCCTGATTTTAAGAGGAATAAGGGATCTTCCGGAAAAGGCTTTATTTTCCGCAAGAGCCGCTGTTTGACTGGCGCTTTTTTCCGTCAAAGCCTGAGCCGAAAAAGCGCAATATGTTCATGCAAATGCCGAGGGAAAATTTAAATCCTCGCGCATTTGCAATTCCGACTTGTCTCATTAGCATCCCTTTTCCGGAAAAGGGTGCCAATGTAGACACAGCCCTTTTGTGCATCAGTTTACCTTTACAAAAAGAGAATAGACAAGTGTCACTAATAATCTTCATGCACAGAAAATAGAAGTCTTATGCCAGGGCTATTTGAAGTTCTCCAGTGTTTCTGATTTAATATGTACCTCCTGTCATTTTATTAATCTGGCTCTTCATTGCTACATAGTACTTTCTCTTGCAGATTGATAGACTTTGCTGTAGTGGAGGGGATTTGTGGTGGCAAGCAGCTGGATTTGTGAACTAGGCATAGCAGGGAAAAAATAGGATCCTAAGATAACTCATAATTAACATATTTTCTGCACTTTGGCTCCTTGGAACACATGTTTTCCCAAGGCTTAAATTCAGTCGGAGCCCACCGGAGCAGAACTCTGGTAAATATTTTCAAACCCAGGGGAGCCTCAGCACCTCCTGTGAGGCAGAAACCCTGAATGGAAAGTAAGCGGGGGGCTCTGGGAAATAATCACTGAGAATTTTAGTGTTTTCCTCACTATTTGAACTTCAGGATGTATCTGGGCTGATCAATCAATTGCAGATTTCTACTTCCCAGAGAAAAAGACATGAAGAAAGCAGGGTGCAGTATTCTATCTGATTCAGGACAAAACGTATTCAAAGAGAAGGAGGAATGGTAAGAAAGGCAATAAGTTGGAAGTAACATATTCAAGGTGTCTTCTAGGGGGTTTCAGTTGAGTTTGTGCCTGTGGGTGTGATTCAGAGGAATTGGATCTGTGAATTGTGGTTGGTTGGATGTTGGAAAGGAGTTTGTTGCACAGATGTAGAGTATGTCAATGCATTTGGCTATTGTCATGGTTGGTGGTTAGAAATATGAGGAAGTTCATGTCATTTTCATTGGTGATTTTATTTTTAGTTAAAGGGTTGCATTCATTTGAAAATGTGCTTGGACTATCTTAGCATTAGCTAATGGCATTTTTTTGTTTGAGTATTGTGAAGGAATATTTGGGTCATGTTTTTACATGAGTAGAGTCCAAATTCTCACACAAGAATACTAAAGTCCTAGAACCTTGAGGTTCACTGGCAATCATTTTCTAAAACTCCTAGTATATAGTAGAGGCCCCTAAAAACTGCCAAGAGTGAATGGTGGGACTGTCTATAAATAGTAAATGAAAAGGGTTTGCGAAGGCAGGAGGAGGTGAAAGGAACTAAGAGAATTACATACCAATCAGTGCAACTTCAATTTCAGGAAAGACTTAAAATGAGTAATTAGAGAGTCAATCTGTGGCCAATTGAAAAGGAACAGTGTGATAAATAACAGCCAGCATGGGTTTGTTCAATCAGTCATGTCAAACTAAGAATCAATCATGTCAAACTAACCTAATTTCCCTCTTTGATGAGATAACTAATTGAGTAACTAAAGAGAATGTGGTGGATACCTTGATTCTCGAAAGGTATCAGATGTAGTAGCATATGGTTTTCTAGTAGGGAAATCGGAGAGTTGTGTGATAGATAGGACTATAATAGGATGGATTAATTTGGCCCTTAAGCCTCCCTTTAAGGTAGAAATGAAAATAATTTTAACCAAGATAAGTATATGTCTTATTTACAGGATGCCACATCCCCAGAATGCTTCATTGATGGCTTCAGACATCTGGGAATCAGGATAGATAAATTGTTTTTATTATAAATTATCTCATTGTTTTGTTTGAGGAATTATCCAATCTGGACTCACTTTTGCTCTACAGAAAACAGTCTGAACTCATGTCAGCTTCAAGAGGAGTAGGAGCAGTTCCTACAAGGCATATCATTCCTGCCTTACCCAACGTGAGCAGTAGGCTCATGGGGTATTACACTGCAATAAAAGTGACTCTGGGACCCACCGAGACTCTAACCTGACCCCAAATGCTTAAACGGTGGTTTTACATCCCCAAAGCCTGAGCCCTGGTATGGGGCTTTTTTTGCAGTATAAACATACTTGTGGAAGCCAATCGAACTTCTTGCATGAGTAAAAGCCAGGGTCACTTGCTATGGGTTGGGAGGGCAGTTGCTTCCACAGACATTGGTTTGCTCACCCTCCCCTCAATTTTTGATAGCTCCTCACCAGCTGAATTTCAAGGGTCTTCCTGGGGGGAGGGTGGGACACTGCTGCACAGGGCTCATATTCACCATGTTGTCACCTCTGCCCACCTCTCTCCACCAGCTGGACAGGAAAGAGTTGGGTCAGAGCTGAGCGTGGAGCAAGCCCTACCCCAGACCAGCATCAGTGTCCACCCCACCCTCGCCTACTGCTAATGGTACTGGAGGGGCTGGAAAAATTGGAGGTCCAAGCCAGGTTGTAACACTGCTCACTGAAATTTGTCCTGGATGGCCCTCCAGCAGGGGAAGGTATTCTGCTGCCGGGGGGGGAGGGGGATACTTAAAAAGTGTATGGCTAGGAATGGCCCTTTCGACCCCGTTGCCTCCAACACTGTTGTTGATAATCTTCCATCCCACAGTCCCTGGGATAGGACTGGCATGGCACAACCTTGCCCCCCTCCAGGATGAGACTAGCCCACTAACCCACATGAGCAGCCATGGCCTCAGCAGGGAAGCGGAAACAAGGATATTGACACAACCTGGTGCCTCCCAAAATGTTTCCAAAATAATGCTCCAGAAAAAGGTTGTCCTGTCTGAAAGTGTTTAAAAAAACCTACTGAGGCCCTTTTGCAAAAGTATTAAAAGAATAATAATAATTGCTTTGTGCTTAAAATACTGGCCTGGGATATTTCGTTCCAGTTGTGCCATAGGCTTTCTCTGTGACCTTGACAAAATCACTTAAGCTCAAGTGCCTCAGTTCCCCATAAAATTGAGATAATGCTTCCTTTCCTCCTGTCCTTTATTTTAATTGTAATCTTTCCAAGGCCCTGGAAAGTGTGTGTGTAAAGCTCTTAGTGGGGGCCCTTATCTCAGTTGGAACCTTCTCTTAATGGTCCTAAGATAAATAAGTAAAATAATAACACTGAGTTCTGTTTTCATATTTGATTTTTCTTTTTTGTTCTCAGATGTGAAATAATTGTGTCTTTTGATGATTTTAGTATATTTCCATAAATGCCAATAGGTGTTTCCTTCATGTTATCTTTGACTCTAGCTGGCACATGTTATCTTTCAGCACCGTATAGGTGTCACAGTAGTCTAGAAGTCTGGTTTGCTCTTTAAAGAAATGTTTTCAGATCACACCTCAGTTCAGTAGGATTGTTTCCATCTTTTAGTACTGGCTTCATCCCACATACCAAGTTTGAGAGCAGTGAGCCAGGATTGGGTTATAAACTCCATAAAATAGAGGCTTAAAGTAGAAATGCTGATGAAAACTTAAACTCAGGTGGCACTAGTGTTTACTACAGCAATATCTGAAAATACTACTCAGGAGGAAAATGTAATTTTTAAAGTTGAACTTCTTATTCCTTTTTAATTAGAAATCTATGACTAACAAAAAGGAGCTATGCAATTTTAGTTGTGCACAAAAGGCCTTTTAACAAATAAAAATTGAATATGCTTAAGTTAACACAAAAAGATTCAATGTATTGTAAATGCAGTTGTTTTAATGCAAAACAGTTCTATTATACTATGTGCATTTCTGTGGGGTTTTTAAAAATTTAATGTCTATTTAACCCAAGCCAAAATCAGCAGTAAGAACAGGGTATATCATGATATTTTGAAAGCTCCATAACCAGCTAACAGTGTACAGTCATTAGTGCAGAGGTAGAATTTAATCCTCTGTAGAACATAAGAACTCCATTCACAGGAGGCGCTTCTAATTGGCAGCACGCATGCACTTCTTTCTGTTTAATGTATATAAGAAAGGTGGGACTTGCATATGGTTGCAAAGAGCTAGTAATGCAGCAACAAATCTGACCTCAAGTAATAGCATTCCAGATCATCATGGCTTGTATAACTAAGGGCCCAAAAATCAAAACACTCTTAATAGCTAGGGCAACACAGACTAACAGGAATCTCATCTACTGTCTCTTTTAAAATAATTCTCACTTTAAATAGGCAAGGTGATTCACTGCAGTCAACACTGTTAGCCCAATAGTGTTTTCAGAAGCAGGTCTTTAGGCAGTTATCTTTGAAGCTGCTCTTTGTGGTTGGGCTAATAGGTCCATTCAATGACCTATTGACATTAACCTCATGCACCCAGGGATCTTATTGCATGCAGCAACATGCAGGATCAGAGCTGTGGTGTTCAGCTTTCCCAAGCTGCACTTGTATTCAGTCCTGTCAGGATATTTTCTAAGGGGCAGCAACGTTATTTGGGAATAAAAGCCGTTATTCCGAAATAACTATGTGATTGTCCACACAGCAATTGCATTCCAACCTCATTCCAGCAGTCCACCCCCTCCTGGGACAATAGCCCGAAGCACCATACCTGCATGAGCAGGGCCCCGACGGTTGATCTCCCCACGCCAAAGTGGTCCTTGACAGATCGATAGTTGTCCAGCCTGGCGAGCTTCCACAGGGCTATGGTGACCCACTTCTGGAGGAGGATGGTGGGTCACATGTGAGTGTCCCATCACCTGAGGACAGGGGCAAGTCACTCACACAGCTCTGGAAAGGTCTCCTTCCTCATCTGGAAATTCTGGAACCACTATTGGTGTCCCACCGCTCCATGACGAGCCGGTCCTACCAACCTGCACTGGTGTCCAGGTGAACGGTGGCAGTGCATGGTGTGCAGGGGAGGGCAGGTGGGATACAGCAGCATGAGCTGCACTCACAGAGAGGTGAAGAGGGTCTCCATGATGAGCAGAGGGTTGGGTTTCTGCAAGGTCTGGGAGGCAGCCTGCAGAAACTGCTCCATGAGGTGCTGCACAAGCTGCAATAGACGTCAACTGCCCAGAGGCAGCTCCGGCTCCACAGCTGGATAGCTGAGGTGTCCGCAAGGCCAACCACAGCAGGCAAAAGAAAAGGCTTTGCTGTCTCTCAATGAGGTGGGCAAAGGAAAAAAGCCTGAGACAGGGCTGTATAGGGGGGTCCTTTTAAGCAAGTGCCTCAGATAGTCTCAAGCAGCAGCCACAGGAAGTAACTACTGTCCTGATGCCCTGCTTGAAGTGGTTCTGTGTGGCCTTAAATGTGAATTAGCATCCAATCAGTGTGGATACTCTATTTCTAAATACCTTAGCGCTATTTTGACGAGCTTTTGGCATGCAGACACACTATTTCGAAATAAACTGTTTTGGATTATTTCTTCCAAAAGAGCTTATTCTGAAATAAATGTGCAGGGTAGATGTAGCCTAAGAAAAGTAGGATATTTAGTTTGAGCTTGGAATTACTAAACTTGGAATTACTAAACTTCTCCAACACCCAGATAGGCAGTTCTGAAAATTTTGTCAGAGGCAGCAATGTTTTTATTTATCAAATTAATACTTTATCTTTGTGATCTATAAAATATGCTAATTTAAAAAATCCCCAGGAGCTTGTACAATGACTATTTGAAAGGGCCAAAGTTTTAAAAATCCTAATGAAAAAGGTAGGAATGTTACAAAATCCTCTAAGGGTGAACCTTGTAAGGAAAAGTGAATTCCAGAGTTGTGGGCTTTCCACTGAAAATGCTCTGCCATCAGCCCCAGCACATATACATCTCAAGCATTTTAGCTGTTCTTAGTTGTTGTAATGGTACCTTGTTGGATTATTATTTACATAGAGTGGATTTAAAAGGTACTCTGTGTTGGCCTACTTTTTCTGCCACCAAAGTTGATGGGAATCTAGTCATTGACTCCAGTGAGAGCAGAGTTAGGTCAATGTTGAGTGGTTCGAGATTCCCATTCCTAATGCTGCTATGTGTCTGTAATAGGTAAACTCATAGTACAATGCACTAATAATATTTTTTTTAAACCCTTCCTTTTTTGTTTTTGCTTAAATAACATTTGGCTGTTTGCTTTTCTACTTCTTGAATCTTATCAAATGGCCTTTCATATAGTTCTTTAACCCTTGGCTCTATTGCTTTGTCTGCTTTGGTTTTTAACCCTATCTTTTGTGTGTGTGTGTGAGACAGAATGGTGGCAAATCAAAAGTGCAAAGGAAACAACAGATGTTCAAAAAGAACTTGGATAATAATTATACCAACAGCATCTCATGGCAAATTTAAAAACTAAAAAGTAAGCAAGAGATTGAACTAGCTCAGATGCACAGTATCCTAGGGTCACGTTCTGCAAGTCTGTTTGTCTTTCACTTAGATCACTGCCTCTGGACGGCAGGTTTGCAGACATTTTAGTGGTACCCACAATGCCCAGAGTCTGCACACCTCCACCACTCAAACTCCCCCTTCCCCATCTATGGTTTTTGGGGGGAGTTTGAGTGCTGGGTACAGGCTCTGGGCTGGAGCAGAGGATTGGGAGTGGAGGGGGGAAGGTAGGAGTGCAAGCTCTGGGAGGGAGTTTGGGTGCAGGAAGGGTGAGAGGTGGGGTCTGGGAGGGAAGGTGGGTGCAGATGGGCGTCTGAGGTGCAGGCTCTGTGATGGAGTCTGGGTGTTGGCTGTGGTCCAGGCTATAGGCTCTGGGAAGGAGTCTGAGGTTTGAGGTGGCAGGGAGTTTGAGGGGTGGGAGAAGAGGGTGAAGGTTCTAGAGGGAGTGGGGTGCTCAAAGGCATGTGGTAGTAGTGGGTGGAGGTGTCACACTTACATGGGGTTCCCCCATCTGGCAGTGGCTCCTAGGAGGAGTAGGGGTCTCCACACACTGCTGTCCACCTGCTCCCTCCACCTGTCTCCTAGCCCCGCCTACCACCCCTGGGCAATATAAAATGCCCAGGGACCCCTGTCACCACCACTGGCAGCACAACGGGGTTAGAGAGACTTCCTGCTGCTTGCTCACCATGGCTACCTGCATGAGTGTCCCTGTGGTTGGCAGGGGGAGTCTCTGTGCATTATTTCCAGCAGCTGGAGACACTGTCTCCTACCCCCTGGGTCATAGGGATGCACATGCCAGCAGCCCCAGAGAAATGAGTAGCAGGAAGTAGCTTTAACCTTGCTGCACTGCTGGTGATGACAACGGGGGGCCCTGGAGTGTTTTAAATTGCCTGGGAGCAGCAGACAGGTCCAGGAGACACGTGAGGGGAAGGGGTTGAGGGGAAATGAGTTTTGCTGGAGCCTGGCCCCGAGCCAGGAATATTCCTGTATGTACACTGTATGCATGTACAGGCCCTGTGCATTGGCTAGGGAATTCAACCCCATTGCCATAAAATCTTTCTGACTATTTAACCATTAAGAGACACTCTTGTTCTAACCCTTGATAGGAGTCTTTCCCAGCATCAGTCTTGGTTAATTGGCCTTTTAAACTTGGAAAGGACAATCTGCCTCATTTTGAAGTTTTGCTCTGACTGGAGCAGACTTTGGCTCTCACCTTTTAGCAACTCAGTACTTAGCTGACTGTATTTTAGGGTGTCTTTTCCTGCTTTCTGCCTTTAGGTGTAGGCACATCCTCAGTATGTTCCATTTATTTTTTTCAACTCACATTGGATTTTTGTTTGTTTGTTTGTTGATTCACTTTGTCTTTGGTATTAAAGCTGAATCACCTCTTTCCCTCTTCTAGTCACTAAAGAAATATTGGAAAGCATTCAGGAAAGAGTTTGTTATTCAAAAGTGCTGGCTTGGCAGCCCTGAACGCGGAGGTCTTCTCTTTATCTACAGAACAGATACAGCATAGGCAGAGTCTGCACAAGCTTCTCCATTGTTGTCCCACATTTGCACTTTCTCATGGATGACTTATTGGGTAGGTGAGAGTATAGTTCAGTTCCTGTGTCCATTTCATCCTTATTTTAACTCCAGAGGCTTCCAGGAATAATGACAATTAGTGTCAGCAGTTCCCCCTGGAATTTGTATCCAAGGGCATGTCTACACTAGGAAATTATTATAAAACAACTGTATTGGAAATAATAACTCCCAAAATAACTATTTCAAAATAAGCATTATTCCCTGAGGAAAGCAGGAGTACAGATTTCAAAATTACCAGACTGTTATTTCGAAATAACAGGCTTGGTAGTGTGAACGCTTCACTTATTATTTTGAAATAAGGAGGGGTTATTTAAAAATAACTCTCTAGTGTAGGGAACCACATACAGCGTAATGCATTCCTTATAATGGTCCCAATTCTGCAGTACTTATTCAGGCAAAACTCTCATTGAATCAAAATAAGAGACTGCAGCATCAGCATTTGGTATTTTCTTCAGTTCAGTAATCGTTTTCTTTTTCCTGCAGCATTTTGACAAACAAGGAATGAACAGCTTATATTATAAAAAAATTATAGCCTATAGCTTCTGTAGTCTTGTGAAAAAGACATCTGCTGTCCAAATAGCAAGGTTAAAGTGATTGTGTATGAAGTAAATACAAACTTCACCTAGTATTTCATTCTGGAAACCAGTTTGAACAATATTTAGATAACTTCTCCTAATGGAAGTCCTTTCATAAACTTGACCCATATAGTTTTGTCAAATCCAAGGTCAGATAGAAGTTCAAAACTATGTTTTATTTGAGCTTTTGTAACAACCTACTCACATTTATTAACACTTTTTAGTAAAAGATATTAGCTACAATTTATTTTTATACCCTTATGTAGTTTTTTTCTTTGATCAGTCATAAGAGAACAAGAACAATTGTCTGTTTGTTTAGAAATTTGTTCATTCTGAATTGATTATTGTAATCTAAGTATCTGCAATTAATTGCTGTGGGCAGGGGCTGCTGCAGCCTTGCAGAGGATCTGCTACATACTGTAGACTTCATTTATATCTTTCTGCTTTCATGACTGGAACTGGGAAAGAGGTGACTGAGCTTAATACCGAAAACAAAGCTTAATAGTCACTGGAAGCCCTATATTATGTATCCACATAAAAACACATTGAAGAACAAAGGACGCCTGCCCTCTATGGGTTTGAGCCTCCTCGGATCACAGGAGAATTGGGATTGCAGTGCCGGCAGAATACAGGGCCAAAAATCATTCACAGAGAGGAGTCTTCTACAGGAGTTCTGGATCTTAACCCTGCAAATGTGTTGAAGGACTTTGCATTTCTCTCAAGAACCTCCTCCAGTCATGGCAGCCTGGCTAGCTCCTGGCCATGCTGCCATTGGCAGGTGGCCAGCATCTGCACTCTGTGACCCATTCTAATAGGGCCCACAGAGCATGAAGGATGAGTTAATGTTGCTTCATGTACCATTAACAAATCAATTATTTTTAATGCAGACTTTTGCCCAGGGTAGATTAATTTAAATCAAGTCAATTTAAATCACGATTTAAATCACCAAAACTCACTGATTTAAATAAAGTTTCCCACTGATACTACTTCACATATTTCTTCAAACAGTGCAAATCTGATCATTAAAACTTACAGCTCAGTACAGCATTTTACATCATCTAAGAGGGGATACATTGTATAATTTTTTAGATTATCCGATTTTTATTAGTTTAGGAAATAGAACATAATACTCATTACCTGTGTCAAGCTGCAGATGCAGCGGCAGTACATTAGGAATGGTAAGAACTAAATCACACACACAAGCGCAATAATACTATTTTATTAAACAAAATCTTAAATGTGACATAAATGCTTCACATTTGCAATTGAAGTAGTCTCCTGAGTTGCCAGCTGTCCTTAAACTCTTTAAAAAATAAAAATAAAACATTTATTAACTGTAACAAACAAGTTCTCAGAATGGTGTCCTTAAAACTTCTACAAGTAGTGCTCATCTGCCCCACTCCCACTATCATTTTGATGCAGATTTGATTCCAAAAGCTAAGACTGTGCTAGGAGTGCATTTAATTTTTGGACTAAGCTCCACTGAAAGTAAGTATAGGGTGGGGTTCCTTTGGGAAAGCTGAGTTATGCTGAAGTAAAATAGGAAATGGATTTATGGTATCATCATTATGCTCTGTGACCTGCTGTTCCAAAATAAGAGGCATGTATTATGTAATATAAAATAAGAAAATGACAGTGGCAACTGGCAACTCTAGATTTCTCTTACTGCAGCTTGATGTACTGTATATTCAGGTGATAGTCTAAAACCTACTTAACTAATTAAAAAATCCGCAAAGATTAGCCAAGCTAGTTTTTTTTTCTAGCAACACCCAACATAGCAAACAGCTTGGGAATTTACCTGTTAAACCACACTGTGAGAGATTGCTGGCTAAGCCAGAGCTGTCAGCCTGGCTGAAAAGGCCAATTACAGCCAACTGAGCAAGCCCAGGCCTGAAGGGCTAATGGAAGCAGCTGTGGCCCTCATTGGCCATATAAGGGCTATATAATGCAGCCAGAGGGGACATGAAAAGGGAGGTGCAAGGGTGTGGCTGAGTCTTCTTCCCAAGCCAGAAGAAGAGGCTGGCTGAGTTAGTTGCTAGAAAACCAAAGCTCTGTAAATAGGTGGTGAGAAATTGGCACTGACAATAAAAGGCACAGGTGACTGCACCTAGGGTTGCCAGGTGTCCGGTATTCACATGGACAGTCCGGTATTTTCACCTCCTGTCCGGTAAAAAAAATTCAGAAAATACCGGACACCTAAGATGTCCGGTATTTTCTGATTTTTTTCCCCGGCCAGGAGGCAAAAATGCTGGCACCTGGCAACCCTACAAACACTCAGCGTCCGGCCTCCCCGAGCCCCCAATGCCCCCAGATCCCATGCTTACCTGGTTCCGCAAGCCTGCTGGCACAAAATGGCTGCTGGCAAAAAAGACCAAGGGGAAGCAATGACTCTCCTGGGTCTTAGTGCTCAACTGCTTCCATGTTCCTATCCCTGCACTCACTCTTAAAGGGGACATGCTTGTTTTAATGCTGTTTTATTTTAATTTTTTTTTCTCAACAACTTTGATCTCCCCCCCTTTTTTTTTCTTCAACATAATTTTTTCCCGGTGTTTTTTTTTTGGCGGGGAGGGGAGGACGGGTGTTCGGTATTTTTGTTTCAACCATCTGGCAACCCTAACTCCACCAGAAAGGGTCTCTGGTTGGTTTATTACCCAAGAAGGGGTCCCAAGGTGAGGGGGCTTGGGTGAGGACCTTGCCACAACACTTATACTAAAATGCATATAGAGAGTCTTGAAGAAGAATGCATTGCAAAGTTGATCTGCATTGTTCTTCAAACATATCCACATAATTTTCTTCCAATAAGCAGTTGTCCTTATGATGTTTTATTTTTGCAACTAAGCCCTGAATCATCTTCTTGCTCTACTTACATTTGACATGTTTTACTTTTTTATCCAGGGAACAAAGTGCTTCAAAATATTCCTGCATAGGGTCTCTTTTACACCCAGAAGCCATGAGTTTTTCTGTGGCAAAAGTGTAGGGGAATACAGGAAGCTGTGGGTATGCTGAATAATGTCTTCTCTTTTCCTTTCCTGTCCTCCAATGTTCCTTTCTATGCTATCTCTGTCCTTTCCTGTACATTGTTTCTCTGTCTTTAGACAGTGTCTTAACTAACTCTTCCATGTTTGGCCTAGGTTCACCACCACATGAGCATAGAACAAAAACAATTATATCCAGCATGTGTTTGCCTTTGCACATGTTTCTCCGCAGATTAACAGAAATTGCGGAGCTCAGGAAAGAGCTCAGGACTTTCAAGGAGCAAGAGCTGATTGTTAGGCTGGACAGACTAGAGTCATTAGTTCATTTTATGAGAGTTGTAAGTATAGGTGTCACATATTGGTTTAATAAGATTTAATTGTAACTGTTATTTTTAAATGAGAAAATAGCATTTTATTGATGATTTTAAAAATAAAAAATCTGATTTAAACAAAAAATCAATTTTTGATTTAAAAAAAATCATACATTTTTATCCACCCTGCTTTTGCCTACAGTAGAGTATGGGAAACATGGCTCTGAAAGAAAGAGTTCCCTGGTTTCTCCTCCAGCTCTGCTTGTACTCCCTTTTATGCTGCATTTGAGTGGGAAGGGAGCAATGTTCCCTCTAATTTTTTCCATCCATGTGCAGAATAAATTTTATGTGCAGATGTGTACCACATGCTGCTGGCTATGAGAGGCTGTGGACACTCTGATGATCAGCTGGGCAGCATTTGAATCTCTCCTGAGTAGCCGCTCAATTGCTCAGGTTATGGGGAACACTGAAGTAACACCCTCCATTTTCCATCCTGACAGCATTTGGCAATGTTTTTGCTCCTACCCAGTGAACACCTTGTAATTGTCACACCTGAGAGCCAGTGGGTTTTTAGCGGAAGCAGTAGAGGCTCATGCACTAAGTTCCAGGGGTCCCAGGCTCAGTTCCACCTGTTAGCATTACAAATGCATCAGTGGGGAAGAGAGAGGCAAAGAGGCAATGTGTATTCTGCACCTTAGCACTCCCTTTTTCTGTTTTACGTAGAATGAGTTTAAAATGTTCGATCTGAAAGTTACTTGTCAAACATTCTACTAGTTTTGTCACTCTTGTCTTCCATATCAAATATGCTGAGATCTCTAAACAGACACTAGCAATTTAAGACCTTGATTCAGGAAAGCATTTGAGTACATCCTTAACTTTAAGCCTCTGCTTAAGTCCTATAGAAGTCACTCTGACTTCAATGGAAATTAAGCACATGCTTAACTTTAAGCCTATGTTTAGGAGAGCATAGGATGGAACTTGGGCTTTTAAGAGGGCAGCGACCATTGCACCGGTGACGAGGTCAGTTGACTATTTCCTGTTCTCAGCTAGGCTTAAGAAAAGGCACCTGGACTTTCAGGAGACTGGTTACATCTACACAGCAGGGCTAAAGTTGAATGAAGCTATGCAACTTCAGCTACGTCAATTGCGTAGCTTAAAACGACATAGCTTAACATGGCTTATGGTGCTGTCTACACAGCAGGAAGTCAAAGAAAGAACACTCTTTCTTCGACTTCCCTTCCTCCTTGTGAAATGAGGGTTCCTACGAGTCAGAGGAAGAAATCCTTCAGCTCGACATTATTTTGAAATAAAGGCTAGTAGTGTAGACATGCACTATGTTATTTTGGAATAATGCTTCTGTGTAGACATACCCTGAGAGACTCAGAGCCAGAGAAGACTCAGATGCAGGACGTGCAGGTGTCAGCTACCAGAGATTGGAGGGAGATAGAAAACAGCAAGGCTGAGCTGGAAGCTGAGTTGTTGGGGAGAGTGCTACATGAGACCAAGGAGAGAGCTAAGTTTGGATGAGAACTCACCACAGCAGGTTTGAGCCAGGTTGGAAGCACCTGTCCATGGCAGCTGCATCAGGAAGAGCAGGGGACGGGCGTATGTCCCCCGGCTGGGGGACAAACAGACACACAAACAGACAAACTCTCTGAAATATGGAGTAGATAGCTATCCCTTTCTCCACACTGGACCCCTGCTGGCCCAATGGGGTTATAACTGTCCCAGTCCCCATCTTTGGCCTCTTGCTGCCCCTCCTGTGGTCATTCTGCAGTATATCTCCCACCTGCCAGACTCTTCCCTTTCCATTTTATGAGAAACAATTGAATTCTAGGCACATGCCCAGATCTTGCTTTAAGTTACGATAAGAGGAAGCTGCATACCAAATTTGGTGATCCTAGCTCTTACCGTTTAGGAGTGATTCTTGAACAAAGGGATTCACAGATGGACAGACAGATTGATGCATATTTCTAAAATATATAGTACAATTATGCCCAGAAAGAAGGCTTTGGATTGGGCACTGAGAGACTAGGTTCTTTTCATGGGTGGAAGAAAGGGTAAATGATGTGCTGAGGTCTGCTGAAGGAGGGCACTCCTGGGACAGGGGGACTCCTATGACACATGCTTTTCTGAATCGGGCCTAAATTTTGTCCCAAATCTTCATTATTGTGACAAAGAAGAGTTATAAAATAAAAATGTAAGACAAATAAGAGTGTTTCCAATTTAAAGATTCCAGTGAAAACAATTGTTTTCTAAATAAACATCCCTGTGCCCTATTTTGAAATCCAGTTTTCTGCACGGAAAAACCTGAAAATGAAACTGACCGTAAAACACTGAAACTAGCCTTATTAATATTTATTATCTAACTTGCAAAATGTAAATAAAGCATAAATAGAGACAAGTGATTTTTAAAAAAATATTCACTTTAAATAGTGAATTGGAATTAATAATATAGACAAATTATTTACACCATCACTGCTAAACTGTGTTCCATTCTTTTTATGTGTTTATTGCTTTGCCTTTTAATTGCAACGTTGCATATTCAAGGCTTTATTGTATAGCTATAATTTTCCAGTTTTTTTATTCAGAACCATCACAATTTGTTAGGAAGGGAATAACATGTACTTTTATGCTTGATTAATGTTAAAAACTACCAAGTGAATATTTCTTTGATACTGTGAATTTAGAATTATAAAGAAGATCTCAAATACTCTTCTTCATCTTATGAAGTGTTATATAATAATTCAGAATATTTCTTCTCTTATAATTAAGTGTAAAAAATCTGTCATTTTACCACTACCAATTGAAAGAAACTCAACCTTAAATGAGGGCTTTTTACAGGGAAAGAATGTAGAAAGAACTAATATTCCCAGAAATATATTCAAATATGGCCTGATTATGCAAATTCTTACTCGTGACCATTCCTTTTCCAAACAAATATTTCTCATGGATAGTGCCAATGGCTTCAGGGAGACTGCTTAATGTATACACATGCTTTTGAAAGAGTGGACCAAAAGGGCCTAATACAACTCCTTTTAAAGTCCATGGATTTCACTGGGATTTGGATCAGGCCCACAAGTCCTGATTTAAGTTTGTAGCCTGGGAAAGAGTTTTGTGATTTTTGGATGGGTAAGGCTTGCCAATCTGATCAGAATAGATCTAAATTCATCCTTTATCCCAGATTACAATTCTGAGGAACCACAAGGCTCCTCCTCTTGAGGGTCAACAGGTGACGGACAACAACACCTCAACTCAGGGAATGAAATGGACAACAGTTTTATTGCTAATGGAATAATGATTATGATCACTACAACAAACACTACAGTAAGAACACAAATCACTTGAATTCCTTCCCAATATTTCATTAACACAATTAATCCCAAACTTTTCTAAGTATACAAAAAGTAATGATAATAATAATAGTAATAATAATTCCTACACACACAAGGATCCCAAGGTTGGATGGAGAAGGGTGGCTTCTCTCCCCCTGGAGACCTGGGAGCAAGTGTTAGTAGGATTCCTAAAAGCAGACTTAAGCAAGAAAAGAAAAGAAGCCGTTACAAAAGAGAGGAATAGAAATAAATCCTAAGTTTTCTCTGACCTTATACTCACGCGACCCAGGACGGGCTGCTCTCTTTCCACAAGGCATCATATTGCAGCCCCGATCTCTCTAATCCCTAGGCCTAAATACCCCTTTTGGGCGCCAAAGCATATTGGATATACCACCCCTTTTCCATAACTGGGCTTAACACCCCAAGATTTCTGAGGGTACCACCTGTAATTGGAAGAAATATCTGGGTGCCTTATGAATATTCATTATGGGTACCAGATTACTTTCTTGGACGCTGTCCCTATACCACACTCAAAGGGCGGGAAGCTGTACGGAAGCTGCGGTTAACAAGATTCCATCTGTTCGGATTGCACCAAGAGATGAAACACCTATAACTGTCATGTTAGCAGATTTATACCATAAATTCTGGGTAAGGCTCAAAAAGTAAACTTGCTCTGACCGCAGACTCTTGCTTCACCCCTTTATGGCAAATTACAAGCACAAAACATATAGTTCCCCACTTATATCTTATTGCCATTAGCCATTTTACAGAATCGGGATTCTGTAGGCCCCTTGCGTTACCAGCATATTTCAAATCTATATTAAAAAGATATAAGGATAACATAAAACTATTATTTAACTAAAGCAAATATCATATTCATGGGCCAAAATAAGGCAAATAATGCTTAATAGGTTACAAGTTGCAATGTAGCATTTTATTAGAACTGCTTGAAAATTTGTCATGAAGGGGATGGTCAACAGAAGCAATTGTTCATACTATGGCTCAGTGGGAAAATGGTAAAGCAGATGCTTAGCAATGAACTGCTACAGGCAAAAGGAACCTGCGTATGAGTTTGATCCCATACTGTGGAGTGGATACAGATAACCATTGTTGACTGCTGCAGTGCTGTACCAGTGGAGCCAAATTTTCAAAATTGCTCAGGACAAGATTTTGACATGTTCACTCCTCACAACTGGGGCAGACTTTCCAAAGTGCTCATTTTCCATGGTGGCACTAATGAGTTCAACAGGTAATGTGCTGAGATGTTTTGAAAATCTAGTTCCAACAGTGGCTGCTAAGCTCTTAATTTTGCCCATAATAGGTACTTACAGTTGACCAGATTTAATTCTTCTTTATGCAACCTTCATCTGTGCCCTTATTCTGCATAACTAGGGTACTTTTCTTGTCTGGCAGTTTCTTCTCCTACATTTTTTGCAATTACAATAATCCTGATAATCATCTGCACGATGGCTTTTGTTTTTTACTGGTAGGCTACGTCTAGACTAGCATGATTTTCCGCAAATGCTTTTAATGGAAAAGTTTTTCCGTTAAAAGCATTTGCGGAAAAGAGCGTCTAGATTGGCACGGACGCTTTTGCGCAAAAGCACTTTTTGCGGAAAAGTGTCCGTGCCAATCTAGGCGCTTTTTTTGCGATCGCCATTTTAGCCATTGGGGCTTTTTTGCGCAAAACAATTCTGGGTTGTCTACATTGACCCTCTTGCGCAAAAGCATTTGCGCAAGAGGGCTTTTGTCCGAACGGGAGCGTCATTGTATTTGCGCAAGAAGCACTGATTTTGTACATTACAAAGTCAGTGCTCTTGTGCAAATTCAGCGACCAGTGTAGACAGCTGGCAAGTTTTCATAAAGCAGCTGCTTTTGCGGAAAAACTTGCCAGTCTAGACACAGCCATAGAGTTCATTTAGTCCTAATACTTCCTTCCCTATGGAAGGTGATATGCTTGGCCTTTTCTCATTTCTTGTAATGTGTTCCTTTGATAGGCACTGTGTCCCACATGGGAGCACATAACCCTTAGTTAATCTCCTTTCAGTGTTTTTGGTGGATGCTTTTTTTTTTTTTTTTAAAAGAGCAGTAGATGTGCCATAGCTCTTTAGTGGAAGAAAGAGTTCAAGTTGGGAGGGAAAGAAACAGTGACTAAGCCCAAAGAAAAGTAGCAGCTTCTACAGAGAAGACCATACTTAGTTTCTATAGGCCAAAGCCTAGGTTAAAGCTCCCACTGGAATCATGGAAAAACTCTCTTGGCTTCACTGGGATCAGAACTTGGCATTGCCGCTGTGCACTTTCCTGTTTTTATTCTAAAGTTATTATAATGGAACAGAATTAATGTACTAACAATGGGCTCAACTCTGGCTCCTAGTCCCAGTCCCGTGTTTGTCAGCAAAGAACCCAACCCCATCACAGCAAGCAAAGTTAGTAGAGCGTCTCCGAGAGCTCCCCAGAAGACATAGGGAGTAGCAGCAAGTACACAGCACCTAAGAAGGTGCATACTCAGTCCCCTGTGAGGCCAGCAATCTCTGCTCTTTACTGCGAGTAGACCATCATGGCTCTGTCCCTTTTGTAGCGCCTGGTGCTCCTGATATAGTTCTTGCACTCAGGAGACTGTAGTGACTGCAGCTGTGGCCAGGAACTGGTCACTAATATGCAAATCATTCATATATTCCTAAGCCAGAAGGGACCACTGTTATCATCTAGTCTGACCTTGTGTTTTTAAAGAGCAACACAGTTTGTAGGATTATTGATGGGCTATAAAATTAGACATTGAATGAATGAAAGAAGCTACTTTGAGTGCTCTTGCCTGCCTGTGAGGGTGAGCAAATGGCCAATCAGAGACTGGGCTTGGCTTGTTTTACTGGGAAATTGGTTTTCTTAAGGTTGTGGTGCATGTTTTCAGAAGAGGGTCCCATGTAAGCACTTAGCTGAGTCCATTATAGAATCATAGACTGCTAGAACTGAAAGGGGCCTTGAGAGGTCATCAAGTCCAGTTACCTGCCCTCATGGCAGGACCAAGCATCGTCTAGACCATCCCTGATAGATGTCTATCTAACCTGCTCTTAAATATCTCCAGAGATGGAGATTCCACAACCCCCCTGGGCAATTTATTCCAGTGTTTAACCACCCTGACAGTTAGGAACTTTTTCCTAATGTCCAACCTAAACCTCCCTTGATGCAGTTTAAGCTCATTGATTCTTATCCTATCCTCAGAGGCCAAGGAGAACAATTTTTCTCCCTCCTACTTGTAACACCCTTTTAGATACTTGAAAACTGCTATCACGTCCCCCCTCAGTCTTCTCCTTTCCAAACTAAACAAGCCCAGTTCTTTCAATCTTCCCTCATAGCTCATGTTCTCTAGACCATTAATAATTCTTGTTGCTCTTCTCTGTACCTTCTCCAATTTTTCCACGCCTTTCTTGGTGCCCGGAACCGGACACAACATTCCAACTGAGGCCTAATCAGTGCAGAGTGGAGCGGAAGAATGTCTATGAATTATGAAAGAATATAATTACTGTTTGTTTGCAAAGTGTAACACAGTAAAGTGGGAGTACTTAAATGGTTATTAGGATTTATAATATTAGAGTCTGATCCTGGAACTCTTAAATAAGTAATACCAATGATATCAAACTGTTTTCTTCCTCTGTCAGGCAATGCCACCAAAACTGGGCAGAGAAGATATAATTGTTTTAAGTCTGAATCTTATATGTGTTCCCTCAACCTTGAGTGTACTGAAATATTCCTTTCTGTAACCGGGTGTGCCTCACCACCATAGGCACCTCCTGCTGGACATTCTGGGAATTAGCTCTTTAGTGCTGACGCATTCCCTTCTGGCCAGCGTCTCACCCACAGTTACCTATTTCTCCACTTCTGGGAACTCACTACCCCCTGTGCCCACTTTGTCTCAATGACCCACTGCTAGTCATCATCTAACCCCTTACCTCAGGGGCAAACTGCATTCTGAAATGGCCACTCGTCATTGGCAAGGGGGTGTGGACCTGCTGCCTTTGCTTCCGCTGGCTGCCTCCCTACAGCTTTAGTACACTCTGGCCTTGTCTCAGGCCCTGCAGCCCAGGAGTGAGGTCAGGTCAGAATTCCTCAACTCTGCCTGCCTCTTCCCAGCACTACCCTGTATCAGAAAGCCTTTAGCTTCTCCGGCAGCCAGGTCCCTCCTGCTCCCCCAGCCAGAACAAGATTCAGTTTGTCTCTTTCCCTCCAGGAGCCTTTATTTATACTCCTCTCAGCTGGGTCCTAATTAGCTAGTACCTGCCTCAGCTGTGGGGCTTTGCTCTCAGCCCTCTCCCAGAGCTGGGTTTTAGCCTTAAAGGGCCAGTGCGGAGCAGATGCCCCATCACACACACCTATTTAAATTCTTGATTTTTAAAAAAACTATATTCTTATTTTTATCATTATGTAAGTGACTGGAAAACAATTTGTGAAATCCCCTTATGTTAACTACTTGGAACAGCCTTTTGTTCTGGAACAGAAGGAGGGAGGAGAGTGAGAGTTGGACAGTAACTCCAACCTCAGTACAATATATGCAGGAACATAGTTATCAGCCAAGTGGAAAATAAGGCTCAGTTTTGCTTCTGAGAAAAGCAGCTCCACAAGGAAGCAAAAATCCATGTGTAATACTATAATGACTAATGTGCCTTTCAACTTTGTCTTTTCCCCAACTCTACAAAATTCAACTAGTCTCTTTAAAATGGGTTTCCATCAAATGCTGGAAACTTCACATGCTCCCTATTAATATACAGTTTCTATTGATCTACATGTCCAGTAGTCTGTTGTGTATTTTTTACACTAAGAGTATCTTTATTATTCTAACAGAGCTGTGTCAAACTTCTTTCCCCCTAATATTTATTGTATTTGTGTCAAGCCTTTGAAGAGCCCAACACTGTGATATCTTCGCATACTTCTTACAGATTAACTTTAGGTCCATCCTTATTCACCAACAAAAGGAGCTACTAGATCAGGCTTTACTGCAGCCTACAATATTGAAGACATTGGCCCACATTTTCATAGAATCATAGAATCCTAGGGCTGGAAGAGACCTCAGGAAGTCATCATGTCCAGCCCCCTGCCCAAAGCAGGACCAACCCTAACTAAATCATCCCAGCCAGGGCTTTGTCAATCTGAGACTTAAACCTCTAGGGATGGAGATTCCACCACCTCCCTAGGTAACCCATTCCAGTGCTTCGCCACCTCTTAGTGAAATAGTTTTTCCTAATATCCAACTTAGACCTCCCCCACTGTAAGTTGAGACCATTGCTCCTTGTTCTGCCATCTGTCACTACTGAGAACAGCCTCTCTTCATCCCCTTTGGAACCTCCCTTCAGGAAGTTGAAGGTTTCTATCAAATCCCCCCTGACTCTTCTCTTCTGCAGACTAAATAAGCCCAAATCCCTCAGCCTCTCCTCGTAGGTCATGTGGTCAGCCCCCTAATCATTTTGGTTTCCCTCCACTGGTAACCCTCTCCAATGCGTCCACATCCTTCCTATAATGGGGGTGCCCAGAACTGGACACAATACTCCAAATGTGGCCTCACCAGTGCTGAATAAAGGGGAATAATAACTTCTCTGGATCTGCTGGCAGTGCTCCTCCCAATGCACCCTAATATGCCATTAGTCTTCTTGGCTACAGGGGCACACTGTTGACTCCTGTCCATCTTCTCATCCACTGTAATCCCCAGGACCTTTTCTGCTGAATTGCTACTTAGCCAGTCGGTCCCTAGCCTGTAACATGCTTGGGATTCTTCTGTCCCAACTGCAGGACTCTACACTTGTCCTTGTTGAACCTTATCAGATTTCTTTTGGCCCAATCCTCCAATTTGTCTAGGTCACTCTGGATCCTATCCCTTCCTTCCAACATATCTAACTCTCCCCCTAGTTTAGTGTCATCTGCAAACTTGCTGAGGGTGCAATCTATCCCCTCATTCAGGTAATTAATAAAGATGTTGAACAAAACTGGGCCTAGAACCAATCCTTGAGGCACTCCACTTGAAACCAACCGCCAACCAGACATCGAGCCATTGATCACTACCTGTTGGGCCCGACAGTCTAGCCAGCTTTCTATCCACCTTACAGTCCATTTATCCAATCCATACTTCCTTAACTTGCTGGCAAGAATATTGTGGGAGACCATATCAAAAGCTTTGCTAAAGTCAAGATATATCACATCCACTGACTTCCCCATGTCCACAGAGCCAGTTACCTCCTCATAGAAGCTAATCAGATTGGTCAGGCATGACTTGCCCTTGGTGAATCCATGTTTACTATTCCTGATCACTTTCTCCTCTTGGAATTGCTTCAGAATGGATTCCTTGAGGATCCTCTCCATGATTTTTCCAGGGACTGAGGTAAGACTGACTGGTCTTACTAATTTTCCAGTGGGTGTTGCGGCATTCCAACTTTCCCTTTACCAAGGAAAGTTCATAGGTAGCAAATGTAGACTAATGTTGGGAGGCTACTGGCTGGAGAGTGAAGTGGGTGGGGCAAGTGGCATGCTAATTCAGAACATCCCTTCAGCTTATTCTGCCTCTGAGAAGCTATGATAGATTCCCTGGACCAACAGAAACCCTAAGTGGGTGGGGCGGGAACAGTGACTGATGCAAAAAGATCTACCTCAGCAGAGGTGGGCCTGGCCATAGGACAGAGAGATACCTAGTTTGTTGGCTAAGTATTTCAATATTGTCAGCTGCAAATATTCAAAAATCATAAAGCAGCCCCTCTTCTTTATGCCCCCCAAAATCTGAATGATTTAAAATCATCAGAAGATTTTTAAAAATAGGTTGGTGATAGATTGTTTGTTTTCCAGTTTGAGCTGTTAGGGTGCACTCAAGTCATGCTTTCAAACTATTCTTCACAACTGTGAGGAACAGAATTTTCTTTTAAACCAGTTAAATTTTGTTTTGTTTTTAAATCACACCAGTAACAAAACTATTTAAACCTGTAAAATTGTTAAGTGTGCCTCGGCCTTCATCTCTTTTCCTCAGCTGGTCAGTTTTGGTTTTTTTTAAATGGATGGATGTATAACAGGTAACAACACTTCCTTACCTCACAGAGGTTTTGTGATAAATATATGTGAGGCCCTTGCTTACTAGAGTGACGGGAGACGTGTAAGTAGATAAGAAATACAAAGAAAAAATAGCATATGACTTTCTCCAGACTTGTTTCAGAGACTTGCTCTGTTCTATCAAAATTGTTCTTTCCAGCTAATGCTCTATGTGCAGTCCAAGCAAGAGCTATTAGCTGAGTGCCCCCTAGTTGCAAATCATTTTTAAACAAGAATAACTTTTTACTAATGATAAAGGATTGCAGGGGTAAACCTCAGTCTCCAAATGCCAAATTTGCTGGCTTTAAGAAAATCCAGTGGAGTTACATCTAGAACGAACTGAGCTCAATATCTTCTTTTATTATTGTGTCTTAATTTGCTGTTCATTTAAGCAGGCTGGTTTCATGTACATGCACAGTGAGCTTGGCAGATGTAGGTGAAAGTCCATTGAAAATTTTGCTACAAAATCACAAATACACACCTATTTCAGAACGGAACAGCTGATTTTTTTCCCCATCACTTTACCTGGCAGAATCTCAGCTCATTGCTCTGTGTTGCAACTGTACTGCCAGTGACAGCACAACCATCTAATATAACAAAAGGGTTCTGACATTTATATTGTAAGTACCAATGAGTGAACTGTTTGTGATACATGAAAGACCAGACCTGGTCCTTTTCCTGATCATTGAATTGAACCAAAGCTATTTTAAAGTTTGGATTAAAAGGAAATGTTTCCTCCTGCACCATTAAGACCCCATTTTATTCCATGGAATACAAAAAGTGAGTTAAACACAGTCAGTCTGAGCATGTGAGTAGGAAACTGTATATTTATTCTATACTCTGCTCTTTCGTGATTGCAGATTGCTCTGTGCATCTCTGGATAAGTGCAGGATTTTCATACGTCATCATTCCCCAAATATGACCAGCAGTTCTACCCCATATCTGCTTTAAAATGGGGGCATTTTCCTTTTCTCTGTGAACCTGATTTTCACCCACACATTAGAATGAGTTACAAGTTAGTCTTTGCATTACTCTATACATTGTGAAGTCCTGTCGTTGTACCGCATCTGAGCCAAAACCTATTCCTGATTTCCCCAAAACATCGCAAGCTGCACCAGACAGGCTATAAAATAACAGTCAACACAGAAAACTTACTGAGATTTGGGAGGCAATACACTGACCAAGCAAACTAATAGGAAATGTATAGCACATGAATCATGCACTTATATCTAGCAATGGAGATGCAAAACATGGGCATAATTCTTGTCTACATTCAGGGGCACAAGGATACTTTTCCTAAGGAGGGAGCCATTCCTCCCTTGCCCTACACTTAGCTTCACAAGCACTGCCTTCCTGCTGCCCACTCCCAGCCCCACACTCTCCCCCAACATGGCCCTGCACCCAGCCCCGAGCTCTTACTCAGAAAGGCAGTCGGGTTGAAGAACACAATCCCCACCAGGGCCAGGTAGTTCTGAGAGCCTCAGATCCCATTTTTGTTCTGCTTCCCTAGGAAGCACCAAAAGCCTAGATCCAGCCCTCCCAACCAACTAGGGGTACCTGTGCTCCCTGCTGTACTGCTAGAAAGACAATAAAGATGTGGGGATGGGTGAGGGGACTAGTGCATGTCCAGCTTTTCTAAATAGTCCTTAACTGTTCTTTCACCACTGAGGGCTGCTCACCTCCTTCCCATACTGTGCTGCCACGTGCCGCAACCTGGGAGCCGACCTTGTCTGTGAAGATTGAAACAAATATATATATTGAGCACTTTAGCTTTTTCCACATCATCTATAACTAGGGTCTCTCCTCCATTCAGTAAGGGTCCCACACTTTTCTTGACATTTTTTTGTTGCTAACATACCTGTAGAAACCCTTCTTGTTACCCTTTACATTCCTTGCTAGCTGCAACTCCAGGTGTGCTTTGGCTTTCTTGATAATACCCTTGTATTCCTGAGCAATATTTCTATATGTCTCCCTACTCATCTGTCCATGTTTTCACTTCTTGTAAACTTCCTTTCTGTGTTTAAGCCCACTGAAGATTTCTCTGTTAAGCCAAGCTGGTTGCCTGCCATAATTGCTATTCTGTCTGCATGATGGGATGACTTGTTCCTGTGCCCTCAATAAGGCTTCTTTAAAATACAGCCAGCTTTCTTGGACTCCTTTCCGTCTCATTTTAGTCTCCCAATTAGTGAAAGTTTGCTAATTGAGTTTTGTCAGAAATACAGGACCCCAGGTGTACAGCTTAAGACTTTTCAAAGGAAAGTCCAATATGATGTCCTGAGTTGGAGAGATTGGGTATGTCTAGACTGCATCCCTCTGCTGACAGAGGGATGCAGATTAGGCAGGGTCAACATTGCAAATAAGGCAGGGATTTAAATATCCCGCACCTAATTTGCATAAAAATGGCCACCGCGTTTTTCCGACTCAGCACTTTGTTGGCAAAATCGGCAGTCTAGAGGGGGATCTGTCGAGAAAGAAAACCTTTTTCGATAGATCCTGTAAACCTCCTTGCAGGAGGCTTGTTTTTTTTTGGAAACAAGCTTGGATCTGACCTGTTGTAAACTCTTTTGAAATTAGTCAGTTTTATAAATCCAGTTACTGTTTGATAAAATCACTTCAGCTCACTGCACTTGACGCTACATGCTTTTGAAGTTATATTATAATACTGTAGTTTGTGATTCCAGATTACTGAGCATCATTTATGAGAACCCCTCAAAAGAGAATTATGCTATAAATCTCAGAAAAGGTAGGGGAACATGGTATGTTGGCATTAGAAGTCATTTATACTGACCCACACAATGTCAATGCTGCACTTGTAGGAGATGTCATTAATCAGCTAGGCTGGTTGTTAACTCTTGCTGTTTTTTTTATTTGTCAAGGGCTCAATATTTTTTCAATATGAGATCTTCACTGTGCTTTAAATGGCAGTTTATAATTAATGATACTTGAGTGTGTCTCTTTTTTCAAAAATTCATACAACATTCTTAGTTACAATTTATACATGATTTTAAAGTATAATTAACATTCATTTTTCTGAGATATATGCAAACAGATATGCAAATTTGGAAATAAATATGCAAACATATAAAATGTTGTTGAATTAAGTAGTCCTTAACATTTTTAATGAAATCAATATTTTATTCATATTTTGCACACAAGTTTGAGTACCTACTGACTCAGTAGGCCTCTGATTTGTGGACCATTTTTGAAGACTACAAGTATGTCTACACTAGAGCCTAGTGGGCCAACCTTCTGTTACTCAAGGGTTTGAATGAACCACCCACTGAGCAACGTAAGTTACCTTGATATAAACACTCATGTGCACTGCACTATGTTACTGGAAGAGCTTCTTCTGTTGGGTGAACCATTCGCTGAAGTGATTTTATTATGCCAAAGGGAAAGTTCTCTCCTGTTGACACAGAGTAACGTCACCAGCTATGCTACAGTAACACAGCTGCATTGGTGCAGCTGTGCCGCTACAGTGCTGTACATCTAGATATTCTCAGATTGGCTCCTAGAGAGTTTGGGTGCATGAAAAATTGACTTTAACACAATATTGTGCTAAAATCTGAAAACTGTGTCACTTCAATGTGGTGGGGCCAACTATTAATGCCTCCAGTTTGTATCTGAGTGTCTTATTTTCCTTAGGTGTAGCACTGTGTTTAATTATACTGTCAGATTGTCACCTATAGATCACTAGTTTAATCACTCCTTGTCAATTTGCTATTTGATTCTTCTTGTTAGCTATTCCTTCAATCCAATTGTCTATAAATTAGATCTCTGAGAAAATTTGATACACCAAAGAAAGATATAACAAAGACAGCCTTGAGGTGTCCACAAAGGGTCAAGAGACGTGGTTGGCTTTTTGTGTTTTAATTGGTGAGAGGAAAAAAAATCTGAAAATCCTAACTGTCTTGGTAATGGCTACCAATATAGAAGAAAGCGTTACTGCTGTATAACCGATAGGTTCTTCAGTGTTGTAATAGACAGCATGGATGCAGTCCATTGGCTATTGAACAGTGTGGATGCATTCCATTGGCTACCAGTCTCCCCCTATTTTGAGATTTACTCGTGTAAAATGCAACCTTCCAAGAGAAGCTAAAGGGAGATAGACGTGGAAAGAAATCTGGGGGCTGGTTTCCATGATGGCCAATAATTGCAGTAATAGACAATAGGAGGCCTACATTCTGCCTTTCTTCAATCTCAAGCTTGTTTTGAGTTTGCATTAGTAGAGCGCTGCATGGATACAAAATTTGTATTTGCATGCACATCTGCAAAAAAGACCCACGGATATCCACATTGACATCCACGGATGCAGATACCCACAGATATCAAGCGGATATCCACAAATTTACAGAGTTCTAGATACAAAAGTTATATCCACATCCATATCTGCAAAAATGAACCATGGATATCTGCATCCATATCCATGGATGCAGATACCCACAAATATAAACTGGATATCCACAGATTTGCAGGGCTCTGTGCATTAGCTCTAAAGTACTGTGGGAACACAATTGCCTGGCTGAGATTGCAGAGAGGGACGTGAAGACCAGCAGTCTCTCCAAAACACAGCTAATGAATCCTTTTATATTTCAATTTAGCTGATGGAGTACAGTGGGCAGATATTGGCTCAGTGTGAAGACAGTTGAATATACATACATGCAAATATGAAGAGAGGATGAAACTGGGGAGGGGGAAGTATACAGAAGATTGCATCTAAAATAAATATGCCACAGAAAATGTGAGGTTTGTTTTAAGTCTGAACACCCAATCAAAGTGAAGCTACTCCTATGGATGTTCCCATGGAGCCCACCAGACAAATAATAACAAAGCCTTACTAGCTGGTGCTTAATCTGTATGATCTGATGTGATTAATTGGATTATAGTCCAATATGATAGGGCTGCGAGCTGTAAATCATTTAGGGCAGGTTCATCAAACCCTTGCTTAATGTGAAGAGGTCCATTAAAGTCAATGGTTGTAATTGTGCGAGCACAGGTGACAGGATCAAGCCTCCAAACTGTTTCACTAAAAACTCAGATCCTACTTTACTGAATTTACTCCTAATTTTACACTAGTGCAACAATAACCAGAATCTAGCCTAACATGGATTTTTTAATAGAAATAATCAGCTATCAGCATGACATCACCATGTCTTTAATGTGCTTTGATAACTATGCACTGCTATTTGAACTACAATATTTTGGCTGAAAGGGCTATAGAGATTCATCTGTCCTTGCAGGTGCAAAATAACCAATCAAAAAGCTACTTCACTGCATACAGCACTATACTTTTAACTGATGTTTTGTTCATTTGCTGCTACAGGTATAGTAAGTAAAAGTCATACAGCTGTTCTCCTTGTGCATCTGTGTTGGTTTCAATGTTTTACCTTTCAGTTGGATGAAACAAAATAGAAATGCATTTAGCAAAATAGAAGAAGATTATTTAGAACTATGCAAACCCCTCTGCCTGCCTCTGAAATAACCTTGGTCTATAAGGCTACATTTACACTGCACATTGATTTCAAAATAAGCTATTTCAGAAGATATCTATCCAAATGCGCATCGAAATAGCACTTAGTTGTTTCAAAATAGACAGAGCGTCCACACTCATTGGACACTAACTCGCATTTCAGGCCACCCGGAACCACTTCAGGCAGGGCATCAGGTCAGCAGTTACTTCATGTGGCTGCTGCTTCTGAGGCTCTTGCTTAAAGGAACCCCCCCTGTACAGCAGTGTCTCAGGCTTTTTTCCTTTGCCTACCTCCTTGAAGGACAGCAAAGCCTTTTTTTCTGCCTGCTGTGGTTGCCCTTGCGGACAGCTTAGATTGCCAGACATGGAGCTGGAGCTGCCTCTGGGCAGTCTACAGCTATTGCAGCTTGTGCAGCACCTCATACAGCAGTTTCTGCAGACTGCTGCCCAGGCCCTGCAGAAACCCAACTCCCTGCTCTTCTGGGAGACCCTTCTTGGATCTCCATGGGTGCGGCTCATGCAGCTAGATCCCACCTGCCCTCCCGTTCACACTGTGCACTGCCGCCTCTGGCGTCTGGACATCAGTGCAGACTGGTGGGACCAGATCATCATGGAGCAGTGGGGAGACCAGAATTTCAGGATGAGGAGGGACACGTTTCTGGTGTGGGCCAGTAACACCATCCTGCTGTGCAGGGTCTTCCACCTCAGCAGCGTGGACCCCATCATCACTGGCTTTGTTGACATGGGATTCTCAACTGTTGGGGTAAAGATGGCACCCATATCCCCATCCAGGCCCCTGACTACCAGGCATCTTTCATCATCAAGTGGAAGGAATACTTTTTGATGGTCCTACAGGCTGTCACAGACCACCGGGGCTAGCTTACATGTCAAGTGGTCGGGGAAGGCGCATCATGCCCTCTTGTTCCAAAACTCCAGCATCTTCGAGAAGCTGCACACTGCAACTTTTCTCCCCCACCATACCATCAGGGTTGGGGATGTGGACATGCCCATTTACATGGCGGGGTACATGGCCTACCTTCTCTTGCCTTGGCTCATGAAGCCATACACTAGCCACCTTGACTCCTCTCAGGAACACTACAATGCCAGGCTTAGCAGGGCCCGCATGGTGGTGGAGGACGCCTTCAGATGCCTCATCACATGGCTGAACCTCGGAGAGCACAACATCCCTTGTGATGGCCACATGTTGTGTGATCCACAATATTTGTGAGCGGAAGGAGGAGGTGTTCCTGCCAGGGTGACAGGCAGAGGTTGACCACATCAGCAGGGCCTTTGAGCAGCAGGCCCATCGGGGGCCATGCACATCTGGGAGGCCCTGAGTTAGAGTTTCTCGCAAGGGCCCCAGTGACACACTCCCCTGGGTCTCCCCACTAGGGCCTTGTGCCTCGCCCCCTGTGCCTTTCCTCCAACAACCCTTCTCTTCTCCCTCTTCCCTGCTAAGACAATAAAAAAGAGTTTGTTTGGAAAAAAGTAAATCTCTGTTTCTTTTTATTTGGGGCCAAAGTAACTGGGGAGGGGCTGGGGAAAGAACCTAGGAGAGGGGAGGAGAGCGCCGGGAGGAGCGGGGAATGCAAATCTTGGAGAGGGGAGGAGGAAGCTCGAAGGGGGAGAAGGGCTGAGGAGAGGCTCAGGGCTGGGGCTGGGAGTGACACCTGGCTCTGATGATCCCACTGCCATGGGTGCAGGGGCCACGGCGGCCATGGGAATGGGGAGGTGTTGGGGGAGGAGCAGGAGTGGGAGCAGAAGCAGGAGCAGGCATCATGCTAGCAATGAGGGATTGCATGGCCATGCGGCCCTGTTCCAGCAGCTCCCACAAGGTGTCTTGCTGCAGCTGAATGGCTTCCTGGAGCCTACATTCAATGGTCTGCTCCAGGCATCGGAGTGCTGCGAGGTGCTCCCTCTGGAACTTGTCCATGGGTCTCTGGCACCTGCGGGTCCCTCGGGTTCAGGAGGCTGTCCTGGGTAGTGTTGACCCCCCCTCCTCCCCCGCCCCCTCGCAGCTGGTCCAGCTGTGGAAAATAAAGAGAGATGGTCAGTCATCCCAGGGAACACTGTGCCTGAAGCCTTGCCCTCATCTGTGAGCCAAGAGCGATAGTTCTTGGCTCAGTCGAAGGCAACATGCTTGGAGCAAGGCCATGTGTGCTCTAGCCAGCGGGCCCTTTCCGACAGGAGCCCAGATGTCTCCCAGATGTGGGGAGCCTCACCATCCCTATGTCCCGGGGATAAGCAGGCATGTGAAGGTGCCGGCCAGACTGGGATCATGTGGGTGGGAGGCGGGGCCTCAGGGCAGCTGGGCTTCCCTCTGTGCCACGCACATACCGGACCTGGCAGTGGTGGCATCCCACAGGGAGAGGACTTGTATCTCTACCTGCTTGTGGAGAGGGAGGCAGGGTGCTGGGGTGGAGGTGTGTGTGAGTGGTAGACATTCCTGCACCTTACTGCACTGTCCCCAGGAGTGGATCCTGCCCTGAAGGTGAGGCATGCCCGTGCGCCGTGTGCGGCATTGCTGAGGGGGTGTGTGTGTGTGTGTCTTGATGTCCTCAGCCTCCTTCTAGAGGTGGCTAGTGGAGGGAGGTGTCATGAGGTGGCTTGTGGAGGGAGCTGTCAGTATGGCAAGCCTCTCCAGACACCCTGTCGCCAATAGTACAAGGCAGCCTCCTGGGGCTGTATATCCTGGAGCAGCACGGCATGTGCTCCTACATGCACAGGCTGCTGCGTGATCCCTAGGTCACAAGAGCCAAGTGCAAAGTGCCCCGCTACCCCTCGCCGCTTCCACCCCCTGTGTGAAGGGAACATGCTGTTCCTTCCCCGGCCTCAGATGACACCTGGGACACGTCCACAGCGAGGGGTACTGGCTCCAGGGTCAGGAGGGTGATGGTGCTGGCTTCATCTGGCTCCTCCTCCTCCGCCACTTCCTCCTCTTCATCTCTGACCCCTGTGAAGACAACGACAGAGGTCTCGAGCCCCGAGTCCACAACCAGGGCACTGCCCCGCCCCCCAGGATGCAGTCCAGGTCCTCGAATTAGGGGCAGGTGTGGGGTTCTGCCCTGGAGCATGAGCTGCCCTCCCTGGCTCTGGTATATGCCTGGTGGTGGTCTTTCCTCCACACCTGCTCCTGAGTGCGGATGTGCCCCTTGTTGGCCAGGCTCTCGGCCATCTGGCCTTAGACGTCCACATTCCTGTGTCTGGTGCAGAGATCCTGGAGGCTGGTCTTGTCAACCCAAACCTCAATGAGGTCCAGGATCTCTGCACCAGACCAGGAAGGCACATACCTCTTTAGGGCTCAGGCAGTCTCCTGGGAGCTGTCTGACTGCTCCCTGGGAGCAGTGGAGGGTTGGGTGGGAACAACAGAGTTGCTCATTCTTGAAAAAAGCAAGGCAGTGGCGGCTGCAGGGTGGCTCAGTGCTGTCAGGGCCTCCTGCTTGCCACAAGCCCTTTTCCCTGAGGCTGCAGTTTTAAGGGCTCCAGGGGAAGGGGGGAATGTAGAGTTTTCCTGAGACAGAGCAGCCAGCAGGGCATCTTGGGAAGGGCTAGAGGCCCCTCATTTTGAAATAACTCCAGCTGCCCTGCCTACACAGCCCCTATTTCGAAATAACTATTTCAGAAGACAAGTTATTCCTCACAGAATGAAGGTTACAGATTTCAGAACAAGCTGCCCATTATTTTGAAATAATTTCAAAATAACACTATTGCTGTGTAGATGCTCGCATAGTTATTTCTCAATAATAGCTGTTATTCCAAATTAACTTTGCTGTGTAGACATACCCTAAAAGACCCTGCTTGTGCAGTCAGTTAGATATGCCTTTTATTCTTGCAACGTATTTCAGGGCTGGTTTTTGTAGCATTTTGTTTCTGTGGGATGGATTTCATTTCTGCTGATTACCCAATCCGCTTTTCATTCTATCATAATTGTTTTCTGACTTTGTCTCAAATGGATTTATGGCAATGTGAAAATTAACAATGGTCCCTTAATTGCACTGGGCTGTGTGATTCACAAAGCCCATACTTGATTGATACTCTATCCTCACACTTGTATTTAGACAAACCGTTATTTTTTAACCCATGTTGAAATGTTGAAATGCAGTTACATTAAAACACTTTATCCTGGCATTCCATCACTTGGAAAGCAATCAGAGGCTTTTCCATAGGCTGATGTATTGGCAATAACATAAAAAAAAACCCAACAAAATATGGAAACATGATTTTTGATTATGCTATAAATTGGGATTATTTCCTTAGGCCTGTGGAAGAACATGCCAGCTGGATGTTATATTCTGACTGTTAGAGGAAATATTAGGAGCCAGAATTATAATTAGCTCACTTTTATTGAAGTATGCTTTCCACATCTCTGTTAATTTTTTGCCAGATTCTGTACTATTCCTGAAGAGGGAAATTCACTGTAGTGCAAGGAGCTTCCATCAGATCCCTGACACCGCTAAAAACTAGGGATGTGAGTGGTTAACTGGTCACCCAGTAAGCATCGCCCATGCTGTCTGGGATTCTGCAACCTTGTAGAGTGAGGGGTGATGGAGGGCTGCTTCAGCCCCCTATGGCTGCTGGCTCCCAGCAGCCATAGGGAGCTGGGAGTCAGTAGCCTTGCGAAGGGTGCAGATGGAAGCGGCAGCGGGGAGAGGGGAGGACATGTAACTAATTAAATAGGATTTTATACCCTACTAAAAACCCTTATCAGGCACCTATGAGTTGCTGCCTGTGGTAAAATGGCTCTCTTGGGGCCTCTGCATCCCCTGTGTGGCATGTAATATCTATCTCTTTCTCTCTCTGCACCTTCCCCACAAAGAGTGGTGCAGAGGGCTGTGATGAAAATGAATCAGACAAAGAACCACAACGGTAGAGGCCTTAATACTCTATGCAAATGGCACATGAATTGCTCAGGACCAGAATTATTTCAGAGAAAACTGGGATTGGTTTGTGAACAAGCCACTGACCAAAAAGAGATACATTAGAAGTGTATCATGATTTGTATGATAACAGCACCTATTATTATTTATAACGCAGATATGGCTGGAGGAATTGTACAAACTGCATCTCTCTGCTGCACCCAGAAAAGTAAATTTCATCTTGGGTAGACATCTCTATGCTAGTTCTGACCAAGTTAATGTGGTAAAAATAGAAGTATAGCTTCAGCAATATAGCCTGAGAATGATCCCATTGGAAACCCTATTTTATGTACTTAGGTGGCTAGTCTGTCCTGCCATTCATGCCCATATTGCTATTTCTGCGTATTAGCTTGATCAGAGCTAAAGCAGGTATGTTTCCCACAGCTGGAAAGTACCCCTCCTGCTGCAGAGTAAATTGTCCCATAGTAAGGGGACAGGCCCTGCTTAGACAGTTTATAATCTAGAAAAGACAGAGATGACAGAACAAAAGGATGAAGTGACTTGCACAAGTCATACAACAGAACAGAGGCAGTGCTGAAACTAGAAACCAGGACTCCCTGTACAACACTGTACCATGTGGCCCTCTCCACTGTTTAAACACTTCTGCTTGCCATATTTTTTTGAACCCCACACACCCAAACCACATTTTATTGTGATGGGAAAATGTGGTTAAATAGCTTGACTGAATAGCTCTCAGACTGTGTTCATGGAGCTGTTACCACTAGCTATTCACTATTCATAATGCATGTGGTGTATTTGGTCATCTAAGTTATGTGCTATTGTCTCACACTAAATCAAACTCAGCTTTATTAGTGAAAATATTCATGGGTCAGGTTTTTATTATTAGGCCAGCTTTTAGTTGCAAGTGTTTGTGGTGATATTTGCCCTCCCTCTGAACGGGTACTTCATGCTGTTCTTATGTATACAGGACTGTTCTCTGATTTTATTTCACCTCTCTTTTCCAAAATAATAGGATTTTTGTATAACTCATCATAGTACCTCTCTGTAAGGCCTTCTTCAAGGAACATTCTCTAGGTTGGTTGACAAGCCTAGAATTTTACACGACTTAAGAAAGAAAATTCTACCATTGGGGCACTGTCCACTCAGAAAATAAGGGGCAGGTATTGATATAATAGAAAATAAGTACATCATTGTATTTCAGAAAATGACTGAAGTTTTCAAGTAGAAACAATTCAGAGGAGGGATACTGGTTTTCACAATATTTTAATATTTTTGTAATATATGCATTTCCTATTTTGGGTGGTCCTCCATTTTTAAAATCTACAGAATATGAAGCTGCTGTTAATATCTATCTGTAATTAATGGTCAGACATCTTTCTGAAGAGGGAGGAGATTCCTAGCTTTTAAACTGGATACACAACATATGCTTTATATTCTTGAGGGTCTCCAGATACTGGGCCATAAAATCATAACACAATGTACAGAAAAGCTATTTGTAAAGATTTCTATTTCTTTGCTGGTTCACCTCCTTTTCTCCTTTCCCCCCAAGATTTGGTTACTTGGACGGGTTGTATAGCGAAACCTGATTTCAGAGGTGAAGGGAAGTAAAATTAGGACCAATATGTTATTTAATAAACTCTTTGATATATTTCTGAAAATAGGTTTTCATTGATATGTGATAGAGAATGATAGTGTGGTATATTAATTAGCCCTTGTTTGGTACAACTACATTGCTCTTTTGCTGATAAAATCTACCAGTTTTTTTCTAAATATTCTTCCTGAAATTTCTACATAGTGAAATGCTGATGGCAACTGTTTATCTTTAGACTGGGGAAATTAGCAAATAAAACTAAAAAAAAAGCAAAAGAAAAAGTTTTACAAGTTTTTCCGGCATGAGTCTAGCACAGTTGTACTGTATCATATGGCCACAAGTAACTCAGCAGATAATGTTCAGGCACTGCTTTTTAGTAGCATATTTGTTGCTGCTCTGTGAAAAATCACTAGGGACATCAAGTACAAATACAAATAGCTAACTTCAGAAATAAAAGTGAAAAAAGGCAAATGTTTGGCTTTGCCATTCTCTAATGTGTGTACACTAAAATGTCCAAAACTAAGAACTGTGACTTTTGGTTACAGCTACACTGCAGAGCTGTTTCGGGATACCTCCGGTATCCCAAAATAGCTATTCTACATTTTAAGAACAAGCCTGTTATATCGAAATATAATGGGCTCGCTATTCCAATGTCCCTGTAAACCTCATTGCACGAGGGATAAGAAACGTTTCGGAATAGTGCTTTATTTCGAAATTTGGCGCTGTGTAGACCGAAATAAGATACGCAATTTGCGTAGCACAAGTTGTGTAGCTTATTTTGAGGTAAGGGTGCTGTGTAGATGCACCCTTTCAGTCATTTCCAGTTGTAAGAAATGAAATGTAGTGCCCATTTTGTCTACATGAATTGCTCTGAAAATCTTTTTCTAAAAGCAAAACTAATCTCTGGCTAAGGGCCCGATCCTGTGAAACGATGAGTGCCATTAGTGCCAAGGGACTTATGGGAGTTGAGGGTGTTTTAATATTTCCCAGGATTAGGCTCTAAGGATAAGGTCCAGAAATTCAGCTGGGTTCTCAACTGGGCAAATAAACTGGTTCTGAAGCCCTGATCCTGGGCCTGTCCTTGTCAGTTCTGGCAAATATCAGAACAGAGTTGGAGCTGCTCTGAATTATGCAAACTGGCTATAGTCCCCAGGGACAATCCTGCCTGCTGGGAACCAGGGTTGTGCAATAGTGCTCCAACAACAACCTTTTCATCCTCTGATTACTGCACTAGGCTGCTGGTAGGCATGACAAACAAGCTAGTTATGTCAGGTGGAGACTGTCCCATAGCAGGAAACTCTGACAGCCTTGCTGGGCCCCTGGGCAAGGTGTGTGTGTGTGTGAGGTGGTTCCGTGCTCCCAGAAGGGGGTGGGATTTGGGGGAATCCTGTCCTTCGCACTGCCTGGAACGTGCCACACTAGCTCTGCCTACACCCTAGTCATCCCTGAGAGTTGCCGGGAGCATGCTGCCCAGTGCTCTGGCAGTGATTTAAAGGGCCTGGGACTCCAACCGCCACCTCTGCCATAGTAGCAGCGGCTGTGTCCAGGAGCTCTGGGCCCTTTTGAATCACTGTGCCCTGGGGAACTATCCCCTTTTCCACCCACTGTCAGCGGGTCTGGTTTGGCTGAACCACTGGCTAGTTAGTTCCCTACATTGCTGGAGCCATGGCACGACTTGAATGAAGAAGATAATCTGAATCCATTGGTGCATGGAACACGAGCTGCCATTAGAAAGAGGCAATGGATAAATAGAAAGAAGTGAGAGAGATGAAAAGAATAACTGCCAAAAAGCAAGGTGCCAAAAATCAAGAGCTGTCAAATTAGTATTAGTGATGAATGCAAAGATCCCTAGTTATTCATTAGCTGCACATATTGTTTGTTTTACATTGATTTACAAAGCACTTGCCAAATGATATGTTCTTTCTGCAAGAAGTCTCGGTGGAGACAGGTGAGGGGGAAGTTATGTATCCGTATTTTCTTGTACTAAAGGCAGAACACACTAAACACATGGGGATTCCCAAACTTATCCATAACATGGGCTCTCTCATAAAATAGAGATTGTATAGACTGATAGCAACGGGTTAAGGAGCTGCTTTGGGTGTAGCCAGCCATGCCCCACTGCACCTGCTAGACATGTACATCTCACTTGTGGACAGAGTGGGGAAGAGAAGAGAATATCATCGCTCAGCTCATGAGGAAAAGCAGGAACTTTCCCAACAACCAGTGTCTGAATTTCTTCCCTGATACACCCTGAAAGGGAGTCATTCCTTGCTGCCTCATATTAACTTAGTTTGTTTGAGTTAATTCCCCTGTGTTTTTTTTTTTTACCCTGGCATGGATGAGACTTGGAAGTGATTTGTCTGGAAGGCCAAGGAAGAGGCAGGCCCCTGCAGAGGTGCAGCAACCAGCAGCTGTAGAAGACATCAATAAAGAGAAAACTGCCATGCGACCATGAGAGGGCGTTAACTTTTCTCAGGCTGCTTTTCTCTGATGCAGACTACCCACTCGTCTATGCGATCAAATAACCTTCTTTTGGCAACTGTTGATATTGCTTAAATGGAAAATTAATATTAGGAAGGCTCTGAATGTATTTTAGCTCTGCTTTCAATGCAGTGTAGGGTTCATAAGGTCTGATGAGTGATCAACATTTGGCATCAATAACTGTTGACTCTATCCCTTTTACGTAATAATAAGTCATTTTCTTAATTTAACAAATTATAAGCAAAAAAAATTCTCTTATCCACTTCATTCTGCATAAACATTGCTTACAAACTGTTAAAAATCTATCAGCACAAATTCATCCCTCTGGCAGCTCCAGTGAGGACAGGGGAGTTTACATGAAGGATGAATTTGTCTCCTCAATTTTAAATCTAATGATTGAGCAAAAACCCTGCTTAAATCCAGTGCGGTCTTATCCTTGTGTCAGCATTTAATTCCATTTGCATATAAGCCTATTTCCCTTCTCTAAATTTAATTTGTTAGAGCTTGGCCCTCAGCAACAACAACAAAAAGTAATTGCATCCAGTACTGGGCAATGGTGCCAACACAGCATGTGCTATAAAAGATGCTTCACACAAATTTATAAAATGTAGTCATTAGTAACTTTCTGCCTGGTAACAGGAATGCCAGGACATAAAAATGTGGTGAACTACTGCACAGATATGTGACGTATCTAGTAATACATGTACAGTGAAACCGACTCTAATAGCCAACTATTAGCAACAGCAATTCAACCTCATTAGGATGGTCTGTTAAACAGGTAACAATTAGGAGTCACCCTAAAGAAGAAGGATGCTTGTGACTCAGAGGTGTGCGGGTCCAATTTTCTGCTCTGTGACCATGAAGAGGACATGTACTTGCTCTGTGCATCAGTTCTCATGTGTAAAATGGGATAAGAATACTTGGATTCTCCACCTTTTTATTTGCCTTTTATAAACCTTTAGCTTGTGAGATCTTCAGGGCATTTATTGTCTCTTCTTATAGGTCCTCATAGAACCCAGTACAACAGGACTCCCATCTGAGTGAGGTCTCTTTGCCTATCCCCCAATATGACAAATTGTTATATGAACCTAACGTGATCCAGAGAAAACTCAAGAATTATACTGTCTCCTCCCACTGTAGCCACTTCTCCTCACCTTCAGTATGCAGTACTCTGAATGTCAGCAGTCCATTTTAGACGCCCTAATACACCCATGCAATAGAACCTTCCCAAGATGCTGTCTGGTCCTTACTCTCTAGGAGGTCCCATTCTCATTGTAGAGATTAGTTTGCTATTTCATGACACTCAAAAGCTGCATATTATTACTGCAGTTATCTGTAGATCTCAAGGCACTCTACACGGAAGGTTAATATCTCTATCCCAATTTTACAACGGGGAGCACCGAGACAGACTGATTTACTCACAGTCACCCAGCGGGCCAGTAACAGAGCTAGAACTGGAACCCAGTTCTCCTGAGTCCCTCACTTGGGGAGCTGATCTGGAAGTGATTTAGAAGACAGGACTCCAGTTGCCCCCTTCCTAGCAAAACCACTCTATAAAGATCAAACTAGATCAGACTCAGTGGGGTTTCATCACCTCATTTCAGGACACTATGGGCAGGGCTTGACAAACGGCGGCGAAATCTACTCACCAGCCCCGCACTGCGCATGCGCAAGACCCGCATTGAGCATTGGCGCGCCGCCGGTGAACGGGGCGACCGGCTGAAATCTACTCGCCATGGGCGAGTAGAAACAGCGATTTGTCGAGCCCTGACTATGGGTATGTTTAGACTACATCCTTCTGTTGCCAGAGGGATGTAAATTAGACATACCGAAATTGCTTATGAAGCGGGGATTGAAATATCCCGCACTTCATTAGAATAAAAATGGCTGCTGCTTTTTGCTGATGCAGCAATTTGCCAGCAAAAAGCGGCAGTCTAGACGGGGATCGGTTGGCAAGGAAAGCCTTTTCCAACCGATCCTGTAAACCTTGCACAAGGCATAAAGGATTGGTCAGAAAAGGCTTTCCTTGCTGACGGATCCCCATCTAGACTACCGCTTTTTGCCAGCAAATTGCCACGTCGGCAAAAAGCGGTGGCCATTTTTATTCTAATGAAGCATGGGATATTTTAATCCCCGCTTCATTAGCAATTTCAGTATGTCTAATTTACATCCCTCTGGCAACAGAGGGATGTAGTCTAGACATACCCTATGGTATGAAAGGTGCCTGAAAGATTTATTTCCCAATTTCTTCCAGAATATGGTTTGGGAGCCTATCTTCTCCTAGCCTATTCCCCCAGGAATCTTTAAACTCATGTCCTGCACTGTAAAATATAGCATCTTCTGGACCAGAGAGTTATTAGCTTGGCCCCACAGTATTCACAGTACTTCTTCATGATGTACTCCCAGCCCATCCTCAGTAGGGGTAGCAAATACTCAGTATCCCTCCTGAAGCAGTTAGCACTTACAGATTAGGATAAACCTTTCTTATGGTCATAGCAATCTGCCATAACTGTACATGGAGAACTAGCCTTCCTTTTTCTTTAATGGTCTCATTATGTATAAAATGGTCAAATCATTATACTTAATTTCATGTTTTTCCACAGTGTGTGTCCACTTTAAAAAAATCAGATGAAGCTAGTCTTCAATGTGATGTTTCTATATATGACTGTTGTGTATGAAAGGTCAATGAAAGATAATCATTCATTTGAAAGTTTTGCAGATCGGTGCCCTGTTAGAAACAGCAAATGAGGCTGTGATTCCATTTGAATTTTTCATCTGTGACAGTTGTACTTCATTTCACATTGCTAAAAATGCCAGATAACGTTAATCCTTCATGTGACACTATTACAGATGGACACATAGTGAACTTTACTTAACCCAAAGGCTGATTGTCCGAATAATCTGGATTACCCAAACCAAATCCATTTTAGGTATGGCTGATGTTATCAGTTATGGTACGTACAAAATATTTTTTTCGGACACCTTCCATGACTCTCCTAGCTTCCCCACTCTTATAGTCCTGGACTACACTAGGACCTTATTTTGAAATACCCACCCCCACAAGGTCAAATTTATAACTGGTACATTCACACTACCAAGCCCATTATTTTGAAATAATGTGCTGTGGAATTTGAACTCTGTACTTCTGCTTTTCATCAGAAGTAACGCTAATTCTGAAACTGTAATTTCGAAATAAATGGTAGTATGGATGCTCCCGTGCCAATAATTAAAATTTATTGGTCTCTGGGAGGCCTTGTGCATCTCCCCAGTCTGAAGTAGAATGTCCACAGTAATGGAGCCTGATGTTGGAGCTTCCTCATCATGAGGACACGCTAGTTCAAATTTGTTAAATTGGGAGTTCTTAAGTTGAATTTAGTAATTTTGAAATAGTTTCCTAGTGTAGACATGGCTGTACTTTCTAGTTCCTCATTTCTGAAATCCTTTTCCACATCCCACAGTGTTTCTGGTCTTATAATTCAACAACAGCTAAACCAATTAAGTATAAGTATGTATTATTTTCTTTTTAAAGACCTCTGAATGTAAGGGGAGGTTAATAGAAAGATTAGCAGAAAACTTTGCATTTGCCAAATGGGCTTTGAGGGGCAGTGGCCACCAGAAGAGCCCATGAGAGCGCTGCTCTTCAGAATGATGTAGGGGCTGGTTGAGGCACAGCAGAATTACAGGACCTCCATGTAGTGAGAAGGGGTGGCCGCTCACTGACCCCAAGGGGGAAGAACCCCTCTCTGAGCCTGAGTGGGCCGAACCAGGTCCTGCCCCTTTGACTCCACAGAGGCCAAGGGGTGTGGCAGGGAGCATAAAAGCCCAGCCCATGAGCTCAGTAAGGCCCCAGCCGCCAGAGGAAGCAGAGGCCTGCCCTGAGCTCCCAAGCCAGGAGGGCCCCAAAGACCCGGCAGAGGCTGAGGACTAGCCCAGACCATGCTCCAAAGAGGAGACCTTTTCCATCCTGCCCAAGGGTTCACACTACCACAACCCCGAGAACCAGCAGCCGGCATGGAGCCAGGTAGATACTGAAGGGGGGTTAGGAAGTCGATGACTATCAGGCTGATCTAATAACACTTTAAAGTGTGTCAGCATGTTGTGGGCTGGATCCCCGCTGACCCCAGTGGCAGCCAAAGCTGCCACTGCTAGGGCCGTGGGTGGGATGCGGTGGAGTAAGGAGGGCCCACATCCTCCCTGCCACCCCACATACCAGGTGGTAGTCTCCCCTTCCCCGCTCATGCCTAGGGTGCTGTGTTTGTTTGATTGCCCCACCCTGAACCGGGGCCTGGCCTGTACTGACTCTAGAACTGTGTTTGCTTTGCTGCCTTGCCCTGAACCAGGGCTAGGGCCTTACTAACTGGGGGTCTAAGTTTGCTTTGCTGCCCAACCCTGCACCAAGGCTTGGGGCATTACTGACTGGGGGATTGTGTTTGCATTGCTGCCTGCCCTGCCCTTGTGCCCCATGGTTTGAGAGGAGCCACTGGATCTTTACTTACAGGCCTGAGCACAGGTCAGGGGCCCAGGAATAAACCAGCCGGCTTACACTCCATCAGAAGGGTTATGACTTTGGTAGATTTTCAAAGTTCCTCAGGTCTCTGGAACATAGGTTTCTGTACAATCAGGGATAGAAATACTTCCTATTTAAACATGCAAACTAAATCCAGGATAGTTTCCTTTAATGCAGTTAATAGGTACCTTCAAATTAATGCCCTTGTGTGATGGGGTGGATTAGGCCCTGATATCTCTGCTGGAGGCTTTTCTGCACCTGGCCCAGCAACAGGAGCAGAAGAGAGGTCCTCCAAGCAAAATAGAGTGGCAGCCTCTGCTGCAGCCAGTCGGGGCAGTAGGCCAATATAAAAGACGCTTCTGGGCCAGGGCTTGGCAGTTCCTTCCTGGCGCTCGACCCAGGCAGACCTAAGGGCTGACTGCGAGAGCAGCACTCTGGACAGCTCCGAGTGAGAGCTGGACTTTGGACCTGGTCAGAACAAGGTCCAGTGGCTGAAGGCTAGCTGGTAAGCCAACCGCAACCCTTGTGGAACCCTGGAGAGGGAGGACTTGACCACAAGGCCCAAGAGAAAGTGCTGGACAGAGCAGCTTCCTGGAGAAGTGGCCCAGGGAATGTAACAGCAACCAACCTCTTTGAGACTCAGCAGGTAATTGCTATTTATAGGGTCCCTGGACTGGGACCCAGAAGAGTGGATGGGCCTGTGTCCCTTCCCCCCAAACTCCCAGCAGCTGCAACAGGCGGTAAGAAGAAGCTTGGTCCCAGGCTACATACTAGTCACTTCCTCTCCCGAAGACAACTGGGTAGAGACACTATAAGACACCCTTGGCCACAGAGGGGTGCTCATAAGAAGGGCAGAGCCCTTTACACCTTGACTATTTTTGGATTGAGATGCTCACAAATAGAAGATATCCTCTGTGTGTGTGTGTGTGTGCGCCCATGCATGCACACACAAAGTATGTACATCTTAAGTTACAATTTATTTACCTCAGTTTCAAATATTGAATATTGCTGAGATTTAAACACTGACTGTTGCTCAGACTTAAACAGTAATGTGTTTCATTTTGAAGATGATGCATAGCATTACATCCTAGTATGTTTGTCTGTAGTGCAGTTGGTAATGAATTAGAAAACTCCTTGGTCAGAATATATTAAATGTCATGGTTAACTTGCATTTCTGAATCTGTCTCTGATGTTTGGCTGCTCACAAAAATAAGTAAATTAGCAGGTGATCAAAACGCTCACCTTGCTAGTTGGGGAGTGGTTTTAATTTGGGCTAGGCGCAGAAGAGACAGCCTGGGGGCAGGGGAAAGAACATTGCCAAGATCAGCAAGGTTGTTCCACATGCTTCTTTGCTTCCCTCTCCATCCCGCTCACTTGTCTTTGCTGAATTGTGTAATGTTTTTTTCTTTCCCCATTCTTTTCCTTCTTTTCCAGGGAGTGGGGAGGAGAAGTAGGGTGTTAGATACTGTTTCCTGGCTACCCACCAGTGCTGCTGCTGGATGATGGGTGATTGGTTCTTTCCTGGAGGCGTTGAAGTGGGAGGGAAATAGCAAGTGCTGGCTGCATAAGTGAGAAGCCATTCTGGGCTTCCTCTTTCAACCACACTTTTAAGATAGTAGGCTGGATTTTCCACATTTCTGGGGCAATGCTGATCACCAGTTTTGGGACCTGGAAGGGAATTTTTTTCTCATTGTAAAATTAGGACAGCTGTGCGGGTTTTCCTCCTTCCACCCAAAATCCTCACAGTCTCGTTTTGGTGGGTACAACTGTCACAACTTTGTCAGGTTCCAGAACACTTAGGCTACGTCTAGACTGCAGGCTTCTTGGACAAGAAGCTTTTTGCAGAAGAGATCTTCTGCAAAAACTTTTTGCACAAGAGCACATCTACGCTGCAAAAGCGCATTTGGAAAAAAGGTGAAAAGCATCTGATTAGGTGCCAGTGGACTGTTTGGACATTGGTCTTCAATAGAGTAATTCATGGTAAGGGTTATGCCTCATCTCATCCCTTACTCCATAGTGGAGGAGGGAAGGAGGCTGGGACTGTGGTTTGCAGCCTACCTTCCTAGACAGGTCTGAGGGCGTAGGAGGGACATGGTCCTCACTCACTCTCTGGTTCTCCATACCCAGGGTTACTGGTCCTAATTGAGGTTTCCACTGGAATAATTTTGGTGGGTACTTTGGGGACATTATGGCAGTTGGGTAATAGTTTTAAATGCACTTAAAAAGCAATGAGTGATCTTGTAGCACTTTAGAAACTAAGAAAAATATATAGTATCACGAGCTTTTGTGGGCACAGCCCACTTCAAATGAGTAGCCTCTTGCTTCACTCAACTGAAGAAGTGGGTTGTGCTCACAAAAGCTCGTGATACTATCTATATATTTTTGTTAGTCTCTAAGGTGCTATAGGACCACTCGTTTTCTAATTTTTTTAAAGTTACAGACTAACACAGTGACCTCTCAGTTTTAAATACAGTAATAGCATCCAATTTTAACTGTACTATTATGTCTTGGTCACTGTTCCTATGTCCACATCAATGGAGCCCTGCACAGACACAAAATTTGTGTCTGCATCCACATCCACAAAAACGATCTGCAGATATCCGCATCCACATCTGCAGGTATGGATATAAAGCAGCTCTCTGCAAATTTGCAGGATTCCACACATCAAGGACTTGATATACTCTTTGCTCTGATTCCAGTAATAGAGTGGACCCCTTTTCAATCTATTAACATTTTATGGACCCCTCCAAACAATATAGCTGGCAGCTAGCACATCCCTCAGGCCACATTAGTTCCCAAGCCTTGGGAAGCAGTGTGGGATGAGGGATTTGTTGGCTGCTAGCACATCCTTCAACCCACAATGCCTCCTGAGACACAGGAAGCAATGAGGGTTGAAGGACGTGCTGGCTGCAAGAGGCTCCATACATCTCTTTTAATCTTTCCACGGATCCTCTAGAGTACTGTTACGGACCACCAGGGTTCTGCGGACAACAGGTTGGGAACCACCACAGTAATATATGGGTCAGATCCTTTCCTGGTGTAAATTGTCATACCTTTACAGGTTTCAGTAGAGCTATTCTGATTTAAGTCAATGAAAGATCTAACCTTTATGTATCAATATATAACACAATATATGACAGTGAAGTATATTGCCTTCTATTTGTGATGAGGTTATTCACTGGAAAATAAAGTTAAAATTGCTTTTAAAAGACTGAGAGGAGGAGAGGGGGAAGCTTAGCCTTTAATTACCCTGTGGATTAAGCTCCAAGGATATCTGCTGACAGCCTTCAGCAATAAGATCAGTGAAGACATATTGGCCAGATATTTTGTGTCATTAATATACACAGTGTGATCAGATCCCATCATAATTGTTGTTCGTTATGGAATCATAAAAACTTTATAATAAGAAAGAGTTAAGTACATTGGTCTGAAATGTCAACCAAAGGAAGACAAAATTACCACAACAAGCATGAAGACATGAAAGAGATGGGTAATTACATGAAATTATTGTTATGATAAGAATGAAACCAGAGTATTACAATTATGTATTTTGTGGCAAATGAGGTCTGGGTAGGCTAATACACATTACATTAAATATTATGATTAATAGTAATAATGTTGTTTTAATGTTTGTGGTTACTCAAGACTAGAAATAATAACTGGCTTTAAATGATAGTAACATTTGACTAACCTTCCATAATTACTGAAGTGATTCTTTTAAAATGTAAATTGTTACAGTATGACTGAGAAATATATCTTGTAAACACACAGATTCCTCTACCGTGATGTATACCACCAAGAAGAATGGGGTTCATCCTCTTAACATCAAGTTGGATATAAGAAGTCCATAGACCCTTTAACTGTAGTCAGGATGAATATTTTTCTATAATCTGCTCCATGTTGAACCAATTGCCATATTCAGAAGGACCGTTTCTATGGATGTAGCAGATGTGGAAAAACATTTCACCACTAGAAAGGCTGATGCATTGAGACTGAAATTTCATTTCCAGAAGTACTGTTCATTGGAGCATGTGTATATGAAAATGCTGACCTAGCATGGTGGGGTTGTGGGTATAATATGATATATACATCCCTAATTCAGCTTTTGCTGCTGAAATCAAACATGTTTTAGTTACACTGGTGTGTACTTACTTATTATAATGAATGAGTTATTCATATTCTTTGTCCTTGATATAATCCTAAATATGTTCATAAAACTCAGATCATGTTGCCCATAAAATCCAATCAGCCCAGAGTTCTGCAAGGTGTTGAACATTCACCCAGAGCAGATGGTAAAGATAATGTTTAATAAAGAGTTGGAAGATCAGTTGGAATAGAAACAAGCTGAAAAAAAGCAATACTTTTGTTTCCTATGAAACTGCATGACTTTTCATATACCTAAAGGCTGATTAAAATGATGCTAAAGCTGCTCCTTTTGGCTAGTTTGTCCTAACATTGACCCTGTTCATAATGTCAGCTGTTGTACTTGCATGTATTATTTCACCACTTTTTGAATAACTCAGAAGAAGGCTTCTGTAGTCTGTGCTGATGAATAGTAAAACTAATTTTTAAATGAATAAATACGTAGGAAGATGACAGGTTTCTGCTAAATATGTTTATATTGAATTACTGATAGCTTGTACTGAGGTTTAGAAGGCAATTTATATAGGTCATCTTAAACATAAATACATTTTAAATCGGAACTGTCATAATGTTTCCTGCTGAGCTTTGGATTTCCCTTAATATTCAGAAGCCAAATAAAAACTAGATCAGGTCCTATCATATAAACAATGTTCTAGTCCTGTTTTAGGAAAATTGACATAAAATATGGCACAAAATAAAGTCCAATAACAGCTGCAGGTATTGCACACTGTATAGCTGTCTGCCATGAAGCCTGAATTGTTTTTGACAAAGCTAAATTAAGGGAATTAAATCTCATAGGCCAGATCTACACTAACAGCAAAGGTCGAATCAAGATACACAACTCCAGATACGTTAATTACGTAGCTGGAATCAACATACCTTAATTTGAGTTTCCTTGCCATCCCTACAATGGAAGGCTGACAGAAGCAAATGCTCCAATAGACTTCCCTTCTTCTTGCAGGAGTACCGGCTGCCAATGGGAACATGATCTGAGTTTGATTTAGTGGGTCTTAACTAGATCTGCTAAATTGAACTCCAGAAGATTGATTGTGGCAGGGTTGATCTCCCGCTTAGTGAAGACATGGCTATAAAAGTATGTGGATTAGAATAAGGGTATTTTGAAGTGTGAGCTGGGCCTTGATAGATCACTCTTGCATTTAATCTAAATTCAAGTTGAAGCGGAGGAGCTCTGACACAAACATTTCTAGCCATTGACGTAGTAGAAAGACTCGGATATCTAAATGCAGTGCCCTTTGAGTTAGACCCTTACTTCCTGTGTAAGGCCATTGTTATGGTTACATGCATGTGCTGAGGGAAAGGGGTTCTAGAATGACTGCTGGAGATGGGAAGGGCAAAGTTGTCTTTGGAAAAGCAAAGTTATACTCCGTAGGTCAGGAATGAAATCCAAACTGAGGAGTTATTCCCATTTCACTTAACTGGGAGATGGGGGTTGAGGAGGAGGAAGGGAGAGGAACTTACTTTGATTCATTTATGCTTTCAGGAAAAGACCTTGTTGATTGTGACTCCTGGCTTTTTTCCCCCACATACTGTCTCATTCCAGCAGCTTTCAGAATCAAATAGACAATTCATAGTTGTCACTGGCAACTTGTCAGTGCCAAATTTGCAATGAAAAAGGTGCTTGGGCTCAAGCAATTAGGTGCTGGGATTGAAGCAATTTTCTTTTTTACATTCAGAGTTGATGCAAGAAGCCTAGAAGTAGTGGGGCAATGAACTGCCAAGCCTAGAGATGCCAGGAATCAGCCCTGACACAAATTAAGCTCTGCACCTTGCCTGTTGTGGGCAGGTGGGAGCAAATCTACTTAGGTCCAGCTATTTCCTGGGTAGGTCAAGGCTCATAGAATGAGCCAGGTGCAAATTATATGCCAGGGGCTGCCTTAATCAGCTCCAGAGCTCAATAGGCCCCATCAGCTCCAGGGCTGTAGGGCTCAAGCAGCCTCCTCCTGTCCCTGAGTCAGGTTCCACGCCCACGCATGGATGAATTTCACCCTTTCTTATTTGTTTCCAGACAGCAATTGACACCAGTGTTCAATGTGGTCTGAACAATGATTCTGAGTGTACATTAGCTGATGTATTGGTCCAAAGAGACATGTCTGGATAGCAGTCTAGTGCCACTCAGCAGGGAACACATCATTTTGCTGCAGCATATAGTGTCTTCTTGGGAACATTACACCAATTTACAGACCTGAATTGCTAAGTGTACATATAGCAAGGCTGTTGAGATGTCATGCTGGAATATCCTATGCTGTGTGCTCACTAATGAAGTGGCACATCGCAATGTACCTGCTCTGAATATGAGGGAGATGCTGCTCTCAAGTGATTGGCCTGAAGAAAGGGTAGAGCACCTGCTATTACTGCCTGCTAAGTATACATCAGAGTCCTGTTGTCTTGGAATGGAAGAGGCATGAGGCTGCTTAACCTGATGCTGGCAGTATAAAGGAGTTTTATGCCCACTTTTAGGTCTCTTTACACAGCCCATGCAGTTCAAACCAGGATCAGGCCACATCTGCATTACAAGCTTTGGTAAATGCATAAAGCTGCCACCGTTAGTAAAGGGCTTGTGTGCATGCATACTTGGTTCCTTGTGTTGGCATTACCCTTACTCACCAGAAGTGCTTGATACATAATGTGGTACACCATAGGCAGGTAACCTAATGTGCAATCCACCACCATCCAGCACACTGCCATTTGGGAAGCTTTAGCAATGCATGGTGGAGCAGAAATGAGTCGTGCAGGAGTGACTGGGAACAAGGGGTCGATTTCCCAGAAAGTAACTGTAAGGGAGTTCTCCATGGACTACAAAGGGAGGCGAGCTCCTGATTGTTTAAGTCCACAGGAGTCTACAGCATTTGGGTTTACTGCTAGAGAACCCCAATTATGTTCTGATTCATCTTCCTCTCTTCTTCCTGCTGGGACACCTGGGCCTTTCTCCTGTCCACTTTTTCATTCTCCAGATTGTTTATAATGGTCTGCAGACCTTTCACACGCTGCATGATGCGGCACCGACTTGCAGGATCTTCTGGAACTCATCAGCCCAACTGCTCCTCTTTCTCCTTATCTGGATTAGGCATTCTGTGAGTGGGGAGAGGGACCCCTTTCAGGCCACAGTGGCAGTGGCTGCTGATAATACAGAGATAAATATTGCCAATATAGTCACAATGGAAAGTGAAAGTTCAGATTCAGAACTCCCTTCCCTTGCTCCCCATAGTTTTAAACAAGACATGCTTATTATTGACACTTCCACTTTGGAAAGTTTGTGTACTACGTCGCTCACAGCACCAGCCAGGAGTGAGGGGAATGAAGAGGGAATTTCTCTGTGATTTAAAACTATGATGGCACTGAACCCTGGCACCAGTTTCCACAGGCAGTGGTGATTTTAGCTGACATTTAATTCCTGAGAGTAACAAAGACACAGAGAGCACAGCTGGTGCTGGCATCCCAATGCCTCCTGGGCCGGTGTGCTGATAGCCTGTGTATTGCAATGGTGTCTCCTGAAATTATTGCAGGATGGGGCAGTAAATGTCCAACCACAGAAGAAGAAATAAGGCTGCCATTGCTAGAAACCTTTGGGAGAGGATTGCAGAGTAACTCCAGGAAAGTTTAATCTCGACTACCCAATAAGCCTAAGTTTATATCAGCAGCAGCAAGTGGGGGGAACAGGAGCTGGCCTAAAAGCTGGTTCCCCCCCCCCCAACACCGTCTCCGTGGTACCGCTTGCCCATTTCCCCACTGTTGCCTCTATCGGAGGCAGCAGTGGGGAGGAGAAGCTTTCCCCTTTCGCAATGGCCCAGGCTGCTAGACCCAGGCTGCTGGACCTGGCGTGAGTGGACCAAGCAAGCTGCTCAGGCCTGGCTTGCACTGTGTCCTGGACTGTTGTGCCTTTGCCTTTTAAATGTAGTAAGAGCCACACAGCTCTTATTACATTTAAAAGGCAGAGGCACAGAAGTCTGGGACCTGGTGCGAGCCAAGACTGCTGAGTCCCACCTTGTACTGGGTCCCAGACCTACCCAAGCTGCAGCTCTGCCATTTAAATGTTGTAGGAGCCGGGCTGCCTATGTGTCCAGCTCCTGCTACACATAAACGGTAGAGCCGCAGTGGGGCCCCCCTTATCGACTAATCGTCTACTCGATACAAATTGTATAGAGTACACGATTAGTCAGTTACCCGCTTCTTAGCATCCTTAGTTTAATCAAGATCACACAGGAGGATTCAAGGGACATAAACAAAGTGCTCCACATGGTCCCCTTGCCTAACGCTACAGGGGAATGAAAAGCTGTTAATTGCTACCGCTCTTTGTTGTACCACTACTTCCTCTGGTATGAATAAATTAATGAAAAGGTGATAGCTTTCTTCTGTTAAGTTGGAAGTACCATCATTATAATGGGAAATAAATTTCCTCCCGTCCCCCAAGGATACTTCCCCTACATTGGACTTGCCCTTTCTCAATTGCTGATATTACTAGTGATGCTGGAGTCTCATAACAGGTTCTAGTTCAGACCATAGCTGGACATACTCCCCCACAGGTGCATGTCTCCCATCCTTGATCTACTCCTTCCTGTTCACTTGCAGGTCCCATAACTTGGGCTCCTTAGAGGTAACCAGGATGATGTGCAAGATGGTAGAGGGTGGAGTGCATGCAGCTCTTTGTAAAAGAGGCAGGTTTGTAGATTGGCACTAAATTGACTGTTGGGCTCTCTGGTCTTCTGATATATATGCTTAATGCAGCTTTCACTTCCACGTGGTACTGCTGCTGGTCCCTATTGAAGCCCTTCTCCTGCATCCTCTGTGCTACCTGATTATAAATGTCCATGTTTCTACAGCTGGTCCATAGCTATGCATACACAGCCTTTTCTCCCCAGGGCCCCAGGAGATTCAATATCTCTTGTCTAACCAAATGGGAGCATGTTAGGTGCATACAGCAAGCATGGTCAGCTGGGCAGTTGCACACAAAAAAGAGAGCTGCTTGCCAGGCCAGACAAATGGGAAAAGGCACTTCAAAAATTTGCAAGACTTTAAAGGGGAGGTAACCTTCCAGTCTCCATGGCTCCTGGACAGTGGACCTGTGTCCATAGCAGTCAGTGTTGGGCATTGTGGGACATCTGTTGGAGAATTTTTAGATTTGATATAAGTAACATAGTGTCTGCCCTCATGCTGCATTGATTTCAGTACATTGACCATGGGTCAATGCTGCTTAGGGAAGTTGGTGTTACTGCACCCTGGTCACAGGGCATTTACATCAGTAGGAGACAATATGTGTAGACATATACGCAACTAGGTCAATGCAGGGCAGCTTACATTGACTTAACTTTGTAGTATAGATCAGGCCCTAGAGTAAGTGAGAGTCAGGATCCTGGCTTTTGGCGTCTTTGAATGTAGCACTTCACCACAAATAATTAAGAAAGGTTCCAATTGTATAATTAGCCTTTCTACATTGTATTCACATATCTCTTCCTCTAGTATTAAAGAGGGTGTGCATATGTTGTCACAGTGAATTTCTGAGTGTTTGGAGCATTTTTTTTTAATTCAGACTTGCTGTAAATATGGTTTATGAGTCATGGGCAGTAATTCATGGCTGGCAGGATTTCAGTTAAATGCCCGAGACAGCGTTCCTGTTGCCTGTTGAATGTTCCTTTTAATATTGTGGGTCAGATTTTGCTGCTAAGAAGCTGCATCTTCATCTCCATATTCCACACTCCATCCTGGGGGAGAACTGAGAGGTGTAATACCTCAGAACTATGGAGCACATGACTCCTAGAGCTCCCAGCCTGAAAGGGAGTGTATCCCAGATACCCCCAATTTGGAGGATTCCCTGTGCTCAGAGGAGCATGAGGACTGCAGCTGTGCCTGGCTATGTGCATGGGGCATAAAGGGAGATATCTGCTTGAATGCATCCCCCTGCCCACTTCTCTACCCTTGTGAAGGCCAAACACAATTTGTCTCAGTTGTGGGGGGATGGGTTTTGGGGTTTTTTTGTTTTTTGTTTTTGTTTTGCATCTCAATATGGTTTGATTTAAGCCTCTTTTTCTTACCTTACTGATTTGCGCTCCTTTCCTCAGCAAACACCCCCTCATATTTATATGAAATTTGTAGGGAATAACATTTTATATTTTTGCAAAGCTGTGAATGATGTTTAATGAGACTCTTGCCCCTATGTAATAGCTAGTGATTGAAGGAAAGTGTCGACATTTTAAAAAACAAATTAAAAAATTATGTAGAAAATGTCCATTTACTTTTGTGTGCAAATGATTCACCTAGCAGCTGAACCACAGTATTTCAATCTTGCAGGCTTTTTTTTTATTCTCCCCCCTGGGCAATCTGATCTAATTACAGAACCTTGCCTTGTTATTGTGGTGGGTTTTACCCTCCCCTAGCTATGGCTGAGAAAAGTTAATCAAAAATAAAATGGGGGAAAATGATATTGCTAATGTGAGTCCTATTGGTTCCTCTGCCATTACCAAAATGATCTCGAGGGATGAACTAGAACAGCTTGTTGCCATTACAAAAGAGGTACCTGCACTTCCTTGACTTAAACATTGCCTCAGAGTAACAAATTATTGCTCTTCTCTCTTCTTTTCAAGTGGAATATTTAGTAAGAGAAGAACTTTGTGCAGTGTATCACAAATCACACATAAAACTACTGTAAAGTTAACTGAGAATTGGTGAAAGGTGCCAATGGATATGACCTCTAGGATCAGGGAAGAGCCCTTAAAGAAAACTATCCCAGGAATGATAAAAGAGGAAAAGGGCCACAAAGTCTGAGGTCAGCTAAATACATGGGACAAACTACACATGGGCGGGAATGGGAGTGGGACCATAGGTCATAACTAAAATTGCCAGAGTGGGATAGTAAGCAGAGAACTCTGTTCAATGGCCACTGTTCTGAGAAGGTACCAAGGGAGTCAGTGAATGCTGCTCCGTGGAACTCTGCCAGATGTTGAGTGTATCAGGGCTAAGAATGCAGCCCCAGAGAGCCTCTTTATCCTGATTCCTTCTCCTGCACGGTTAGCTGCCCAATGCTAAGAGAAGGCTGATGAAGTCTCTGGACTTTGTGGGGCCAGGGATAGACTAGTTAAAAATAAAATCTAGGGGAAAAGATGCAGCTAGAACCACAGCAAAAGGCTCTAGAAGTGTTGAACAAGGGACTGCAGCCCAGCACATTGAAAACAGGCATGTGCTAGTGTCTGCCACTCACCGCAGAAATGGCAAGTGTCCAGGGAATTGGTGAACCGTGCTGGAGAAGCAGGGTGCAGTGGGCCAGGAGAGCAGAATGGTGGGGAGAGCAGGCTGCTGAGCAGCTCCGGCTCCCGCCATTCACATGGTGAGTACAGGTGGAGGTGACCCCTGCTGCTGTGACAAACCCCCAATATCCTCCGAGCCATGTTGTTCAGGGAGGTGGAAAAGGGGTGGAGTGGGATGGAACAGGAGCGGGGCTTGGGGAAGGGGTGGGGGCAGGGCCTGCGGGGAGTTTTCCTGGGTCCCATGCCTGGGACACTGGTGGTGGGGGGTTGCCTGAGGCCCCGCGTCCTACTTGGGATGGCCCTGACTATGCCACATCTTCACAACCCCCTGGAGCCCACTAATGGGTTCCCCAAAGAGCTGTGGAACCATGAGTTTGTACTGTAATGGAGGCAAAAGATGTGAAAGGTGCTGACTTGCAGATCGTAGAGTATGAAATCCCCTAACCACAGAAGAGGTCCCATATAGGTAGAAGCAGTACAGGCTTCTCAACAGTGCCCTAGCTGTCGTGCCTTAATCCATCTTGATGAAATACAGTCTTCCTGCCCTCATTCCTTAAATTCGCAGCTGAAATTGGCAATAAAAATGCCCATTGCTACCAGCTTAGAGATAGTATAATGATTTTGGGAGCTTGTCTACTAGGAACTGGACTGAGACCGCTGATAATTTCACACAGAGAGAGTTCCTGCGTATTTTGTGATTACGCATCTGTGGAATTTGCCATAGAATTCACACCTTGCTGAAATATTGTGCTCCAGAGTTTGAGCTTTTATATTTATAAAAAAAGAGATACTTTTGTAGTTCTTACAAGTTGCAAGATAACCTGGAACAAGTGAAATAGAGATTGAAAATCATTATATTCCAGTGGTTTTTCAGTGGCTTACATGAAATGAATGGGTGATCTCAATCCATTTCCTCCCGGAGGAGTATTGAATAATAATAATTACTATCATTGTTGACAGTCCCAGCAGAAAGGCCAACAACTGAATACGAATGGAAGCTCCTACATCTCTTGATGCATGTACATAGTCCATCTAGGTCACAGCTGAGGCACTCTGTGTGGGAAAACTTAAAATGCTTCTCACCAAGATGTATCTATTATATGGAAAAATGGAAGGATTCTGCTCCCCTGCTATCAACCCAGCACCTGCCACTACCCTTTGAAACTGACAACTGTGTAGTTCTTTCCTTACCTTCCAGGAAGTAAGGTAACCAATAGTGAGAGTTTCCAGGCGATGTACATTGAACAGCAATGAAATCTGCATGAAAACTTGTGACTTTGTGAAGGAAATGTCAAGTCTCTCATTCCTTTTTAGTTATGACCATTGCTAGTTACTAAGAATGCCCACTAAGATTTTTCACAAATCCTCACAAGCTCCTGAAGAATGATGTGTTGAAACTTGTGTCTCACTTGTGCACCTTTTTCCTTTTGCATTTTGCTGCTGCTAACATGTATTCCATATCCATATTATATTCAGTAGTGCAGTGTTTGCCTGCCTTGGCTTTCAAAGAACCAGCACCCAATATTTTAAGGTAACTCAAGTCTGCAAAATTTCATCTGCAAGTGTTTGCATGTGAAAATCCTGAATTTGCTTTCATAAAATTGCAGGTGACAATTTTAGAACAATCTTTTAAAAATGTGACAGTCTTAAGGGTGACATAAAAACAAGAGATGCAGTCAGTCATACATTGTTATTTAAAAACTGGTCTAACAACAGTTATGACAATCCTGAAACAGTAACAATCCTGAAAATGTAGCTGAGTGACTGCCACCCTGATCTTTCCTAATTAATTTGCATCTTAACCTTTCACCTACTTAAGAACATATCTCATGTTAGAAGGATTTCTTGAGCCTACTTTTTCTGCTAGGGTTTGAGCAGAAAAGTCCTAGCAAAGTGGGCTAATACAAAACATGATATGCTGCTAGACAAGTTGGACAGAAATTGGATGTGGAAACAGTCTGTATTAGAAAACTTTCTGCTGGTACGCAAACTTACATTAATAATGGTTTGTTTTCAACATAAGAAAAATGGCTAGGCTGCGTCTAGATTGGCAAGATTTTGCGCAAATACTTTTAACGGAAAAGTTTTTCCGTTAAAAGTATTTGCGCAAGAGAGCATCTATACTGGCATGTGCCATTGCGCAAAAGATTTGCTTTTGCGCAAAAGCATCCGTGCCCAGTATAGATGCTCTCTTGCGCAAGAAAGCTCCGATGGCCATTTTAGCCATCGGGCTTTCTTGCGCAAGAAATTAACGTTCCTGTCTACACTGACCTTCTTGCGCAAGTATTCTTGCGCAAGAGGGCTTATGCCTGAGCGGGAGCATCAAAGTATTTGCGCAAGAAGCACTGATTTTGTACTTTACAAAGTCAGTGTTCTTGCGCAAATTCTCACGGCCAGTGTAGACAGGCGGCAAGTTTTTGCGCAAAATCTTGCCCGTCTAGACGCACCCCTAGTGTCATATTCCAAAGTAAATGCAAATTGCTTCATTATAAACTCTCTGGTCCCTATTTAATCAGGAAATCATTCACTCTAAAAGTATCTTCTCTCTGCATAGCATCGACATATGCTGGCATTACCAAACTTTGCCTTTATTATAAGGATATAATTCCCCTGGTGGACAGACAGTACTCCCAACTGATTTAGCGATCTCTGGAGTGTCTTTGGCCATCTCAGCATATGTTAAATTTTCCTTTGCCCTTTTTTATTTTTACTTTTCATTACACTTAGTTAATGTAGAGCTCTGAATTTTATCAAGCATTAAAACTTACTACTTCATAAGACACCCTCTCTGAAGGGAGAATCTCCATCCTGTCAAAACTTGAAAATGAGATAGGATATTTTTTTAAATGTTGTCTAAAGATGTAATTAGCAGTGTTGGGTTGTTTTACTCTCTACTGAGCAACCATTATAGATATAAATCCTGCTTTCCATGAAATCTGTGCTGTATTCAAATAATTCTGCAATTTAATTCCAAACATTCTTTACAAGTGAGCAGGTCTGTTTGAGTACTAATCATTTATAGGTACACAAAATAAACATGTAATATTTGAGATTCTCCTTCGCAAACTTCTCTATTTTTCTTCAGATCTGCACTATTTGAAGCTGACTATGTAAATAGGGCTGAAGTGCTAATGACAGACTTGGAAGAACTACGGAACAACCAACTAGCCACACTGCATTCTCTGTTTAACGAGACAATGGTTTTGTATCCCAAAGCCTCACATTTATTTCAAATTTTCCTTTTTCATTCTTGGTCATTCAGCATGTTGCAACTAAAACTAGGGTCAAAATCCATCATACTTTAACTCATTCAAGTAGTTCTATTTACATCAGCAGGATGGTGAGAATGTGAAATGTGAACAGTTTTTGGCCATTAGTAACTGTATATACAGTACCGATTACAAATATTGGCTTGCTAAACACTGATCTGCTACGTTGTATTTTCATATGTGAACACCTGCCCACATCTATAAAGGAGCAGAGTTGAATACCAGATTGATTTGTGTCTGTCTTTTAGTTTTAACCTGAGAGAAATGTCAGCCTTTTTCACCTGGGTAGAACTATTTCTCACTGGAAACACCAGATGCCTTGTATCTGTGCTATATATAAAGGAAAAGTGTGGGAAAAATTAGAAATCATGGAGTTAATAGAAAATTGTGTGCTCCAGTACTGTCTACACATAGCTCTTCACTCCAGCTTGCTGGTGGATTGGGGATGAAGGACTCAGTTTAGGTCCTGATGTTACTTGTGCTGCCATGCAGAGAATGGAGACTGATACCACTTATCTGGTAAGTTTCAAAGAGAGCTGCAGGCACCCAATCTCAAATGGAGCAATTCCAAGTTGAAGAGGGGGAGGCTATTTCTCCTCCAATCATGCCAATCAGATGCATTAAAAACAGATTTCATTCTTTGTTTTCCTTATTCAAGATCTGATTTAGAAGAGCTCTCATGGAATGGTTAGTAGAAGATGGGGGTTTCTTGCTGTCTATAAGGGGAATGGGTTTTTGTTTTGTTTATGTTTAAAGAACCCTGACAGCAGAACTCCCTGGTGGGAAAGCAAACATCATTCTTAGCCTTCACCAGAATCCTATGGATTTTCTTCATTGACTTTTCTCGTTCCTTTTCTGAGCTGGAAATTCTTTCTATGTGTGGGAGAGAAGATAGAAATGATGAATGGGGGAAAAAAATTAAGAGTGTTAGTTATTTCACTTCTAACTGGCTGTTGCACTCTGTCTTTCCAACTCTCCCAAAGTAGAAAGGAAAAGGCCCTGTTGTATTTGATCAGGTGTGGCAGTGTGCATACAGCTTTTCCAAAGTTGGAAGGAGTGTTGTCTGATTAGAGAGAGAGAGAGAGAGAGAGTTTATCTCTTCCCTTTTGTTTCTCAGTTCATTAAGACCTGGCTGAGATATAAACAGTTATCCCTCCCACCAGCTGAATCTGTCTGTCACTTTCTGACAACCGACAGCCAATAGGTCCCAGCTAGTCCAGCTGTGGCTAATTTAACAAGTCACAGGTGCAGCAATAACCCAGCCAGCAGGATCTGAGCCGGTGTGAATTTTCTTTAGCATAAAGAACCTGCAGCTACAGCCTGCAGTTCACATCAGGCAGGAATTGCAGTTTGGTGCTGGAGTATGGCTGGATTAAGTCTCTGTAAGAGCCTCAGGAGCTGAAATCATAGGCTAGCTGTACATTGAATAGAAATAAGGCACGTTACATAGTTTTGTTGTCAGTAAATGTTTGTTTATGCATGTCTTGTCACTTCACAAGCCTACCCGAGTTAACTCAACCAAATGCTGTTGATGATAAAATAATGCAAGATGACAGGATATGTCTACCCCACAAAATTATGTTGACCTTAGCTATGTCAACATGTAGCTACTACAGTAATTCAGTCCCTTTTGCATGTCCATGCTATGCTCTTTGTATTGACGGTGCACCTTCTCCTCAGGAAAGTTTGCACCAATTTAACTTCAGTACAGGGCCTTGTAGGACGTCTACTGAAAGCCATCAACAGTTGATGTAAGCAACAGTATTTGTGCTGACACTGTACTGATTTAATGATGTCGACCTCAGCACTACATCTCTTGAGGAGGAGGAGTTATCACATTGTGTAGTGGGCCAGTTACATTGGCAGAAGCAACATTTTAGTGCAGATAGTTATAGATTTAGGTCAGAGTAAATCTGATCTGTGTCAGCCTAACTCTAGTATAGACCAGGGCTGTATTATGACTGACCTTCAGCTACCATGTGTATGTATATACGTGTGCATGCACTTAACAATGGGCTAAATTCTGTTGTTGCATCAGTGTATCTCTGGAATAATTTAACTGTACTGACCTACATGTCTTTTAAATTAAAACAATCAGAGGAGTTATTCTGGAATTATATCAGTTCAGATCAGAGCAGAATTTAGCATGCTCTGTGTTGAAAAGCACCTACTGTTGCTGGCCTGTTTTTGCTATCAGAAAAGTAGAATGTGAAATATTACTAGGTACTTTGCTATAACTGCATTGTATTGCTGTTTGTCAGAACTAATCATAAAGCCATTGATGTAACTGGGAGACATAAACATAACAACATGTTCAACCATAAAACTATAGCTACAGAATATATAACACCATCATTTTTATTGTCTTCATAATGGGGTGATCCAGAGAGACATGCATTGGGATGATCAGCAATTTGTAGATTTTCTGCCAAGAGAACCAACCAATGTCCTATGATGTCCAAGGGTAAATGTGGGTTTCCTTTAGATAAACATCAGAGGAAAGAAATAGGAGCATTTGATTCCCTTTTTTCCTCCCTAACTCACCCTGCTAATCTAGCTCAAGGGGAATAATCATGGAAACCAAAATGTAATATATAGCCAGGGCCCTGTGTATTCAGTGACAAGGTCTTCTGGTTTCTGTAGCTGACAGAAAACACTGTCGCAACTTCAGATAAACTAGGAGTTTGGGGATACAGGGTGACTTTGAAATAATGAATGTTGTCCATTTATATGTAAGTGTAACAGTGTTCATTATCAAAGCCTTGTCTCTCTCCTTCTCTATCTGAATGAAGAAGCTGAGAATGAGACCTGAAGGGGAAACAGGATGAGGAAAAAGCGGACCTAGAGGGGTAGAGGTTGGGAGTGGCAGATGAAAACAATGCACGTTGCCTTTTGAAACCTTTCAGGCCAGAGCTAGCTTGAGGGAGAGAGAAAGGAGTGAAGAGCAGAAGTCAGAGTGAGAGACACTTTAAGAGATGAAGAAGGTAGATAGAAAGGGGGAGGAGGAGTAATAAAGGCATGATTTGGATGGGGGTAAATACATTAAAAGGCAGACTAAAGACTAAGTAACGGGGGAAAGGAATACGGAGGGGAGGGCATGCTGTTGCTATCTTACAGAAGAGATGAGTCACATGCTAACAATGCACAGGTTGGAAAGAATACAAGCCTTTCTGTTTTGGCCCTCTTTAATTTCCATTGCAGAGAATGTATTCAAATGGAGTAAGGAACATGAAACTTAATTGGCTAAAAGGTGGTGATTGCTATTTTGGTGATGAACTTCAGAGTATGACTAAATTCTTCTGTACCTGGATTTCTTGAAAATGCTTGGCTCTACTACCCAACTAGTCAATCTACTTGTTTCCATTTGTGCTGTTTAAAAAAACAGTTATTTAAAGACTCAGATAAAGAATAGCCTGAGAAGTTAGTCTTAATGCAATACTTTATAGTCTCTTTTCCCCTCCTGTTTCCAATTTTAAATCTTTAATTGTAACTGTCATGTTCCAGTATAGCTACAATACATTGTAAACATGTTCAGTATTTGTATTTTTTTGGAAGGCCATCTGGTTCAAGGTTAAGCCAAGATAAAGACATAGATTTCTCTCAACTCAAGCAAGTTATCTGAACTGTGATATAACCACGCTGTGGCTGAACTGCATTATCTGCTTTTGATAATGTATATCAGCTGACAGGCCTCTTGTTGGGCTTCATTCTTGCCATTAGGGCTTCAAAAGGTGACTGCAATGAAGCTCAGATGAATAGCTAACAATTCTACAGAGGATTGGAACTAATTTTGCTAGATCATTTTAAAGTAGATTATTTGGAAGCGTTTAGGAGTTTTTCTGTATAGACAGCTAAACTCCTTATTCTGAAATAAAAATTTCAGACTTTTTTTATTTGTCAGTAAAAGGAAGGGTATTTTTCTTCTTCAAATGATTGCTCATGTCCATTCCATGCAGGTGTGTGCACGCTGTGTGCACTCCTCATCAGAAGTTTTTCCCTTAGCAGTACCCATTGGGTCTGCAGGGGAGCCCCCCGGAGTGGTGCTGGTATATTAGCTAATATATACTCTTACTGGCCCTCCACCCCCCCTCAGTTCCTTCTAACCCCTCGTGAAGGACTTTGGAACGTGCCTTTACTTTTGCTCTGCAAGTGCCTCTTAGCAGTTCTTCTCGTTGTTTTAGTAGTAAGGTTCATTAGTTCTCAGTTCATTGTTCCTTATCTAGAGTTTTATTATTTGGTAAGTGGTGTTCTTAGTTTTAAGTACTCAGGCATGGGGTTTGCTTCAGGTCCCCAGTGGGCCTTGCAGGGCATGCCCAGGTCCCATGGCTTCAAGCTCTGTGAGAAGTGCCAGAAGCCTATGCCCTGCGGGGACCCTCATGCAGCCTGTCTTAAGTGCCTGCTGGAGGCCCACTTGTCCGAGGCCTGTAAGATCTGCAAGGCCTTCAAACCGCATACTGGGAAAGGAAGTCTTGCTTGAAGATTATCCTCATGGAGGCGGCTTTACATCCAGCACCAGCGTCCGATCTGGCACCAGCAACCCAGAGCGCACCGGCATTGGTGAGTGAGGCACCTAGCCATTCACACGCCTCCCTGGCGCCGCAAGGCCTCGGCACCGGTCGCAGTGCCCAGTGCCTCAGAAGAAGAGGAGACCTAGGAGGGGCAGGTCTCCCTCGAGGCATGTGCCCTCCATGCCCTCTCAAGTGGGGCACATGGCACCAACGAGCACAGCACCAGGACCTTCGCAGTCAGATTGGCACTGCTCGAGTCTGTGCCGCATTGCCAGCCCGGCGAGGATCTTTCTGGAGCCCTCAACTCCGGATACCTTTGAGGCAGCAAGAGAGCTAATTGAGCTGACCTCTTCCCTGAGCTTGGCACCAGACCTGGCCAAAGAGCGAGGATCTAGATGGCACTGCTCCATGGCCTTGGCATCCAGCACTCCGGCCCTGGATGCTAGAGGATCCCATTGTCCTGCCCCAGTGCCGATAATCTTGACCCCAGTCCTGGGTGTGGCACTGACTCCACCCTTGGTACCGCCCATAGCCACCACTCCTTCTCAAGAACCTACACTGGCACCGACATCAGAGTCGGCACCAATACAGGGGCCTATGGTGGCACCGGCTGCAGCACTGGATCCCGCAACCACCAGCTCTTCTCCTTTGGGTGCATCAGCACCGCTGCTGGACATGCCTCCACCTCCTCTTCAGCACTGGGGAAAACCAGAGTCAATGGCTCAGTACACCCCATCCAGGAGGTCACCAGCTGTCCCTGCTACTGCACCGCTATGGTCGACCTCGGAGTATTCAACAGACTCTGAGGCGGAATCCGTCTGGTCGTCCTGGGGCTCCAGGTCTCGATCTAGACATCAGTCCTACTCCGGCCATCGTTCTCAGCACTGTAGTGCCTCAGTGCACCACCAACATCAGCAGCAGTGGCCTCAGCCTACCCGGTGCCAGTGTTACAGCAGCATTTGCCACCTCAGGTGCAGGCTTCAACCCAGTGGCCTTTTTGGACCACCTGTACTTATCATCAGAGCCAGGGGGCAGGCTTGCCCACCCAGACCAGAGTTGGTCTTCTCGGGGCCGAGGGCTCCCCCCTCAGCAACCCGCTGACCTGCTCCCCGACATCAGGTCAGGCCCTCCCCCCAGGCCAGGCTTCCCCGGAGCATCACCAGGAAAGGGGGCCTCCCACTACTCAGCATGTTACTGTGGCCTGTTCTGTGGTCTCACAAGCCCCATATCAAGCTCAGGATCAGGAGGTGGTGGGCATGAAGGGGTCCTCATCCTCCTCACTTGATGAGGTACTTGGTGGCTCTCTCCCTTTCATGCCATCTATGGACTCGAGGTCCCATCAGGAACTCCTTTGCTGCCTGGCTCAGAGTTTGGGAGTCCAGCCAGAGAGGAAGTTGGAGGATTCGGACCCTGCAGTCAACATCTTGCAGGCTGACACCCCTACCAAAGGTGCCCTGCTGATTAATAAGACTGTGACCAAGATCACAAAGACTCTCTGGCAGACAAGAGGGTCAAACGGAGGTATTTTGTTCCACAGGAAGGGAACAAACATCTTTTTTTCTCACCTGCCTCGGGAGTCCTTGGTTGTTCATACAGTGAACCAGAGGGAGAGGCAGGGCCAGTTGGTCACCACCCGCAAAGCAGTACCCACAAGGTATTCCTGTGAGTCTGGGAATTCAGGGAGTCCCTGATCCTCATTGTGCCGGCATGGCCCAGGCAGCACTGGTTCATGTCTCTCCTGAGTCTGTCCTGCGAGAGACCGATCACTCTCCCGTTGGTGCTGGACCTCATCATGCAGGACTTCGGCAGGCTTCACCATCCAAACCTACGATCCCTGCACCTAATGGCATGGAAGCACCATGGCTAACAGTGGCAGCACTGCAGTGTTTGGAGTGGGTGCAGGGGGTCTTACTTGGAAGTAGGAAACCTTCCATTGGGCCACCTACCTGGCCAAGTGGAAGCGCTTCTCTATCTGGGCTGCCCAGAAGGTGGTATCACCCCTGGAGGCCCAGATCCTGCTGGTCCTGGACTATTTCCTTGATCTTAGGCTACAAAGGTTATCCTCCTTCTTAGTTATGGTACACCTGGCAGCCATCTCCGCTTTCCACCTGGGCTCCCAGGGCAAGATCCTCTTTGCAGATCTTATGGTACACAGGTTCCTGAAAGGGTTGCACAGACTTTACCGCATGTTCATCAACCCAACCCCCAATGGGATCTCAACCTGGTCCTGTCCAAGCTCATGGGGCCTCCCTTTGAGCCACTACCAACATGCTTGCTGTTGCACCTTTCTTGGAAGGTGTTTTTCCTGGTGGCTATCATGTCATCTAGGCATGTGTCCGAGCTGAGGCCCCTCACCTTGGACCCTCCCTCCCCCCCCCGGCACAGTTTTCTTTAAGGATAAGGTCAGATTATGCCCCCACCCGGCCTTCCTTCCGAAGGTGGTGTTTCATTTTCATGTATCCCAAGATATTTTCCTGCTAGTTTTTTTTTTATCCCAAGCCCCATTCTTCGGGTAAGGAGCAGGTGTTACACACTTCAGATGTTAAGAGAGCTTTAGCCTTTTATTTGGAAAGAACAAAGCCCTTCCGTAAGTCCTCACAGCTCTTTGCAGCAATTGCATAGAGGCTGCAGGGGCACGGAGGATCTCTTTGTGGATCGTGTCCTGTACCAAGGAGTGTTATGGACTGTCTGGGGTGCCAGCCCCTCCCCCTCACGGCCCACTCCACCAGGGCTCAAGCCTTCTTTACAGCATTTGTGGCCCACGTCCCGATCTTGGACTCCTGCAGGGCTGCCACATGGTCTTCTGTCCACACTTTTGCCAACCATTATGTGCTGGGTCATCAGGTGAGGACACAGCTCTGGGTAGGGTTGAAAGTTAGAACTCCAACCCCACCTCCTTAGGTTTCTGCTTTGGAATCACCTACATGGAATGGACATGAACAATCACTTGATGAAGAAAAAACAGTTACTTACCTTCATAATTGTTGTTCTTTGAGATGTGTTGCTCATGTCCATTCCAAATCCCGCCCGACTCCCCTTTTTCAGATTAGTCTGGTAAAAAGGAACCGAAAAGGGCCAGCAGGGGTATATATTAGCTGATATACTGGTGCCACCCCAGGGGGCTCCTATGCTGGCCCAATGGGTCCTGCTAAGACAAAAACTTCCGATGAGGCGTGCACGTAACACGCATACACCTACATGGAATGGACATGAGCAATCACATCTCAAAGAACAACAGTTACGAAGGTAAGTAACCATTTTTTCTTAAAGACTTGCATTTTTCTGACCATTTATAATGTATAGTCCTTTGACAACAGGCAGTGTCAGTATTTTATGATATTTTATTCTATTATAGACTATCAAAATTAGGAGCTTTGTTTCTTAAGATTTCATCGGCTGCTGCTCCAATTGTAATGTCTCACTAGGAATACATCATCAGGTGGGGAAATCAGTAGAAAGAAAAGAGAAAGGTTTAAGAAATAACCAAATCTTTCCTTTAATAAAGAACTAGGCAAGAGAACAACAGAAAACCTTCAAGTAGAGACAAGGAGTCCTGTAACACCTTATAGACTAACAGATGTATTGGAGCATAAGCTTTCATGGGCAAAGACCCACTTCATCAGATGCATGTAGTGGAAATGTCCAGAAGGGCATTGCTGGCACTTGATGGCGTATATCACTCTGCCCATATATCTACACCAGCAACACCATCACAGGACCTAACCAGATCAGCCACACCATCACTGGTTCATTCACCTGCATATCTACCAATGTAATATACGCCATCATGTGCCAGCAATGCCCCTCTGCTATATATATTGGCCAAACTGGACAGTCCCTACGCAAAAGAATAAATGGACACAAATCAAATATTAGGAATGGCAATATACAAAAACCTGTAGGAGAACACTTCAATCTCCCTGGACACACAATAGCAGATTTAAAGGTAGCCATCCTGCAGCAAAAAAACTTCAGGACCAGACTTCAGAGAGAAACTTCTGAGCTGCAGTTCATCTGCAAATTTGACACCATCAGTTCAGGATTAAACAAAGACTGTGAATGGCTAGCCAATTACAAAAGCAGTTTCTCCTCTCTTGGTGTTCACACCTCCAGATCAGCTGCTAGAAGTGGGCCTCATCCTCCCTGATTGAATTTACCTCATTATCTCTAGCCTGATTCTTGCCTGCATATTTATACCTGCCTCTGGACATTTCCACTACATGCATCTGACGAAGTGGGTCTTTGCCCATGAAAGCTTATGCTCCAATACATCTGTTAGTCTATAAGGGTATGTCTACACTACAGCACTATTTCAAATTAACTTAATTTGAAATAGTTAATTCGAATTAAGCTAATTCGAAATAACGCATCTATACACAAAAACTATTTCGAAATAGCGTGTCCACACTAAGTGAACCCTGAACCGAAGTTAAGGCTGGCCGGAACCAGTGCCGGCAGGGCATCAGGTTAGGACTTAGTGTGTGGGGCTGCTGCCTGAGGCTAACTGAGCTCTGAGCTTAAAGGGACCCTACCCCCATCCTGGACAGACAGTTCTCAGGGTTCCCTGCTTGCTTGTCTACCTCGATGAGGGACAGCAAAGAAGTCCTGTCTTGGAGTGCCCTGAGTGCCCACACTCGGGACAACACAGCACTTGGCCACATGAAGCCAGAGCTGCCCTTGTGCACGCCGGTGTGTCTCGTGGGGTCGATGCCATCAGCCCGGCTGCACTTGCTGCAGGCTGCCATCTGGGGGGTCCGTCAGGGGGCTGTCAGGATCCAGGAGGCCCTGAGGGAGAGCGTCCACCATGAGGAGCCCTCAGAGCCTCCCTGGTCCTCCTCACCGGGGGCTTGTGCCCCATTCCTCCCTCACGTCCTTCCACTTACCCCTCCCTAGCCCCCCTTCCTGATGTCAAATAAGACACGTATGTTCAAAAATAGAAACTGGGTTTATTGAACAAAACTGGGAGGATGAGCCTCTGGGGAGACTGGGAAAAGGAGGTGGGAGAAGGGAAGAGAGAGGGTGGGAGAGGGAGGAAACCTGGGAGGAGGGAGCTGGAAGGGGAAGCAAGGGAAGAAGGGGAGGAAGCTCAGGGCTCAGGTTTGGGGGTCTCGCCGGACCAACCTGACTTTCATGCAAACCTGCTCCTGGGTTCACATATGGCCTTTGGTGGCCAGGCTGGTAGCTATCCTGCTATAGATGGCCGTGTTCCTCCATCTAGGGCTGAGATCATGGAAGTTGGGGGCATCCCCCCCAAACCTGAATAAGGTCCATGATCTCCACCCTGGACCAGGAAGGTGCCCGCCTTCTCCAGCCCCTGTCAGGCTCCTGGGAGCTGGCAGACTGCTCCTGGGGAGCGGTGAAGGGCTGGCTGCCAGTGGCTTGCTGGCTCATGTTTTGGGGCCACTGGATCAGGGGCCCCGGTGGCCACTGCTGGCTCTGGGCTGGCAGGCTTGGAGCTGGCACAGGCACTGTGGCCAGGGTCTACCCTTTAATGGCTCCAAGGCTGGGGGAGAGGAGAGTACGTTTTCCTGGTTGTGCCCAGAGTGGCTACCAGGGCTCCCTGGGAAGGGCTGGAGGCCCCCTATTTCGAATTAAGTGTCTACACAGCACTTATTTCGTATTAGCTATTTCGAATTAGGTGTTATTCCTCGTAGAATGAGGTTTACCTAATTCGAAATAAGGACTCCGCTATTTCGAATTTATTTCGAAATAGCAGTTTGTATGTGTAGACAGCTATTACAGTTAATTCGAAATAACTGATGTTATTTCAAATTAACTCTGTAATGTAGACATACCCTAAGGTGCTACAGGACTCCTTGTCGCTTTTGCAGATCCAGACTAACACGGCTACCTCTCTGATACTTCAAGTAGAGAGGGGCAGGAGGCTGGGATTTCAGTTCTGAAAAACCTAATTGATTTGAATTCTAGCACAGAGCAGTTCCAGTCTGGTTTACACTTTATCTGAGGCCTCAAACTGTGAGGTGATAGGCCCCAAACAGAACATTTTATCCAATTTCAATGTGAAAGCAAAATTACTTTAATTCTAGAATGTTACTAATTTTCTATAATAAACAGCTAACACTTCCCCTCTTCCCTGTTCCTTATCCTAAAAAGGACATTTAGAATTGTGTTTGAAATAGTGGCTAATGGTCAGTGAATTTTCTACAGCTCAGTGGCCTATAAGTGATTTGTTTTCCTTGAACACAGCTGTTGGACCTTTTAGGAAACAAAACTGATGGGGAGGGGCTAAATCAAGAGCAGGCCCACCATTTGTACTTGTGCAGCCATCAAGTGCACCAACATTTGTGGCCATTTTGCAGTAAGCCAGTCTGAACTTGGAGATGGTTAGATACATGCAGAACTTTAGATGATAGCTCCAGGGGAAAAATAAGGGTAAAATTAGGAAGATGCATGTATGGAGGGTGTGAGAGACCACTGAAGGATTAGGTGTGTGTGAGGCTTATATAAGAACTGGAAATTCATACAATCCTCAGGCTACATGTAAATATTACCTTTGTATCTGAAGGCCACATTTCAGACCTTTGCAAATAGGATACATATGTTCTTCATGGAATAGTTGAAAGCAGACCAGAATCAATTCTTCAGAGATTTAGAGGACCCTAGCTGTAGTCATATTGCGTTTCTACTCCACTTGGCAGCTCCCCAAACACCCTCCTTCTCTTGCCCCCACATGTTTGTAAACCCCCATTGTAAACAGAACTCAGCACAAATTGATTAATTTCAATGGGGTCTCCTTCCATGAGAGATCCTTCTTTAATAGGTTGTTACAGAACCCTGCATATACTAGGTAGTAGTGAATGGTTTGGGGAGTGCTCATGCCACTAAAATAGATTTGGGGGTGGGGAACACTAATATGTTGGCTTGCAGAAATGTTTCTTAATGTAATAAGAGTACACTCAGAAGATACACAAATAAAGAGCAAACATCCACGATATAAATAGCTTTAAAAAATCATGGCCCATAGATTTCTGTACTTCTTAAATTATACTTATATTGTAGAAAGTGTCTGTTTAAAAATGACACCTTATTACTCAATGGACCTGCTACTTTGTATTTCATAGTAATCTCTTCTGAACTGAGTTACAAAACTTCAAGCCATTAACATTGATTTACTTCTCTTAGTCCTACAAAATCACTCAGGCTGTGTCTAGACTGGCATGATTTTCAGCAAATGCTTTTAACGGAAAAGTTTTCCGTTAAAAGCATTTAATGAAAGAGCGTCTAGATTAGCACGGACGCTTTTCCGCAAAAAGCACTTTTGCGAAAAGCGTCTGTGGCCAATCTAGGCAGCGCTCATAAAAGCCCCGATCGCCATTTTCGCGATCGGGCTTTTTATGAAAACAAATCTCAGCTGTCTACACTGGCCCTCTTGCGCAAAAGTTTTGCGCAAAAGGGACTTTTGCCTGAACAGGAGCAGCATAGTATTTCCGCAAAAAGCACTGATTTCTTACAGTAGGAAGTCAGTGCTTTTGCAGAAATTCAAGCGGCCAGTGTAGACAGCTGGCAAGTTTTTCCGGAAAAGCGGCTGATTTTCCGGAAAAACTGGCCAGTCTAGACACAGCCTCAGAGTATGTCTACACTACAGAATGGCCACACTGCAATCACTTTCTTCTGAAAGTAAATTGAAAGAACAGAGAGGTTTTTCTGATGTTGGCACTCCTCTTTCTATGAGGAAGAAGCCTTTTTCCAAAAGAGCTCTTTCGGAAAAAGGTGTGTGAGAATGAGGAGGAGGGTTTTCTTTCGGAAGAAGAGGCCTCCAGGAAATAGCACAGGTGCCCTGGTGGCCACTCCATCCAAAGTAATCAGGACTCTATAGTTCCTGTCTCCTGGCCCCTTTTAAAGCTTCAGGCACCTTGGACAAGCCTTATAATAGGAAGCTAGCCTGAGAGCAACACCTCACCGTGCAGCTTTCCCTGCCACAGGCCTTGCCACTCATGGCCGAGCCTCAAGCCCCCCGCGATTCCCCTGGCCCTCACAGGGAGCAGCCCCAGGGGTCCCAGGACCCACCCAGCGGGACCAAGAGGTGGGCACCTTCCTGGTCTGGAGCGGAGATCCTGTCCCTCCTCAAGCTGTGGGGTGAGGAGGACACGTTTCAGGGTCTCTCTCCAAGCACTGTGTAACCCTTCTGCCGGGTAGGCCTGGCAGTAACCAGGGCTGGGTTCAATATCTTGGGGTCCATCTCACACAGAACCGGCTCGAGCCCCCACCCAGTGATCTGGGAAATTCACACCCCCCCTGGGTGCCTCTGAGAGGCAATGCTTCCCCACTCGCAAGCACTGAGTCTGAGTGTAGGAAAGAAACGTTTAATGAAACAGAGAGAGAAGTCGTACAGCATTAACTTGGGGAAAACACCACAGTGTTCATAACCCAAACATGAGCTAAGCACCCTCCCAGCCAAGAATCACCTGAAGTCCAAAGAGTCCGACACCCCAAAAGTCTCTGTCCCTGGTCCGTGCCACCCAGAGTCCCAAAGTTCACCCGCAGGGTTTCACCTCCCAACCTGGGTAGAAGTGGGGCCGGGGGGATAAATAGGGGGCACCTTATGACACTCCGCCACGCTCCACCAGCTGTTTCATCCCACGCCACCGGACACTCCATTGGTTGCCTGCCACTGCTCCTCGCCTGCTGCTGCCACTGGTCGCCGCTCCTCGCCTGCCTCCGCTCCACGCCACGCCGCTGCTCGCCACTCCTACCGGCCATGTTACGCCACCAGCCAGTGATTCCCACCAGCCACTCTGCTGGTCGCCGCCACTTCACTGGCTGCAAAGGGTCTGGCTCTCAGCCAAACCAGTGATTTCAACTCTTTAGCCACCAGCTGGGCTGGCAAAGGAATCCAGCTTCCACGGGACCAGCAAAAAGAAAAGACTCCTCAGGGAGTCTGCTTTAGGTCTGTCCTTAAAACAAAGGGGGAAAGGGGCAGGTTGGGCCAGTCTTACAGCTCACACCTGGCAGGTGTGAAGCAGGCTGACTCAAGCCTTTAACCCTTCCCCCCAGCTCAGTTCACTCAACTCTGGAAGGGGGGGGAGGCTTGTTCCTCAGAGACCTCTTACCATGATGGTGGTGTCTCTCCTGCAAGCACTGGTGGCATGTTTTACAGTTCCCACATTTAGGGGTAGCATGATTAGTGACCCCCACAACAGTCCCAAATTATTTACAATTCTCTACATTCCATTCCAACACTGACCCTCCATCAGCCCTGGCTGAATGGGATTTACATAGCCACACCTCGTATTCTCTCCTGAGCTGTATTTACATATCAACAGTTAACAGTTAATTACCTTGCAGAGCTAAACAATTGTAGCGGACACACCCACCCCTCCTTTTAGCTGGCTGATAGCAAGCAGCAGTTCAGCCCCTGCTTATATCTGCAATGCCAACATATATGAGCGCATGGCTGAGTCCCTGGTGGAGGGTGGACACCCACCCCGGACCTTTGAACAGGTCCAGAGTAAGGTCAAAGAGCTCCATCAGAGATATATCCAGGCCAGAGAGTGCAGCTTGCGCTCAAGGGCAGGACTCCACACCTGCCCCATTATCATGAGCTCCACCAGATCTTGGGGGGCGGGGGAATGTCTTCCCCACCCATCCTTGTGGACTCCGGCCTGCAGACCTTTGTCATCACCTGGCTGGAGATCTCGGTGGAGGAGGAGCAGAAGGACCAGGGCCAGCCGGAGGAGGAGACGGAGACCGTGACCCTGTCCCTGGAGCTGATGTCTGTGAGCCAGGACATCTCCGAGGCCTCCTTGGACACCTGGGAGGGATCTTCAGATGAGTGGTCTCACTTTGTTACACACAGGGTGGGGGAGGTGGGCACACGGGGTGGGGTGCGAGTGTCACTCGGGCTGCTTGGGCTGGACATCGTGCTGTGGTCCGTGCATGTGTAACCATGTGCAGCGTTAGTGTGTGGCACGCAGATGCAGCAGTCAGCCCCTGAGCACGGGTGGGATCCTGCTGCCAGGCTTGGGAGGCCACACATGTCCTGCCACGGCGGGGGGAGGAGGGGTGGTGCTACGGCTGGAAGCAGGCTAGTCACAAGGGTGCAGGCAGGACCCCACACAAACCGAGGAGTGCTGCACACCGCACACAGACATGCCTGCACGTGTGAGGCAGCACCCGCTCCCACAGACAGCGCTGTGAGCTGCAGCTGTGTCTGTGGACCCCAGGGAGGGCCTGCTCCCAGCTCCTGTGCCACCCGTGAGGGGATCCCATTGTGGCTGGACACTTCCTTTGCCTGCTTCTCCATGGGCTGGGGTGTGGGGTTGGTGGGAAGCGGGCAGCACGGTCCCTTGGGCACATTGGGGCCCCTGTGAGGCAGGGCCTGTTGTGCAGGCCACACATGGCCTTACTCCCAGGACAGCCCCCTCCTCTGCCCCGAGGACGGTTGGTTGCTGCTCACAGAGGAGGGCACGGCCTCAGGGACAGTGTCTGCATGGATGACTGACTGCCTCTCCCTCTCTGTATTCTCCACAGCTGGACTGAGGGACAAGCCACGCCACCAGAGCCAGCTGCCAGAGCCCGGGGGACCTGAAAGTGCTCCAGGGTCCAGGAAGACCTCATGCGCCAGCATGTCAGCATCTTGCACGACATGCAGCAGATCCTGGCGCAGAAGATCCGGGAGGACTTAGTGTGGCAGAACCATGCATGGGACCAGCTCATGCAGTGGTGTGACAGCATGTATGCCATCAAGTCGTGCATGATGTCACACCTGCCTGATGCCACTGCTCCTGGCTTCCACCCTCCTATCCCCCCCATTATGCCCATTCCCCCTCCACCTGCCCCCCATGCCATGCCTGTGCTCCCTCCCCAAGTGATGCCCATGCCCTCTCCCCTCCCCATGCCATGCCCTTGCCCCCTGCCATCCCTGACCCACTCCAGCCCCCCTCCTGTTCACCCACCTGTGGTCCCCGGACCCACCCAACCCCAAGTCTGACGAGGTCCCTGCACTTGAGGTGGCACATCTAGCCACCCCCCATGCCCCTCCCAGCCCTGAGTCCCCTCCCCTCCAGGATATGAGCTCCCCTCCCCCTGCCCACCTTTTCTTAATGTTAGATAAATACAGATTTCATTTTTTTAAAAACCAAACAAGTGTCTTTATTGAGAGGTCAGGGAAAGGGCGAAGGGAGGGGTTGTGGTGGGAAAGGGATAGGGCTGCAAGCCAGAGGCACCTAAGGGGAAAGTCCTGGGGAGACTTACTGGGGTCCTCTCCCTCAGGGCCTCCCGGATGCGCACCCTGGCCTGATGGGCCTGGTGGATGGCAGCTGTCCTCGGCTGCTGGAATGCTCACCCCTCGTGGCCAGCATCTGCCCCTCACACCAGGAGGAAGGCCTCCCCCTTCCTCTCCACAATGTTGTGGAGGACACAACATGCTGTGACCACCGTGGGGATGTTGTGCTCCCCCATGTCGAGGCGGGTCAGCAGGCACTGTAAACATGCCTTGAGACGGCTGAAGGCACACTCCACCTGGATCCAGGCACGGTTCAGGCAGGCATTAAACAGGTTCCTGCTGGGGTTCATCAGCCATGGCATGAGGGGGTAGGCCGTGTCCCCCACGATGCACAGTGGCATTTGCACTTCCCCAACCACAAAATCCCAGCAGGGGAAAAATGTGCCCACCTCCAGCTTGCGGTACAGGCTAAAGTTTCTAAAGACTTGGGCATCATGTGCCCTGCCCGACCACCTGACAAAAATGTCTGTGAATTGTTGACCAGGGCCTTCAGCACCATAGAAAAGTAGCCCTTTTAATGTACTGGGCCGCTCGATGGTCAGGTGCACAGAATGGAATGTGGGTCCCATCAATCGCTCCGCCGCAGTTCGGAAACCCCAGGGCAGCAAATCTGGCTATGATTGAGTCCAGGACTCCCAGACAGATGACCCTCCACAGCAGGATCAAGTTGATGGCCCTCACAACCTGCAGAAGAAGACAAAAAACACACAAAACAGAGAATGAGAGAGGGAGTGCCTGAGTCCTTGGGAGGTGCCCACCCCGCTACCATCTCTTTCCCCCCCCAAACAGCCCAGGAGCCACTCCTTATGAGGCCACCCTCCCTACAGCAGCAGGGCTGTGTGAGGGCAGGATGGCACAACCCCCTGGAGATGGGGCTTCCCCCACCCCCACTCCACTCCCCACAACCCCCAACCCCACTTTCCCAAGGATCCCCCTTATCCAGGACTCTCCTCCCCGTGCAGGGACTGCAACCCAAGAGTGCCTTACCTTCATGAGGATGGCCCTGATGGTGGACTTCTCCATGCTGAACTGGTTGCCCACTGACCAGTAGCTGTTGGGGGTGGTGAGCTTCCAGAGGGCAATGGTGACCCGCTTCTCCAGGGGGATGGCGGGCCACAGGTTGGTGTCGCTTCTCCAGGGGCCGGGGGCAAGCCAGGCACACAGCTCCGAAAAGGTGGCCTTCTGCATGTGGAAGTTTTGGAGCCACTGCTGGTCATCCCACCGCTCCATGACCATCCTGTCCCACCAGTTGGAACTGGTGTCGAGCCTCCAAAACCACCTCTCCACAGTGGGTTGCGGTTGCCAGAATGTAGCTCCCACACCCCGGGAGAGGGTCCCCATAATGAGCTCAGGGTGAAGCTCGTGCAGGACCAGGAAGGCAGCTGGCACAAAGGGCTGCAAAAACTGCAGCATGGCCATGTGGGGCCATCACATGCCCAGAGGCAGCTCTGACTCCATGGCACAAAGAACAAAGCTGTGGCATCCAAAAAACCCTAGGGTAACCACAGCAGGCACTGCAAGAGCTTTGCTGTCCCTCAAAGAGGTAGCAACACGCAGCAGAAGCAGAGAAACGGCTGTCCAGGGGGTCCCCTTTAAGAGCATGTCTCTGCAAGGCTCCGGCACCAGCACTCGGAAGCAACTGGTGACCTAAAGCCCTGGCTGAAGTGGTTCGGGGTGGCCTTTTATGTGAGAGAGCGTCCAATCAGTCTGGACACTCTTTTTCGGAAGAAGATTTTCTGGAAGATCTCTTCTGAAAAAAGCTTCTTCCGAAAGAAGCCTGCAGTCTAGACACAGCCTCAGCTAGGAGAGAATGAGCTGGATTCCATTCATCCCCGTGCAACCAAGCTCCTGAAAAAGAGCTCTGTGTAGCTCAGAAGCTTGTCTCTCTTTCAGTGACAGAAGTTTGTCCAGCTAAAGATCTTATCTCACCCACGTTGTTTCTTTAGTATCCTGGGACCTTCCCAACTACAACAACACTGCATACAACCAAGCTTTAGTCAGCTACACCTCTGCAATTCCATTGAAGACAAAGGAGATGTACATGTGTAACTGACGGTATGCAGAGCAGGAGCACTGAAACAGGAAGGCGCCAATGGGGGCTATGCCTCTCCCACTTTTTACTGGCTTTAAATGTGAGCGGGTGGTGGGTAGGACCTCGGGGGTAGGGTTTTGCGGGAAGGGATCGTGCAAGGGCTTGCAGAGAGGGAGTTGTGGAAGGGGGGCCTCAGAGGGTGGTACCAGGTCAGGTTCTCAAGGGGGCAGCATTGTGCAGAGGCTAGGGCCACAGTTTGGGCACCTGAGGCCCCCCCACCCCTTTTAGGGCGCTTCCACCACTCCTGGTACAATGTTTATTACTGTTGGTAGTGTTGGATTCAAAGCTGTGTTTGTAGTGATGTAAAAAATCTCTATTTGTAAGCAAACATCTGAGAGGTAATACATGTTGAACCCTCCACAATGCTATTTTTATAGTCACTTTTCAAAGTGGAATCATAGTAGAGGTCACTACTGCTCTCTTTGTGTGTGTGTTTTCAGCTTTATTATTACTTTACTGTTGAGGCTCCCTGGTCCCTTGTTTAGTTTTTTAAGGCTACATAAATGTAAAGAAGCATGCTGTAAACCAGTGATAACTACATATGGTGCAATTTCTTTTCCTTTCTCTGAAAATGCAGACAAAAAAATTCAAGTACTCTGTAAATGCAGAAGAAAATCTGTCGGCAAATTTTGTGATAATAGGCTTTCTTTTCCTACAAGAATTGCAGCACACTTTTTCTGCCACTTCAAAAACGTCACAAGAAAAAGCCTCTTTCACTGAATTTTGGGAGAACCTGGAAAGTGCCAGAGTGCACAAAGATCAACTTTAAGGTTTGAACTAAAGAGGTTCAGTTTGCAAGGGATGGGTGGTGAGTGGATTGGGTCAGTTCTTAGCTGATGCCATACTCTAAGGGATCTCCTATCCTTGGAGTAAAGTATTATAATTGTGCTGGCTGAGATTTTCAAAGGGCACAAAAAAAGTTAGGCGTCCAAGTCCCTCTGAAATTCCCAGTCACTGTTCATATAGGGTATGTCTACACTGCATTCCTCTTTTGAGAGAGGAATGCAAATGCAGCTGATCGAAATTGCAAATGAAGCACAGATTTGAATTTCCCGTGCTTCATTTGCATAATCGCGTCCGGCCGCTATTTCGAAATACCCTATTTTGAGATAAAAATTGCAGTGTTGACGTGATTATTTTGAAAGAAACACCTTCTTTCGAAATAACCGTTAAGCCTCATTTTTTAAGGAGTAAGGGTTATTTCAAAAGAAGGGGTTTCTTTCAAAATAATCACATCAACACTGCAATTTGTATCTCAAAATAGGGTATTTCGAAATAGCGGCTGGACGCGATTATCCAAATGAAGTGCGAGAAATTCAAATCCGTGCTTCATTTGCAATTTCGCTTGTCTGCATTTGCATTCCTCTTTCGAAGGAGGAACGCAATGTAGACATACCCATAGGGACTAGTCCTGCAGTCGTTGATTAGGCTCTGATCCTACATATACATATACGTCTAATTTTAAACTTGTGATCCCATGGATTTCAGTAGCAAGCTTAAAGTTAAACATATGTGCAACTGGTTGCAGAATCAGCAGCACACAGGAGATTCTCATTTATTTTCATGTGAGTTTTATTCAATGGAAGATTGGGACCATATTAGACAATCCACTGTTTGATGCTGCATTTGGATTGTAATAACTAGTCAAAAGATGAGCCAAGGACCAGAGCTGTCCTTCGGGAACGTCAAATCCCCCATGGGTTGGTGCAGCAGTCTTGGAAATGATGGATTTGTCACTTCTGCCCCAAGCCCCACACTCCCATAGGTATGTCCCTGGCAAGGACACAGCACAATCACTAGTTTTCCTTAGATGAAGCACAGAAAAGGACTTCCTTGGCTATGTATTCTTTGGTTATATGGGTTTAAAATCATTGTAAAATGGATTAAAATATTGTTTTTGCTTGTTTATTGATGAAAGTAATTTCAGAGGACAGTTTTTTTTGTTGCTCTTCTCTCATAAAATGCACGTGATTGTAATTAGTAGCAATCTTATTGAATATAATTTTGTCACATTATCCATTGTATGTAATACTGCTTTTAGATTTTCTTTCTCCGCCAAGAGAAATGAACAGAAATCAGTGGTGTAGCTATTTCTTCATTTATATTCAACTCTCCACTTCTATAATATGTGAAAAAATATAAATGCTACTGTGTAATCTTTATATCACTTAAGTAAGTACTTTATTCAGTGTACTACTCTGTTGTTTGTAATACAAATAACTGAATGAATCCCATTGATATCAATGGTGCAAACATTCCATTTACTTGCAAAAGATTTTGCATATTAAAATACATCACATTTCCACATCAAGTGCTATGAACAGGACACATCCAGCCTGACTTGATTGGCTTCATTAACACTGGTCCTACAACTGACAGATTTTGCTGTTGTATATACCCTGGATTCTGTAATTCCTACTCGAACTATTTTGATGAAGACGGGTTTACCCATGAAAGGTCATGACTCAATGTATTTGTTAGTCTCTAAGGGTAAGTCTACACTTGCTCCCTATCTCGAGATAGGGATGCAAATGTAGCTGACTGAAATTGCTAATGAAGCGGGGATTTAAATATCCCGCACTTCATTAGCATAATCTCGCCCGCACGCTATTCTGATCACCAGCTGATTTGAACCAGGAAGTGCGCTTTGGGATGCGTTAGTTCGAATCAAGCCCCTTTGTTCGAACTAACGTTACTCCTCATTTTTTGATAGGATAGGGAGCAAGTGTAGACGTACCCTAAAGTATCACAGGATTGCTCATTGTTTTTAAAGTTACAGACTAACATGGCTACCCTTCTGAGACTTACTAAAATACACCGTAAAACTAATGACCAACAATGTGGTCAGAGGTGTACGTTAATCACAAGCAAGTACTGGTCAAAATATGATGGTGTGAATATGACTCAACATCATGATTCTGATGTCACATTAAGAAAAAATCATGAGTAACTCACTGAAGTCAATAGAGTTGTGTTTAGGTGAAGCCACTGTGAGATCAGGACCACTCTTTCTATATAATGTTAAGTGTTATTACATATTGTTTTAACTACGTAAAAGTCCAATGGAAGTAAATGTTGCAAGGGTTCTATTAATATCTAGGTAATTTTATGACAGTACTAAATTAAGCTACATCTGCACTGCAAGCTATAGGCCTGATTCCCAGCTTGGGTACATATATCTCTTGGAGTAGGAGGAAGCAGAAAGATTTTTTCTCTCAAGTTAAATTTAGAGTGAAGTGGTTCTACTTAGTCCTCCCAAGGAGGATATGGGAGGTTGTAAGCCATATTATCCTGTTTGGAATATTCCCTCTCCAGCATCTCATCCTCAGAAACATTTTGACTGTTATTTGGTATTGCAAGACTGCAATAGATTAAATGGCTGGAAAACCTTCGATAGGCAAGAAAAATCTATTCCATCCTTGTTACTTGAGCTTCTTTTAAAATATGAACAATTGCTAAAGCAACACTGTCTGCCTTCCAAAATTTCAAAACAAATGCTAATTTGCTAACTATAAGACAATGCAACAGAAGAAGGAAAACAAAAACAACCTACCTCCACACCCCAAGTACAGAAAGAAGTAGCAAAAGTGATGCAAGTCATTTCCTTACAGGCTTGATTCTACAGCTCATTATTAACTGCCCATTTTCTGTTAGGTGGAGAAAATGTATGCTTTCTCAGTAGGCCATTTTTGCCTGATGTTTGATCCTGGAGTAAAATCACAACCCATGCTCACTTCTGACTTCAAACTTTGTGGCTATTAAAAGAATTGAGAGAGAGGGCATGTCTACACTATAAAAGTAGGTCGAATTTATTTAAGTCGACATTTTGCCTCTGATTTTACAGTCGATGCTGCATGTCCCCACTATGCACATTTGGTCAGCAGAGTGCATCCTCACTACTAGGGCTTGCATCGATGGATGGAGCATTGCATTGTAGGCAGCTATCCCACAGTTCCTGGAGCCAATAGGAATTCTGGGCTAGGCTTCCAATGCCCAATGGGGCGAAAACATCTCATGAGGCACTTGCTTCCTTCTCTCCTTTCCTCTGTCCCTGAAAGCAATGGCAAACAATCATTTTCACACCTTTTTTCCTAAGCCTGGGTTACCTATGCAGACACCGTAGCACAGCAGGCATGGACCCCACACAGCTGTACACTGTTGTGAGCATCGCAAACACATCATGCATTATTCTGCAGTATCTGCAGAGCCTAGCCAGGAGCCACCGCTTGGCAATGTAGACACATTCATTATTAAATTGAGCCAACACAGATTATTTCAACCTAACACTATAGTGTAGACTAGGGATTAGTATTTAATGGTTTCACAGCACTTCATGGACATAACCAACTAATCCTCACAACAGTGCTGAAAAGTAGCATTTTAACAGAGGGAGGAATTTTGCAAAACGGTTAAAAAACTTGTCCGAAGTTGCACAGCCAGTATTACAAGTTTATGTATCAGAGCGTCTAGTGAACTGTTCTAACATCATGACCTCTCAAATTTAGTATTGTGATTTGACTATAGTATCAAGTAAATGGTGAAGCAAGCATGTCTAAAAGGATACATTTCTTGTTTTTATAAACACAAAAACCATGGGTAATTAGCAAAATGGGCAGAATCTGTGAAAGATGAAATAATTTAATATTTCAGTGATATAAGTTAAAGTCCCTATGTAATACCCACAGGGCAGTTCCTTTATATATACTCAGTACATTTCTTTGCTCAGCTGCATGCTGTCCTTTTAAAGCAATGGCGCAGCAAACTTTTAAAATGCTGTCACAAAAAATTGCTAAAACAAAGCTTGCTCTTTAATTTGTCTGTCTTTTTTCCTGCCACTCTGCTTCACTTTATGGTGAGCCCAAGGTTTAGCTGTCATATTTTGAGTCCTACCTCCTTCAACCCCATCTCCCCAAATAATTTTACTGATGTGCTGGCAAGAAAACTACCAAAAGCTCTTTAGATTTTGAGTGTGAATCAAACTGAGAAGGATTCTCACGCTACTAGAGGAATACATTGAAACCTATTTTTATTATAGCCTCTGTTCAGACAGATACTGTAGACAGTATATTGCCCTTTAAAATAATACAGTAAGTGCTTTAAAAAAACAAAACACTATATGGTCAAATAATTTCAATTAAGGCCCCAAATAATCTAAGTTCTGCCTCGACATCTTTTATCTTTGTGCTGGAGACCTTCCCTAGTTGCTACATGAAAATCACTCTCATCGGAGGAAAGTATGAATTCCAACAACATCTTAAAAATTCAGAGAGGAGCAAACAATAAAAAATTAGTAGAGGACAGAGGCATTCTTTCTGAGGAGAGATTTGAAATATTACAGCTATTTAGTTTGGAAAGCAGCACAAGAAAAGCTATGAAAAAGAGAAAATAATGCTATACTGAGAGATATTTGTTTATATATGGTTCATACAGTAAAAGTTGCTCCATGCTATCTTTAACAGAAATAAACAACATGAAATAAAGTCAGTAATTTTAGAAATGGATAAAAGGAAGTATTTTTATGCAACATACTATTAGCCTGTGGAACTCACAATTTTAAAAATGAATTTGGAACACACTAGCTGGGCCACAATTACATGTTAGGATTCACAATTAGTTTTTTTTTTAATAAGGCAACATTAGAGCAACATTAGAACTTCTGGTAGGATATCAGCTGTTATCCAGAGCTGTTGATGGAATATTGGATTAGTGTGACTATTGACCTGTGTTGGTACTATATGGCAGTGGTAATTTTTAGCTAGCTTGATACATTATCCTTTTTAATTCAGGGTCTAAGTCTCAAAGATGGTATTTAAAATATGTAAGCCCATAATAGTGTGCCTAAATTCTGCTACATAAGATTTTAGGCCATGCCTGCTACCTATTAATATAATGTCTATCTGCCCAGTGTGTGTACATGAATGCAACAGCTTGTGTGTGCAAACCCTTGTTTTCACTAATCTGTAGGCACAAAATTATAGCCACACAGTTTTCATACGTCTATGGTGGTTTTTCCACACTCTACCCTGTAATCTTTGGAGCAACTGCCACAAGTCCAGAGCTACGTATGCAGAGTGTGGTGGGAAAAGATATGGCCAAGGCAGCAGCAGAGTGGACTAGGGCCAGAGTCAGAGGATTTTTTTTATAATTCTTGCAGCACTTAGTAGAAACACCTGTCAGGGATGGTCTAGATGGTGCTTGGTCCTGCCATGGAGTGCAGGGAATGGGACTTAATGACCTCTCAAAGTTTCTTACAATTCTAGGATTCTAAATTCTACTGTAATGGATTCTGTCTATATGGCCTTTTTTGTGGGCCACTCCAGGCAGTAGGACTCCTCCTCATAGTCCCAGGGAAAGCTGGCAGTGGAATAGCCCTGGAAGTTTGGAACTGCTATGCCAAGAAAGAAGAGAGAATTGCAGGCAGGCATAGAGCTGGCAGTGCAGACACAAGGCTTTTGTGCAGATGCTTCTGGACTCTGTAGATCCATTGAAATCTGTGAGCTTCAAAGTATCCAGACATTCTCCTCTGCTTGTGTAGCGAGCATAGCTATGACACTGATCTCTGCAATTGAAATCTAATCTAAGAGAATGAATTACAGCAATTTGATGGGGCAGGCTGTCCTATTAAAAAGTGGCCCATGCTGTTCAACTCTCATCAAAACGAGGAGTTTGCACTGAGAGATGGTGACGGCTCAGTACCACATGGACAGCCATTTAATTCCCCATGCTTTAAAATTTATTTTCCTATTCAAGTCTGAGATCTTCTCCTGGGCAAAATGGAGAAGGCAGATTTATCTTTTCTGTTCATCAAAACTAATAGTACTGTGCAAAGTCCATCTTGAATCTTTATATTTTAAATGTATATTTACATAAATAAGTATAAATAGTTCAGCATGGCACATATATTTAAATAGGCAAAGGAAAATCATTTTCTATAATTTGTTGTTGCTAACAATTTGCACCTTTGACTGTAGGGGGAGTGAATATTCATAATAGAAGAAATTCTACATCCTCAGTAACTCCTAGCATCATTGTCTGATCTATAAACTTGTAGCTATCAAATAAAGAGGATTGGCACATCACTTGGGATCTAAAGAAATTCCATATTATGGTATGTGAGTAACTATGAAACTAAAACCTCTACTTGAGACACACGTTTTTCAATTCCAAACAATCTTATAACATTTAACTAGAACTCATTTTTCCTTAATACAAATGGGTTTATTAATTTCCATAAGATATTATCTCTTACAGTATATTTAATTCAGATCCTTCTACTTCCACTAAAATAATTGCTTACACTATACAGATTTGATTTTATATGACTAATTAGAGCAGTGCTTGGGAAAAAATAGGTTTCCAGGTAATATTTAAATTAAATATGTTAATCTGTACCTCAGTGTGCACATTTTATATGAGCTTTAATTTGCTATATAAATTATAGTCCTGTGTTTTTATAAGGTGCCCTTGAAAGAGTGTCCTATTTTTTGAACGCTAATACCATAGGGAAACAAATATACAAAGCTGTTAGCTATAGGCTACACTTGCATAAATTAAGGCAAGTACAGTTAGTTTCTAAAGGAGGTATGAAAAAAACTTGCTTTTAGGATACTCTACAGATTGTTAATATTGGACTTCCTGTGTATTTAAGATGACAACATTTATGCCAATATAGCATCTTTCAATAATACATTTTGAACAATGACAAATTAATATATAACAAACATGCCACAGTTTACTATTCACAGCACTGAATGTAAGAAGTCAAAGGGCTCTACAATAATTTTATGAGCAACCAAGCACCTTCAGTGCTACCCTATTTAACTGTGGTTAGTTTATAAACTACCATAGTTGCTAAATTGTTCATCCTAACCTGATTGCTTTATGATTAATTAATGATGTTGAGATTGTATTTGCTAAATATATAATGCATAGTCTGGATCAAATTCTCCTCCCCCCCCTCAATTTACTACTGAAAGAAATAGGGTCCATATATTTTTAAAGATGATGTTTGGCATGTGTTAGTAGTAATAAAAAAAGTAGTAATCGTGTGGCCTAAATCCTGCCCTGAGCCTCACTTCAGTATGGCTATGTCTACCCCAAGGTGGTTTTTCCACGAGGTATCCCAGAAAAACTCCGCCACTTCCAGGGAACGCGTCTTCTCTTTTGCTTTTTTTTTTTTTGCGGAAGAGCAGATGCGCTCTTTCGGAAGCCCTGTAATCCTCATTCCATTGGAAGACAGTCTCTTCCAAAAGATGAGGTTTTTCCAAAATTTGGCCCGGTGTAGATGGGCCAAATTTCGGAAAAGCCTCTTCCAAAAAAACTATCGGAAAAATGTACCTTTTCCCGATAAATCATTGTAGTCTAGACATAGCCTATGATTCTGCTGTACAGGGAAGGGCAAGTCATAGAGAACATGTGACCACTGACCATGTACCTTGTATCTTTAAAAAAAGGAAAATTTAAATCAGCTAAGTGATCTCAATAGATTACTATTCTTAAATGCTTCAGAAATCATCAATTAGAAGGCAAGCACTTAATGTAGATGCAATACCTAAGAATTGCAGTAATACCTTCAAAATGTATTGCCTAAAATGTTGATCTATTTTAAAACGATATTGACAATAAATCCAGCAGCCATGTGACCTGTACATGTACTGGGGCATTATTATCAGTCGTATGATATAAGTGGTCCAAAAGCTCCATTTGAGACTCCAAGAGATTTAAAGACATTTTTAAATTCAGAATAGCAATACCTGGGCCAAACTATGACTTCCTTTATATTTTAAGAGGCTGAGTGTGATCTAAGTCTGCCCATACACATCACATTTGAAGAGCAAACAACTCCAAGTTAAGTTAATTTATAAATGAAAATAGCTGGTCTGGAATAGTTCAATGCTAAGAGCTTAATTTTCATTCATTCTCTTTATACAAGGTGAAGGTCATACAAGTGAATGTATAATATTGTTCCTCTAAGGAAGCTACGTTGCAAACACCATCTAAAATTAATGAAACAAGAAAGCTGAACAAACCTGAAAAATTGCTCCAGAACATTGCATTTTTTGAGTGGCTACCGTATTTTTAATAAAAATATTCTGATTTTTTCCAAGGATTTCTCAGTTCCATATAAAGTCGTTAACAAGTTCAGTCCTTTGGAAAAAAAAAACTTTATCAGAAAGTCAGTGTTAGTAGATTAGTTTAACTATTCAATGCTATTCTTGATGTATGGAATGTGGGAGAGAATGACAAGTAATTTGATTGTCATGAAGATGACAGAAAGAAGAGGCAGAACTTAGAGTTCTGATGTTCAGTTGCAGCCTCCTTCCTACCAGATGTGGTGGAAAATCATGTTAGTTAATTAAACTTCACTATCCATACATGAAAATATGATTGAATGAGAAGTTCATAATGAGACTTAAAAGAAGGAATTCAATCTCCAGTGACATAGCTAGTATTTTTACTGCTCTGTTCAAAGTTGCTCACTATAATTTTGTACTGTCCAATCCCATCTTGAGCTAAGTACAAAGCAACAATAATGTAAATTAACTTTTAATGTTTCTTTTCTTTTCATATCTGAAGTCCAACAAATGTTAACATAGGCACTGTAATGGCACAGGACTTGAAGACAATCTTTCAACAGGAATAACTCAGACTTAAAAAAAAATGAGTGCTTTCAGCATGTCAATTTTATATTATTACTTATTAGTAGCACCACAAAGCTCTTAGCTGAAGTCTACTGTCTTTAGGGGCAATCAGTATGGGAAGTCTATCGTGCACAATTTAAATCTTTAGCTAAAATAAACAATTGGAATGCTCACAAGAAAACTGGTTTCCTAGCAATTAAATTGACAAGTTGGCTATGATTACACTGGGGATCCTGGCAGCTGAAAGATAAAAAGACTACAGAATGCAAAAGGACTAACACAACTTATTAGATGGACATGGCTCACATCTGTTTGATCTGCACAGTGGAAAAGACATTGGCTGAGTTTGCTGACCAGATATGCAGATACTAAGTCAGAAGCTAGGCTTAGGGTACTTTAAAGGTTAGCTGTATTGCCCAGATAACCCATCCCACCAATTCTCCTCTAATAGGTGAGTGTCACATAATCTTTCAAAACTCTGTTAATCCATTGACAATAAGGAACTCTGGAAGGGTATGTCTACACTGCAAAGTTAATTCGAAATAACAGCCGTTATTTCGAATTAACTTTAATAGCGTCTATACAGGAAAACCTCTATTTCGAAATTAATTCGAAATAGCGGAGCGCTTAATTCGAATTTGGTAAACCTCATTCTATGAGGAGTAACACCAAATTCGAAATAGCTAATTCGAAATAAGTGCTGTGTAGACACTTAATTCGAATTAGCTGGCCTCCAGCCCCTCCCAGTTTCCCCTAGTGGCCACTCTGGGCCCAACCAGGAAAACTCCTCTCCTCTCCCCCAGCCCCGGAGCCCTTAAAGGGGTAGACTCTGGCCAGACTGCACATGCCAGATCCAGGCCTGCCAGCAGTCTCTGCCCCTGACCCAGTGGCCCCACCATGAGCTGGGCAGCCAGTGCCAGCCAGCCATTCCCCGCCCAGTCCCCCCGCACCCAGGAGCCAGCCAGGGGTCGGAGACGCCGCGCTCCCTCCTGGACTAGTGAGGAGATCATGGACCTCATTGAGGTTTGGGGACAGGCCCCCAATGTCCATGATCTCCGCACTAGATGGAGGAACGCGGCCATCTACAGCTGCATAGCTGCCACCATGGCCCAGAAAGGCCACAGGTGCACCCAGGAGCAGATGCGCCTGAAAATTAAAGAGCTGTGGAAGGGGTATGCTAGGGCCACTCAGGGCAGCTCCTCAGCAGGGGCAGTCACCTGCCCCTATTTTGACGCCCTGGACTGCATCCTGGGGGCCGGTGCGGTCCGTGCCACTCCGGGGGGCAGTGAGCCGGGACCGGAGGACCCTGATCAGGGTGCGGAGGAGGAGCTGCCATGCCAGCAGGACCCCCGAGCAGTCCCAGGAGAGGAGTCAGCAGGGTCGTCCGGGGAGGCCACACCATGTAAGTGCTGTCACTGTCCCCTTCCTGGGGGGGAGGAGAGGGAGACCAGGGACCGCGCGCATGGCCCTTGCTTACCACGCATCACGCAGCAACCTGTGCATGTGCGAGCACGTGCCGTGCCATCCCTGGGCAGGTGGCTCCAGCTGCCTGCCACACAGGGGCCGGGGATAGCTGGACATTCCGACCATGGCCTCTGTGCAAGCACAGCGGCTCTGATGGTGCAGGGCACGGTCATCCTCACCTCGCAGAGGAGGGCTGGGCTTCACCCACTGTGTCCCCAGGGAGAACTGACCACTTCTCTTCTTTCTCCAGAGCCACACTAGCTGCACGTGCAGGGCGCATCACCCCGCCCGGGACATACTCCCGCACCCGAGGGCTCCACAGGACGACCGCAACATGGCAGGGGTACCAAGAGCAGCATCTGGGGGCCCTGCGAGCCCTGACCCACATCATGGAGCAGCGGGCACAGGAAGAATGGGAGTTCCGGAGGGAGCTGCTTGCCCAGGGTCGTGCCATCTGTACCCATCTGCAGACCCTGGTGCAGAGCGTGCTGCCTCGTGCCGCTCCAGTGCCTGCTGCCCCCCCAGCCCGGTACCGTTCCTCCTCCCACTTCTTCTCGCCCTCCCGCCTCTCCCTCCTCAATCTCCACACCCCCCACCTCAACCTCCACACCCTCCTCCCCATGCCCCCGGGGATGCCGAGGCCCCCACACCCGCCATGCTGGGAGACATGTGGCCTGACGAGACCCCCACCACTGAACGCTGAGCTTCCCCTCCCCCTTCCTCCCATTGCTTCCCCCTTCCAGCTCCCTCCTCCCAGTTTTCCCCCTTTCCTCTCTCGCACCCTCTCTCCTCCCGTCTCCCGCCTCCTTTTCCCAGTCTCCCCAGAGGTTCATCCCCCCCCCCGCCATTTTGTTAAATAAACAGAGTTTCTGTTTTTGAAAAAAAGTGTATTTTATTTGACATCAGGAAGGGGGGGCTAGGGAGGGGTAAGTGGAAGGATGTGAAGGAGGAATGGGGCACAAGCCCCCAGTGGGACAGACCAGGGAGACTGTTAGTGCTCCTCGGGGCAGAAGCTCTCCTGCAGGGCTCCCTGGATACTGACAGCCTCCCAGTGGACCTCCCAGATGGCAGCCTGCAGCAAGTGCAGCCAGGCTGATGGCAACGCGTCCACAAGATGCACCAGAGTGCCCAGGGGCAGCTCTGGCTCCCTGTGGCAGAGTGCTGTGGTGTCCCAAGTGGGGGCAAGCAGAGCACGCAGAGACACAAATGCTTTGCTGTCCCTCATCGAAGTAGACAAGCAAACAGGGAAACCTGAGAACTGTCTGTCTGGTGTGGGGGTAGGATCCCTTTAAGCACAGACCTCAGATAGCCTCAGGCAGCAGCCCCACACATTAAGTCCTGACCTGGTGCCCTGCTGGAACTGGTTCCGGCCAGCCTTAACTCCGATTCAGAGTCCACTCAGTGTGGACGCGCTATTTCGAAATAGCAAAATGCTAATTCAAACTGCATTTTGTGTGTAGATGCGTTAATTCGAATTAGCTTAATTCGAATTAACTATTTCGAATTAAGATAACTCAAATTAACGCTGTAGTGTAGACATACCCAAACATACCTCATCTTTGAAAAATGACCTACTGACATCAAGTGAAACTTATAAATGGAGCATTTTTCTCCATGAGACTTTCTAAATCCTGCTAATCTTTCTATGGAGCTCTAAACAGGGATTTGCTGAACTACCACATCTTGGGAGGCTGGAATATATGTTGATTCAGTACCAGTGTGTGATTAGATATACATAGGAGTCCAGATTTGGGCAAGAAAGGGCCTTTGGATGAAGCTTTTACAGTTGCATGCTTTTTAAAATCATATGTTTTTATCAAGATACTGCACTAATCTTAACATCTCATAATTAATGGATTCCTCTGAGGTAAGGGCATACATAGTACTTTTCTAGGCAATACTCTGGGTGTGATTTCTCAAGGGCCATGTCCACACTAGGAAACTATTTTCAAATTAGTAAATTCAACTTAATAACCCCCAATTTAACAAATTCGAACTAGCATGTCCACACTATGGGGAAGCCTCGAAATTAGTCCAAGGCAGGCTCTGTTAATGTGGACATGCTACCTTGGACTTAGAGCCTCAGAAAGCACAGGGGAGTACTTAGTTTGAATTACTCTAGGGAGTAATCATTCTGAAATAATGGAATTGGAGCGTCCACACTACCGTTATTTCAAAATAACTATTTTGGAATTAGTGTTACTCTTGATGAAAAGCAGGAGTACAGATTTTGAATTCCGCAGCCCATTATTTCGAAATAACAGGCTTTGCAATGTGGATACTCTACTTATAAATTCAACTGGAGGGGGAAGTTATTTCAAAATAATGTCCTAATGTAGACAAGGGGAAGTACATTAACCTGTTGTGCATTCATTGGTCTGTGTAGACTTCCCTCCCCACGGATGCACTTCAACATTGTATTATTTCACATTAGTGCCATTGAGAAATCACACACCCATAGAACACATACCCCTTTATATATCCAGGCCTCAAGAATCAGGAACCAGAAATTACAGAAATAACTTTGAATCTTTATTCCACACTGTGTCCCATTTTTGGGCCTCACTGGTTGTGATGTTTATCTGTTAATGATGGAGGGAATGGAACACAAGGAGACCAGTATTAACTCAGGCAATATTTTGTGCAAATGGGCATGACCACCAGTCTGACTTTTGTTTTCCTATTGCCCTTAAAATTTTGCATTAGTACTTTCCTAGGTTGAAAGTTCACATACAGTCAGCTTTCCCAGTTTTGGTGCCACCCACCTGGCTTGGAGAAATGTTCTGAAAAATCATATTGTTTGGCGTGCAAAAGCTTGTGAAATGAATTACCAAAAAACTTTGCTGGAAATTTTTTGGTTTAAAAACAAAACATTAAAAATATTATTGGCAGTAGGTTTTACAAGGGAGGTCAATATCATTATTCCTATTTTACAGGCATTATTGATGAATGTCACCCAGCAAAGCAGTGGTAGAATCAAGACTAAGACTCGGTTCTCCTAAGACAATGTCCATGTCTTAATGACTAGGCAATACTACCTCATCAATTATACTCCATAATACCAGTTGTTTTATGCTGGCATTCATAGGTCCTGATCTGTGCAGGACAGAGACATAGAATGGGGGACTGAGTGTATGTTTGAATTATCACCATCCAATATTATGGGCTAATTGTTAGCAAATATGTATTTTTAATTTCAAAGGGTTTTTTTTGTTTGTTTTTATAAGCACAAGAAAGCTTCACAATCCAGTCAACTTTACTTTTTTATTATATTGGCACGTATAACTTAAAAATGGACTAAATTGAAATAAACTTTTTCCAAAATTGGTAAGAACAATTAAGTCCCTAGCTGAGACTTTACATGCCAATTTCAGCCTGGAGCAAAATTTTATTGCTAAGCTATAAACTTTTGAATAAAAAGAACTATAAATGCCACATTCAAAACCCTTATCTTTAGCAGCATTAACTGTCACTACACTTTAGAAATAAGCATATAATGTTATCATGCTATATGCTGGCTATATACTTTTAAATTACACTATAATGCTGATTATATCAAAGATTAAGATATTTACATGTTAATATCTGAATTTAACAACTAAACTCAGGAAATCCTCTTCATAACTTTCAAATCAAACAGTGAAACATATTTACAAACCACCTTTCTGGTTTCTTCCAATTCTGGCTCCTCCTTGTTTTCATGACCATGATCAAGAATAGATGTCTATACAAGTGGACATTGACCAAGGCAGAGTTATATTAGCTTTAGTCAGAGGAACTGGGGAACTGTTATGGTGGAGTTGCCCTTAGTTCCCATTTTACTACCCATTGCAGAACAATTCTGCTAAACTTGACCCTACAGTCAAATTGTGGAAGTGTCCTTAAGAACAAGTCCATCCAACCCTTTATATGGAAGGTCCTGACAAGACTGTCTTCAGAATGACTTCAGCAATACTACATCTTTCACTGCCCCCCACCCATATGCTTCCAACCTTTATCCCTGTTCCCTGTCTTTCTTCTTGTATTCCATATATTCCATATGCTACTTTTCCTTAATGCAACATTCTGACATTTTAAAATTCAATTTCATTTTTGTGATAGCGGAGTCACTTCTACTTCTAGACCTCCACAACTGTGCCCTCCAGAGCTCATTTTTGGTGCTCTTTTCTTCTTGTTTGTCTCAGCTTCCTTTTCTGCCCCTTTTCTGAATTTGAAGCTACATGTTACTTCCATGCAGATGACCCCCCAAATGATAAAACTTAAAAAACAACAAATAGTCTTGAAGCACCTTAAAGACTAACAAAACATGTAGATGGTATCATGAGCTTTGGTGGGCACAACCCACTTCTTCAGATGAATGGAGTTATTAAAGGTCCAGTTTTGAAATAAATAAGGGATGGGGGGAGCAAAGGAAAAAAAAGGGAGGGGGAAGAAATCGTCAGTTAGAGTCTCCATGCTTCATGAAGCTGATAGAGAAGTTGCAAAGTGTTCTTACGTACCCGTTGTTTGTTTTTTATGTCATTAGGATGTGGAATGTAGTGGGCCATCCAGCCAATATCTCTGTTCATACCTTTGTGATAGGAATCAAACCTGTGAATGAAGTTAAGTTTCAAGGCTTCCCTGTATATATGGCTTGTGGAATTGGCCTGAAACAGTATGGTGACTGAGATCCATTAATGAGTGCCAGGGCAAGTTAAAATGTTCCCCAACAGGTTTCTGTGTGTTAACTTTTTAGGTATCTGATTTGTGTCCATTAATTCTTTCCCATAGAAACTGTCCAGTTTGATCAATATACATGGCAGAGGGCATTGCTAGCACTTGATGGCATAGATCACATTAGTGGATGTGCAGTTAAATGAGCCTCTGATGTGGTGGCTGATGTGATTAGGTCCTGTGATGATATCGCTAGTGTAGATGTGTAGATGAAGTTGGCACCGGGATTGATTGCAGGGGTGGGTTCCTGGATGATTATGATGGAAGTGTGCTACGTGGTTACTGGAAAGAATTTGTTTAAGGTTAGGGGGTTGTCTGTAGGCGAGGAATGGCCTGTCCCCCAGGCCTGTGAGAGTGAGGGGTCATTTTCCAGGATAGGTTATAGAGTGTTGATATTGCGTTGGAGGGGTTTAAGTTGTGGGCTGTAGGTGATGACAAGTGGTGACCTGTTGTTTTCTTTTCTTGGCCTGTCTTGAAGTAGTTCATGCCTGGGTACTCTTCTAGCTCTGTTTTTTCACTTCTCCAGGTGGATATTTCAGTTGTTTCTCTTCTTGTTTTGACCATTTTATTACTTCATCCCCACTTCAGCAATATTAGCCTCCCAATTCCATAATATCACCCATTGACTCATCATATCCTAAACTGATCAACAAGCATGTGTGTTTTAGGCGGGGGTTGGAGGATACTAAGCCAAAATTCTTCCACCTCCCTCTTCAATTAAAATTTGAACAGAACTCCTATTGTTAGTAATCTCAGTCTTTGATTAAAAACTCATGTACATCTAATTACTATTGCCTCAAATATCACCCATATCAGAAATTAATTCCAAATCCCTTATGTCAGAAATCTTATTCATGCCTTATTTTTTTTCCTGGATTACTGTAGTTCTTCTTAGTCCAATTTAGTGGATCAGATCCTGAATCTTTCTCCCTTTGTACTGCTCTAGGCAGCATAGAGCTGGTATAGCTATTACAATACTTCCTTCCACAGAAGGGGATATTTTGGGGACACGGCCAGTGTGCACTAAAACCCAGTCACCATCATCCAAAATAGTGGCCCCTGAGAGCCATAATAAGGTGGCTGAATTTACAGCAGTCCAAACAAAAATATGCATTTTAATGAGGGTAAATGTATACATCTAGAAAGAAAGAATAGAGGCTATACTTACAGGATGGGGGACTGCACCCTGGAAAGCAGTGATTCTGAAAAATATATGGGGGCATAGTAGATAATCAGCTAATGCTGTGTTCCAATTGGCTAATGCAATCCTGGGGTACATAAACAACGGAATCTCAATTAGGAGTAGGGATGTGAATGACTACCTGACTAGCCGATAAGCAAATGCTTATCGGATAGTCGACAGGCTAGTTGACGAGTTGGTTCTGCTGCTTCTATCAGAAAGAGGCAGCAAGGGAGAGAGAATAGGTGGGGGGTACTTCAAAGTGGCAGCGCCGCATGGAGCCTGGGATTAGCTGAGGACTCCCTCACTGACCCTGGGCTCCATGCAGCGCTGCTGCTTTGGAAGACTGCATGCAGCTTGACGCTGGACTCTTTGCAGTGTTTCAAAGTGGCAGCACCGCATAGCGTCCGGGGTTAGCGGGGGAGTCCACAGCTGATCCCAGGCTCCATGCGGCACTGCTGCTTTGAAGTAACCCCTCCTCTTCCCCCATCCCGTGCTGTCTCTTTCTAATAGAAGCAGCGGGGAGAGGGGGAAGAGAAAGGTACTTCAAAGCAGCAGCGCCGCATGGAGCCTGGGATCAGCTGTGGACTCCCCCACTGACCCCAGGCTCCATGTGGTGCTGCCGAGTCCCCAGCTGACCGTGGGCTCCAAGCGGCACTTTTGCCTTTGAAGGACCTAGGGTTGTTGTTACACTTGAGAGGCGGAGGCATCCTATCGACTAATTGAATAGTCAATGCAAAATGCATCGACTGTTCGATTAGTCAATTACTCAGTATTTAACATCCCTAATTAGGAGTAGATGGGTTTATTTTCCTCTGTATTTGGGAGTGTCACAACTGCTACTGGAAAACAGTGTCCAGATCTGATGTCCACATAGCAAGAAGGATGTTAAAAAATTGGAGGGGGTCCAGACAAGAGCCACAAGAATGAATAAAGGATTATAAAATCTGCATGACAGTGATATTGTCAAGGAGCTCAATCTATTTGTTTAACAAAGATAAAGAGTGGCATGATTATAGTCATGGAGAACAAATATTTAATAATGAGCTCTTCAATCTAGCAGAGAAATATGTAACACAATCCAATGGCTGGACATTGAAGCGAGACAAATTCAGACTGGAAATAAGATGTAATTTTTACTAGTGAGTATAACCATTGGAACAATTTCCCAAGGTTTCACAACAATTTCCCAATTGTGGTGGATCCTCCATCACTGGCAATTTTTAAATCAAGATTGGATATGTTTTCTAGTAATTATTTTGTGGAAGGTCTATGGTCTGTATTATATAGAATGTCAGATTACATAGTCACAGTGGTTCTCTTCTGGCCTTAGAATCTATGATTGTCCCTATGTCTCTAATTCCACAATAAAGATATGTCCCTACATCTCCAAGGCTACGTCTACACTGTTTGTTTTTTGCGGTAGAGGAAATGCAAATGAAACGCTCATTTGCAAATCTCACACTCTCATTTGCATATTCTTTTCCAATCCTTTTTGCGGAAGAGGTTTTTGCGAAAAAAACTGCAGTGTAAACAAGGCCATTTTTCGGGAAAAAACCCTTTTACACAAGATTCTGTAAACCTCATTTTTTGAGGAATAAGGACACCAATCAAATCCCACTTTTCCCAACCCCTCCTCCAATTTCCTTATGCTCTGTTATTGTTTTAGGGTGTGTCTACACTGCACCCTTAGCTCGAAATAAGCTACATAATTTGAGCTACACAAATTGCATAGTTTATTTCAAGTCAATTTTGAAATTGCTTATTTTGTAATTTGGCGCTGTCTACACAGCACCAAATTTCAAAACAAACCGCTATTTTAAAACATCCCTTAATCCTTGTGGAACGAGATTTACAGGGCCATCGGAATAGCGAGCTCGTTATATTTCAAAATAACGGGCTTGTTTCAATGATGCGGAATAGCTATTTTGGGATACCGGAAGTATCCCAAAATAGTGCCATAGTGTAGATGCACCCTTAGAATCTTAGGCATTGCCCTCCCAAACTACTTGCATGAGCTTTTGTAGAAGATTTGTTTGTACGTGTATTGAATAAAATTTGCTATGAAGCATTCTGTGATACTTTTGTCTGAATTATATTACATCCAACTACAATGCTTTATGTAGATTTAAACAGTCATATCCAGGGCCTTGTTTAATACCTGAGCAAAGGAAAGATGAAGGGGATGTATTTGCTGCAAAGGGGAGGCTTTGAGTTTAAAGGAGGGAGGCTGTAGTTTATGAGACTTGATTAAAGCTGGCCGAGTTAAATAAACTGAATTGCAGTTTGCAAATGAGTGTAAACAGGAGAATATATATCTGTCCTTTCTTTCTCACTAGGTGGATAAAAAGGCTCCTCTTTTGATGTGCAGAGTATTGAAGTTTCCATTCTATAATAAAATACATGCCCTTTACCTCAAACAAATGCCAGTTGTCAAGGTGGATCCAGAATTTGAACAAAATAACACAAACCAAATAGATGGTATGCTGCATTTGGATTCAATACACTTAACATATTTTAAACAGTGAAAATCCCTCAGTAATTTCAAAAGCGACAAGGAGTCCTGTGGCGCCACAGGACTCCTTGTCGCTTTTGCAGATCCAGACTAACACGGCTACCCCTCTGATACTTGATCAGTAATTTCAGTAATTTGATGGTGTGATAAATTACAAATTTAAGAAAATAAAAAAATCAACTGGACTCTGTATAATAAGAATATAGGGACCAATCCTGCAGACTCTTACATGTGTGAGTCATTCTGCTGAGGGTACTGAGCTACTCGGATGAGGATGATTTTGCATGATTACACCCATTCTTACTCTTATATGAAAGCTTTGTTTTCAAAATCTTAAATGTTCTCAATCTATGGCCTTATTACAAAAGCCTTGTCTTCTTTACCATGGGCAGTGTTTATTTCCTACCATACAAAATGACAATTGCTTTTCTGCTTCTCTGAAGTGTGGGAAGTAGCATACCTGATTTATCAGACCTCATTTAGGCCTTATCCATAAAAAATACTTGGGGAAGAAAGATTTTGCAGACTTGATCCCTTGCAGAATGTGCTACCGGTTGCACCTCTATAAACCGGGACTCTCTGGTCCAGCAACATATGGGCTGTGTCTAGACTGGCCAGTTTTTCCGGAAAATCAGCTGCTTTTCCGGAAAAACTGGCCAGCTGTCTACACTGGCGCTGAATTTCGCAAAAGCACTGACTTCCTACTGTAAGAAATCAGTGCTTTTTGAAATACTATGCTGCTCCTGCTCGGGCAAAAGGGCCAGTGTAGACAGCTGAGATTTGTTTTGTGCAAAAAAGCCCGATCGCAAAAATGGCGATCGGGCTTTTTAAAGCGCATCTAGATTGGCACGACGCTTTCCGCAAAAAGTGCTTTTGCGGAAAAGCGTCCGTGCCAATCTAGATGCTCTTTTCCGAAAATGCTTTTAACGGAAAACTTTTCCGTTAAAAGCATTTCCGGAAAATCATGCCAGTCTAGACGTAGCCCTGGGGTCTAGTAGGACCACGAAATTTCCAGGATCAGAGAGAGTCCCAGTTTGATACAGTCATGAGGCTGGGAGCCCAGCACTTGGCCAACGTGGGCTGGGAGGGGTGGAGTCAGGAAAATCGGTGTGCGGCCCAGCTGGGCTGGGAGATGTCGGTGGGGTTGTAGGAAGCCCAGCGAGTGACCCAGCTGGGCTGCTGAGGGAGCCGGGAAGCCTGGTAGGGCAGCAGGGCAGGTGGTGGGACTCCAGCAGGGGGCCAGAAATGATCTCCCGTGGTTCGGCAAAATTCCTCATCCCAGACAGAGTGCAGGGAGGTCCAATCTGCAGTACATTTCAAACTGAGCATGAATGTCACAGTCAAAACCAGAAACTAGTTAGGTCAAACAACATTTTGAGGCAGAATACAAACTGGTCAACAGTTTATGTCCATAGGGATTGTATTGCACCCATTTAATTCTTTCTGCAGCTCTATTGTTTTTGAAGGTGATTAATCAGTCCACCACGTTGTACTACCCCAGTCCTTTTATGGGGGAAAATAATGGTATTTAAAGTTGTTGTTTGGTGGTCTCAACCAGCAAGGTGTTGAAGGCTCTCGCTTTCCACTAACCTCTGTGTCAACAGAAGGTTCATGGAAAAATTTGCCTTCTCCATGGGTTTGCTGATATGATTTCTTGCAGGAATGGGAGGAAGAAAAGGGCTGGTCTGATTGTGACCTCCCTAGGTGATGAAAAGAAAGATTAGTGAGCTTGCCAGCTTTGGGGATTGTGCTTCTTGGAGGGTCAACAGTGGCTTCTTCTCTAGTCTGTGACCATTATCCCCTATCTAGAATCAGAGATGACAGAGTTAAATTGGATCTCTGGGGCTAATTAGTGATTTATATTTGAAATCCTTGGCATGTGGGACACTGCCAAAAAAAAAATCTCAGAAATGCCTTTCTAATTGAACAACACGCAAAGAAGAATATAAACCACATCACAGAAGACTGTAAAGAAGATGGGCCAAATGGATTCCCTGACTGGGAACAAGACTGTAGAAGCCAGGCACAGATAATTATTTAGATTGTAAATGCTTCAAGGCAGAGATGGGCTTTCTTGTTGTGCGTTTATACCAGGCACTGAGCATGGTGCTCTGGTAATATCAGTAACAACGTTTAGTGGGCTACAGGCTTCCCTGACATCACTCTGCTGCATCACTCAGTGGGGATAGCTACGGCAGATATAACAGGTGCAATAAAGCTCAATGTGGGCACCAGCCCTAGCTTTTGCAGGCCCTGCTATAAAGTGACAGATGTTCAGCCCTCGTGCAGTTACTGCCACAGCTGGGGGAAGAGCTGCCTCGACGGCCAGCACATGGAAACTGGCCCTGCAGGAGACCTGGCTGACTAGGAGGAACCGAATGTGTGTGCACTGGCTGCACATCTCGCCCCGCGCACAGTGACCTGCCCCAGCAATACAGCCCCTGCGAGGGGAGGGAGTAAACGACCGAACCCCCTGCTCCTGGGGCGGAGCTGGCGCGCCCTACCCGAGGGGCACCCAGGCTGGGCTCGGGCCTGCCGGGGGCGGCGGCGGCAGCTGGCGGCGCGGGGGAGCGGGGCTCGCGAGGCGCCCGGAGAGCCAGGGAGAAAGGGCAGCCTGCCGCCTGCTGCAGCCTCCGCGCGGTTAATCACGCGTCCCCCTCTCGCGGCTGATTTGCAAGAGCAGATTAATCAGAGCGCGCGGCTTGATGAAATTTGCTGTTATTGTGCCCATTTTTAGCAACATCTTTTATTATCTTCATTATTCATTTACAGGGGACCGGCATCAATTATGCAAATGAGCTCGCAGACTTTGCAGATTACTTCATTTGCCGCTATTGTTTGTGGAAATTTAATTATTAAATATTATTAAGCTTGCGTTTTCTTCAATTTTCCAAGGCGTAGTTTCATTTGATTTTTCCTCCAGCTGCTCTCGTTTCCTTTCAGTGCCAAAACAGCTCCTCATCAAAGCGGCTCTGGCATGTGAAGACCAAATAAAATCTCCTCAATTTAATAATTTTGATGTTAGTCCCTTGTTCTCAGCTGCTTGCTCAAAGCAATGCAGAGAGAAACGCAGAGCACATTCAATTTAATGAGCAGAAATTGAATTCAAGTTTGTTCGGAATTGACTTCAATTAAGCAGAGTCTTAATGATAAATTAATCTCTTTTCTTTATTCCCTAGAATTTGTTTTTCAAAGTAGGAAATTGGACTACATTGAAAGACCAAATAAAGAATACCAATTTTAACTAGATTATGGAACCGATAGCAAAATTTAATTCTTTATAGTAACGTACTTGGACAAATAGCATTCACTCTATGGCATGTATTATAATTTACATTCATTGTTACCACTCACACTTTCATGGCATGGATAAAATGGCAGTTGAATTAAATATGGGCTTGTAATAGACTTCAGAGTTTTAATCTTTATTAAGAAACTCTAATTGAATGCATAATTAGCTTTTCAGGGTCTTGGAAACTAGGTTTAATATCTATGTGGGCTGAAAACATAGATCAGGGTTGGGTTTTTTTAAAGAGCAATTTTATGAGTTTATTTTTGAGGAGGATTTATCTTGTAACATGAACTTGTATACCCCCCTCATTTTAACTTCATTGCAAGAAGCTGCAAACTGAGGAGAAGCAGTGAGGCTTTGTTTTGTTCTGTTTGTCCTCTGGGCTACATGAGCATCTTTGCAGTAATCAGGGTCAATGCTAACCATGCAAGGATCTTTCATTAAAATGTACCTCAGGTTATTAAGCATAGCATTACTGCCCCTACTAAAAACAAGTAGGCAGAATTAGTAGAGTTTTATAATGATGTTGTGTTCATTGTGCAGCTCTTAGTCACCTGAGCAACCCATTGTCTTTCATGGGGCTAAGTAGGCAAATAAAGTCTACGGGATCAGGTCCTGTGTTTTGAAGAATATATTTGTTCCGAGTGGCTAAGAGCTTCAAAAGTGACTAGTGATTTGGTACCCAGTTCAAAAAGCCCTGATTCTGAGACTGTTGGTGCTTGACTATTTCTGAAAATTCGGCCCATATAGGGTGCCTTGAGTTAAAAATCCAAAAACACTAGTCATTTGTGAAAATCCTGGCTTGTGTTTTGACATGCTGATTTTTTTTTTTTAAAGTCAGTAGGCAGCCAACGTACACCACTCTTTATGGGGGAACTGAAGAGACAGTGTTAGCTCAAAGACCTTTTTAGCATTCACTCCTTAAGATTAGCAAAAAAATCTACCTCCCTTTACTAGGACAGGATTAGCATTTCTGAGCATTCATGTGAACCTTTTGCTTGATGATATTTCTGTACTTCATATTGATAATAAAACTAATTGCATACAAAGAAAATGACATTTTTGCTCTATTGCAGTGCTGCAAATGAAAGGTGTGTAGTTCTCCACTGCCATCCCTGTGTTCACTGGGCAGGGGTCCATGCTGCTCCTTTTAAAAGCAGCAATATTCTAAGTATTTTGCCTGTGTTGCTTTTAAGCAATGTGCATTTTGCCGGTAGAATATATTCCCACTGTGTCCACAAGAGTTCTGAATTATAAGGTGCCAATAAAATGCTAATAGCTGCTTTGCATAACATAAATCATAAAGTATGGCTATTTAAGATCAAATTCAGTTTTAAAGGAATTGAAAGAATAGGAGTACTGCTTAAGGCTAGCTAATGTCTTGAGGCATATAAAGTACCTAACAATTGGATTCTTTTTAAAACTAATTTTTCAGTAAATTATTTTCTTTATGAAACTGGGCTAGGATTTTTCCCATGGAAGGCAAAAGTGTTTGTTAATCTCAAGTGCCACCATCAACATGTTTTCAGTGCCTCAGTTACATATAAGGAGAGTATATTTCTTTTAAGTGTACTCTTTTAAGTGTATGATACATGTATAACAATCATATTCAATTCAGAAACTGGATCATTGTCACATTGTATAGTGTATTCAGGATTTGGGGCCAGGTTTACAAATGTATTTAGGTATCTGAGGAGGCACATAGCCACCTAGTGGGACTTTAAAAAGTGCCTGTGTGACTTAGATATCTAGCTCCCATAGTTCTTGTAAATGACACTAAGTGCTATCTGCATCTTTAGGCACCTAAATACTTTTGTAAAGTTGGTCCTTGAGTATGAGCTGTAGGTGCTACAGACAGATGTTGTTGCAACAGCTTATTTACTGTATATAAAACTCAGGGGAAAAATAAGAGTTAAAATGGGAAATACATATCCCTTACAGTGTGGTCCTATCCTAAAAGTTAACTCTGTAAGAATAGTCCTGTGGGGTGCTATACTCAACATGTGTTACTAATGTCCTTATCTACTGTTCTCAATTTGTAATTAAAAATATCTTTCTCTCTATGCAAGTCCCAGAAGCTCACTTTGGCCTCTGACTATCAAGCTTGGTTTTGCCATCCCAAACATTACCACTAATAATTGATGTTATGCAGCCAAATTCTGCCCGTAGGTACAGCTACTCAATTCCATTGCTGCCTGATTATACTCTTGGTAACACCTGTATAAACCCATTGGGCATAACATCTCAGCATAATAGTAGTTTTTACTTTCAGCTGAAACAGTCCTGTAAAGTCCCACCCAAACTCATGTATAGTGGGTAATTTCCTTCTTACAAAATGTGTCCAAATACAGACTTATCTAGATAGAAGTTTATTGTCTTTACCACAGCTGATCCTGCTTATCCCAGGACTGAGTTTGTCTTCTGATTGTGTCTTTTGGTTTAGCTTCTAAATTAAGACTCTTTACCCCAGGAAACTTATTTCTTTTTCTCAATAAGTTGATTCCATAAACTAAATGGTGTCAATGGAGCCAGGGCCGGCCCGAGCCATTTGAGGAGTAATGTTAGTTTGAACCAAGGAGTTTGGTTCGAACTAACGCGTCCCGGCGCGCACTTTCACTTTCGAAACAGCTGTTGATCGGAGTAACGCACCGGCGAGATCATGCTAATGAAGCGCGGGATATTTAAATCCCCGCTTCATTGACTATTTTGAATGCCTACATTTGCATCCCTAGTTCGAACTAGAGTGCAAGTGAAGACATACCCTTAGAGAAGAAAGAGGCCCTGCCAACCATCTAAGCTGGTGAGTATGCTAAGTCCCAGTCCCCCAGAAAGACTGATAACATTTTAACAAGTACAAATAAAAGGATTGAAAATTAAACCATATAACAGAGGAAATTGTTCAGTTCTGGCTAGTGTAACAAGTATTATCTGATAAATTCTCCAAAGTTGGTCAGTCCTCAAAGAAGGATTGGGGAAGATACAGGAAAGGGAAACCATTTTATTATACATTCATGTCTTAAGGGGACTGTGGAGGGAAGAAACCAAAAGCTGAACTAAATCATCTCTTTACAGTCTAGATAGGGTCAACAGGGTACATTTCACCCACTGGAGCCAGGAGTAGATGCACTCTGAATGCCTTGACTTCTTTCCAGAAGGGCCAGACTGCAGAAGGAAGCTGATAAATATTTATTACTATGTATGTTTAGTTTATTTGTTGATGTTGGTACAAATGAAAAATAACACATTAAGAAACAGTTTTGCGTAACTTCAATTAATCAGTTGATAACCAAATGACATGGTATTACAGGTCCCACCAGCACTTCCACAAACCCCATCCCTCTGTGCACATGTCTTCATGCTAAGAGAACATGCTAAGTCACACAGATAAGCATTGAAAACCCAGAAATGTTAAACGTAGCTTACTTTGTGTCCTTAAAGGTGCAAACTACTATTTCTCAAGGACAATAAAATTATGCTACCACCTTCGTTAGGGTGGCATCTTGCACTGTGTAATACTCTATTTATGCTAAAACAATGAGGAGTCCTGTTACCTTAAAAACTAACATTTATTCAGGCATAAGTGGGTAAAAACTACTTAAATACAACAGGTTCTTGCATCTGACAAAGGGTTTTTTTAACCCATGAAAGATTATGCTCAAATAAATCTGTTAGTCTTCAAGTTGCCACAGGAATCCTCATAATCTGTATCTGTAAAAACAACCACAGTTACCTCTCTGGATCTGTATGCTAGATTAAGTTCATTAGCGATGTGTATGACAAGTACACAAGTCAATTGTTTGTCTCAGCCGCTGTGCCTTTCAGGCTATAAGTGCTGAACCTGCACTCCTGGTCAGTGGTTCTCAAACTTTACCACTGGTGACCACTTACACCCAGCAAGCCTCTGTGTGACACCCTTTCCCCCTTTAAAAATTAAAACATTGATTTTTATATTTAATACTATTATAAATGCTGGAGGTTACGTTGGGTGTGGGGTAGAGGATGACAGCTCATTACTCCCTTCCCCCAGTAATAACCTTGTGACCCTTTGAGAGGACAAGATCCCTAGTATGAGAACCCCTGTCTTGGCTACTCTGTGTCTAGTCACATGACCTATATTCCAATTGCACAGTTATGAACAGATCATAGGATTCTTGATTCCTGGCATTCTGTTGTTGTCTAATCAATAGTTCTAAAACTCAGCGGTGAAGTTTGCTGTTAGTCCAGTAGTAGAAGTATGAAGACCCAAGTTTCAAACTCCACTGACAACCTATGTGGCTACACACAAAATTTCTTCCCAGTTTTTAAATAAAGAGTATTATTTAATTAACATGGTGACAAACATTTCCTTAAAATAGGTTTTATAATTAAAAAAAATGTGTGGCATAGAGCAAAATACAGGTGTTCTGTATTTTGGATGACTTTTACCACATATTGACAAATTGTGAGATGTGGCTGGCAAATGTAGGCTTACCTTCACATGTAGCTAAGTTAGTTTCATAGTAAACTCTCTCTTTTCTTAAACTGGACCTAAGAAAGGCTGGTTGAAAAGTACTGGTGCAATATGTGGCTGCTGACTAAAATAATATATATAGAGAGAGAACAGAATTTAATCATATAAAAATCTGTCAGCAAAGATATACTAGCCCTTTAACAATGAAAATATTTCATAATGTTATACATTATTGCTACATCTATACTGCAGGCTTTTTGCGCAAGAACAGCCGTACTTGCTCAAAAACTTGCAGAGCATCTACACTGCACGCACGTTCTTTCGCAAGTAAATTTACAGTAAAGCGTCGGAACAGAGGGCTTCTTGCTCAAGATTTATTCCTCTCCCCACGAGGAATAAACCCTCTTGCGCAAGAGCTCTTGCTCAAGAAGGCAGTGTGGACGGGCAACAGTGTGGCTAAAATGGCCATCAGAGCTTTCTTGCACAAGAGAGCATCCACATTGCCATGGACGCTCTTGCGCAAAAGCACTTCTCTTGCGCAAAAGCACTTGGCAGTGTGGACGCGCTCTTGCGCAAGACCTTTTGCACAAGAACTCTTGCCCAAAACAGTTCTTGTGCAAGAAGCCTGCAGTGTAGACGTAGCCATATGTATCTAAGTCTGTAGAAGAAAGTATGGTACCATATTTGACAAATATTAATCAGGATTGGGTGGTGGTGGCTTCTCCACTACAAAAGTCCTCAGTGTGAAACACATTTGTGAGAAAGGATATGCTGTGTTTGGGCAGATTGAGTTTTACTTCAGGAAGAGGACTAGACTCCACTTCAGACAGAGATGCAGGCATGAGGCCTGTGCCCCAGGCAGGGCCGGCTTGTGACATTCCTGCGCCCCGGGCAGCGGGCGCGCGACGCATGTGCGGCTCCGCCCTGGGAGCACGGCGCATGCGTGGCCCCGCCCCCTGGCGCACTGCACCCCTTAGAGCTGCCACCGTGCCAGGGCCGGGGGTTGTGCGGCGCCTGATGGCAGCTCTAAGAGGCGCAGCGCACCGGGGGGCGGGGCCGCGCATGCGCCGTGTGCGCGGGGCGGAGCTGCGCATGCGTCGTGCGCCCGCTGCCCAGGGCGCAGGAATGGCTCGAGAGGCAGCAGTGCGGGGCCATAGGCAGCCAGTCCACGAGGGGAGCTGTTTTTTTAACTGGCTCCCCCCTCGCAGACCAGCTCCTGCCTGACATGCCATGCTGCTGCCTCTGATACAAAGGCAGCAGCACGGAGTGGCAGGGGGTTCCTTGGGAGTGGCTGCTGGCTCCACCCCTGGGGACTATAGAATAGTCGAGTAACCGATAAGAATTCTTATTCAATCAATATTTTACATCCCTAGAGTTAATACTAGGTGGATGTTTTCCCGTCTTACACAAAGCAAAGTAACATATTGAAAGTTATTACTATAACTGCCTACTGAAGGGTTACTTTCACCTGAATCTGAAGCATTGCCACTGCTGGAGACTGGATAATAGACTAGATGGGCCATTAATCTAATCCATTATGGTAACGGCCATAGTCCCAAATTCATACCATGTATTAGAGCTCTGAGACTCTTTCATTGGCGATGGGATGCTGTTGTATTGCCTCAGGGACATAAAAGTGAGATACCAAAGGACTAAATTCTTATGCTATCATATTTTAAAATAAATTTTCAAATATAATTGAGGTAGGTAAAGTAATGTGGATTAATTTAGGAATATTTAAATATAACATAATTACACTTAAATGAGGTCTAATATAAACAATAATTAAGGTAGAAAAATACAATTTAAAAAAAATAGGGTATAGGTTTTGAGTGTTTGTTCACTTTAAGTCAGTCTGGAAGGAAACAAAATGAGAATCCTGAGAAAATGTTGGAAAATATGCAAAGTCCCTTCTTATTTATTTAAAATCATTTTACAAACACAATAAACCCTTTGCTCTTTGAGGTCTTCTTACCTATCAGCTCTGTGTTCTTGGTGAACTAAGGCACAGTATCCAGCCTGTCTGTCTCATGAAGGACTCTACACCTTCCCAGCCTCTGCTTGAACCAAAGCCAATGAGAAGAAAGACTTAAAAAAAAAAAAAAAAAAAAAAAAGGGCAGGAGAAGACACACACAAACCCCTTGGAATTTGGGGACAGGATTAAGGAAACTCCCCCCCAGCCTATTTTGCATCTTCATTAGCACATGGAATGGAGAACAAATTCCAAGGCAAGAACCACACTGCACTCTGGGACTAAGAAAGCAGGGAAGCATTACATCATGGGGAATCACTGTTCCAGATGTTAAAGAACACACAGACACAAGCAGCACATTGATAGAATTACCACCACCCCATCCCAAAAGAGAAACCCTACTAAATGAGCGTACCCAAAACTAACAGGCAAATATGGTAACAATCCATCCTTGCACTGTCTGGCTTTTTAAAAGTTGCTATTCCTGTCTGGCATTCTTCCCAATACCACGGCCCGCCAAATCTACTGTCTTGTCTGGTGATAAAACTGTTGAATTCCTTGTGAAAGTAAAAACTACATGACCTCTATATTCTTATCTCTGTAGAAGCCCTTTATATTAGCTGTAGTAATTAAATGCCTATAACTTGGTAAATTTTATAGAAACTTGTAGCAAATGGCATTCAAAGCTAGTGACCATATTTATAACTCATTTTTAGTGGAAATGTTTTAACAGTAAAACAAATTGTGAGGGAGACAAGTGGAAAAGTGCCTGAGGAAAGTGCATTGCAGCTTATGACATAATTAGAATTTGTGGAACAGTCTGAACGCCCCCCGCAATTTACAAATATTTTGTGAAAAGTGCTGAGTTCAGTTTGCTGTAATTCATTGGATTAAGGTATCTGTCAGCATTTGCATGATTGATGTATTTATGGAAATGCTGGCAAATCATGATATCTTTCCTTATCAGGGAAAGTGGAGAAACAGTGTTAACTCAAAGGTGTTTTTAGCCATTTGCTGCTTTATATTTACATTCACATTTTTCAAAATTAGTAGAAAATCTACCTCTATTGGAGTAGGATTAGCATTTCAAAGCATTAATGTAAACATTTCGCCTGATGACATTTCAGTACTTGGTGTAGTTGATAGTAAAACTAATTGCACACAGAAAGTAACTACTTTTGTTCTGTTATGTCAGTGCAAACAAAGGGCCCATTGGTTGAAATTTATTCTAGGAAATTGTTTGGTAAATACTTAAAAATGACAAATACAGAAGGAGGAATCAGGGTTGGTTTCAGAAAATTTGCTAATTGGTGAAGGGGCTGAATTCAAACAGATCATTCAAAATGAACAATTTGGGCAGCTCTAGGTGTAATGCACATGAACCACAATGGTCAGACCCATGGGTTACAGGAAGCCTTATGTAATTCCACTATTTCCATTGTACTTTATGTTTTCATACACAAAGGAGACAAAGAAGATTTGAGAAAATACAGCATAGGCCTAGCACCTTCCTGTGTGCAGACTCCCCCCACATGACTGAGGAATGTTTTCTCTGAAATATCAGTTGTTGACAAACAAGGGGAATAGAAAGTGTTTAATCAGTTTTCTGTCAGATGATAAATGAGCCCATGCAGCAGATACATGAATAAAACTTACTCTTCTGTATAGTACTCATCAATGGAGAGCACTCAGTTCTGTGCCAAAAAAACTTCCATGTTACGAGCTTTTTAGTGACCGAGCTTCGTCACACTCATGTTCATCACTTGAGAGATGGCACAAACACCACATTGATTTGCAAACTGTGCAATTTTTTTGCCTTCTCTAGGATGGCACAGTTTGTGTGTAAGTCAGCAGAGAACTTGGTCCAGTGAAGCTGCCTACTTACTGTACATAATATGAAAGCAAAAGAGCAAATTAACCATTACCTCTGTTCTATAAGACATTATTGATCCAAAGTTTTTTATTGCATGACTAGGAAAAATCTTTGAGAAGACTGCTCTGGCAGTGGACTGCTATGGGAAAAGAGTTAGCAGCGAGCAGCTGAACTTTCTTAGACCTCAAGCATAAACTGTTGAAAGAGGATGTGGAGCTCTAACAGGAAGGCTATGTCTATACTGCAGAGCTTTTCCAAGATACTGGAGGTATCCAAGAAAAGTTCTGCTGTGTCCAAGGAATGCATCTGCTTTTCTGAAAAAAAAAAAATTCAGAAAAGCAGACACGCTTTTTTGACATCTCTGTAAACCTCTTTCTACGAGGAAGAAGGGATGTTTCAAAAGAGGGTTTTTTTTCCCCAACATTTGTCCCCATGTAGAGGGCCAAATGTCGCAAAAGCCTCTTTCAGAAGAAAAGCGGAAAAAGATATGCAAATTATGGTTCACAATTTGCGTATATTTTTCTGACTTTTCTTTGTATGTAGACATAGCTAGCCGAAGAGTAATGACAATGAACAAAATGAAGATCATAGGTAATGAAAATGCAGATTGGAATAGAGAGTGTTAACAGAAGAAAATCAGGATAGAATATTTCAGGAGGGAGATTAATGTTCCCATTTGTATCAATGGAAATGTTGCCAGTGACTTCAGAGAGCAGGATTAGTTACACAGATAACTAGTAGGTTCCTGGAGGGTACTCGGAAATAAGACATGAAAGAAAAGAAGAGCGTCTCTCACTAAGAGGAAAAAGGGGAGAGCTACAATCTGTATCCTCCCAGTCATTGAGCAGATTAATTAAAGAGTCTTTCATAATATCCAAGAGGTCCAGATGGGACCCTGAACCTACTGGGGATACTGTGCCAGTGGGAGAGTTCATCCCAGAAGAGAGTGGTTTGTGGTATCACTGCTCTCCTGTACCTATCACGGCAGTTTCATTTTTGGTGTGTGGTCTATCGCTGCTCAACCTAAAGAGTCTAGAAATTCCCTGAACCACCCATCTCCTGGTAGGTGCCGCCCTTCTCCACTAGCAAAGTGGCCAAAGATTGCCACAATGAGCATCTTCTTCCTGGAGAGTGTCGATCCAAGATAGGAGTGAGGCAGGAGAGGAAAGTTTCTGTTTCAGCTGCATATTTTGTGGCTGCAGTAAGTCCTCACTTAACATTGTAGCTCTGTTCCTGAAAAACACTACTTTAAGTAAAACGATGTTAAGTGAATCCAATTTCCCCATGAGGACTAATGTAAGTGGGGGTTAGGTTCCAGGGAAATTTTTTTGTCATACAAAAGATATAATATGCATATAAAATATGAGCTTTAAGTGACTTCAAACAAGCAATACTGTACTGACTAATGACCACTGTGAAGCTTGGTTGAGGCAGGCATGTAATAGGGTCAGGGCACCAGGGTTTGCCTGGCTCCCTGGCTGGAACTCTGAGCTGGCAGAGCAGAGTGAACCAAACACCTTGTAATGGAACATTGCACTACTTTAAATGCCTGCATTCTCTACTAGACTGGTTTTCAAACTTTGGCTGCAGTTCACCTATGGCCTATGGGAGCTGTGAGCCTTCGGACACTTGAATAAACAAAAGCATCATGGCCTCGCCTGCGGCTTTCCCAGGTGGGCCCAGGATCCAAGTTTGAAAACTGGTGCTCTAATATATCAGTTTTCCAGTTCTACCAATTTGGCAACATTCATGAATGTTCAGTTTGTTCTTGGGTTGAGGATCCTAGAGCCTGACTCTAAGTGGGTAGCTGTACAGGGGTGCCAGAACAGTTTTGGTGGTAGGAGTTCTGAGAGCCACTGAACCAAACTGTAAGCCCTTTATACAATGGAAACCATGTCAAGTCAGGAGGTGCTGCAGCACCCACTGCATCCCTGCTTCCAGCACCTATACAGCCATACATCACCTTATATTCTCTAACATCAACTAAGTTTTTATCATGAATGATGTGGGGAAAGGGGGAGAACTATTCTCTCTCTTTTTCTCAGACTTGAAGTAGATAAGTCAAAGGATGGTATCACATCCATTAAGCCTTCAGATTTCACCAAGGAGCTCCTGATTTTGCCTGTTCTATAGTGTCTTCCTGACTATCTTCAAGACTCTCCTGGAGTTTGGATTGCTTTCCAGCAGCCCCTCGGGTGCCCAAAAAACTGCTGTCAGTAGCCTGGCAGGTGGCTCATTTGACGTGATTGTGAAGAATGTGCAGGAACGAGATCAAATGAAAAGAAAGCTTGCTCATGTGACTGCCAATCCAGCAGCTTCAAGTCAGGGACAGCATCCTTTTAATTATGACTGCAGTATTTGTGGGGAGGAGGAGATCAGCTCTGCAATAATATAGGGGGAGGGAGACCAAAATTGCATGGAGATGACTACAATATTCATAACATTGGGGTGGAGGAAGGATAGGTTTTTACTGTACCATACCTGTGTCCCAGGGAAATTGTATGGAAAATCTTTTGCTTTTGACATTTTCAGGCTTAGCGTGTTGGCACAGCCTTCCTCTAATGCACGCAGGCACTAATTCTTCATGCTTTGGGAAGGAGAGAGAAGAACAGAGAAGGGTCAGATGGGAGGAATGAATCCTGTCTGACTCAGGACAAAAGGGGCAAAGCAAAGAATCAGGTCTCTACAGAACTCACAATAGAGTACTGACTGCTCAGTTGAATAACTTTACTTTTTATGTAGAATATAGTGGCTCAGATTAATTTAAGGTATGCAGATTGTGGTGAAAGAAGCAGCAAAAATCCTTCGTATATTTTTGAGGGAGGTGGGGGAAGAGCCGGGAGCACTACTTAGTAATAAATTAATAAAAAATCTCTTCTGGAAAATGTTGAAGAGAGATTTATTTTTATTCAAGTGCAGATTTCAATGCCAAGACAATAAAAAGAAACCACAATTTGTTCCATTAAGTTTGTATCATATTGTCAGCACTTGCCCATATGGAAAACATAGAAATTGTCATGAAAACATGAACATGGGACTGTTTGGTAATGTTTTGAGTAGGCTTTATAAATATCATATGTATTTTTAAATACATGAGTGGTGCAGTTTTGAATGCACACACAAAAATCACATGTGTGGGAGCCAAATTTCACTGTGTTCCCAAAGCAGCAAAATTAGCAGAGCAGCAAATGTAATTATTCAAATGTTGTGTTTTTGGAGTAAGCCGAGAAAAGTATAGCAAAATGAACAGATTTGGTGGAAAAACAATAAAAATAAGAAGCACTAATGTGCACATTTTCTTGTCTCTAAGTATAAGGATTTGCATATGCAATTCCCCTTAGCATTAAATAAGTCATGTGCCAGGCCCCATGCATTGAGTCTGATAGTCACATTAGTGACTATAGTAAAGTGCCAGATCCCCAACTTGTGTAAATTATCATAGCTCAGAAGAAGTCAATGGAACTATGACTATTTACACTAGATTAGGAACTGGCTCTGTAGATACAGAGCCTAGCACTCTGACACAGAGCCCTTGCAGAGCTGGGCTAGAACTTTCAATCACTTCTTAACCAAAACTTTGTTACTATCTGCATAGGGGTGATTTGATGGGGGAATTTAGGACAGTACAAATGCTGAAACTTGAGAGTCTATTCAGAATGCGCGCTCAGTTTCCACTGTCATCAGAGTTTAAGAGTAATATTTTTATGTTGATAGATGAGAGAGTGGCACAAAACAAAGGCAATTGTTTCATTTGAAACAGCATATTTGTTGGTAGATAAAGATACCAAAACTAATTTCAGAATATGTCTCAGATCATGAGCAAAGGCACAACTCAGAATGGAGAATGCAAAAGTTTCTTTAAGCTACAGTTGCTGCTCCATCAGTCTTTGCTCTATAGTTGTAACAAGCTGGTTTTCAGAACGAGCTTGCATCTATACCCAAAGAACCATTGCAAAAGCTGGGGGAGTTGATTTAAGCACGCCTGTGGTGATCTAGGCCAAGTGGGATTCTTCTGCATGGAGGAATCTTCCATTGCTTGGTTTGAGGGCAACCTTGTGCCACTGGTGAATACAGAAGAATTGGGGCTGATACCTTTTTTTGGGAGAGGATGGCTTTGGGGAGGGGGGGGTGGTCAGAGCACTGGAATGAGACTCCAATGGTGCTTTTGAGCAAGTCGTGTAATTTCTCTGTGCCTTAGTTTCCCCTCTGTACAAGGGAGATAACACTTCCTTTCTCCCACCTTTTGCCTTGTCTATGTAGACTACATGCTCTTCTGGGAGGGTGGGGGTACTCTTCCTTATTTTGTGGCTGAACATTGGATCCCCATTGCAGTGGGGCTGACAGCCACCAAGGGCAAGGGCCAGCTCCATGCCTCCAGAAGTGGCAGGGCTGAGGGCAATCAGCCCTTAATGCCACCTAGAGCACGGCACTGGGCCCTCTCTCCCAGCCTCTAGAGCCCCGCAGAGCAGCGGAACAGTGCTCCTGCAGCGTTTCAGAGGGGCCTGGAGCTCCCAGCTGCTGCTGCTGCTACTGTGGCAGCAGCGGCTGGGAGCTCAGGGCCCCTTTGAAATGCTGGCCCCGTGTGCAATTGTCCCCTTTGCCTCTCCCTCCTTTCCCACCATTGGTGGGCCTGCCCCATTGTGTTAGGCAGCCTCAGCTGGAGCCTATAGGTACCACTGTAATACAAATAATAATGTATTCAGTTTGTAATACTGTCCCATACTTTCAGGCTGTGTCTACATTGGCACCCCTTTCCGGAAAAGGGATGCTAATGAGACACTTCCTACTTTCAAGGAATAAGAATTCCTACTTTCAAGGAATAAGAGATCTTGCGGAAAAGGGTTTATTTTCCGCAAGATCGCGTCTAGACTGGCGCTTTTCTCCGGCAAAACCCCAAGCCGGAAAAAAGCGGCAGCCATGTAAATGCAAATGCCGGGGATATTTAAATCCCCCGCGGATTTGCAATTCGAAGTGTCTCATTAGCATCCCTTTTCTGGAAAGGGGTGCCAATATAGACACAGCCTCAGGGTTTTGAAAGCAAATGCACTGAATTGTGCCAACGTGCCTGAAGGGAAATAGCCTAAATCAGGGATTTCCCTACACCCCCTCATGGGGGTGTATACCCCCCTGAATTTCCCCAACACCCCCCCAGTTTTGTGAACTATGTTGCCATACAGCCCACCTTCACTCTCACGGTGTCACCCCTCATCGGCCCTGACACACTCCCTTGTAAATTCGAACACCGCCCCTAATTTCAATTCCTGGGAAGGCTACTGGCCTAAATCTATGCTGGAGGTTCCATAGCAGCCTCCCAGTTAGGGTATGTTTACACTACAGCACTATTTCAAATTAACTTAATTCGAAATAGTTAATTCGAATTAAGCTAATTCGAAATAACGCATCTATACACAAAAACTATTTCGAAATAGCGTTTTGCTATTTCAAAATAGCGCGTCCACACTGAGTGGACCCTGAACCGAAGTTAAGGATGGCCAGAACCAGTGCCGGCAGGGCATCAGGTTAGGACTTAGTGTGTGGGGCTGCTGCCTGAGGCTAACTGAGCTCTGTGCTTAAAGGGACCCTACCCCCACCCCGGACAGACAGTTCTCAGGGTTCTCCGCTTGCTTGTCTACCTCGATGAGGGGACAGCAAAGAAGTCCTGTCTCGGAGTACCCTGACTGCCCACACTCGGGACACCACAGCACTCGGCCACATGGAGCCAGAGCTGCCCCTGGGCACACCGGTGTGTCTCGTGGGGTCGTTGCCATCAGCCCGGCTGCACTTGCTGCAGGCTGCCATCCGGGGGGGTCCATCGGGGGGCTGTCAGGATCCAGGAGGCCCTGAGGGAGAGCATCCACCCTGAGGAGCCCGATGAGCCTCCCCAGTCCTCCCCACTGGGGGCTCGTGCCCCATTCCTCCCTCATGTCCTTCCACTTACCCCTCCCTAGCCCGCCTTCCTGATGTCAAATAAAAGACACGTATGTTCAAAAATAGAAACTGGGTTTATTGAACAAAACTGGGGGGGATGAACCTCTGGGGAGACTGGGAAAAGAGAGGGTGGGAGAGGGGAGGGGGAAACCTGGGAGGAGGGAGCTGGAAGGGGGAAGCAAGGGGAAGAAGTGGGAGAGGAAACTCAGGGCTCAGGTTTGGGGGGTCTCGCCGGACCAACCTGACTTTCATGCAAACCTGCTCCTGGGTTCGCATGTGGCCTTTGGTGGCCAGGCTGGCAGCTATCCTACCATAGACAGCCGTGTTCCTCCATCTAGGGCTGAGATCATGGACGTTGGGGGCATCCCCCCCAAACCTGAATAAGGTCCATGATCTCCACCCTGGACCAGGAAGGCGCCCACCTTCTCCAGCCCCTGTCAGGCTCCTGGGAGCTGGCAGACTGCTCCTGGGGAGCGGTGAAGGGCTGGCTGCCAGTGGCTTGCTGGCTCATGTTTTGGGGCCACTGGATCAGGGGCCCCGGTGGCCACTGCTGGCTCTGGGCTGGCAGGCTTGGAGCTGGCACAGGCACTGTGGCCAGGGTCTACCCTTTAATGGCTCCGGGGCTGGGGGACAGGAGAGTACGTTTTCCTGGTTGTGCCCAGAGTGGCCACCAGGGCTCCCTGGGAAGGGCTGGAGGCCCCCTATTTCGAATTAAGTGTCTACACAGCACTTATTTCGAATTAGCTATTTTGAATTAGGTGTTATTCCTCGTAAAATGAGGTTTACCTAATTCGAAATAAGGGCTCTGCTATTTCGAATTTATTTCGAAATAGCGGTTTGTATGTGTAGACAGCTATTACAGTTAATTTGAAATAACTGCTGTTATTTTGAATTAACTGTGTAGTGTAGACATACCCTTAGAGGCTACTTAGTGGATGTACAGAATCAATCCACTTTCTAGAGTGACCATACGTCCTGCTATTTTGGGCTTTGTCTTATATAGGACAGTTTTACCTCCTGCTCCCCAGTTCTGATTTTTGTGATCTGGTCACCCTACCACTTTCCAGCTCACTACTCTCTTCCAGTGATTTGGGGGGGCCGTATGGGTCTCCCTGGCAGAGGGCGATTGTGCTGAACATCTCCTTTCTTGTGGGCATTTTGCAGCTTGAAGCCCTGAGGTGGGAGAATTTGACATATACTGTGAATAGATCTAACCCAAAGTGCCAAAGCTCTTAAAAATACATTACAGCCAGAATACTGTGCACCTTCCAGAAAGCTCTGGGAGGAAGGAGAGAAAGCATTCAATTAAAAAGCTGTTTGTTTTATTTTTTTCCCTTTAAAAAATTCTAAGGGAAGCAACCAATGATTCATGCTTATTTAGAAAAGAATATTGAAGAACTTTACTGATAGCAGTGAAGAAAGGATGAGATAAAATTCTGGTGCTATATTTATATTGTATTTTGCAGACATATCTAATCTTCAGTAGCATGAGAAATGTTGTAGAAATGTGTGCAGTTGAAAATTGCTGCAGCATCATACTTAAAAACATGTCCTCCAGAAACCAGGTCAACTTTCATAGCAGCATATAGTAATATATGTGTATACTGTAGAGTTTTTTATGTCTTATAATAGAGATGGTATAGATAATAATATGCTTTCATCTATTACTTTTATCAGGTTGTCTTATCTCCTCTGTTCCATCAAAAGGCTGTATTCAGAAAATATTAAGATAGGAGTGTTTGCTTCATTTGATACGCACATAAGGGGCCTGATCCCTCTTCCATTGAAGTCGAATAGTGATTCTTGTCAATGACTTCAATGGGAAAAGAATCAGCTTTCTGAATGATATTAGGAACATCCTATTAATGTTAATTACAGGATTATCTGTACACATGGCAAAAAGAAGAGGCTCCTAAATCACAAAAATTCTTACAAATGAGAAGATCACACCATTGGCTACATGTTTTAGTGCTATAAATTTGTTAGAGTTGATGGAGGTTTGTTCATTACTATTCTGTCTAGGCACCTACATGGCACTGCATCTTTGCATTTTCTGGGACTCTCCAAAACATTGAAATAGAAATAGCATGTTCTGCCTCTTTCTTCCTTCCCAGTCTACAGGAGAAATGGTTTGATTAGTTTCAAGGTTGGTTTGCTTTTTAAAGGATCAAAGGGATATCTTTGGTGTCATTAATGCAAAAACCTTTGAGGAAAAGTTGGAGAAAATCATCTTTTAATTTTGAAAGTGATGAGATCTATGATATATTGAGGAAACAAATTTCATAGCCTAGGACAAGCTTTTATGAAAGTTCTGTCTCCCATCCTCTCAAGCCAACAGGAGCTTGGACCAGATAATCAAAATGATCTTTTCTGGCATTAAAATCTGACTATCTAATCATAGAGGGAGCAGCGTTTTCTCAGTTGTCTAGTACCAATCCCATGGAGAGTATTGAACATCAGGAAGAAGACATTGATTTTTGGGAAGCCAACAAAAAAAAGCAGAGCATCCAAGTGATATATTAATCAAAACCCCCTAAAACCTAGATTTTCACATGTGAGCTTCATTTGTTGAAGTGGTTTGTCCCTATAGTTGAGTTGCAGTGATCAATGTGTCAACTGTTGGTCTCAAAAGATGGTGGTATAAGTGCCAAAGCAGTTCAGTTAAATGCTGCAGCTTTGTGAGTGGCCATAAAGTCTAATTCTCAAACTTCAGTTCTTGCCACAAATAGTTCAGGCATAAGGCACAGGATTACATGATGAAGCTGTCACAACACTTGCCCATGATGGCTACTGCACTTTCTCTCAACCCCCCCTCTTCACCTCCTTGGACTCCCTAGCACAGCACAGCCCTCCACTGGGTCATGATGCTAGCTGCATCTTCCCAGCTTGCAGTATAAATGTTGAAAGTTTTCAAGTCCCTGTTTCAAACATCCTTGAACCTGAGTCTTGGTTGGCCCAGGGGCTGTGGAGCATTTTTAAGTTCTCCAGACAAGAGATCCTTTGGAATGCATCTGTCATCAGTCAGGTGGAGATCACCAAGCCAATGAAGACATCTGTGTTTGAGAGTAGAGATTAAACTTTGGAAATCTGCTTTCTCCGGTACTTTGGCATCAGGAATTTTGGTTCTCCACTTGATATGCAGGATTAATTACAGGATTATAGTGAAGATAGCAGGTGGAGAAGATGTTTAATTTTCAGTTATGCCTGCTTGGGTATTCCAGGTCTCACTACCATACAGCAGTTTACTCAAAATGCACATCTGTCAGAAGTCATCAATGCTACATATGGGTTGCCATGGCTGAATGTTACACAGCAGAATATAGAGCAATATTCTGTCTGGTTGAAAATTGATATTTTTTTAAAATTGGGCATCCAATCATCTTGAAGTTCAAAAGTGCCCCAAGACCCATTTAATAATTGAGGACAAATACCCTTGATAGTGTGGGATATTACTGGGTGGAGGTCTCCAAAATGTATCCCTTTTCCTATTACCATCACTTCAAGATTGCCTGTGTTTAAATGTAGGAGCCAGGTTTCAAATTTAGACAGCTGCCCTTCACTCACATGAAGATTTTGAGTTGTCATAGGCATAGCTGGATGGTTGGTGCTGTTCATGTCTTGTGAAATGGAACTGTGTGTCAACTGTTTACTGCTGGCACTTCGGCCTGTGTTAGATCAGCTGTCAATAAACTAAGTCTTTAGGACCGCCACACATGAGACTTCAGACATGGAGATACAGTTGCCAGTAACAATGCTCTGTTTTTGACTGGAGAGGAAAGACTTGTGCAATTTCAAGGCATTTTCATTCACCCCTCCATATTCTTTGAAGGTCAGGCAGCAGTATTTAGTTATCGATGTATTACATGCCACAGGAAGATGGAGCAGAAATAAATGTGGATACGCTTCAGTTCACTAGGCCAGTGGTTCCCAACCTTTTCAAGCACAAGATCACTTTTTGAATTGTCAATCCAGGATTTACCTCAAACCCAAACACCTTTGCCCTACCTCCTTTCCTGAGACCCTGCCCCTGCTGCACCTCTTCTCCAAAGAACCACCCTTTTCACTCTGTGGAGATGGGGTACAGGGCAGGAGGAGGGGGACACTCTAACATCTTGGCATCCTCCTCCATAGTCTCCCCCAACCTTCACAGAAAGCAGGTGTTACTTTATTTTCACTAAAGAACAACCCAGGATTAAATGCCACTGGAAAGGGGATTGAACCTGATCACACACATACATCCATACACTCAAATACAAACCAACCCCCATGTTGCTTTTGCTAAAAGTTACCAGTCTGTTGCTCATATTAACTCACTAGCCAGGCAAGTTAAATGAGAGGGGGCAGATCAGGGGCTTCCCTCTGTCCATGCTGATGCTCCGATCTTGACAAGACGAGACCCAGAGAGTCATGCAAGACACCCCATCTTTTATAAGACTTTTCTCCCATTCAAGTCTATACATTTTGCTGTGTCAGTTCTTAATCACCATCCGTTCTGTTTAACAACCGTTTATCTGTTTATCTGGGAGTTATTCTTTACTCTGACATCAGTATGTTGGTGCTTCCTTCCCAGTGTTATTTCAAGGCTGTCTAGTTTGTAATGGGATGCTTGCCCTTAACACTCTAAGGCCTTCTATAATGTCCTGCATCAGTCTGTTTTGTTTTGGGCCTCAGTTTATGGTACCTTGACACCTCTGAGTCTTACAGCCTCTTCTCCAAACTCTTACATTCCCAACTCATTCACTCCCCGTCCCCAGGAGCTACACAATCATTTCACACATGGGAAAAGGGATATAATTGTCCATGCTTCTATTAGTACAAACTTGTAATTGTTCATCATATTTTCTTTATAACACAATCTATATTCTAATTACTTCTAAGAGCAACTGTGTGATCATGCTGAATCACAAGAATCCTTCTGGTCTCTTTCTCACATAATGGAAGGTTACAGAGCTCCCAAGATTACAAAACTTGTATTCACATTATTCGGAAACTTACATTTACATTTTTCTGTCTTGGGCGGAAACTTTACGCAACTGCAGGAGGCTCCTAGGAGTCAGCTTCTAGGGAGAGGGCAGGAGCAGCATGGCAATTGGGAGAGAGGCAGGTGAAGTGCCAGCACTTGATAAGCTCCCAGACAAACCTGGGATCACCTGCCAGAGGCTGCAGGACCCATCAGTAGATCCTGATCTACAGGTTGGTGAACACTGTGCTAGGGCAAGTGCTGACTTGGTACCACGAACTGATCTGACGCTTGCCAGCTTCTCAGTGCGTTTTCTTAGAAAAGGGAAGTAAGACAATGCCTGGTGGTTTGTGAGGGTTCCAGTATGGAGTAGTGGTTTCTTTAGTATGGTCATACTCTTGCATATTTTAGGGTGGGTGATAGATTTTCCCACATCAGAGCAGGTATTGACAATCTCTGAGTCACAGGTATCTTCTGTTCTTTCAGCAGCCTGAAAAGGCAGTGACTCCTGTTGGAATTCTGCAACAGTACTATGGTGCCAACTGCAAGAGTTGCAAAAATCCAACAGGAATAGGCAATGGTCCATTACAAGTGACGGTGCTGAGCGGTTGTCAGTGTTCCCATGACAACTGCTTGTGTGAATAGACTTAATTGGCCTCTGAATAATCCCAGATATGGAGTGACCTTTCAGAAGATTTGAAGGTTCTGTTCAGGTAAGCACCTCCAAGATAGGCTCTATTCAACCTCTTTATAAATGATCTAGAGAAAGGGGTAAACAGTGATGTGGCAAAATTTACAGATGATACCAAACTTCTCAAGATAGTTAAGGTAAAAGCAGACGGTGAAGAGCTTCAACAAGATCTCACCAAACTAATTGATTGAGCAACAAAATGGCAAATGAAACGTAATGTTGATAAATGTAAAGTAATGCACATTGGAAAAAATAATCCCAACTATACATCCAATATGATGGGGACTAATTTAGCTATAACTACTCAAGAGAGAGATCTTGGAGTCATTGTGGATAGGTCTCTGAAAACATCCACTCAGTATGCAGCGGTAGTCAAAAAAGCAAGCAGAATGTTGGGAATAATTAAAAAAGGGATAGAGAATAAGACAGAAAATATCTTATTGCCCATATATAAAACCATGGTACGCCCACATCCTGAATACTGCGTACAGATGTGGTTGCCTCATCTAAAAAAAAAGATATATTGGCATTGGAAAAGGTTCAGAAAAGGACAACAAAAACAACTAGTGGTTTGGAACAGGTCCCATATGAAGAGAGATTAAAAAGACTGGGACTTCTCAGCTCAGAAAAGAGGAGACTAAGGGGGGATATGATAGAGGTTTATAAAATCATGACTGGTGTGGAAAAAGTGAATAAGGAAAAGTTATTTACTTGTTCCCACAACATAAGAACTAGGGGGCATCAAATGAAATTAATAAGTAGCAGTTTAAAAACAAACAAAAGGAAGATTTCTTCATGCAGCACACAGTCAACCTGTGGAACTCTTTGCCAGAGGATGTTGTGAAGATCAAGACTTTAAGATAAATTCATGGAGGTTAGGTCCGTTAATGGCTATTAGCCAGGATGGGTAGGAATGGTGTTCCTAGCCTTTCTTTATCAGAGGCTGGAAATGGATGACAGGAGAGGGATCATGTGATGATTCCCCGTTCTGTTCACTCCTTCTGGAGCATCTGGCATCGGCCGCTGTTGGAAGACAGGATACTGGGCTAGATTGACCTTTGGTCTGACCCAGGTTCGCTATACTTATGTAAGATCTGTTGCTTCCCTGATCCTTCTCCATATTTCTTGAATCTCCAAACATAGACCAGAATCTGTCACTCCAGAAATACTAAGTCACCCTTTCTTGTAGAATTTTGACATTTTTGCTTCCAGACACAATCAGAATTAGGATGTACAGGAGAATAGCAATGGGAGAAAAATCATTCTAATTTGACTGCCTCAGAGAACTGATGGGCAGGATTCCCTGGGATGCTTAAATGAAGGGGAAAGGAGTCCAGGAGAGCTGGCAGTATTTTAAAGAAGCCTTATTAAAGACACAGGAAGAAACCATCCCGATGCACAGCAAGAAAAGCAAATATGTTAGGCGAGCAGACTGGCTTACTGGGGAAATCCTTGGTGAGCTTAAACACAAGAGGAAGCTTACAAGAAGTGGAAACTTGGACAGATGACTAGGGAGGAGTATAAATATATTGCTCGAGAATGCAGGGGAGTTATCAGGAAGGCGAAAGCACAGTTGGAATTGCAGCTAGCAAGGGACGTGAAGGATAACAAGAAAGGTTTCTACAGGCATGTTAGCAATAAGAGGGTGATCAGAGAGGGAGGGGCCCTTAGTGGATGAGGGAGGTAACCTAGTGACAGATGATGTGGGGAAAAGCTGAAGTACTCAATGCTTTCTTTGCCTCTGTCTTCATGGACAAAGTCAGCTCCCAGACAAATGCACTAGGCAACACAGTATGGGAAGGAGGTGGACAGCCCTTGGTGGGGAAAGAACAAATTAGGAACTATTTAGAAAAGCTAAACATACACAAATCCATGGGCCCAGATTTAATGCATCCGAGGGTACAGAGGGAGTTGGAAATGTCACTGTGGCGCCTTTGGCCATTATCTTTGAAAACTCGTGGAGATCGGGAGAGATCCCGGAAGATTGGAAAAAGGCATATGTAGTGCCCATCTTTAAAAAAGGGAAGAAGGATAATCCAGGGAATTATAGACCTGTCAGCCTTACCTCAGTCCCTGGAAAAATCATGGAGGGGATCCTCAAGGAATCCATTTTGAAGCACTTGGAAGAGGGGAAAGTGACCAGGAATAGTCAACATGCATTCACGAAGGGCAAGTAGTGCCTGACCAATCTGATTAGCTTCTATGATGAGGTAACTGGCTCTGTAGATATGGGAAAGTCAGTGGATGTGATATACCTTGACTTTAGCAAAGCTTTTGATATGGTCTCCCACAATATTCTTGCCAGCAAATTAAGGGAGTATGGATTGGATAAATGGACTGTAAGATGGATAGAAAGCTGGCTAGACTGTCGGGCCCAACTGGTAGTGATCAACGGCTCGATGTAAGGTTGGCGGTCGGTTTCTAGCAGAGTGCCTCAAGGATCTGTTCTTGGACTGGTTTTGTTCAACATCTTTATTAATAACCTGGATGAGGGGATGGATTGCATCCTCAGCAAGTTTGCAGATGACACTAAGCTAGGGGGAGAAGTAGATACGCTGGAGGCAGGGATAGGGTCCGGAGTGACCTGGACAGATTAGAGGATTGGGCCAAAAGAAATCTGATGAGGTTCAACAAGGACAAGTGTAGAGTCCTGCACTTGGGATGGAAGAATCCCAAGCATTGTTACAGGCAGGGGACCGAATGACTAAAAGTAGCAGTTCTGCAGAAAAGGACCTGGGGATTACAGTGGATGAGAAGCTGGATATGAGTCAACAGTGTGCCCTTGTAGCCAAGAAGGCTAATGGCATATTGGGGTGCATTAGGAGGAACATTGCCAGCAGATCCAGAGAAGTGATTATTCCCCTTTATTCGGCTCTGGTGAGGCCATAACTAGAATATTGTGTCCAGTTCTGGGACCTCCACTACAGAAAGGATGTGGACACATTGGAGAGGGTCCAGTGGAGGGTGATCAAAATGATTAGGGGGCTGGAGCACATGACCTATGAGGAGAGACTGAAGGATTTGGGTTTGTTTAGTCTGCAGAAGAGAAGAGTGAGGAGGGATTTGATAGCAGCCTTCAACTTCCTGAAAGGAGGTTCCAAAGTGGATGAAGAAAGGCTGTTCTCAGTAGTGACGGATGGCAGAACAAGGAGCAATGGTCTCAAGTTACAGTGGGAGAGGTCTAGGTTGGATATTAGGAAAAACTATTTCACTAGGAGGGTGGTGAAGCACTGGAATGGGTTACCTAGGGAGGTGGTGGAATCTCCATCCCTAGAGGTTTTTAAATATCGGCTTGACAAAGCCCTGGCTGGGTTGATTTAGTTGGGATTGGTCCTGCCTTGGGCAGGGGGCTGGACTTGATGACCTCCTGAGGTCTCTTCCAGCTCTATGATTTGGTTGAACTTAATAAATCTTTCTATTCAAATACTATGTAAAAATTGGGTATTTATTCTGTTTTATCTGAACTGTTTTGTGCATTTCTAATCTTAGGTTTCATGTGAAGGTGGGGGAACGATACGCTTTCTTTTTGAGGCCTTGTAATGAAGATTGGTAATATAACATAATTGGGGAAGGAGAAGTGTCACATTTTAGATCTGCATTTCAAATGCAAGATCTACTGGCATGCATGTATTGGGTTGGTGCTTCTGATATATCACAACTTTTTTATTAGTGTTGTGTATTTATACTGCAAGAGAAAAAAGGGGGAAATATTCTTTGAATTTCCTCTTGCTCTAGGATGTAGAAGGATATCTTGGTTGACTCATGGGGGAGGTTTAACTGTAGTAAGTTACTAAATATCATTTCAGCAGAGAATAAAGAAGTAACTACTGAATGTGCAATGAAACTAGGTAACCTTTCAATTCATTTATCAGTTCTTACAGTTCCCATTTCAAGGTGGAAATAATACAAATATTAAGTAAAGAAGCAATCAAAATAGTACTATAAAATAAACAAAATATTAAGCAAAGAAAATTAATCTGTCCCCGGTATATTAATTTAAAACTAATAATCAATTCAGACCCCCTGTTCTTTCAAACTCCTGTTTATTCTTCTTGTCACTTGATTTGGCAGAGTTTTAACTCTTACTTGATATGTATATTTCTAGTCTGTTACCCTCACACAGGAATACTGAGAGATACTGAAGTGAGTTAAATAGTATTTGTATCCTAAATTAGACCTGTATTTTTATTAGTTAGAAGTGTCCTTTTTATTAAAAGAAAATATCCTGAGGATTCTACAGTAAAGATCAAAGACATTGCATCTCTGCAATATTGATTTTGGGGTGCTCATAGTGGGTGAAATTTTTTTAAAGGAGTAAAATGGCTGATATTAAATAGATTATAATTTAACCTAGATAATGGCAGAGTTCAAACAGAATGATTATGGTACAAGTTTTCTTATAGGTTTCCCTTCTAATCCTGGGATCCCATGTAAATACCAGTTTTATTCTGGTAAGGTTGCTATCAGCTGTAACTCAAGAACTCTTGTTCTGCTGGCAGGTTCAGTCGGTTGTACATACGCTGTTTCAGTGTGAGAAGCCTGCTATTGAAATTTTGCCAATAAAACATTTCTGAACTGGTCCTGTGTTGTCTGTGCACTCTTAGATTTACTCCTTATAAGACAGTACAGACCTTTCTTCTCTGGAAGTGCAGCTTCTGGCTTACACAGTGATCTTGCCAAAAATTTTCAGAATCTTACATTTTAAATGGTTACAGGCTTCCAGCAGTAAGGGGTGGGGAAGGAGGGAAATGACTGTCAAATGTCTTTGCTAAGAAGACTTGGAAGTACGACACTGCAGTTACTAGGAAGATGAGTGGTTGAGACTAATAGAGGTAATTAGAGTAGCAGTCTTTAGGGGTTGTGGTTAAATTGTAACAGACTAGTGAAAACAAGAATAAAAACATGGTTTCTCTGTTATATGTTCTGTCAGGAAGGCAGGTGGGGGGAGTTGCTCAGATGAAATAAAATATGAACATATCTTCTTCCCCTAAAACTTGAACTGAAGCCAAACCAAAATTTCCCGTGAAACTTGAAATAACATGGCTGCTTTTTCTTTTGGTTTTGTTGTGAACTTTAGCCTTTCCTAATTTTTGTACAGAAGAAGATGTACTGTAATATGGCAAGAGACCTGTCATGTGGGCAGATTTAAAGTCTTGATTTACCAAACTCCTTGAGCACTGCTTAGCTTTAAACATGTATCCAAGTGTTTTGCACAGTAGGGAGGGACTCAAGCCTTGGCAAAAACCTAAACATGTGCTTAAGGCTGTTACTGAACCAGGTCTTACAGGACGATGTTTGGGAGTTGAGCTCCATGGTTATAAGGAGGCAGGGTAGTGGGGAACAGCATAGTTCACTGCTGATTGTTGGGTTGAGCTCTCTGAGGAGAGATAATAAGGATCAGTCAAAGATGAGTCAGTCTTGGAACCCCTGGAAAGGAGAGACTGAACTAAACTGGTGAAGCCTGGGTGGAAAGAAAAGTGTGTATAAGAGATAGGGTGACCATATTTCCCCATGCCAAATACTGGACACCAAGGTGGGGCAGTTGCTGGCGCTTGGAGATCCAGCACTGTGTGGTTGGGGGGGGGGGGAGGGGAGCCGCTGGCATTCGGGGGTGCTCGAGGCTCCAGCCCCAGAGCGGTAGGAGGAGGAACCGCCGGCACTGGGGCTTCAGAGGCTGAAGCTCCAAGTACCGCGGGCTTCCCACCCATCCTACCCCACTGCAGGGTTGAAGTTGAGCTCCGCAGTATGCAGGGTGGGGAGGGGCTGGTGCTGGGGCTTCAGCAGCTGAAGTCCTTAGTGCTGGCATCTCCTCCCTGCCCCCCTGCTGCACGAGAAATATGGGACAATGTGCCTGTTTTTTTTTTTAAGGCAGGATGCTGGGTACAGCCCTTAAACACGGGACTGTCCCGGTAAAAATGGGATGTATGGTCACCCTAATAAAAGGGCTTCACAGATACTTTTTGGGGGGCGGGGAGGGGGGGGAAGAACTGAACTGCTGTCTAAATATTTATTTTATATTGAGTACAACAAAATGAGAAATCAGAAAAATGAGTCTGTGGGTAAGCACAGTGTATGTGTGCTGCCCCCTGTAGCTGACTAGATCTGAACTCACAATGCAAGACCCAGAGAACACATCATACCAAATACAAATTCAGTATAGAACATGAATGTTTTGTGGCTATAAGTGTTATTTAGTCTTAATCCATCCCTGGCTAGTGTCTCCATGTTTCTGATGCAACCTGTATCAGGTGATACTGAAAATCTTATGACAGAACTTGTTCATTGTCATAGGATACAGCCTGACTTTCTGACCAAACTAGTTTGGCTGCCCTGCGACAAATATTAATACATTTGGATACCTATTGTATTCGGATTAAAGAAGGCCATATTTACAATGTTTGAAGCTGGATCCAAACCTCAGGGAGTGATTGGATCTGGGGTTTTAGTTCGAGATGACATTTTTTTAACGAAATTGAGTTTTTAAAATCTTTCAGGTGTGCTCAAATACTGTAGCAATGGCAACATGTGAGAATAATTCCCCGATAGATAAGTAGACAGGCATCCATGACTGGGCTTATTCTAATATGACTTTTATGGTTGCCTACTAAAAATAACATTTTTATTAAAAAAACCTTTCAGAATTATGGCCTTCAAGTAGATTTTACTTCATTTTTAATAGACTAGTAGTCTTTAATCTCTTATCACAGAATCTGAAGTGTACCTGTTAAATACTAGTAAATTAGTTATCAGTCCCTTGGGCAGTATATTTTAATATCAGTATTATATGGCAGATGATATAAATCTTGTGTATGGTATTATTAGCTTAGGCAGCTGCTGACTTAAAAAGGCCAGTTTAACAAGTCACCACTGTATTATGTTTAATTAGGTACAGTTTATATAATGAGGTGTTCAGTTCTAATGGAAAGACATGCTGTGAGCAGCACATCTGCAGGAATAACTATTACAATCAGCATTGCAGAGACCCATGGAACTGCAAATTAGACTTACTTATCTAGAAATAAATTACATCCCAATGCCTTCATAAAGCTCATTAATTAATTCCACTGGCATAAAGGTCTTTTTCTTAATTTCATGTTCCATTAGCATAATAAACACAATTTGAGTTACAACAGTATGATCAGTTTAATGGATGCTATTTATTTTAGTTTTTTTACTTAAAGTCCCGGTAACGTAGAATTAACATCAATGTGCTGTTTGGTCCTTTATTAAAAATTCCCATAGGATAACCAACACAGATGTTCAATACGGCATCATATATTTGCTGCATTTTATGACTCTACTAATTGGCCATATGGAAAGGTGTTGCTTGGGTTTAATTTTTTTTAAAAAATCTGATAAATGATATAGATTGTAATAATCATAATCAGTATATAACATTGGATAGGTTAATATAGACTGAATGCTGAAAGCAAAACCAGAATAAGCAAAATTTTATGTGCATTGGTGTTATTTGCCATAAATCAATGTACTTCACAGTTTATTAACATCGGTTTCAACAACCTGCTTAGTTCTTGACATAATTATAATTTATGCAAACTCTGTAATCAGAAGAAAATGTTACAGCTAGCTGTTTAGTTGCAACCCACCTTATTGTTTCATTGAACAGTTCATGAGCAGCATAGTTCATGAGCCACAATATTGCTAAAACACTTATGGCAAGATGATCTACATAACTGGACATTGAAACCTTATGTTCTAATAAATACTCATTCTTTTGAAAAGCGTAACATATGTTTTGTTAGCTTGTAATAGACTAGCAAAATGTCATTGCAGATTTTATTTTTTGCTTTATGTAGTCAAACCTTATGGTATTATAGATGTATTTTAAAAGTATATGCTATAGGTGGAGTTATATTATCGACTTCTCCTTTCTTCTCTAAGTCATATCGCTCTTCTTGTTTTTAAATATCAAAGCCTGTCCTTGTAAATATCCTATCGCATCCCATCCTATAAATTAGTCACACTTTCTCATGTTACTGAGTCAATTTAGATAATGTTTGGATGTCATATAAATCGGTCTTCTGATTTTAAAATAAAAACTGATTTCCATCGTCATGCTGTAATTCATCCTTATAGTTTTCTCTTATTCACTTAACACAATCCATCTGACCATGAAATGTGTCTCTGCTGGTGCTGCTTTCCCTGAGCATGTTGGCCTCTCATAGAATGTCAGTGGGAGATGTAGCCATGCATTAAGGGCAAAATTGATCCCATGAATTTGAGTGCATATAGACTGTAGTGTAGAGAGTATATCCAGAGGACACCATGTGTGCATTTTGGTTTGAAAAATGCTATGCAGCTCATGGCACTTGATGTGGACACAGCAGCAGAATGAGGACAGGCATATGCATGGAATTAAGTGGCAGGCCTCAACTTTAATTAACACGGCGGGAGGGGCACCACCAGCTTGTCACTCATACAGTCCTATACCAGGCATGTAACTGATTCTAATGTGGGGGTACAGGGTTCCTTATCATATAACCCACAATGTGACATAGGCTCTCATCTGCCTCTGTATCCCTAGCATTCAGCTCTCTCTGGAAGGGGACTGAGGGTGCAGCAGGGGGACCTTGGCCTACATTGTGAGGGCTGCAAGATCTGACCTTGGCCTGCAAAGACTCCAAGATCTCACCCTATTATGTCAACCCAAGGGCTATCACCAAAATCCCAGGTCTCTTTCCTCTGGGAGCCATTCCTTTTATTCTCTTAACAGCACTGGAAACCAGACATGAGAGCAGCACAAGACTTCCTGTCCTCTGCCAATTGGCTTATGGGAAAAACGTTTTCTTCCAGACCCCCTAAATAGGCAAGGGGTTAGACCTGCAGCATCTGTCAGGCTGGGTTCCCAATCTTAGTTCACATGGGTTGCTGGAATGGAACCAAAAGAGGTTCCATAGGGTCTTTGCACTGAGCTAAAACCTGGAAGCTGGGGGCTGCTGGCCAATCAGCGCCCCTCTTCCCCTATCTCTCCAATGGTTGCTAGGAACTCCCACGGGAAGAGCTCCTTATCACTTGGCAAGTGCCTCTCCTTCTTGTTGCTGAGGCGGTTCCCCTTTCACTGCTGGCCCCCTTTCCCTTTTATGCGGGTTGGTAGCATTTCTGGTGCCTTTATATAGAGGCTTATATTTGAGCTATTTCTGTCATTAGTAGAAATAGTGAATGCCTTAATGGTAAATTACATAGATGCACACAGAGAACCTAGGAATAACCTTCTTGTAGATGGTTCTGAATCTTTGGGAACACTTGCTGCACAAAGCTGTAATGTTAAACATCAAATGTAATGTTTTATCCTGTGTGCAGTGCAGTGCAAATGGTGAATGGATTTTTACAATGAATGCTACAAGTTTGCAGAATTTCATAATATGACAAAGAATCACGGTTTTCATATGTCTTACGGTTATGTATCCTAAGATACACACATCAGAAAAAATGAGGCCACACTGAAGGACAAAACTAACATTGTCAGCAGCATTGCCAGAGTGTGAATGAAGCGGTATCATGTACTAAGTATCCACAGTGCTATAAAATTGGGGAAAAAAGTCATGGGGTGGGTGGAACAGATCCTGTCCCTTCCTGAAGTCAGTCAGGGTTACATTTTTAAAGTTCATGCATTTACAGATTCCCACATGGGTGCTTATTTTGCAGTCCAACTTTAGGTGTATATAGGTTTTTCAAAGGTGGTGGATGGGCACAGGAATTGATTTTGTATGCTAAGCCATGGCCTTGTGCCAATAGTTGAGTTGGGTGCGGCCATGCAGATAGTCAAGCGTGACATATTTTCAGAATTACACAGGTCCTGTTGAAGCTGATTTAGGCATATTCAAGGGAGATGTGAGCTATAAGGAGTAGATGGAAGGGGCCCTCTCATCACCCCTCTGGTGTCTGCTGGGCCTGTATGTTTACTACAAAAGAAGAAGCAACTGTAGGAACAGGTGGTGTCCCTACGCATGTGTGAAGAAAGAGCCAGGCAGTATTCTAGGAAGGTAAGAGAGCAGAAATTGGTTGTGTTGGATAAATATTCTTGCTGGTTCACTCTGCTGTGGGAGTGGAAGGGGCGGAAGAACCAGTGGAAGTCTATGCTGAGGGGACTATATTGGAGCCAGCCAGGGAGCTGTGTGATCTTGCTTTTAGCCTGAAGTACCTTTCTGTGAGAGCTTTTGGGTTTGCATCAGGAATTAGGCTAATCCTTTTAGCATATGCTATGTCATAGGTAGGGTCATTGCTATTCAGCCTTGCCCTGGAAAATCCTCACAGGATTGTAGAAGAAGATACTTAGTGGTGTTGAAGGGTGCATCCACTTAGCTTAGCAGCCAGTATAGTTTACTAGTGCGGTCCTTGAATGATACTAGTACACTGTGGTTTTATGCAAGTATCTTGAAGGTGATATCCCCAGTACTAAATAACACAATGAAAGATCATGTGATGTATCCTGGATGGAAGCTAGAGGCATGTAGCTCATCTGATGAAGTGGGCTTTGCTCATGAAAGCTCATGATATGATATATATTTTTTGTTAGTCTTTAAGGTGCCACAGGACTACTCATTTTTAAATTTATAGACTAGCATGGCTGCTGCTCTGATACTTTTTCACAATGAAAGAGGATCTTTGTGAGTCTGTTCTATGACTTTTCTGACTCCAGGAAGCCCAGTATCTGGGCATGGACCAAGACAAGTACTGCCACAACAGGACAACAGTGCTCCAGGTGGCAAATAACTTGTTTATTTTTCTGAACTTGTGTTTTGGTGCTATAGTTGTGGGCCCGACTCTGTGGACAAAAGGTTGAGTCTAGGTGCTACAGTTCTAGCTAGTAGCTTGCTTTTTCCTTCAGGGTTCAGAGACTAATGTATTGAGGGCCTGGGTCTGGAATTATCTGTTGCTGTCAGACACCTCTTAGAGACCCAGACAATTCTTCACTTTCCCTCCATGACACACAGCACACCATGAACCTCCTTAGCTATGCAGGGGTTACACGAGAAAGGAAGTTTAAAAGTAGCTGCCAGAGGGAAACCACAAGTCTTTCATCATTGAGGACCAGAGTGGAGGCATTCAGGTGAGTTGGGAGGGCTGGGCGAAGAGATGAGGAAGAAGATCTAGCTTTGAATGGCACAGGTAGATCTTTGACTATATGTAATTTTAAATATACCTTTAAAACGCCTCAACATTTCCCCCTCTGCTTAGTGCTTTGATGAAATGAGGCATCTTTTGAAAGCTCATCACTCTGCCAGAGAACAAACAGAATGATTCAAACATAGGTACAGTAGGTTAGTGGTTTGGGACCAGCGTAAGGATAAAGTGTAGAGAATGAGAAGTAATTTTAAAGTGGTTAATGAACACTTCTCTCTTTCTTTCCCAAAGCCAGAGAAAAGCTGATTAGAGGGTCTTCTGCAATGGCTGGATCATTTGGATCAGATTTCCTGGTTTTGTTTATTGTAAAAGTTTAACATTGATGATGATAAACATTTTATTTATCCTGCTTGTTGTTTAGTCCATCTTGTAACTAAATGGAGAGCAGCTGAGTGATGTCTTGGATTCTTTCAGACCATCAGAAACGGAAAGAAGAGGAGTGCGGGGGCACCAGAGCCTAGCTGAGAGCAGACTTATATTGGTCTGCTGCGCTTGGGCCAGCAAGGAAAATTATGGGTTCTCCTTGTCTTCTCACCCTAAGAAGCTTGGCAATCTTCAAAATCTCATCTCAAGCAAATCTTAGACATGCTCTTGTCAGGCTTAATTTTCAGCTTGCCTGCATTTGCCCATTGGGCTTTGGAATAAAGACATCATTGTGGGGGGCACAGCAAAATCTTGCTGTAGGCACCACTGCACTTGCACAGCTGGTCCTTGGAAAATTTGGCTCTGAGCATTTTGCTGTTGACTTCAGTGGGAGCAGGGTCAGACCAAACATCTTTATAATTGAGTCAGAACAGAATAAAGAGCCATCATTCCATATCAGTCCTACACACCAATTAAGTTCAAATTTTCAATATGATGTTTCTAATTCTCTGCTAAACAAGCAGCAGCAAGTATAGCAAAGCTTATCAAACCTCATAGCAACTCTTTGGATTGTCTTATCTAATTAGTGTCCTAATTAAAAAGGAATTTTTAATACAGTGTAAGAGGTAAATCTTGAATGGAAAGATCCTTCCAGTTTCAGTGTTATAACAGAGCGACCAGCTATAGGACTACAAATTACGGAACAGAATACAATTCTTATAAACATACAATATATACTTCAAGAATTATCCTCTATACAGTACTACTTCTGGTGTTTAATACATTTTATTTGTATCTTAATGGCAAATATTTATACAGTAGATAAAATCTTGTTTAAAAAAGTGGTAGAATACTGGTGTCACTTTTCCTAATAAAAAGTACTCTTCCTATATAGTTTATGGCTTTGATCATCAAAACCTCCAGGGAAATGAATGAATTACGTTTTAACTTCAATTTGTAATGTTATGCTGTATATTACTAGATCTTAAAGAAACAATATCCAGTGCCACATTGGAGCTTTGGGCTTCAGACCACCTATTGTGGCTCTCTGCTTGTTGATTTTCCACACTTCTTACTTAGAAACTAGATGACTTGAAGACACAAATAAATCATCAGACCACAGTGATACACCGGGAAACTAAACAGTAACACCAATATGTTGATCTGCAGGACTTGTGACCTTTTGTATTTGCTTAAGCAGCCTGTTTTAATTAGTAATGGATACTGTTGCACTCAGATAAACATTACTGACAATTGGAAACAGCACCTTATAAGCAAAGCATTTTGTAGAAACTTAATCTGTGTACCCAAACTCCCCTTCTTTAGGGGGTTGCTTTGTTCTTGTCATAATGCTTAAGTTAATGGACAACTAAAATAGAATGGCTACATGTGTCATACATTGAGTGAAAAGGACAGACCAAAAGCCATTAGTGTCCAGAGAAGAAAGACAAAGACTGAAATTCTATTACTTCCAGATGAGGCCTTACTATCCCCCAAACTCTCTATTAGTATGACAAGCAAGAAGCAGGGCCATTACTCCAAAGGTCAGATAGTGCAATTTTAGCCAGATTTCCTTGATTGAAAAGGCAATGGGAGATGATCTAGAATGCTAGTGTTATGGAATCAATTTTAATGTCTTGATGCCCTAAGTGACAGTTCTACCTGTCGTACTAAAAAGGAAAAATAACTTTTCAGTACTGCTTGTGGCTGAGCAGTTGGCTAAAAGGAAAAGTGGGGCTGTGGAGCTTCCTGAAGTTATTTTCAAAAGTTTAAAGTAACCTTTTCAACTTTTTGTTTCTTCACAATTAGCAAATATGAAAAAAGTACTACCACTAGTCTTGTCAGGCTTATGTAATGCCATTAATAACTTTTGTTGTTCTTGACAGCTGTAGAATCATGTTGATTTTTTAAAATCTGTAACTATTGTAAACATTTCCAGGCTGTAAAATGGGGTTATTTTCATTTGGCATATGCACCATTCTGATATATAAATTACATTAGTAAGTCTGTGTTGTCTACAATGGAAATTATCATAGAAATCTTAATTACTGCAGAAGGTGCTCAGATTCTATAGAGATATGCAACAGAGCAATGTCTAAGGTAAACCAAACTAATGGACTGTAGCTAGGGTTGCCAGATGGTTTCAACAAAAATACAGACCCCTCCCCCAAAAAAAAACCAGGGAAAAAATTCGGGAATGGGGAGACCAAAGTTGTTGAGCAAAAAAAAAAAGGACCCCAAGAGTTATTAAGCAACAATAAATAAATAAATAAATAAATAAATAAATAAATAAATAAATAAAAACAGCATTAAAACAGTATGGCCCCCTTAATTGCATGCAGAGTCAGAATAGGGATAGGAAGAGGAGAGGTTGAGCACTAAGAGGCAGGGGAGGCATTGTTTCCCCTTGCTCAGATCTTGAGGCTTTTTGCCGGCAGCCATCTTTTCCTTTTGTTCGAGCCACAAGGGAGCTTTCCTGCAGAACCAGGTAAGCAGAGGGGCCGGGGCCCGGGCCCCAGGGGGAGGTCTGGGGGCTGGGCCCAGTTGCCGAGTGTGTAGGGTTGCCAGGTGTTTGGTATTTTCGCCTCCTGGCTGGGAAAAAAACAGAAAATACCAGACATTTCAGGTGTCTGGTATTTTCTAAATTTTTTTACAGGACAGGAGGCAAAAATACCAGACTGTCCGGTAGAATACCGGATACCTGGCAACCCTAACTGTAGCCTACTATTGATAGGGTTGCCAGGTGTCTGGTTTTGAATGGGACAGTCCAGTATTTAAGCTTTTTGTTCGGGAAACAAATTGAGAAAATATAAGTGAGAAAATATAAATGTCTGGTATTTTCTAAATAAGATGTAATGTCGATTGTGATGTAATGTCAAGTGTGTCCAGTTTTTTGTTGAAACCTTCTGGCAACCCTACTGAAAGCAATGTATAGGAGACTCTCTTTTCTTCAATTGACAGATGCCTATTGGTTAAAGCAGGGCTACTCAACACGAAGCCCATGGGATGTATGTGGCCCACAGTGCGGTTTGGGTTTATGCGGGTGTCAAGGCTAAATCCCTTCTCTGGCACGATGAATGTGGAAGTAGGAGCCCGCAAAAGTACCCCAAAACCTTATCTTTCCAGGCTTTAGTATAAAACTCCCTCCCCACCCAAAATCTTAAAAACCTAGATTTTGGGGGATAAAAATCCGCTACCACCACCCAAGAAAACCAGGGAAGAGATCACTTGGGAAATCTCAGCCCTAAAGTAAAACCAGGACACAAAAATTAACCAATACCAGGTTAATAAAAAAAAAGAGAGAGAGAGAACTTTTATTATCACAACAACACTCCTGTTACAGGCATAGTTGGATTGGCTAGATGGTAAGAGCCACTAATTAATAAATTCATGGGGAATTCCCATGGGCCAAAAACTTAGTTACAAAGGAGAGAAAAACCCATTTTCAATGAACAGACATCAGATTCCCATTCCCAAACCATAAAACAATAAAACCTAATGGATTTATCTAGACTTTGCCCTACTTACAGATGGTGAAGAGTCTTTGCTTGGAGAGAGACATGATGTCTGTCCTTCAGTATCTGGAGAGAAACTGCCCAGGGACAAAGGAGGGAAAAACCAAAAATTCCTTTGTCCCAGTTTGAAATCCCTATCTGCATTTCTATTGGCTAACTGCTACCTGGTTTAGGTACAGTTAACCCCTTAGTCCCCAGGCTGCTGGCCATCCCTCATGACCATGACAGCAGGGCTGAACACGTGGCCTATGGGTGAGATCCTTTGAACATGGCCTCCACTGGAAACACGCTCCATAATGGCATGTCAATATAATGGTCTTGTGTTGATATGCGTTTTAGTAGTTAAATTCCTGGACTGTCATTGCTCATTAACAGTGCTGTCATATGGGTGGAAATCGGGTAAATATGGCATTTTATTAATATCAGTGGAACTGACTTAAATGGAGCCTGTGTGTTGTGTAGTCTTGCCTTAATCTTTGTATTCATGCCCGTCAATGTGAAAGAAGCTATTTGTGTATATTTGCATATATATTTGCATGTATATGCAACCACACTTAAGTTGTGGCCCTTGGCATGTGCTGTGAGTATCATTGTGGCCCCCGGGGCTTCCACAGTTGAGTAGCCCTGGGTTAAAGCAAGGTTTCCCAAACATTTTCAGCCATGGAGCCCCTACGGGGTCCTGAAAATTTGGTGGAGCCCTTAAAATATTGTGATCACAACAGGTACCCAAATTAATATTAGAATTCCAAAACTTTGTATTTTATTTCTTATGAATTCTTTTTTTAAAAGAAAGCTATTAGAAAATTAGTAACAAAATAACAGGGTCATATAACTGTCATTAATATTCTCTTGCAGAGCCCCTGGACCCATCACATGAAGCCCCAGGGCTCCACAGAGCACACTTTGGGAAACCCTAGGTTAAAGGTTTTCTTAATGGAAAGTATTTCAAAAGTAATTCTCTAGCTTGGCTCATCTTGTCTAACACTTGGTTGCTCCCAGATCCCAGCCACTAAATAGACCAGATTAGAGTTGGTTGCTCTTTGGTAAACTCAGTTGACTAGGAAGAAAGATTGTCTCTAACTTTTTAAAGATTAGCAGTTTCCCAATCCGGAAGTTCAATTAATGTCAGAGTGAGAGGGAGAAGGACGTCTATTGTTTGTTAATCAGCAAAACTTGATTCTGTCAAAAATATAACAATTTAATTATTTGTGGCCATGAAATCCTTTTTTCAGCATGGTCTCTCCTACTGTTTTTCCTTCTTGTTTATTCTTTTCTATCAATGTGTTGGAGAGAGAAGGGGGCTATGGGACAGGCAGGGCAGAGTGAGAGTAGAGATGAGCTCTTGCGTACTAAAATCCTTTTCTATTGTGTACACCATAAATATTTTAATGGGTTATTGTTTGATCTGACTAGCTTGGTACTTGCAGTGAAGTTTCAATGGGAACTGGTGCAAATCAGATGTACCCCTGGCATTTAGCACAGGAGAGCCAGCAGCGCCACTCCAATATGTTTTGTTCACTAGGCAGCCAGCAGAGAGATGGGGAGAAATTTTCCTCAATCCCCCCTGCCTCAGTTAGAGAAAGATTCCTGTATCCAAATTATTGCTAATACTCCAAGTACTGGGGCTGAGTCATAGCTGAATGAGCGAGCGCGTGTGCTAGAATTGCATGGCAATTGCTGTAAATGCGCTGGTTAGTGGACATTGAAAAGTGACTATTTGCCCTTGAGTTAGAAGTTTGCTGCTAGAGGAGGAGATGCTGTAATTGTTTACTTGAATTACACCCCGCCCTGCCCCATGCTCACAGCCAGCACAGAAACTTTTGCCTTTTTTTCAGAAGGTTTCCTTTCAGTGTGCAGTGGCTCAGGGAAGTGGTAGCTTAGTCAAATATAAGTTACTGAAAAGTTGATGGGGGTGAAATTGTATGGCCTGTGGTATGCCGGAGGTCAGACTAGGTGAAGTAAGGGTCCCTTCTGCCCTTGCAATCTATTAATCTATGTCCCACTAATTCTTTCTTGACTGATGGGCCTTCCTGAGCCTGCCTTTCCCACCCATTTGTGTTAGGTATCAAATGCTGTTATTAACAAATAACTTACAGCAGTGGGTAGTACAGATGAATTTACACTCAGGATCAGAATACGCAAAACTAAATGGGAAAAAATGAATTGACAAATTTGTGCTGATGTTGTATTACACAAGCACTATAGCCAAGTTAACCTGTGTGTCATGGTGTGATTATAGACAGATGAATTGTATGTCATGTGCCTACTTGGGAATTACAAATGGGAAAAAAAAGACGGGGGAGGGAACCCAGATTTCCCCCTTTCTTACTTTCTGTTAAAGATATGTGACTTCTCTTCTTTCGATACATTTTTAGTGGAAAAATGGGTCGAGTTCCCTTCATGCCAGAATATTATATAATTATGAAGGAAAACAAAATTCCCCCTTTCCTTCACATTTACTAATTTAAGAGATTTTGCTGTTGGTGCAATGCAGTGAGAGTGAAATCAGTGTCTGCAGAGCACAGAACTTTCAAACGAGCTGTTGTCTGCCTTGTTAGTTAGGCCACTTGCTCACGGCGCAGTGCAATGAAAGTTCATGGCAGTACCTAGCGTTCCTAAAAGTGCAACAAGCTACAAAAACAACTGTACTTTTTTGTACTGAACAAAGTTATGACTTATTCTGAGGCCTGATCAGTCAGATAAGGATAGTGAGATCAATTCTGAAAGATACTGGGAAGAATGGGAGATTTATGGGAGTTGAAGATGGTCATAAGAATGGCCGTACTGGGTCAGACCAAAGGTCCATCTAGCCCAGTAGCCTGTCTGCCAACAGTGGCCAGCACCAGGTGCCCCATAGGGGGTGGACCGAAGACAATGATCAAGCGATTTGTCTCCTGCCATCCTTCTCCAGCCTCTGACAAACAGAGGCCAGGGACACCATTTCTATTCCCTGGCTAATAGCCTTTTATGGACCTAACCTCCATGAAATTATCTAGCTTCTCTTTAAACTCTGTTATAGTCCTAGCCTTCACACCCTCCTCTGACAAGGAGCTCCACAGGTTGACTACACGCTGTGTGAAGAATAACTTTCTTTTATTAGTTTTAAACCTGCTACCCATTAATTTCATTTGGTGTCCTCTAGTTCTTCTGTTATGGGAACTAATAAATAACTTTTCTTTATTCGCCCTCTCCACACCACTCATGATTTTATATACCTCTATCATATCCTCCCTCAGTCTCCTCTTTTCTAAACTGAAAACTCCCAGTTGCTTTAACCTCTCTTCATATGGGACCCGTTCCAAACCCCTAATCATTTTTGTTGCCCTTTTCTGAACCCTTTCCAAGGCCAAAATATCTTTTTTGAGGTGAGGAGACCACATCTGTACACAGTATTCAAGATGTGGGCGTACCATAGGTTTATACAGGGGCAGTTAGATATTCTGTGTCTTATTTTCTATCCCTTTCTTAATAATTCCTAGCATCCTATTTGCCTTTTTGACCGCCGCTGCACACTGTGTGGAAGTTTTCAGAGAACTATCCATGATAACTCCAAGATCTCTTTCCTGATTTGTCATAGCCAAATTAGCCCCCATCATACTGTATGTATAGTTGGGGTTATTTTTCCCGATGTGCATTACTTTACACTTATCCACATTAAATTTCATTTGCCATTTTGTTGCCCAATCACTCAGTTTGGTGAGATCTTTTTGGAGTCCCTCACAGTCTGCTTCTGTCTTGACTATCCTAAACAGTTTGGTATCATCCGCAAACTTTACCACCTCACTGCTTACCCCTTTCTCCAGATCATTTATGAATAAGTTGAAAAGGATTGGTCCCAGGACTGACCCTTGGGGGACACCACTAGTTACCCCTCTCATTCTGAAAATTTACCATTTATTCGTACCCTTTGTTTCCTGTCTTTTAACCAGTTCTCAATCCAAGAAAGGACCTTCCCTCTTATCCCATGGCCATGTAATTTACACAAGAGCCTTTGGTGAGGGACCTTGTCAAAGGCTGTTTTTATTTCTGTGGGTCAGTGGCCCCCCAACCCAAAAAAGGTTCCCCACCCTGACCATAAATAAAGAAAACATGGGAACATTTTGCGTTGGATATAAATTAATATTTTACTTTATTTAAAATTAAGTTTGATAAACTAACAGGAGAAAGTTAAAGTGCTAAGCCTGTTTAGTAATTTAATATTTCCTTTCTTACAGGTTAAATTAAATCATTCTCCCTAGCTGCAGCACTAGCAAAATGTCTCGTGCGTAATTATGTAATTAACGGTGCATTTCCATAAGCAACTGGTGGTCCACAGAAATGTTTGCATTGAACCAGGTGGGCCACGGGCCAGGAAGTTGAGAACCACTGTGTTAGGGGGATGGGAGAGTGCTGTGTTGCGGACAGATGGGTGGGCGGGGCTGGTGGCAGTGCAGCAGAGCTGGGAGAAGAGTGCCCTCTATCTCTGAGGAGCAGCCTGGGCCTGGCCCTGCTTGCTGGAAGCCCTGCCCACACTCACCTAGCACTCGCCTTGCTAAGCAGGTAAAGGAGCAGCAGGGAGAGGCGGCTGAGGAAGAGGGGGCCATAGTGGCTGCACTGCCCGCCATAATCCTGGAAGGCAATTTGTATAACACCTTTATTACTGTACACATTTAGTATGTTATAACAAAATCATTTTGCCAATCACTGTTTTCACTCAAATTTTTCATTAACCGCTCTTATGAACACTCATTGAATGACTATTTTGAACTCCTTTATATTTAAAAAAAATGCAGTCCACATTTACAAAAAAAGCCTTCTCCCGCCACCCCCACTCACAGATATTCCTGTGTACAGGCCTGTTTAAAGAATTCCTCACTTGTTTCAACAGGAAGTTCTGCTTGAAAGCTGATAGCATAGCATGGTGCAATGACATTTTTAAGGCTCTGTCCTGATTTCATAGAATTACTGCATAGAGTAAACAATATAGTGAGCAACCTACAAAATTCCTGACTTTAAATAATGCTTTGCTCCGCTCAAGCCCACAAACACTGGGCAATAAAAGGAAAATGACAAATTTTATTATATTTTTTGGGAGAAAAACCTTTGATGTTAACTCTCTCAGATGATTGTCAACAACATCAAACCATTAGATGTGAGGCATGTCTTTCACCTTCTTTCATTTTTGAATCATCCTCTATTCCTGAGTGAGGGAACATTTTGTATTGGCTAAAAACCAGGGGACTTTGCGCCACTACCGTGAGACCTTGTGCAAGTACCTCATCTTGCTCATCTGTAAAATGGAGATAATATATATCAACCTCCCAGGGGTGTTAAGAGTTAACAAATGCTTGAATGTTTTTGTTTTAATATTGTTAATATTCATTTCTGAAATGGCAAGTCATGAAACTGGGTTGCACATATTAAAAAAATTAACTCCATGTCTTTTCTCGCTCCTGCCTTTAATTATTGTAGCATGCATACTTTTAAATCTGTGTTGCACAGTTCCAGCAGGCTTTTTCAGTCTCTTGTATTCGCTGGCCTGTAACCTATATAATTAGAGGCAAACTTAAATGTCTGTCAAAAAATGCCAGGAAGTTGCAGAGAAAGGAGTATGAAACAAGTGATGGCTTCAGAGAAGGTCTGCTTATTCTCCCTTCACTTTCAGTTTGGAATGCCAGTTTGAGCAGCATCATGACTTGGGCTTGGTCTACATTTAAAAGTTTAAAATGCAGCTACAGCAGAAGCTGTGCTCTTTGTAAACCTCCTCCACAAAGTGAGTAGCTAGCAGCACTGTAGCATGGTTCACATTGGTGCTTTACTGTGCTGTAACTTTCTGCACTGAGGGGATGTTTTTCCACACCTCTGAACCAGAAGGTTACAGCGCTGTAAAGTGTCAGTGTAAACTTAGCTTACCTCTAGAAATATCCAAAATTCTTTGCAACTATTTCCACTGAAAAGTAAAAATGGAGTGGAGAGAAGTTTAGTACTCTGGAGCATTGTTGGAAGGCTGTGGATACATTATTTTGTCTTTTAGAAAATATGAGCTTTGTTTCAAGGAATCATTGGTTACTGATTTCCTGAGATTTGTGTGACTTTTTGGAGCCAATATTTCTGGGAGAGGTAATAGCTTTGTTTTCTTGCAGAACTTCCAGTAGATCTGTATTTTTGTTTTCTTGAGAATTCATACAAACTCATTTCCTTTTCATCTCAAAGCAGTTGCTTTAGTGCATGGGTTCCCAAACTGGGGGGGGGGGTGTGCCCCCTTGGGGGGGCATGAAGAAACTCCAGGGGGGGTGCGAGATGACCCAGCCCCCCCCCCCCAGTAAATTCTCCCCCAGTAAATTCTCCCCCCCAAGTTTTGCTGCTATTTTTGTTTTTTGGCCCCAGTCAGTTCCTTTTTTTTTTTTCTCAACAAGTTTTGCTACTCTGTGTGTGTGTGTGTGGGTTTCTCAAAAATCAAAAAGGGGGCATGATGCTGAAAAGTTTGGGAACCACTGCTTAGTGTTTTGGTGCTTGATGAATACAATCTCTTCCCCTTGCTAGAATCTATTTACCTGTTGATACATACATGTAACATCTCATTCATGTTCCTATGAATTTGGAATGAGTGGTTGAGAAAAGGCTTTTATTTAAAACAAATATATTCAGAAGAAGATGATACAGAGTTCATTCTGAGTATTTGGTTTTATTTGAGTAGCACTTTTGGATCTTACACATGTAACAACTTGCACTTTCTGTCTGCTTAATTGTTAACACGTGTGTTTTTTAAAAGCAGATTTACTCTTGAAAGAACAAGAAAAGATAGAGATGTATTGGAGAATGTGAAGATATGAGACCAGATGTACATATAAGTGCCCATGTCGGTGGAGCAGGGGTTGGTTTCATGAATGTGCAGCCCTGAATATTTTACTGCAGTTCTGCAGACTTGTATATACTTTTTCTAATAAAAAAACTAAAGTGGCAAAGGCTTAGGGCAGAATTTTCAAAAGTGCTCAGTGTCAGCTGGCTTCACTCTGCTGCCACCAAAGTCAGACATAACTCCCATTGACTTCAGTGAGAGCAGAGTTAAACCAGCACTGAAAGTTTTTGAAAATCCCACTCTGAAGCAATTTCTTTTTTGTACCATTGATGAAATGCTTGAACTGGTGGACCCTCATCACCCAGTTGCTGATATTGAAAATTTAAAATAAGTACAATTCATTGACTAAAGTGTTTTCTTTGTCTCCCTATAATGGAGGGAGCCTGCAACCTGAAGCAAATCCTTTCCAGCAACCATATACCACACCGCAGATACATTCACCCAGGAACCTATCCCTGCAACATATCTCATTATTAATTCTGTCCACATATTTCTACAGCGACACAATCACAGGCCATAACCATATAAGCCACAACATCAAGAGCTCATACAACCGCACGTCCTCTGATGTTATATGTTGTCAAATGCTAGCAATGCCCCTCTGCCATGTATATTGGCCAAAATGGCCAGTTTCTATGACAAAGGATAAAAGGACACAAATCAGACATCAGAAATAGTAACGCACATAAACCTGTGGGGAAACATTTTAATCTGTCTGGTCACTCAGTCATGGATTCAAGAGTAGCCATTCTTCCACAAAGGATTTTCACCAGCCAGTTACAGAGGGAGAGTGTGGAATTGGTATTCATCTACAAAATTGATATTGTTACCCTGGGCTTGAATAAAGACATTAACTGGATGTCACGTTATAAAGCCAGTCTCCCCTGCCTTTAATAACTGCATTTTTACATCAAAAGCTAAGAATGAGACACTTCAAGCCCACTTAATTAACCTCATTAGCACTGGTCCTACAATTGACAGGTACCTTTTTTTGCTTTTATGTATATCCTGATTTCTGTTATTTCCACCCCAGCTCATCCACTGAAGTGGGTTTTACCCACGAAAGCTCATGATACTATATATATATATTTTAGTTTCTAACGGCATGTCTACACTAGGAAATTATTTCAAAATAACAATTCCTGAAATAACTATTTTGAAATAGCGTGTCCACACTACAGGGAAGCCTCAAAATTAGTCCGAGGCAGGCTCCCTTAATGTGGATGTGCTACCTCAACTTAGAGCCCCAGGAAGCACTGGGGAGTAATGACTTTGAATGACTCTGGGGAGTAGTTATTTCAAAATAGCAGCAGTGGAAATTTTGGTAACTATTTTGAAATAAGCTTTATTTCCCAAGGAAAACAGGAGGAATTATTTCAAAATAACCAGCCCATTATTTCAAAACAATCGGTTTGGTAGTGTGGACACTCTGCTTGTTATTTTGAAATTGCCTAGTGTAGACCAGGGCTAAGGTGCCACAGGACTTCACATGGTTTATTAAAGAGACAACTCTAAATACTAGTAAATGAGGGTAGAAAAGCAGTTGGTGAAGTAGGAAATAGTGAGGAACAGTCAACCATAAAAGAATCTAATTTAAAAAGTAACACATAAAGGTAAGCAACTGAATATTGACAAAATGTACACATGCTAGAAGTCTAAATGCTAAGACAGGTGAATTTGAGTGCCTTCCATTAACTGAGGCTCTCGATAGAGCAGGTATTGTGGAAAGTTGGCGAATGAGGAAAATCAATGGAACATAATAACACCAGGGTACAGAATATATAAGAATAACAAAGTAGGTGGGGAGTGGCACTATATGTGAAAGAAAGCGTGGTGTCAAAGTGAAAATCTTAAATGACTCAAACTTACCACGAAATCTTTATGGGTAGAAATTCCATGCTTGAACAATAAGGCTATGATTACATTCGCGGCTTCTTGCGCGAGAAATATGCAAATGAAGCTAAGCGTGGAATATTGCCGAGCCTCATTTGCATACCTAATGAGCCGCCATTTTTGCAAAAAGAAGCTCTTGCGCCAGAAGGAGCTGTCTACACTGCCCCTTCTTGCGCAAGAAAAATCCTCTTGCGCAATGCTGGTATGCCGATTATTTTCAGGAATAACGGCATTGCGCAAGAGGGATAAAATTTTTAGATGCCATTTTAGATGCTTCTTAGAGCAGCTTGTCCTGGAACCTAAAAATGGAGAGCTAATTCTTGGTTTAGTCTTAAGTGGAGCATAGGATCTTGTCCAAGAGGTAATTATAGCCAAACTACTCGGTAATAGAGACCAGAATGTAATTAAATTTAACATCTTTTAAGGGGGGAAAATGTCAAAGAAATCCACCACAGTAGCATTTAACTTCAAAAAGAGAAAGTTCACAAAAATGAGGAGGCTAGCTGTCTCACAAGGGTGAAATGCCTTGGAAACTCCATGAAGATAAATTAAAAACACAATAATTATTTCCAAACTAATGTGTATCCAGAGTTAAAAAAACACAGTATGAAAGTTCATTCCTAGTGAGGAAAATAGAAGGGAACATAAAGTCTGTTAAGTCAAGTGTAAGGGCAAGCCAATAAAGACTTGGAAAGCAGCTAGTAAAGGACTCAAACTAACAGCAAATTTTTAAAAAATACATCAGAAGCTGGAAGGGATTGATGATAAATCCATTTTACACCCACTCCTTGAATGTTACATACAGTTCTGGTTGCCGCATCCCCAAAGTTATATTAGAATTGGAAAAGGTACAAAGAAGGAAAACAAAAAATGATTAGGGGCATGGAACAGGTTGTACATGAGGAGAGATTACAAAGCCCAGGACTCTTCAGCCTAGGGGGATTTGACAGAGGCCTATAAAATCGTGACTGGTATTCAGAAAGTGAATAAGGAAGTGTTGTTTGCCCTTTCACATAACACACAAGCTAAGGGTTCACCTGAGGAAATTAATAGGCATAAAGTTTAAAACACACATAAGGGAGTATGACATCTCACAAAACATAGTCAATCTGTAGAACTCATTGCCACAGGATGTTGTGAGGGCTAAAAGGATAAATGGGTTCAAAAAGAATTTGATAAGTTAGTAGAGGATAGGTCCATCAATGGATATTAGCAAGATTCCCTCTTAGCTGCACAGTAGCGCTGCTCTGCAGCTGCTTAATGAGGCCCACCCAGCCAGGGGCTCAGGGCTCCATGCTTAGAGCAGCCTAGCTGGGAGAGGGGCACTTCTCCCTCAGTTACAGTAGCAGCTCCCTGCTGAGGACAGAGCAGCGAGTCTCTCCCTGCTGGTAGGAAGGGGACGTGTCCCTATCAGCTAGGAGAGACTCACTGCTCTGTCCTCAGCAAAGAGTTGCTGCTGTACCTGAGAGAGAAGTGCCCCTCTCCCAGCCAGGCAGCTCCGTGTACAGAGTCGTGAGCCACTGGTTGTGTGGGGGCTCATTAAGCAGCTGCAGGGCTGTGCTACCGCACAGCTTAGAGGGAACCTTGGTTATTAGCCACAATCATCAGAGATGCAACCCATGCTCTGGGCATCCGTAAGCCTCTGACTGCCAGCCCCTGGGACTGATTTATGGGGCATAGATCACTGGAAAACTGACCTGTTCTGTTCATTCCCTCTGAAGCATCACAGTATTGGCCTCTGTCAAAAGCCAGGGTACTGGCCTAGGTGGGTCACTGGTCTGATCCAGTGTGATGTTCTGTTCTAAGGCAATAGAGGCCATATAAGTATCTACAATCGATGGCTAGATTAACTTCTCACCAAATTAAAATTGATCAATAATTCCACTACCAGATTTTTGTCCATCACACAACTTTTCTCTTTCCATAAAAGTCCATTGTTACTGGGGTAAACCCAGCATAGGCGATAAGCCCTTGCAATCTTAACTTTTGAACCTGAGCATTTAAAACCTTTGCTTTCTATGTATTTTTCTTGGGGAAAATAAATTGCATTAATTTACAGTGGGGGGGGGGTGGGCAATAATTTTTAATGGGCGGCCACTCCAAGATTTTGGTAAGTGGTCAAGGGCTGCACTTACCAAGGGGATGGGGATGGGTGTAGAAGGGAGCTTGGGATTGAGGACTAGGGTGCAAGAGGTAGTGTGGGGTCTGAGAGGGAATTTGGGTGAAAGAGGAGGTTATGACCTGGGACAGAGGCTTGGGGTGCAGGGTCTAGGAGGGGGTATAGGTGCAGGAGAGGATTCTGGCCTGTAGCATAGGGTGCAGGGTCTGGGAGGGAGCTGTGACCTCAGAGAAGGAGGGAAAGGGGGTGCAGAGGGGTTGGGTGGTGATGTGGGGGTAGGGAATTGGGGTGTAGGGTCAGGGAGGAGTATGTGTCCAGGAAAGGATTCTGGGCAGGGGAAGGGATGTAAGAGGGGATGCAGGGTTTGGGAGGGAATTGTGACCTGGAGCAGGTGGGGAGACGGGATACAGAGAGTTTGGGTGGTGGCCTGGGGCAGGTAGTTAGGTGGAAAAGAGGAGGTGGGGTGCCAGAGGCAGGCTCTGGCCTGGAGGGGCTTACCTAGGCAGCTCCCAGCCAGCATCCCCGCAGGAACCTGAGCCTCCATGCCTGTGTGCTGGGCAGGCTGCTCCATGTGACTCTGCTCCAGCACAGGGAGGGAGAAAATGGGAGGGAGTGAGGAGGCTTCATTCACTGCCCCTGCCATCAGCAAAATTTCTCATCTCCTATTGGCTGGAAACCGGCCAATGGGAGCCGAGGGATTTTGCTGCGGGTAGACAGTGCACAAAGCTTTCTCTTGCCTGATCAGATGGCATAGCAATTAGCAGCCTGCTGTTTAAATTGGATGCAGCTGCTCTGTAGTAAGGGTGCTGGCGAGGTGGCTGCAGGCCGGATCTGGCAGCTTGGTGGGCTGGATCTGTCCCTCTAGCTGCCTCTTGCCCACCCCTGCACTAGGGTGAAATTCCTGCTATTGTACAGGGCTTGCTGTGGCCTTTTGCTTAAAGGATGTATATGCACATCCACACACAGCATCTGTGCATCCCAGAAAAATGGGTTCCAGGCTGGTTCTGAACATATTCTGGAATTGAGGGTGAACTGGGGACATTAGATCTAATTGCACATGGACGTTGTGGCTGGAAATTCCCACTTACAAGGTATTGAGCGACACCAGCCACTCCTCTAGTTCATATGGGGTACCTGCTATAATCCTGAGCGATACCCCTAGGTTAGAGAACAGAGAGTGGATTTCGTACTGCCTCAGTCCTGCATAGGGATTTTATGTGTGTTTCAAACTTTCCTTCATTCCCCCTTAAAAACATAAGCAACCTCCTATCTCCTTACTCTTCTGTTTATATTTACTGAGAATTGCCTGGGGGTTGATTTTAGTAGATCTAGTAAAGACCCACTAAATCACCCACAGATTGTGTTCTCTTTGGCTCCGGTACTCAACTGAATCAAGAAGCATAAGAGTTTCTCTCATCGACCCTCCACAGTGGAGATACCACATTAACTCAGTCTAAGGTATGTTGACTCCAGTTACGCTATTCACATAGCTGGAGTAGGGTCTCTTAGGTCGGCATTGCTCCATAGTGTAGATCTTGCCTTAGACTCAGTAAGTAAGGAGTAAATAAAATTCATGCAGTTTTGTGGGCATGTTAAAATTCCATGAATTTTGAAATCAAATGATACACAAATCCTCAGTCAACAGGTCCCCAGCTCCCTGTCACTTATTTTTATGGTTAATGGCTTTTTTATATTCCGTTTTCTACAAGTTTTCATTTGGCAGAATTAAGCAGTGCACACAAGTGCTTAAACTTGACTTTGATGTACATTCTGTATCTGAACAAAAGATCAGGCCTTCTATCTACAAGGTGCAGATCAATTACCTTTTCAAAAAAGTTACCTCCAAAATTTCCTTTAAATAAAAGAGAAAAATCAGCTATCTGAAGACAGGGATATTGAAAGGCTTAAAAAAAAAAAAAAAAAAAAAAAAAGTAGGCCAGGCTGAAGGTATGAGGGGAGGGGTTCCAGAACAACAGTTTTAGGATTAAATGCCTGTGCTGAATAATCCCATAACCCTACATGGAAGGAAATGGTATGTAATACGTTCATTTTCATTCTTGAAACAAGTAGATTGCTCACATGCTAATGAATTAAATATGTGACAACTTTTAAGAGCAGCATAGTTGCTGAATTGTCAGTGCAGGTGACTTTATCATCAGCAGACTTATGATGAGGATATGCGTAGGATGAAATAACCGCTTGTTTCAAAAAACAGACTCTAATATCTTATGTGAAGGTCGGTCGGTCTCATAGATTTGATTCCTTAATATTCTAGCTGACATTCCCATTTTCTGAAGTATGAGTCTTTGGATACATAAGTCTTAGATATTGTAGTATCACGAAAGCTACTATGTGCAGCATTGCAATTAGATAGAGAAAATCCTCTTACTATGGCACATATGTGACTGGTAAACCAAAGCTTCAGAATCCTTTCCAACTAGAACTGCAGTAATGGCACTTTGATTGTAGTGGTAATGCTTTTTATTTTAGAAATAAAATAAACTACTGCATGGTTTTAGAAACACAGTTCGCTGGAAGGTGACATATGCATTAAACTGAGAATAAGTATGGCTAGAACCCTTCCAGTAACTGAAACTTAAGTTAATCTTCTGATTTTTTTTTTCTTGAGCTGATATGAGCTTGAGGTATTGCTTCAAAATGGAGGAAATGAAACATTTATATTAGTAATTTGGATCCTACTATATTAAATGCATTAGTTTAAAAACTCCGTATTCCTTGAATATTAGCAAAATAGTCAAATGCAAAAGAAGCTATTCAAAATGTCTTTTAATAAAAGTTGAAAGTCTTCAAAATATATTTGCCCCTCGAGCAAACTTTTTTCATTTAATATTGTGTCTGTTAATTAGTGCTTCAAATTTGCAAATTCTTTATTGGTTTATATCAATGTAATACCCAAAGCTCATCTCATTGCCAGATTTGAATGAAATATGATCCTGTTTATTCTATTAAAATGAAGGCTTGAAATTGTTACCCAAATGCCACAGGAATTCTTGCCATTTTCTCATCAAATTCCTCATCAGATTTTTTGTTAAAGTCACATTGTTTTAGATTTTGTGCCTTGGCATTTAAATGAAATTCAATGTGCCCCACTGGAGAAAACATCTGCAGGGACATATTATGTACAATATCTATTCCAATCAAGTGTACTGTGTGGCTGAATAAGAAGCTTATTCTTACTCCACTTAGATTTACTCTAATGTGGCTACTGAGTCAGTCTAAGAGAAGAAACATTTAGAAAATTGAACTAGCAGATGAGGAAAAGTGAAGTTTTTTGTTTCCTTAATACTCAAAGCAAATAATTTGCAGGGTACAAAACTCATTTTAAGCCTGGGATTTTCAGATGGAACTTCGAGAGTTAGGTGGCCAGTAAGTGCCCAGTGAATTCAGTTCTGAACTTCTTTTCATTCCTCTGATAATCTAAGCCAGTGAATAAAATTCTGGCTCTTCTTTTAATATAGATCTTTTATATACAGAGTCTTGATCCACAAACCTAAGGCTAGTCATGGAGAAAGAGGCTGCTTCTTAATCAGAGGAGGTTCTTTCCCATTAGAAGCAATGGCATATAATTCCTTATACGTCTGCGCCTTTGACAAATGGTAATTTGAGAGTGAAAACTGGAGGAGGGAGCCCCCTGCATCCACACCAGCAATCGGGGTACAAGTAGATCCATTTTCCTGATCATGAATTTGCGCAGGCCTCCCTAAGTGCCACGTTGCATGGACTAAGGATTGGGGAGGCCTCAACCATCTGAATAAATGCTTATTTTTAAAGATATGCCAGAAGCAAAAGCCCTGCTGTACCCTGCTGCTCAAACTGTGAAGGAGAGGGCTGCAGTTACAGTGGTGGCCCTTGCTAGCCGAGAGTCTCCAAATAGTGTGGTTCCCCATGAGGTGACTTCTTGAGAAAGTTGATTGTAATATTAATTTAAAAAATAAATGTCTTGAAACCTGGCCTAAACAGTCACCAGACTGAACCAGCTCAATGCCAAGAATGTGTAGGGGAAAAATTATATTACCAAAGAAAACGGTAAATTGACTGCAGAGTTCAAACAAACTATTCTTGTATGTGAACATTTCATCTGAAGAAGTGGGTTGTGCCATGAAAGATCATGATACCATCTACATGTTTTGTTAGTCTTGAAGGTGCTGCTAGACTATTTGTTGTTTTTTAAGTTTTTCCAGTTACAGACTAACACTGCTACCCCTCTGAAGCTTTTGTTCATGTATATGTTTGTTATAAAATAGTTTTTTCTGATAAGAGCGTGTACAACACTGAAGAGGTGTTAAACCATACTCTATCCCAAGAATGGTCTTGTTTTTCCCTGCTCTCCAACCAAAGTTCGGATGGAATAGGAGAGCTTTAGACTTTGCCCTGCAATTCAACAGTGCCAGGTTCTGATGCACTGGTTGGAGTAAGGAGTTCGAATCAGGGGTCCCATTGCTGAAAATATTCTGCAGACGTCTCTCTTTGAAATCCAGAGATTGTTGGCATAATTGTAATAGATAATCCTTGCTCTCAAAGGAGATCTAGGGAAAACAAGGCAGTTTAGCAGGTAGCCAAGACCCAAACTATACATATCAAAATCAGCACTCTGGATTGCATCTGAAGCAGATATGCTGGTGGTAGTAGTGTTTTGTACTACCTACAGGTGACTCCACTGAACAAGAGAACAGCTGTGTTATGCGTTAGAAGTAGCATCCAGGTGGTTTTGGAATAAACATACACAGTGTCCTAATCTAATTTGTTATTTGTAATATACAGGTTGAACCTCTCTAGTCTGGTGCCCTAAGGATCTGACCAGTGTTGAACCAGAGAATTTGCCTAGTCACAGGAGATCAATATTGTGTAGCAACATTACCAACATTTCCATTGCTTACTGGGCTTTTAGAAGACATTTAGAAGACATTTAGGGGTAAATTAGAGTTAAATACTAGCACAGAACACTGAGAGCCAGTGTTCTTTACTTTATGGGACCGTAGGAAACTTGGCCACTCCCATGATAAGTGGACATCCAGCTACCAAAAATCATGCTGGGTCATGGATGTTGCCGGACTAGAGAGGTTCAACCTGTAATAGCAATGAGAAGACCCAGTCACTATTGTATTGAGTGCAGTGTAGGGATCTAGTAAGAGATCATCTCTGCCCCCAAAGAGTTTACAGTCTTAGTTTCTGACAATATGTAAAATGGATTAATCAAAGAATGAAAAGGTGAAAAGAAGGAAGACTGACAATAAGCTTGGTTATGTAGATTAGCTGTCTTGCGATGTATACAGTGTTATTGGGGACTAATGGAGACAAATAAGCAGATCAGTAGTCTCATCTTGCCACCTGCCCAGCCATTAATATCTAGCAGTGTTCTCTAGGGGTCACTGGATGAGTGTGTCTTGAGGAGGGATTTGAAGGATAATAGGATAGTGGCTTCATGGATTGTGGGTTTGGATTTTGTTTTGTTTGCAGGGCATTCTGTGAATCAGAGTGGGAAGCATGGACTACAGCATTAAAATGCTTGCTGCAAAAGTGGTCAAGTGGACAATAAAGGATGACTCTAGTGGAATAAAGAAATGGGTGGCTGATACATTTGAACAGGTAAATACAGCAAGGTTAGGTTATTTATTTTTTTTGGATTTCTGTCCTTGTTGTCAACTTCAACACTACTCTGAAAAGTGACCCAGTAAAAATAGCATTGGATTCCGTGCTTATTGGCTCTCAATGATTTCCTATTAAATTTGCAGAGTTGACAAGGAAAGGATGACTCCCTTGCCGCCAGTTCAGCAAAGTCAGTGGTTTTTTTCCAGCTCATGAAATCATCACCAGTAATAAAATTTCAATAGGCCTAATTCTGCCTTCAGTTTTCACTGTGCAAAATGGGCAGAATGTTGGCTTTTGCAGCTGCAATGATTGGACTGATAAAATTTGGTTCTTGCAGTTGGAGTGATGCAATTTAATAATTAACAATAGATGAGTCTGAATCAAATCTATCTTAGCTGTGCTTGTTTCCACGGGACTAAAAGGGCTAATAGGTAATATTATTATTTTTGACACTAATGACAGTATGTAAAACTATAAATACTTATATAAGAGAAAGATCTCTTGACTGTGAAACTGGAGCTTATTCACTTCTAGGTACATAGTCAAAGCACGCAACTGCTTATGTAACAAATGCAGCATCTGCACTCATATCTCATGTTAATTTCTCAGATGAACCAAATATATTGATCATATCAATATTCTATTGAGCACATTCAAAAATAGAGCTATATATTACTCAAAGTTCTTTTTTTTTATTTTTAGTGACCTATTTTTTTAATACATATTTTGAGTTTCATGTTGTGATGACATTCTTGTTTAACTCTGTGACAGACAGTATTTGATGTTTTTTAGTACACTAGAAAAGTGCAGCTGTTACATTTACAATGTCCAGGAAGGTTCCTGTATGCAAATAACAGATCTGCACCAGATCATTGTCTTAGCAAAGTATTGTGAATTCCAAGTTGTAACCTGTAAATATTAGTTATTCAAAGCTTTTCAGCATTTACCTCATTATCACTAATAGCACTGCTCTCTCTCAATCTTGCTCTCTCTCTCTCTTTTGCTATATCCTTATTTTACAGCAATTTGAGAAGAACATTTGAATTGCAATATTGGAATGTCTTCAGAAGAGAGATTCACAGTGCAAAAATGTAGTACTTCTATTAAAAATGATGGTCAATCCAGTATGTAGTTAAACTAAGAAAAGAATGCACTGTATTATCCAGCATCTGTAATAAATGAAGGACACAGACACTGTATTTATCAGTGTAAGTTTTGCTGGTATGCTTTTTCAAAAATGTCAGGAAAGACTGAGCAAAATGTTTTCAGATAGCCAGGCCAAAGATACTGAAAATCAGAATGCAGAGTTCCTGCCTGATGAGACAAACTCCATGCATATCTCATCAAATTCTGCCCTGGCAGAAGTTAATGGGAGCAATGTGAACTAATGTGAGGGCATAATTTGGCCCCAAGTGTCTAATAACATTAGGCTAAATCTGTAAAACACAAAATTCAATGAGACTAAATTACTGCTGTGGCTAGATTTCAGTAGTGCCATTAATAAGCTCTGAATGTTTGGTTCTTCTCCCTTTTATTTCTCTCCTCCTTGTACTCTGATGTCCTCCAGTTTTAGGATAAAGGGCCTCATTGTCTCAACACTTTGCACCATGCTGGCACAAAAATGTCGGCAAGTGATTGGGAGTACTACAGTGGAGGTTCCTCTTGATACTCAGGTCTGGTATGCAGTATAGTGTGAGGTCAAAATAAGTCATGTTAGCTCAATTTAATAATGTATGTATCCACATTACCAAGCCCCTTCCACTGACCTAAAGGGCTTTTAAAACCAGTTCCTGTGCTCCACCGCCATAAGAGGTATAGAGCTAGAATCGATTTTCCTGAGTCAACTTAGGAGTAATGTAGACCTAGTGCTGTGTAATTCAGAGGGATTGGCCTCCAGGAAGTGTCCCTGAGTGTTCTGTTGTGACCACTTTGGACAGCACTTTCATAGAATCCTAGAAAGGGACCTTCAGAGGTCATCAAGCCTCCTGCCCTCATGGCAGGACCAAGCACCATCTAGATCAGGGCTGGGCAAGAGCCTGTCAATGGGCTGGATCTGGCTGACCAAGCTCTTTCATTGGGCCTGTGCGGTAGCTCCCGGCCCTGCCCCCTAATGCATTGTCTGGGAGCCGCTGGGGAGGTGTGAGCCCTTTCAACTGCTTCTATTTAAAGAGTTTGCACCTGCCAATAGGCTGCCAGGCAGCGTGTTAGCAGCTGCCCAGCAGCCACAAGCCCTTTAAATAAAAGCATTTGAAAGGGCTTGCACCTGCCTGGCGGGTCTCAGGCAATGCGTGAGCTGTGAGCCCTATCAATTGCTTCTATTTAAAGGGCTCATGCCTTCTGGGTGGCTACTAAGCCACAAGCCCTTGAAATAGTAGGAGCTGAAAGGGCTCGCAGCTTCTTCCCCACTGCTAACATGTTGGGAGCCACAGGGTAGGCGCAAGCCCTTTTAACTCCTGCTATTTAAAGACCCTGCCCCTTCTGCCTGAGGCCCTGCCCCTTCCAGGGCGGCTTGCGACCACTTTGAAAATTTCTGAAGTGCCCACCCCTTCCAAAATTATTGCCCACCACTAATCTAGATCATCCCTGATGGATATTTATCTAACCTGTTCTTAAATATCTTCAATGATGGAGATTCCACAACCCCTCTAGGCAATTTATTCCAGTGTTTAACCACCCTGGCAGGTAGGGCGTTTTTCCTAATATCCAACCTAAACCTCCCTTGCTGCAATTTGAGCCCATTGCTTCTTGTCCTCTCCTCAGAGGTGAAGCCGAACAATTTTTCTTCTTTGCTTCAAGTATCTAAAATACCCTTTTAGATACTTGAAAACTATTATCATGTCCCCTCTCAGTGTTCTCTTTTCTAAACTAAACAAACCCAGTTCTTTCAGTCTTCCCTCATAGTTCACGTTCTCTAGACCTTTCATCATTTTTGTTGCTTTTCTCTAGACCATCTCCAATTTCTCCACATCTAATGTGGTGCCCAGAAATGGACACACTACTCCAACTGAGGCCTAATCACTGCAGACCCTACTGCACTTTAGCCAGGTACACAGGGAAAGCCCCAGGACCTTTTGAATTCTCATTTCCTGTGTGATCAGTGTGGAGAGCTCACCAGCTGATCATGCTGATGCCCAGGGCTGCAAATGTGCTGCATCATGGCGCATACAGGAGACATTGGATCTGATTGCTGTGTGAGAAGAGTTTGTCTAGGCGAAGCTCCAAACCAGCAGAAGAAATGCTGCAGGGATACACAGCAGTGCTATGTGAAAATAAAGGAGCTCTGACCAGAAGACAAAGGAGGCAAAAAGTCGCTCAGTTTCTGAGCCACAGAGATGCTGCTTCTGTGAGCATCTATTTGCCGTTCTAGGCAGAGACCCCATCAGTACACACAAACTCTCTGGGGATTCCTCCCAGGAGCACTAGGCAGCCTCGGGGAAACAACGAGGAGGAGAATGTTCAGCAGGCAAGCAGAGGATCCATTCTCTCTGGCAGACAGGAACTTTTCCTAACTCGGCAGCCATTCTTCTCCCAGGACATATTGTTGCTTGACCATGATGATGGGGAGGATCCTACTTGTGAGAGCACAGTTATAATCACAGTACTGGGTTTAAATGCAATTATGTTTACCTCCAATTAAATAATTGGGATGCAGTGGTGGCCAGTCCAGCTATACTGAGGTTGCTCTCCGGAAAAGGCTGCTTATATGCCTGGGTATGGACCAGGAATTCTCTTTGGATATCTCTAGGAAGCTCTCACCGAGGTACTCTGCAATCCTTTGCAGAAGATTTCTGGGAAGCGCTGCCTTACTCAGTCCAGTGTGAGTGTTCTGTGTTCTGGCATCCTCATGGCACACAGCATATCTACAAGTGGTCAGGGTCTGTGCCCAGATGCCTGCAGCATCCACTCTTTTTTCACCTCTGTTACCCTCAGCACAGTGACATTGCATATGGGTACCTAATTGAAATGAGGGAAGTTTCTCTCTCTTTCTCTCTCTCACCCACTCACAAAGTCCCCAGGTGTGCCCTGTTTGCACTTGGAAGGGATCATATCAGACTACAGCCAGCATGTTCAAGAAAGGCAGAAGGGGGGCACATTGTCTGTACAAATCCTGTCTCTCTCCACCCCAGACTTGGTGCCACTGTGGAGTAACAAAAAGCAGAAGCTAGCAGATTAACACACACAGTTTCTGCGGGGATGTATGCTGATGCCCGTCCTCAAGCACCATCTAGGGCATTATGGAAAAGGGGAGCTACCGTTTGAAGTGATCAGTCATGGATGTTTGAAAAGTGGTAGCCAAAGTCCCCCCTTCTCTTTCTTGTGGGCTTACCAGCCTGCCTGCAAAAATAGGCAAAAAATTGTTTGCTGTTGCTTTCAAGGATAGAGAGAAAGAGGGAGGCAAGTGTGTCTTGGGAGGCTGACGACATGTATCCAAAACCACCCTCAAAAATGCTTTTGTCCCATAAGGCAATGGGAACCTAAACCAGAATCCAATTGACTCTAGGAACTGTGGGATAGCTGCTGCAGTGCATCGCTTCATCGGGCGAATGTAAGCCCTTGTACTGAGGATGTTCTCTGCTGACCAAATGTGCATAAGGGGAACATGCAGCATTGACTTTGTAAAATTGGAGGCTAAATTGTGACTTAAATAAATTTAACGTAATAGACACATCTTTAGGGATTAGGGACTCCAAACCATTTCCCCTCCTACAGACAGACACTGGCTCCAGTACAGGAAGAGTTAGGAGGAACAGCTATCTCCTTGAGATTTTGGCCAACAGCACAGGGTAGAGCAGCTGTTAGGGTTCTCCAAATTATATCAGGACTAGAAGACTTCCCTAGTGTTGCCTGATCCCTTCAGATTAGGGGGCTGGTGGTGTGGTGGGTGCGGGAGTCAGAGCAGAGCCTTGGGGATGGTTCGGGGTGTGTGAGAGTGAATGTTGGGAGGGTGAAAAGGATCTCAGAGTGTAGGGGGGGTCCTATCCAGTGGGATTTTGTCTCTCCTCCTGGCCGGTAGGGCCTTCCTCCCCTCCAGCCCCCAAGGCTGCCAGGGGCCTTCTATCTGGCCCCCAGCCCACCCCTGGCTGCCAGGGGCCTTCTGTCTCCATCCAGTCCTCCTGGCTACCTAGGGCCTTTTCTCTCTCCCCTCCTCTGGCACTTCTGCCAAGGGCCGGGCGGCAGGGGAAGAGTTTGGGGCAGGGAAGCCACTTATTCATTCTGGTGGCAGGCAAGATGGTGAGCCCCAGCCCTGCTGGCCACTCTCTTAGTGGTGTGGCTGCCCCCAATGGTATCTCTGCATATAACTCTCCTCTGCAGCCTCACTGCCCCCAGTGGCCACTCTCAGTATTCTGACCCTCCTCTCTGTGCCCTCCCCTTCCCTGTTATAGAAAACAGTCCCATTCCCAGCACTTCCTGTTTTCCTGGCACAACCAAGCCTTGACCTTGCTTTAAGTCAGGATAAGAGGAAGCTGCATTCCAAATTTGGTGGTCCTAGTTTTCATCTTTTAGGAGGAGTTATTGCACAAATTTGCAGACAGACCAACAGACATTTCTAAAATATATAGAGTTGCATAGAAAGGGTATCAGAATTGAATGACTTCAGTTATCTCCCTCTTTTGAGTTCCTCTACTCCCACACTACACCCAATAGTCTGCACTGTAGACTTTACTCTGGAAAGATAAACAGTGTTTCTAATGACAGCAGCACAATGAAATAAAAGTAGGAAATGTTCACAGGCACAAGCACAAGTTAGATGCTCATCTCCCATTAGCTTTCAATGGAAATTAGGTGTCTACAATTTGTGACTTTGAAAATCACTCACTAAAATATTGTATACTGTTGTATTTCAATATTTGCTATTGTGTGCTGAATCATTTAGTTGATAATATACTGTTCATGGTTTTAAAGATGACTTGATTTTTTTTCTTGCTTCCTGTTTACTTGTAAAACTATTTCTCCTTTTGGTGATATTCTTGGCATATTTTACTGTATAGAGTACTGAATGTGTTGAGTGTCCTTTATTTCCAATGTCTTCCATGTCTTCAGCATCTTTCAGGATGAAGTCCTTAACTATGAGTTTCAAAAATATTTCTGACTTAAAGAATTAGTGGCTTTAGAGGCACAGAATGAATTTTGTGTTGGTATCTTCTTAGAAACAGTTGCTCCAGATCAAAAACATTTCCTACTCTGTTGTCCCTTACCGTATCAAATAACAATTGAAACAGCAACAGCCAATGAACATGGATCAATGATATCTGCAGCCACCGCATTTGTGTAGGTTTAATCCATTTATGTGAAAATCAAGTTACTGCTGGTCTGGTTTTTTTTCCCCTTTACTGGAAACAATTGATAACATTACTTCAGAAGAAATTAATCCAGAGAATTAATTAGCAAAATCTAATATCCAATAAATGCAGTCTTAAGAAAGATTTCATGGGTGGTCAACTGTGACATTAAATGGAAGGTAAGAAAACAAAACCCCTGAGCTGTTTTATTTTTTACACAGAAATAGTAGTGACAGAAAAGGAAGGGAGTAGTATGACTTTGGCTCTGGGGAGAAATAGGACAATACTTGTATCATCACCAAAAAGCAATTGAGAATGATGTTTCTAGCCAACCTGGCCTCCTTTGTGCATACAGTTTTTACCTACAAAATGTCAGGGGTGAATCCTTTATACATACAAATATTAACAGTTGGGTAGTGTCCTGATTTGCAAGGGCAAAACAAGCAGATGGTTGTCCTACTTGTTAATGTGTAGTAACACCAGGACTCCCATGCTGAGAGCAGGTCCCTGTAGTGCTAGGGGCTGAACATAAAGACCTAGCTTCAGGAGCATGCGTTAGCATGTGCTTAACTTTAACCATGTGGGTAATCTCATTCCAATTCAGTTAAGCACTTAGGGCCAGATTTATAAAGGTGTTTAGGTCCACAAAGATGCAGATAGATGCTTGCTGCTTTTGAAAATCCCATTAGGCACCTATCTGCTTCTTCAGGAAGTCTAAATACCTGATACAAAACTGGGAGCTTATTGATTTAAATAGGACTTAAGCATATGCTTCTGTGTTTTACTGAACTGGTCCCTCATAATGGACCGCCCCATCCTGTGCCTGAATAGTTTATAGTATCTACCTGTTAATAGTTTGTATGCACGTCAGCCAGGGCTGACTCTAGGTTTTTTGCAGCCCCAAGCAAAAAAATTTTTTGGCCACACCCCCCTTTTTTTGTTGGCTTTTACAGATGTTTGCACTTTGCAATGTTTTTTTTTTTATTTGTTTTCGTTTTCGTCCCGGCATTTTAGCCCTATAAATAGCAAATATAATTTTAATAATTTTTTTTTTCATAAAGGCAAAGGCGCTTCAAGTAAACTCCCCCTCTCCTTTCACTCGCTGCTGGGTCACAACAGCCTTTTCCCTGCCTATGGACAAGCACCCCTCACTCCCGACCCACAGGGGAAGCAGGGTGCAGGGACAGCGCAGAGCCAGAGGGGCATGGGGAACAGGGGGAGCAGGGTTCACCGTGGGGAATGGGAGGCACAGAGCCAGAGGGGCGCGGGGCCAGGGGAAGCAGGGATGCTGGGGTGTGCAGAGCCAGAGGGGTGCAGGGAACAGTGGGGGGGGGTACAGGGGTGGCACGAGGAACGGGAGGTGCAGAGCCAGAGGGACGCAGGGATTGGGGGGAGTGGGGTGCAGGGGACGCACAGGGAATGGGACATGGGGAATGGGAGGGGCAGAGGGATTGGGGTCCAGGGGCAGTGCAGGGAATGGGGGGCCCAGACCCAGAGGGGCACAGGGAAAAGGGGCTGCGGGGTGCAGAGGGGGCGCAGAGCCAGAGGGGCGCAGGGACCGGGGTGCAGGGGCGGCGCAGGGAACAGGTGGCACAGAGCCAGAGGGGCGCAGGGATCGGGGGGAGCAGGGTACGGGGTGCAAGGGCCAGAGAGTCACAGGTAACAGGGAGAGCAGGGGAACCGGGGTGCAGGGGAGCAGGGTGCGGAACGCAGGGGTGGTGCGGAGAATGGGCAGCGTGGAGCCAGAGGGGCGCGGGCCGGGGCGGGCACAGTGAGCTGGGTGGACGGCAGGGAGCGGACTCTCAACGGAGAAGGGGGCTGGGGCCATGGCAGGACTGGAGCTGGCGGGGCAGGGCGGAGCCTGGTTGCACCGCGCTCTGCAGCCAGCTCCCGGGGACATGCAGCCAGACCCGAGCTCCCGCAGCCCTTTAAAATCGGCGGGGCGGGGCATTGCCGGGGGCGGCTGCTTACCTGGAAATGCCGCCCCTGGAAATGTGCCGCCCCAAGCATGTGCTTGATTTGCTGGTGCCTAGAGCCGGCCCTGACCTCAGCTCTAAAAGGGGCCCTTTGTCTTTCAAGATTGAGATTCTCTGTTGGTTGCAATATAAATAGAACCTTTAAGAAGGAAGCAGGAAATTTCCAGATACTAATTTCAGTATCTAAGTTACTTCTGCCCTGACGCAAATGGATGGGAATCCCTGACTTAACTCTGGGCCAGGGCTTGTCATGCAGGATGTAGCTGCTTTTGATAGCTGTGCTCATTCAGCATGTGTGCTAACTCTGAACAACAGTATCCTTCCTTAGAGAGGTGATTTGCTTTATCTTGATTTCTGGGCAATGCCTTTATTTAATGAAATGTTGTCACATTTTTATCTCTTGAAATTGACAGCGTTTAGCACAGTGAGTGGGTTATATGAAGGATACAATGACTGTTGGATTCTGGGCTAGTCGGAGGGGTTTTATGTGATCTCAGGACCCTGTGTATCACTAATTATTACAACTAAAAATAAAGCATGACTAAAATATCAGTCATTAGGAACTACTTGCTGTGTTTCTCATTCAAATTACTTACAAAATTAGGGTTTTTGTAAAGATATAAGTTTACTAAATATATTTAAATTACAATCTAGTTTTTGCAGGGGAGAAAACCCTAAGGCATGTGTAAAACTAGTAGCTACATAAAGCAGAAGAATCAGATGTCTGCTGAGCGAATTGACAGAACTCATTAATCTTAGATGCAGTGTACTATAGAGTCTGTCCTTTCATGCACCTGCCCATGCCTAAAGTAATTACTTGATGGCACTATTAATACTGAAGAGCTTGAGTGGGGATAGGGTTATCTTCTCTTCTTAGTAATTGATTGCTAGCTGATTAGTGGACAACATTTTTCTTGCGGTATAATTGCCTTTGTGCTATTGTAGCCTTTCTAACCTGGGGGTTAGGCCATCTTACTGGTTTCAAGGCCTTGACAATAGCACCATAGCCCTCAAAGTAATGAACTGGAACTCAATCACTGTGAATTCCCCAAACAGTAGATGCCTTGTTAAATGTATTTCAACGATATCCTCTTTTGCAACAATAAGGCAAGAAAAGATTTGTTGGCTCACCCCCCATTCTCCACCAGGAAAGTATGGGCAATACCTACAAGTCTGATGTGAAAAAGCAGGCTTTTGACATACATTCAATCATTTTGACTGTGCATATAAAACTGTTGCTTAAAACATATCAGACCTGTGGAATAATCTCTTCTAGTCTATGTAATTTCACAGGAACTGCAAATTCATGGATTCATTCTCCTGAGAAGCACTGCTTTTGATAGGGTTCCTAGGTGTCCGGTTTTGAACTGGACAGTCCAGTATTTGAGCTTTCTGTTTGGGAAACAAATTGAGAAAATATAAATGAGAAAATATAAATGTCTGATATTGTCTAAATAAGATATAATGTAGATTGTGATGTAATGTCAAGTGTGTCCGCTATTTTTGTTGAAACCATGTGGCAACCCTAGCTTTTGAGGCTTTGAAAAACCTCAGGGTTTGACTTCCTAGTTGGGATCTTCTAGTTGAGATCTCATAGGCAGATTTGTGAGGCCCATCACTTAAACTGATGATAATGTACAATGCATGTAAATTAAGAGTTACTTTCAGTTAGGTAAAGTGGTGACTATTGTAAGCAGATTTTAAAAGAGTTATGTAATGAGACTATGTAATGAGAAACAGTACAGTTTCTGTTAGAGGATTTTGCATGTGCAGTTCTGGTTCAGGCTATGGAATGGCCATCAGAGAAAAGCGGAGCTGTTATTTTTTATATTAATAAATGTGCACACCACCATAGGTGCACTCAAAGTTTACAGGCAAAAGCTTTGCTATGGACAAACTGGCAAGAGCCCAATTCTCTTTCTGATATGACTGTATGAAGCTTTCTAGTCATGTCAGTCTCGGGGCACATCAGAAACATGGCCCTGTATCACTGTTATCTTTTGGGATAACTTATACATTGCAGTGAAATAATGAATATTAATTTACAATGGGTTTTTTTTTGGGCAAGTTTAAAATAAAGTGTACCTTGCAATCCTTCTTTTGGACTATTCTATTTCACTTGCACTGACGGCAAAACACGGTGAGCTGGGTGGGTTGTTAGTTATAGCATTGGAATAAGCCAGAACGCAACTGACACAATTGAACTGAACCTCTTAAAAGGGTTGTTGTAGTTTTTTTCTAACTCTCCAGTGGATTTGTAATTGTTACTCTAAATACAGCCGCTCCCCGACTTACGGCCACCTCCACTTACGACCATCCGCACTTACGACCAAAGCGGTCGTAAATGCGGATCCGAGTTACGAACGGCGATCCGTGCTTACAAACAGCGCGGTCGCCATGTAACTCTCTGGGATCCGAGTTACGAACCGTTCGAGTTACGGACCAAGTGTTGGTCCATAACTCGTTCGTAACTTTGGAGAGCGGCTGTACAGTAGAATAATCAATAGTCCATAGCTGCCTTTCCCATGTTAGAGGCTTTCTTCCTTCTATCTTGAATGCTGCTTGTTATTTCCCACACCATTCTGATTAATCACTGCTCTTGGCTCCAACATGTTTTACAAAAATGGCAGGAAGTTGTTGCCACAGCAGACAAATATGTGAGGTATGCTTGAATGGCCCAACCCTAAACCACATGCCTAAACACCTACCTTTTCTACTACAGCTGCCTTTCAGGGAATTGTAAGAGATCACCTAATTTCTACCAGTAGAAGACAGGTTGGTGGCCCTGTTGGTCTCAACATCAGGGCCAGCCTCCTGGATTAGCAGCCAGTTTTCCTGTGTCTTCAAATTATCAGCAGTCTAATCCTCTGCCTATCTTCAGGGAAGCTGGCAAGCAGAATCATACTTATTTCTGGGGTGCCAGGAATCAGCTTTATTCCCACTTGAAAGCAGCAAAGAAAAGCCTTTGTAGCAGTTCTGTGCAAAGTGATAGGGACAGATGCAATGATGAACTCAAAGGGCCCTGCATGAAACATTTGTTAGTAGAATCCGCCATTGGGCTTCATGAAGGGACACTCATATCACACTGATTTTTTAAAAAGATATTTTTAGCCCTTTTTTTGACTGAAGCTGGCCTTAAAAATGTCATTGAAGAGGCTTGAAGGAGACCAACAGCTGAAGCTACTTCTGCAGAGGCAAGGAACAAAAAACAAAAAACAAAAAAAAAGGAGGAAGGAGAATCCCGGGAAGACAGAATAAGGAGCAATGGTCTCAGGTGCAGTTGTGGAGATCTAGGTTGGATATTAGAAAAATCTGTTTCACTAGGAGGGTGGTGAAACACTGGAATGGGTTGTCTAGGGAGGTGGTAGAATCTCCATCCTTACAGGTTTTTAAGGCAGGCTTGACAAAGCCCTGTCTAGGATGATTTAGTTGGGGTTGGTTCTGCTTTCTGCAGGGAGTTGGACTAGATGACTTCCTGACATCTCTTCCAATCCTAATCTTCCATGATTCTGTGTGAAAGAACCCACCTTCCCAGACAATACATGCATTCTATGTTCAATTTCCGTTCAATTTCTGTTGTGCACCAGAGACTCCTCTGGTTAGCCTGAGGATTTTGGCATGGGTTGTATCTGGATATAGGAATTGCCATACTGGAGTTTTCAGCAATTCATGTCTAGGGTAAAATTTCAAAATAGCAATGGCACTATGTCATCAGCACTATGGAAAATGTTGCCCATATTTTAGCCTGGTGCTCTGTCTCTGACTTTAGCCAATGCCAGTTTCTTTAGAGGAAGGTACATGAAACTCCATATTAGACAATTTATGCCATTACTTTCCAATGGAGTCTGTTAGGGTATGTCTACACTAGCCCCCTAGTTCGAACTAGGGAGGCTAATGTAGGCATTCGAACTTGCAAATGAAGCCCGGGATTTAAATATCCCGGGCTTTATTTGCATGTTCCCATCTGGCCACCATTTTTAAATGCCACTAGTCCGGACTAACTGCCCGCGGCTACACGCGGCAGTTAAACGGTAATTTGAACTAAGTCCTCCTGGAATGAGGTGTAACAGGTAATTCAAACTAAGGACTTAGTTCGACTACCGCTTAACTGTCTGTAGCCGCTGGCAGTTAGTCCGACTAGTGGCATTTAAAAATGGCAGTCGATGGGAACATGCAAATAAAGCCCGGGATATTTAAATCCCGGGCTTCATTTGCAAGTTCGAATGCCTACATTAGCCTCCCTAGTTCGAACTAGGGGGCTAGTGTAGACATACCCTTGGTGTTTGGCTGATTCCCTGAATAATGATAATTTATTATTATTATCATCAAGGCTGATACCAGCATGGATGAGATTGAGGTGACTTCTGGCTTATTTGACTCATCATACTCAATACAAGAATTATCAGAAATACTGATGAAATGCACAAGTGTTTATTAATGATGGGTCCTTATAGCACATGTGGACTGTAGGGAATCTAACCAGAATCACAATCAGGTTGTATTACCTTCATGAAAATCAATTTAGGTTCCTGATGAGGTTATGAAACCTGAGATGATTTTTTCTGACTTTAACTGGTGGTTCCCCAAACAGCTTGCTGCGGGGAGGGCTGTTAAATACATGTGGGATAACTGCAGTGAGCATGCAAGCTGAGACTACTGAGAGCAGGAAGGTGTGTTCAGAAGTGGCCACCAAACCCCAGAAGATCTCAAGAGAGTCAGAGGGCTAGAGATAAGTACCTGCCACGAGAAGCAGACTGGGATTTTTATGTGGGTTCCGGTGTGACTGCTGGTAATCACTGCAAATGGCCCCCCCAACAAGGTCTGGCTCACATTCGCATGACTCCTGGGGGGTTTTACAGCATAGTGGCCACATTCTCTGATCCAAGTAAGGTCACATTAAGATCTAAAGTAGGAAAATTGGTGGAGATCTGTGATGCAGGGAAGGAGAAAACAAAGACCTTGTCCAAGGCTCTGAGCCCTCTGTTTGCCCTTAAAGGCTACGTCTAGACTGCAAGCCTCTTTCGAAAGAGGCTTTTTCAAAAGATACTTTCGAAAAAGCCTCTTTCGAAAAAGAGCATCTAGACTACAACCAGTACTTTCGAAAAAGCAAGCCGCTTTTTCGAAAGAGAGCACCTAGGCAGTCTGGATGCTCTCTTTTGAAAAAGCACAGTTTGTATTACATAGCACCTTTTTTCGAAAGAGCACTTTTGAAAAAAAGGCGTTCTTCCTCATAAAACAAGGTTTTCCGCAGTCGAAAAAACTGCTGCGTTCTTTCAATTTACTTTCAAAAGAATGCGGCAGCAGTCTAGACACAGGGGAAGTTTTTTCGAAAAAAGGCCACTTTTTTGGAAAAAACCCTGTAGTCTAGACACAGTCTCTGCTTCCATGGGGTGTGTGTGTAGACTCATCCATTGCTGTATGAAGAGCAAGTGAAGGAGGAGCTTGTGGGTTGTGACTCTGCATCTGTGTGGATCCACCATCCAAATCCACTTGTGTGTGTGGGGGAGGAAAGGGCGGCTCAGCAGCTGCAGCTGATACTTTGACCAATGGGGTCAGCTGTTGCTCCATGGCCTTCTATAGGCAGCATTCCATCCATATAACTTCTCTTTTCACAGCCCATACCTCAGTCTAGGTGCAGGAGCCATGGATACAGCTCTTAGAAATGAGTTGGTGGGTCTCGGCTTAGTTGTCAATAGTCAAACATCCACATCAATCAAAAAGATCAGCACCCAAACTGGCGTAAGTTGACACACACATTGACATTCTCACAGGAAGATTGAGGACTGAAGGAGCATGAAACTGAAGTATTCCCTCAAAGTTCACTTCAGGCTTTAGGAGAGTACATTTGTGAAGACAATGAGGGGAGCATCTCCTTTTGTTTCTGGAAGTTATCAGTGTTCATTAGGTGCTCTACAAACATTAAAAACCAAAAAATATGCCCCGCCCAAAATATGGCCCCAGCCACAGGTTCAGTCTTTGTTTTGAGGATGCATAAGGTAGAAGAGTTTCAAATTTCAAAGCTGTCATACTCTGCCATGTTTTATAAACACTAAAATATTCACAATGGTAGGGCAGGGGAGAGAAAGAGAATGTGGTAGTCATTCATTCATTACGTGATCACATACTATTTTTTCCTCATAGGAACCTTGCCTCGTTCAGTTCACGGGGCAAATGGCTCTCAGTGGACTAGCAGCTATTTAGATTTTTTGTTTTCTCTTCATTGTTCAATGTGCGGCCCTAAGCTGTACGTACCCATTATATAAACTTTGCTATGAAGATGGAATTATTAATTTCCTCATGGGTTTATCTATAGTGCTAATCAATCCAGTATCTGAATGATTCACTAACATTAATGAATTTATTTTCACAACAACCCTGTGAGGAAATAGTGTCCCTATGTCAAAGATGGGCAGTGAGAGCACAGAGATTAATGTTACATGTATCCACTAATTTTGGATGCTTAATTTGAGACACCTGTGACCTGGTTTTTGAGAGAGTTTATCATATCACATATCATATATTCAAAACACAGCTCCCATTGACTTCAGCTGCAACTATGAGGGCTCAATCCTTCTGCAAACCAGTTGGGTGCCCAGAAAATGAGTATCAGGGATAGAATCCAGTTCTCCAGTACAGCATCCAGTTGTCTTCATCACTAAATCAACCTTTTTCTTCCTGGAAATCTCTGCACTTTCACTATGAACCTTCCAACTTCAACAACAAGTGAGACACAAGTTTGCTCCATACAAATCCCTGGTTCTGGCCCCAAGCAGGTCCATACTTTTCACCAAATGAGGCAGGAGTATTGTAGAAAAGATAGTATGTGATCATGTTATTAAAGACGTCATTCATATGCACAAGAGGGCTAAATTAATACTGTACAAATAGTCTTAATTCTGGAATTTCCTTGCTCAACTTTGCAACCCTAATGCTCTTTTAACTTAATATTTTTTGTGTGTGCAATTCTTTAGCTTTAAAAAAAAGCAAATGGGAGGTGGGGAGAAATTCCATCATGACACATTGATATCCACATGTTTCATTAGCAGGGCTGGAACCTTTACAGCCACTGCATTTCTGCCAGTAGAGCTAATAGAGTGACTGACTGTAGACTATCTTTTGCATGGACTGGCCCCTAGAGGGAGGGTGAGACATACAACAGAGAAATGGGAAGACTAGGGAATCTTGGGTTCCATTCCAGATTTCTGAAAGGATTGTGCTGATTCCTTCTGCCTTGCCCATTCCCCTAGCCTGTTTCTGGCCCTGCGCTTTCTCTCCTTCCCCAAACAACTCCAAGTCCCACTCCTTTTCCCTCTCCCTCTTCTGGAACAATGGGAACAGCAAGATGCATAACCTATGTGCCAGTGTGATTCTCCCAGCAACATTTCAAGTCCCTGCTCCAATGAGCGTAGGCACTATAGCATCTTAACAAAATGCTTGTAAGAATATTTTTAATATGGGAAAAACAGCATATTTTGCTCTAATCTCATTCTTGGGAACAGCTGAACCATGTTTGCTGGAATTAAAAAAAAAATCAGCCTGAGGCAGACACTGGGCATGGAAAATTTCAGGCTCAAGAATTAAAGTTTGACAAAGTTATAAGTAATTGAACACAAGATTTTATAATGGGACATGTCAGGCAACCTTAACCATAGGTAGCACGATCAGCTTCACCTATAATAAATAATATTTAAATCTATCTAAGCAGTGTTGTCCTTCACTGTCATGTTTCTTGTGCTGAACTTCTTGAACAGCGAGTTTGAAAATAACAAGCTGAGCTCATTAGTAGATTAGGTGCTGCAGTGAATTTATGTGGTCTGTATGAGTTCTTGTTGTGCAGCCTGATAGGGTTTCTCTTGGAGAGCAATTACATCTGATTGACATATTTTCATGTGCCTCCAGCCCTGACTCCTTCTTGCTAAACAGTTCTAGATCAAGGACAATAACTTTCTTACTGCCATTAACGAGAATCAAGATCCCAGAGAAAAAGTTAAATGCCTTTTAAGATGCAACTTGAAACAAATTATAAAATATGTATAAAGGCGAATGTATTTTGGTTTCATATAGTGTAGTTGTTTGAAAGTCAAATAGAAAACACATTTAAGACTTTGTTATGTATTAAAATTAAGAAACACTTTGGACTCTGTTCCTTCTCTATAGTACAGCAATACTAAAAGAGAGGGCCAAATCATGCCACTGATTGTTCATGCGGATCTCCTGCTAAATTCATGATTTAATGAATTTCTTGTATACAAAATACCACAATAAATCACAGTAAACCATGTAATAGCTTAAGGGAATTTGCTATGCCTTTGTGTGTTGTATCCTGCGGGCAAAACTCTTGGCTTGAATTTGTGCTCACAGCTTTCACTGAAGTCAACAGATGTGTGCTTCTATCCAACAGAAGAATTTGAGCCATAAAGTATGTGTAAGCAGCACAGCAGCTACAAGTGTAAGCATAATCTCTTCTGGCCCTCCGTTTTGGTCAATGAAGTGTCCTTTCTGTGGCTGCCTGTTTGCCACCTAGTGATGGTGGTTTCATATGGGAGCTGCCTTTGTGGTCATGCTCTGGGCTTGTAACATTTTTGGTCTGGCTGGCAAAGGAAAGAGATTTGCCTTTTTAAGAATTTGTGGGTGAAGTAAAGGCCCATGTTCTACTACATGTCTCTCCTATTTTTTCTACTTACTACGCTTGGCACAACTTCCTTTTCATTTCACACAGACGCTTGGCCAGGCTGAAGCATTAGGGAGTTGTCTTCTCTAAAACTGGGTTTGACCATGGGCTCATCCTGTCTGACTGTAATGTTGTTTATTCACGTGTGTGGAAGTTTTACTGAGTTTTCATGTCAGCTTATTGGCCTTTTGTTTTTGGTATTCATTGTTGGGAAAATGGACTCCCAGACCAGGTGTTCCTGGCAAGTGTAATGATAGATAGCATTGCATGACAGCTAGTAAGTATTGGGGTTGCTTGTTGATGGGCCCAGTTCCCTTGTAGGACTGGGTGATAGGCATAAACCAAAACACTGGATTTGTACACACCCAAAGTTATGGAAGAGTTTGAATTCATATTGAAATGGTTTTGGTCCATGCCCATATTAGCACTAAAACATCTCATTAGAGATAACTTATGAGGATGGTAACCCAGGGAGGAACTGAGTCTCCTGACATGGCATCATCATAGTTTCTATTTGTTATTAATTTAGACCACTTATTATAATGAAGACAAAAAATTATGTAATTACTTGGCACTTTTCAGAATGTTGTCCTTTTGGTGTAAGTTTATTAATATGAATGCCATGCAGTGTGTTTTACAAAGGTTTCTCTTTGTAATCCAGTGAAATCTGAGGTGTTTCACAACAGATGGATGAATTCAATAGTCTCAAAGAACTGCTGGAAAAATTGCTGTATGTGTGAAACTGCAAAAGTACAATGCAAAAGTAGAAAAGTACAACTAAATACAATTCCTTCCTGGGTGATGTGTATCAAGTAAGTAAGTGCTTAATTGGTGGCCTGGGCGTAGTGTGTGTGTGTGTGTGTGGGGGGGTGCTGCTCTCATCTGCCATGGGTGGGGGGTTCTCCAGCCCAGCTGGGTTGGAGCAGCTCCCCTTCAGTGGGCCTGGCTTGAGCAGACCCCATCCACAGTGTGGTGAGTCAGGCCCGGCCCAGTCTGAGCAGCCCCCACCCCTGGCACTCAAGCTTGGCCCAATCTTGCCAGGGCCCCCCTATCCACAGGATCCTGGTTAAACTTAACATTTAACCAGCTAACTTTTTAAATAGGATTTTACATCCCTAATTAATGGACCAGAAATGTGCACTAGAGGGCTCTGATGTCTAAAGAACAGTATCTTGTCATGCACTAACTGGCCTGTGCAGATCCTGCTGGTGTACACTAGAAGTTCCCTCAGGAATATAGTGCAGGTTGGACCTCTCTGGTCCAGCACCCTTGGGACCTGAGCAGTCCCGAACCAAGGGCTGTGTCTACATTGGCACCCTTTTTCGGAAAAGGGATGCTAATGAGACACAGCGCAATTAAATCCACTGGGGATTTAAATATCCCGCGGTATTTGCATTTACATAACTGCCGCTTTCCGGCTCGGGCTTTGCCGGCAAAAGCGCCAGTCTCAGACGGGGATCTTGTGGAAAATAAACCCTTTTCCATAAGATCTCTTATGCCTACTTTCAAGGCATAAGAGATACCTACTTTCAAGTAGGCATAAGAGATCTTGCGGAAAAGGGTTTATTTTCCACTGCCCGCTTGGCGCTTTTTTTGCTGCGCCAAGCCAACGGCACGCCTCATGTAAATGCAAATACGCTGGTGTTAAATCGATTTGCAGTGCTGTGTCTCATTAGCATCCTTTTCGAAAAGCCATGTAGACACAGCCAAAGAGTTTGCCAGACCAGAGGAGGTCAAGGCTCCTCTCTGGGCTGTGGAGGTCCTTGGAGCCTGGGCTCCCTGCCCTGCTGCCGACCTCATTCCTGCTGCAGTTCCTGACTACAGGGCCAGGGTTTCCCCCTGTTGCTGCGGGCCCTGTTCTTACTGGGGTTCCTGGCCAGGGCCAGGGATTCCCCCAGGCTGCTGCCAGGGTTCCCGGCTGGGGCTAGGGATTCCTCCTCTCTCCCCCACAGCCCGGCTGCTGCTGGCCCCATTGACATCGGTGGCTTCCCATGTTGGGGCGCCCTGGGGCCTCCTCTCCCCACCCACTGCAGGCCCAGCCCCTGCCAGGCCATCAAGGGCTTCCCTGCACTTGCAGGACTTCCAGCTTGGCTCATGCTCCTCACAGAGAGTCCTGGATTTGGGATGTTCAACCTGTCCTGTTAGCACACACTAGGAAACCTTTTAAATTCTTGCCAGCAAGGTCTACAAGGGCCAGTTAGTGCACAACACATTGGTGCACTGTAGAAATCACACCTGTCTAGTGCATATTGCTGCTATGTGTAAATAATCTCTGAGGCCTTGTTTACACTTGCAGCAGTGTGTAGGGTAAATGTAGTACAAGCCACAGTGAAAGACGGCTGTGCCCACACTCATTGCAGCAGGGGAAGGCTCTGGCAGGGGAGAAGCAGTGGGAAAAGACTCTAGCAGATTTCTGCTGCACAAAGCTTTTCCCTGCTGTGTCTAGTGGTGCTGGAACGATTTGTATAATGTGGGTGTTGAGAGCCATTGAACCTAACTGTAAACCCTCTACAGATGTGGCAGCACCTCAAATTCTAGCACATATGGCTGTTGCCTGTATCCCCCCTGCCAGAGCATTTCCTCAAATGAGGATATAATTTAAACAGATTGAGTTCTCGGGGGGCAGGGACTGTGCCTTCTTTTATGTTTGCCACATTGTGGGCACTACTGAAAACAACAATTACTGCTGTTAAATCAGACAACCCACTATCCCATCCTGCCTTTGGATTTCCCAGTACACCAGCTCTTCTGTGCATTTGTCTTTTTTAGATTGTATGTACTTTGGTTCAATAACTGTCTTTTTGAGCATTGCACAATGTATTTCCTTGCCTATCCCATGCACTTGTACAGCCATTTGATTAGTTCCTAGGATCCTTGGAACACTTCTACTGCTCTTCTGTATGCTTCTCATTCATTCCCATTAGGTCTGATTGGTAGTTTTCCACCCACTCTGCCAGGTCTTAATTATCCAGGTCTTAATTTAAAGCAGAGGCATGATATTGCAAGCTGCTGAGAAGCTTCAGCTTTCATATATATCAATTGGAGCAGAGGACATTCAGCGTAGTCCGGAAATCATTCTACTTTATTGAATCTGGCCTTGTCTAAGACTATGTCTAGACTACAAACTTTTTTTGAAAGAGGGCATCTAGACTACAACCACTTATTTTGAAAAAGCGAGCCACTTTTTCGAAAGAGAGCACCCAGGCAGTCTGGATGCTCTCGTTCAAAAAAGCCTGTTCGCATTCAAGAACACCTTTTTTAGAAAGAGCACTTTCGAAAAAAGGCATTATTCCTCGTAAAATGAGGTTTACCGCGGTCGAAAAAACCCGCTGCGTTCTTTCGATTTAATTTCGAAAGAACATGGTGGAAGTCTAGATGCAGGGGAAGTTTTTCCAAAAAAAGGCCACTTTTTTCGAAAAAACCCAGTAATCTAGACACACCCTAACTGACACTCCTTCTGGGTGTGGTATACTGTCACATCTAGTGACACTGAGACCACTTACAGAGAGAATGAGTCTTTTCTACAGCCTTACCTGAGAGCCAGCTGGCTTTTTGCTCATGCAGTAAAGGCTCAGGTACTAAGCTCCAGCAATTCCTGATTCAATTCCACCCGTTGGCTTACACCTGCAAAAGCTCTGCTGTAATGTAAAGATACTGTAATCATTGCACTGAATTATTTGGAAAGGTAATAGCAAAAATTAAATGTTATGAAAATTTGATGAAGAGGGCTGAAATAATCATAAAATCATAGGAAAGAACATTGAGAAGTCATTAAGTCCAGTCCCTAGAACTTTCTGAGATGGTTACCAAGACTTAAGAATATTTTTAAAGTGAGAAAAGTATGATCAGTTTAGATGACATTTTTTCTTTGTTCTTTATCCCTTTAATAATATAGCCCCCCTCCTCGGATTGGCATTGGCATTAGGAAAATAACAGTCATTAAGCAGAAGTTTTCACCGATTTGTCCACAAAAATGCTTAGGTCTGTTCCCTGAGTAGCTGCAGCTCTTCAGAATGCAACAATGCTTGTGAGTGTGGTAAGCTGTGTGACAGAGACCCATGCTGGAGGATTTAGGCTTCTACCACACCCTGTCCCAAAAAGAGCAGTAGCGAGATCCTCCAAATGGCCTATAGAGCCTGCAGAGAAGCAGCAAATCCTGAGAGTCTGCAGCAGCCAGGCAGGACACAGGAGAGCTATATAAAAGGAGCTGCAGAGTCAGTCAGACTTTTGCTGCTTGGAGTCTGAGGAGTGAAGGCAAAGCTCCTAATGGGCTGAAGGACTGCAGGATTGCAGACAGAGCAGTTGTGAGCTAGGGATGTGAAAAGTTAATTGGTTTACTGATAAATATCAGCTTTAACAGGAGATGCTTACTGGTTCCAGTTAACCAGTAGGGACTGGAGCAGCTCCCCGCCTGGTGCTGGCAGGGGACTGCTTCACCCCCATAGGACCCACCAGAGACTGGGGCTGCTCCAGCTGCCTGGAACAGTTTCAGTCTGCTGTGAACCCGGGTGTGTTGCAGGCAGGGGCTGCTTCAGCCCATCTGGCTGTAGCAATGTGAGTGTGTGTGTGTGTGCGCGCGCGCGCGCAGTGGGCAGGGGAACCACTCCAGCTCAGCTGGGCTTGACTAGCCTCCCCACCCCCCACTTTAAGTGGTTAAACATCATATTTAACTGGTTAACCAATTAAATGGGATTTTACATCCCTATTGTGGGCAGGGACTTGAGGGAGCAAGAAGGCGTTCTTGGCTGGCTTCTGGGACTGAGTACAATACTTAAGCCCTACAGTTCTGGTGAAGCATATGGGAAGGTGCTGGGGGTGTGCAGAAGCAACCCAGAGAACTGCAGCAGAATATTGAAGAGTTAAAAGGGACACAGTGTCATGTGGCTGCTATTCATAGGGTCCCTGGGCTAGGACCTGAAGTAACTAACAGGTAGAGCCTTTCTCTCCCCTAGGGAAGAGGCCTGAATACTGACCTGCGATACACCCTAGAAGGGGGATTGAACTGCTTAGAGGCCTAGATAAAAAGCTGGTGCCTGAAGGGCCCAGTGAGGGTGAAATCCTTGTCTCCAGGAAAGAAGCCTGGGAAGTATGGCTTGTTACCAGGGCTGGAACTGCATAAACACTGTAAGATTGCTTAAAGATGGACAACAGACCACTGTTGGACTGATATCCTGGAAGGGGTCTGTTTTGTCAGTGTTTCACATTAACTTCTTATGATTCAGCCAGAGGCTCAATTGCCAGAATCACCGGAGAGAGGTGCAGATTGAGAGCGGTGCAGACACACACCCAACCAAAGGGGTGCTCGTGAAAGGTGGGTGCCACCCTGTTACAAGAGGAAACAATTTTCACTAATGCCTTAGTTACTCAGGGTGGACGCTGGGGAGAGAATGATGGCTATAATTGTTTCTACTACTCTTTTCAATTTCCAGCCGTAAAGAATCCTGTTCCACCTTTGTTCTGTTTCTAGATGCTTAGAATCTTTCTTTCGATGTACTCCTCATCCTACCCTTTTCATTCCTGCTTGACTGTGTATAGTCTTTCAATATATAGCCCTTATAACTCCAGTATGTTTGTCATATCATTCTAAATGTGCACTTTTTGTACTTTAGTTTCTTTGTCATTCACTTACTGCATATAGGGGTTTGCTTTAGAAGTAACTCTATTTATTTCCCATGTTATCCATTTTTCTCAGATTTTCCTTGCCTCTCTCTCTCTTCCTCCCCAGTAAACTTGAGAAAAGATTCAAGAATGATAGCAGAAGAGGCACCACTAACCTCCTTAATCACTATTGTTTTTTGGTTCAGAACCAAGACAAACCATAATTAAATCAAGCTCAAGTGACTGTTGCCAGATTGCATATGAACATTTTAATTATTAACACATTCCAATGGGGAAGAAGGGAGAAAAGCAATAACTAGCTGAAAGAATAAATAAACTTGGTTGCCACATTTATATACTTGTATCATTATTCATCACACGAAGTTGCCAGATTCATTTTCCCATCGTGTAAACATCCCAGTGAAACTGCTTGCTGGTTAGTGGAAGTTTAGACTGAAGTCATGTTTGGCTACAAGTTAAAAATCTTATTCCCTTGCTAAGCAGAAGGTCACTAGTAGGAAATAAGATTTGGAAACTCACTGAATTTTTCACTCATCTTCCTGTTCTAACTACACTTTGTTTATCATTTCACATTCAAAATAAAAGCAGGACATAGAAGAACAGTAGATGTCATGCTTAGCCCAAAGCATCATCAAACAAAAGGCTTCTTCATACTTAAAGGCTTCTCTTTGATCTTCAAACTGACCTTTAAAAATCACAATTAATGCCAAAGGGTTTTCTGAATTATTTTCGATAAGGGCATACTGAAGTGGAAGAGTTAAGTCGCAGATTTTTAATTGCAATGTAGGCATATCCCCAACCTCATTCACCAAGCATATGAGGCTGCCACACCTGTCAGGTTCTGGACTTAATCCTTTTGCTCAAAGTGTAGCTGCTCCTGCTTTCACCTGTGGAGATCCCTAGTTCAGTCCCTAGAGCTGCTGAAAATGATGGCTTGTTACCTTTAAACTTCATTTTTGGTCATAAGAGAAGTACATCCTTCTGTCTGTCTGTCTTAGAAGAAATTATTAGCACTGGTGAAATATGCCATGATTGTTCCCACCATTTCCCCATTGGTAGTGTTGGATGTGCTGAATTTTGCAGCATTGGTGAGGCTCAAAATTCAAAATCTGTCAGAACCTTGTTGTGCTGGAAGCTGTGTGTTAATCCTGAAAGGAGTTCAAGAGTTGTAATTTCTGTGGTGGGACATAAGCAATATGCTAAAATGTTTCATAAAATACTGAGGGATTCTCAGTGTTAATATGGCAACTATATACTGAGATTTTGTTGTTGCTGTTTTATTTTACTGAACTCCTACCCTACTACTTTCATCTTCCAAAACTTTCCCTCTGGGATGGAAACTACTCAAGATAACAAGAATAAGATTCAAAGCAAGGACTGGTTCCTGTTTGTCTTTTGAGACCATGTTCTGCTTGTGTGCGCTCAGATCTTCCTTCATATTCAGGATGATTTAAGAATAGAAAATATTCACTGTTAAGATGGATGCTGTGCTTTGTTCATTAGTAACCAACAGAAACGGATGGATTGTGATCCCTTGAGAACATTGGTTAGTATCTTGTACCATAAAAAGTTCTATTGACTGTGATAGGAAGCCCCATAGTGAAGCTCACCAGTCAATATAGGCAGGGGTTAGGTCCTAAATGCGCAGTAGTTGGTCATCTCTTTTAGGATCTTTTAATGTTGGGATGTCCACTTTGAAAACCAAACAAACCCATCATGACTGCTCTGAATAAGACAATTCTGTCATTTTTATCCCATTACCTGCAAGTACTATATACTGTATCTGAATAACTACAAAAGTAGCAAACACTCTCTGAAGCATGTGTTAAATTGGGAATGCTGACTTTTTTTGACAGCATATAGCAATGGTAGTCATAGGTGGACTGCAGCCTCAGTCCAGATCACCCAATGGTTTTGGACAGACCCCTCTCTCCCCACATCTTTTTACTTATTGTCATTATTGTTACTGTGATGTGAAAAATATTTCTCTGGTGTCTGGACCTTGACTGTATCTTGACCAAGAAATCTGGAGCATGACAAAAAATAATTAACTACTTCTGATGTAAAACTTGAACCCTTCTTTTGCACCAGTTAATCAAAACTTTATTCTCCACTAAGTATTATTGCATTTGTAAAGATAATATTAATACACATATCTAATGCTCTATGGATCATTATCTGGCAGCAAACCAATAATAGGGTATAGAACATTAACAACTAAAAAGGGTACTAATTCCCTTGGGTTTATAATTGTTCTTCATTACAAATAGCTACCAAAGCAGGCTTGAGCTGATTCACAGAGAATTAAATAGATTTGGTTTAATAATATCTTCAGGTTTCTGAATAAATTATGAATGCATCTTGACTGTTATAAGGAGACATTGACATTATGAAATGGTAATGAACAGATCTTCAAGAGGAAAACAACCTCAGCTGATCACCCCATTCAAAACCTATTAAGGTCTGATGATATGAAAGGGTTTTTTTTCTTCTGTGTGTAGATGTGCAACAAGTCATAAATTGTGGACTTTAATAATATATTTTCTTCACAAGCAATAACGGAGCAATTAGGAAATGATCATTGAGGTAGAAATAATGGTAACTGCTGTGCAGATTAGCTTTGCTGAAGGGAGCTCTCGACATACAGTAAAACAACATATTCCAGGTTCTTGTTGGTGTATAATTTCTACTTTATTTACTTATCATCTCAGTTAAAGAGGACTCCTGGCAGTAATGAGGCTACATAAATGCACATCTAATACTATGAGATTCTGCAAATTATATAAAAGATAAATCTAATGATTACCTATGATAATGACAGTGCAATCTTGTCTTTACTCATGGGGAAATTGTACAGTTGTGAGAAGCCCAAGGATGGCTAGAATGCCATTGTGCAAATGTATTCATTATTTCTGAACCCATTTTGCTTCTGCATGGTTATTAATAGGAGATGTGTAATTCACTTGAACAGAAACCACTTACACAGTGGCTCACAAACCTTTATCTAATACAACAGTACACATAAGCTACATAGTAAATATGAAAATAACAAGACTGAACATTTGGGGGGTTTGCTGGAAACTCCCCAGCATGGGTTACGGTGTGTTTCAAAAGGAATACAACCCAATGCTCACTTCATACCTTTTTATAATGTAGTCGTCTTAAAACTAAGCCGCTATAAAAATTCTGTGTAAAGCAAGTTATAAGATGGTGTCATGTTAACTCGGGGAAATGGTTATTAGGCCTAGGAGAACCCCAACAGAGTTTCTATTTTTACATTTTCCTAGAGTTCTGACTCAGATTTTTGTGTTATAAAACACTTAAAAAGGAGTGCCTGAAATGAATCCGTGTGAGTGGAGATGTTATCATACTCCTGGGTACATATGCTAAGATGCGCATTTTGGAAACTAGCAAGCAGGGGCTTGAGGGTGCCAAAGAAGGGATGCTTCAGTAGTGAATGTGGGAGGATGTGAATAACAAATGTTTAATATTTACCAATAGGGAGTAGGTATATGACAGATTTAGCTGAGTAGATAAAGGAAGAGAAGAGATGTCAAAGTCAAAAAGAGGATACAAATAGGTCCCCTGAATTGCTGAGAGCAAAGATTATGGGGCATTTGTGTATGAGGTATGCCCCTTTTATCCAGGTGAAGTGCTTACAGGTTCAGGACATTTATGTGACAATTAAACTGCCTCTTTCAACCTTTGTCTGTCTTGTTAGGTTGGGCCAGGCATTGTCTTTTTTACAAGCATTAATACAATGACAGGAGCTCTCAGACCCTCTTCTTGTTTGGTGCCTCAAGGTGCAAGTGTTATATTAGCAATTTATGGATGGACTATGAGTTGTAGACACTAATTCATATGAGATGATGTAAAAAAGGGTGGTGTCTATCTGGTGCCATGACTCTAGGCAGTGGAGTAGCATCAGCATGAAATGAGGGTGTAGAAGGGTAAAGATAAAGATTAACAGGAAGGTGGATGTAGATTTGCAAAGAGTTGAGAACTGAACCTAATGAACTTCATAGATGGGGGGGCTTTGCACAGAGCTGAGCCCTTTCCTTTTCCTACCTCTCCTGGGCCTTACAATTAGGTGTGAGTGGTTTGCTCATTAAGATAATGACTGAAAAGGACAATTGAGTACAATTCTGACCCTGGTAAGTTTTCTGAAGCTACTTAAACTGAAGGGTGACCACACAGATCCTAGGACAGTAAGTGGTGAGATAGGTAAATAGCCGGTGAACTAGTGCTGTAGTGACCGGAGCAGTGTCATATAACAGTGGGAGGACTTCTCACTGGTTTAGTTAAACTGGAAGTGGGATTGCTATGGTTCAGGATTGAACCAGGACTCTGATCTCTTCATTTCTACTTAGCTTTTTATTGCTAGTTTCAGTAGTTTATCCTTAACGCAGGCAAGCATGCAAGTCTTGGGACTGGACATGGCAACTGCCCTTGCAGTTGCTGCCTTTCTCTGTCATGAGTATGCTCCCTCTGGTCGTAGGTTGCCTTTTTTATCCATTTCAAAGGTCATTTGTTTTAAAATTCCCATCCAAAGATATCCTAAACATTTTAAGCAGGGCTCCTGCACCTACATTTCTCCTGCAGGAAGCTGGAGGTACTCTTTATACAGTGGATTCCTGGTTTTGGCCATTTGAGCATCAAGTAGTTGAATTCTGTATCCAACTATTGTTTTGCTTCTTGCAGGATGTAATCCTTATACACCTGAGAGCCACTATACAATAACCACCAAACCAGCAAAAGATATTGATATAGATATATAACATCTATAGACATGAATGCATATCATTCCAACATGTTGCATGGAGAAACAAACACACTGCTCTTACACTGATTTTTTTCTAACTTCCACTAAAATAGAGTTGTGCCAATTTTGAACCAGAATAATTATGTATGTTTAAGTCGAGAGATCTATTGATTGAAATTAATGTGTGCATGGAAACATTCCAGCTACCATCAAATAATGAGATATCAATACAAGTTCGGTGTGTATTCCAAACCTGAGTTTCATCAGCAAACTTTAAACTGTGATTCTACCCTGAAAGGCATAAATATGAAGTACTGAGAGTCTGGAAATCATTGACACACACATACAGAGCATTTGCTCTGTTAATAGATATTTTATGTTGATTTCTGCCCTTTTCCTTACCTATTAGCCTGCACACTCATCCTGGGAGCTGAGATTAGGTGCTTATTCTTCTTAGATTCTTTGCTGCTTGCTCATCATCGCTAGTGAATGCAGGCCACGTTCTGCCTTCTGTTATCAATGTGCAATGCCACTTTTTCACTAGGGTTGCATTGTTGTAACAAGTGGAACACAGTAAACAATTCTGTGGATGATGCACAGTAAGGAATAGGATTCAGTTACTTCTCCTAGAACTGAATTGGCTCTTCTGCTCTAGCTGGAGTAAGCCATAGTCCTAACTTGACTCACTTGAGCGTATATGATTGCGTATAGATACAATAAATCTAATGAGAGTGAAGGTACTACTGTAATGCTGACAGGCAAAATCAAACCTGGGAGCTCTGGAGCTTAGTGCATGAGGGTCTACTGCAGGGGTGGAGAACCTGCAGGCCTGGCCACCACTTCCCACAGTTTCCATTTGCCCCGAATGTTGAACCATGTCAACTGGGAGCTACATGGTTCTGTGCCTGCAGACACTCAGTAAACAAACCATCTTGCAGCCCACCAGCAGCTAACCCTGATGAAGTGCATGTAGCCTGTGGGCCAGAAGTTCCCAACCCCTGGTCTATTGCATGAGCTAAAAAGTCAGCTTCCTATTAATTAAGGCTATAGAGCAGACTCATTCTTCTCTTGGTACTCAAGTAGTCTTGGTGCCACTAAGTGGGACAGTACACCACACCCAGTAGGGTTACTTGGAAGATCACTCACACTTTAAACCACCAGTCTATGCAAGCTAGAAATTCCACTATTTCCACTGTTAAAGTGTTAGCATTAGCTACATTGCAACAAAATTATCCTACAGTAATAATTTCAGACTTAAATTATCTTAATGAATGTATCATACAGTAATGCTAATTAAAAGCTTACTTGATTAGAGATGGACAGTATGGCATATAGCTAATGATGCACTAATGATGTTAAATCATCCCAAATTATTTTGACCAGCTCTTCAGTAAACCATTTCCACTGTAACTAAATGAATCAGCATCAGTAATGATGCACCAATCTCTCTCATCAGTACTTCCTGTTGTCAGCTTGCTGTTCCGCAAGTAAAAGGATGTATCAAAACTGGACCTGTCACACAAGTATTCTAGCCATATTTTAAGATATAATCTCAAACCATTGAGCATAAGCATTTCCCAGTGAAGCTGTGGAAGGATTTGTGAGGGGGAAGATGAATTTTCAGATTGAAGGGGAGACTAGAACAGTATGTTGCTAAGCATAGCTAACATGATAGTGAAGCACCAATCCACCACGTGATATGACATATGGTTGTTCTTAATTTCTTCTGGTCCATGACTATATTGCTCATTTTACTGTTGATTATCAATATAGAACAAGATACCAGGATTTTTCTGTATATGCATTGTATATGTTTGCAATGGATTGCAGGTAGGGATGGGGAAAACTTGGGATTTCTATTAATGATAATTTTGAAATACTGGAAATTTCTTTTAAGCCTGTTTCTGAACAAAGTCCATTTCCTTAGAAAGTGAAAATTCTGAAAATTGTTTAAGAAATGTTGAAATTATTGTATTTAAATACAGTAGACTTCCGATAATCCGGCACCTTTAGGACCCAGGGGGTGCCGGATTATCAGATATGCCGGAGTACCAGAAGGGGTGCTCTATGGGGCGGGGTAGGGTCGGCGGGGAACTGCGCAGCCTGGGAGAGGGTGGCGCTGCGGGACCAACCTGGCAGCACCCCAGCTGCTCTGCCCCCGGCTTCCCCAAGTCAGCCGCTGCTGACCAGCGGCGGACTTCGGGAAGCTGGGGCAGAGCAGCTGGAGTGCTGCTGGATTGGTCCCGCAGCGCCGCTCAGGTGAGGGGCGGCGCTACGGGACCAACCCGGCAGCACTCCAGCTGCTCTGCCCCCCGGCTTCCCCAAGTCAGCCGCTGGTCAGTTTCAGCAGCAGCAGACTTGGGGAAGCCAGGAGCAGAGCAGCTGGGGTGCTCTGCCCCAGGGCTTCCCCAAGTCCACCGCTGCTGAAACTGACCAGCGGCGGACTTGGGGAAGCCGGGGGCAGAGTAGCTCCAATTGTCCAGCTGTCTGGAGCACTTCCGGGTTCCAGTTGGTGTCGGACTATCAGGAGAGCCGGACCACTGGATGCCGGACAATTGGAGTTTTACTGTATTTAGTTCCCATGAGGTTGAAGCATTTCATTTCAACATATTCTTTTGAGTTAATATCAAAAGTCACAATAATTTGAAACAAAATACTTTGACTGCATTGAAACAAGGAGTTTTGATGTTTTTTCTTCTAAAATTTCATGAGAATCGATAGGTTCCCACAAAATGCTTTATTGTTGCGAAGTCAGCATTTTCTCATGGCAAACAGTTCCATCCCAACATTTGAAACCAGCACTAGTTGCAGGCTACATGCACACATACAGCTATTTATACACGGCATTAGGCAAGCCCAGTGAAGTGAGTTGCAAGCAAGGTGCAGATACAGTATGTGTTTGCATGTTTGATGCACGTTTTGTATCACTGAAAAATTACTTCAGCTAGGAATGTCATGCAAGTGTAATTTTTCAGGAGCTTTGTGTGGGACTTTTAAGATAAATAAAATATTTGCTTTAGATTCACAAACAGACTAAGCTACCTAAGTTCAAAATTTGGGTCCTCAAAATGCTCACTCGGCTGCTGCCTGATGCTGTAAGTTCCCAAGTCCCAGGAGTCTACATTTCTGCCACTGACCTGCATGCAGACAGCTCTCTAAATCCTGACACCCAGAAGATAAGCCCGAGCCTCAAGCCAGGAGTACCACCCCGGCCTGTCAACAGGGGGTGAGAGAGGGAAGAGCAAAGAGGGTAGTTGCCCTGGAGCCCGGTGATTCAAAAGGGCCGAGGGCCCCTGGCCACTGCTACTACTGCAGTGGCAGCTAGAACTCTGGGCTCTTTAATTTGTTGCTGGAGTGCCACATGGTGCACTCTGGGTGGCTCTGAAGACTGGCGGGAGGAGGAAGGGCATGGAGGGCTCGCTGTGCCAGCCCTGCCCCTTCCATCTGAGGTTCTACCCCTCCTGGAAGTGTCGAGCTGGCCTCCCCCGCCTTGCCTAGCGGCTGTGCAGGCTGCTGGCTCCCCTGGTACCACCTGCCTTTCCTGATCCTGGGGCCTAATTCATTAGGGATGGTTAAAGCTTACACAAAATTCTGGTGGTGGTGCTGCCCCCTTATGGCCCTTAGCTTGGAGCCAGACGGTGAGAGGCCCAACTTCATGTCCCTTCTCTGCTTAGGTTAGAGCAGGGATTTGCAGCCAGGTCATCTCCATCTTGATGAGTGCCCTATTGACTAGGCTAGAGGGTATTCTGGGTGGTCTTTCCCAGTTTCTTTTCAAACCTGTTACACTTAGACATTTGATCATCATTGGCTAAGGAAAGAGCGAGTGACTATAGTCTAGTGGTTAGGGCACTCTGCTGGAATGTGGGAGAAGCTAAAGTCCCTGCTTCACACCAGGGAGAGAAGATTTGAATGCAGGTTTGCCCATCCTGGGTGAATGCCCTGGCCACTGGCATAAAGGACACCATCACTACTGTTTGGACATCACTTCAAAGACAGGAGTCATGTTATGAATCCTGAGCAGAAGGAGGCACTCCCCTTTGGCTCAGATTTGGGCTCCTACTCTCTCTGAGGTGGGGGGCCTCACCACACTGCTCCCCACGGTGTTTCCTATTAGGTAACTTAGGCAGCTCCCTGTGTAACTTCCTGGCTTGTAGATTCCACTCACTCTCCCCAAGTATTGTATAGGAAGGTTGGTTCCCAACACAAAGCGATGGATTCCATTAGGTGTCATGGAGCTTGAAAGTTAGGGCTATAATGCTGATTCTAGGTTCCCTTTGTCTTTGTGATTCTAGTCCTTGAAACCTGATTCCACTGTCCTTATACTGGCTACATCTTTATGGTATTAATTCTGATATACAACTATGTAAGATGTGATGACAATCAAGTCCCGTCCCTATAAACAGTCAAGATGAATGAAATCAACCATATATGCACACTGGAAATGTTTCTAAACACTCATTGATTTCCAAAATGCCTTTGTGTTAGGAGGATGATACTTTCAGAGAACAAAAGGCAAGTAGATATATGGGCTAGTTTCTAAGAGTTTTCTTTAAGAGAAGCTGGACTGTTACCCTCCCCATAAGAGGTATTGATAAATACTTCTGCAATGAATCTGTTTATATTGCTATGAAAACAACTTGAAGGACACTGGCTCAGCTTACAAGTGGTAGCTTGAAGTAATGCCGACAGTTCATTAAGTCATAACAGGTAAGGGGAAACAGAAGAGACCCCCAAGAGTCAGGGTAGTGGCATTGGATGAAGAAGAAAATTCTGTCTCCTCACGATCGCATTGGCTATGTGAATGAAGCTAGTTTTCTCCGGTTTTTTGGGGGAGGCAGGAGCTGATTCTCCTTTTTGTTTGTCCCTCTATGATTACAGAGCTACACTATCAAGTTATGCATTATTTTAATTAGGTGTCACAACATATCAGTACTGTGAACTATGGATTGCACCTATATACTATGCCCGACTCAACTGCCAAATGATAATTTCAGATACTGACATGATTTATTTCAGGCCATAAAAGAGAACAGAAGGAGCTGGAATATTGGTGCATGCGGATGTATGTATGTGTATATGGCAAAACTTGTAAAGTCATTTTATGACTATGATAATCTCTGGGAATAAGACAATTTTATCCTACTCAGTCACCCAAGGGAAGTGATGGAAACCCATTCACTTGGGACTTTTAAAACTAGATGGGGGGAAAAAGCACTAAACTGTTTAGTGTAGGGAACTCTCCTTTACTAGCAGGGGAATGGAACAAATGACCGTGTAAGCCTTATGCATCTGTAGTATCTGTTCTATGAGTTGCTGCTGCACAGAGGTCTGTTTGAGTATATTCATATATCCTGGATAAAATTACTTAATTTAGAAAAAAAATCTCACCTTATCATTTTTTAAGATTAAAATCTGAGTCTACAGTAGACAATAACTGGATCATTTGCATTACAATGAATATTTTCTTTTAAAAGTTTTTAAAAATGTCTTTCAATGTATAAATCATACAGTGCAGTTATTACATTTTTGCATTGTACTTTTTTTGCATTAATTCCTATTTGCTCTGATTTTTTTTCCCCTTCTGAAAACATAATTGGAAACAGTATTTTCCCTCTTGTTATAATTAAAATATTTTAATAAATGTTTATTTAGATACTGTGTCATAGAAGGTTGTAGCCTTGGCTGCTAATGTAATATAAAAATCAATTAGGCACACAAAAAATATCTGTTTTTTAATTTAACTAGATCTCTGTCTGATATCACTGCTGCGTAGCAATGTATTTAACATTTTATATTTTAAAAATAACAACCATGATTAATCTTGGACGTGCTGCAGAATTTACTTATTCATTTATTCAAAGGTAATCTGTTTTCCTTGAATGTTGCTTTTGAGTTGCCATGTTGCATCATTTCTTTTACCACTATGTCTTCTGCAGATATTTGAATGAAATTTATAACATGCGTCATGTACTCTTAAGTTATTTGTTTCATGCAGCCGTCAGCATGCAAACATAGCTGCATATGTAAGTCATGTAAGTAATCATATACAACACAATGCAAAGATTTGAACATTGTATGGCAATCAATAACATCTCTGCCAGGGTAAATACATTCCCCTCCCCCCGTTTCCCCAATAAATCATTTCCAGACTGTCAAAATGGATCTGTGCTGGCAAAGAAACAAGGGTAATGTTTCAATTTTCTCCATCTGGCAAGATATTTTCTGTTTCTCCCCCTCCTGCAGTTATTGAATTTATATGAAAAGCTCCATATTGTATGACTAATAAAGGTTCAGTGTGAGAGGATAGAGAACAATACTAAGTATGATAGAGACTTGCCTTTGACTAAATCTCAAGATGTATGTGATTTAAGGCAAATTCTGCCCTGTTTGCATGGTTCACGAGTGGGAATATAAGGACACAGAAGGCCCCCCTATATACCCATTTAGCAGGGCAGGACTCCTATCTAGGTCCAAAGACCACTGCTTTGGTACTGTGTGCTGACCCTAATGGGATAAATGCCCCCAATGGGATAAATGTCTTCCTGTGGAAAAAATTAAGAAAAAAAAGATAAGATAATGCGTTTTTTGTTTTGTTTTAAATCCCAGTTATTTGACCCTCTGTGTTTCGCCTGCTCTGTGTTGGTCTGGTTTAGATTGTACCTTCTTTGGGGCAGGTACTATTTATATTGTGCATTTTGATCAGTGTCAAGGATATTATTGAAGGTTATTTTTTAAAGTGTTCCAGGTGGGAGGAAAGTGTCCTCTCTACATAACTGATCTGCATGTCTCATAGCCTTTTGAATATTGATTTAGATTTCTATTGAATCTCCCTGGGCCACCCCAAGTGCTTCCCAAACTGCATACAGTAATAGCCCTTAAGATAAATGGGGATGGTTACTTATCAGTGGCCAAAATCCATGGTCTGTGGAAGCTCCTCAAGGCAGCGGAAAATAGCCAGATATAGGAGGGTGGCACAGAAGTAGACATGAATGGTGCACAGCTTAGCTCTGTGAGTGTCTCCTGCATGGCACTGCAGGGGAACGTGAAGAAGTGAGACCTGGGGAATTAGGGGAGGTGCTACCAAAGCACCAAGATCCTTTCCTGGAAGGATAGGCCAGTCTAAGAGCCTCCTTATATGTTATTCTAGTGATGGAACTGAAGTAGCTTATAACAGAGCCTGTGTGTAGGAAAATTTTCTTTAGGGCAGACATTTTAACTGTATTTTTTTTGAAGAACACAGTTTTAGGTACACTAATGCATTTTATAAATTTCTGTTGATTTTGCTGTATCGTTTTAGTCCCGGGGAGGGGAGACACTAAAAATCAGAGAAAAATCTGAATGTCAGTTTTATTTTCTGAATGAAGCATTTCATGTTTTTGGTTTGAAATGCCATTTCATTTTAAAATTTCCTTTAATTTTATTAAAAAACCCTCAAAAACATAAAAAGAATGCTTAAAAATTGAACTGAAACACTTCATTCCATCCAAAATGAGTTTTACTTCTTAATTCATCAAACATTTGGAGAATAAATTATTTTTGGTTTGATCTGAAATTATTTTTTTCAATTGACAGTGAATTAAAAAAATATTTATCCACATCACACTAATTCCTCCTGCCTGTGCATTCTTTACTAGTGCACAGCATGGTTATTCAGGCTTGGAAATAGGCTAAAATCCCCTGCTAACTTGCACAGTGGTCCCAACTGTAGGTGTTCAAAATCATCAGTCAGGCGTCCAAAATAATAAAATTGGTTTAAAAATGGAGTGTTTTTTTTTTTTTTTTTAAGAAAAGGATTTTTTTGGAGCCATTGGGATGCAGTTGCTCGTTTTCTGGCTATTCTTCACCCCCATCGGGGTAGAATCTTGCTTTATTTTTTTTTTTTAATGAAAGCTCAGAATCTCTCATATTCATGTGATTTCATCAGCTGTTGCTTTAAGAAAATTGGCAAATATTACAAGATTCATGAGAAAATTGTGAAAATTGGAAAACTGTCAGTTTTCCCTTTTGCTATGCTTCAATTACACCCTGACCGGTGCAAATGCTGGTTAGCACATGCTTATTGGTGCTTGTTGCATTGTTCTTTATGCAAGGAGAACAGAGATACATTCAGTCTGAAAGAGAACAAAAAAGGAAAGAACAGATATAAATTTTCCACAGAAAAACACTATTTGTGTGCTATCTGACATTCACCACTGAACTCTGAGAATAAAATGCCATTCAACCCTGCATGTAGGAAGAAGGCTTGGAAATTTAAAGGTGCAATAAACACAATACAAAAAATTATAATAGCTACATGCACCTAAATTATATTTAAAGCACTAGACAAGATTTTTAAATATCTTCACTTCATATAACTTATCACTGAGATACCTTTGGAGTGGTAGATAGCTACCAGCCAGCTACTATGCAACATTTCAGAAAACGAGGTGAAGAATTTGAGCCAAATGGGAGATATTGGGACATACTTTTATTCTTACTAACATTTCCTTGGAACTCCTTGTGCACATGCAATCCTGTCAAAATAATAACAACCTTTACAATCTCATCCAATGACATGTGCATAGTGTATGGAACTCAATGTATCCATTTCTAAGGAATTGCTGCTGGGCTTTGAACCTATATTTCCAGGGGTTTGAATATTTCACATCTCACATCTTTGTAACCTAAGCCCCCCTCCTCTTTGCAGATTGTTACTGTTGTCACTTGTTACTTAGCATATTTGAGGCATTATTACTATAATCTAGGTGCCCTCTGCTCCAAAGAGCATACATTCTAAATCCGGGGTCTCAGACTCCCAGTCTGTTGGGAGTGTGGGGTGTGACACTGCTGCTGCTGTCCTGTGCCATGCCCCCCAGTAATCGCTGAAGCTGGGTCCTCAGGGGAATGGGTTGCCATGGGGGGAAGGGAGAGGATGTGGCAGTGGCAGGAAGGGGCAGGGCTTGAGGAATAGGAATAGACAGTCTCTGCCCCTCCTGCCTACCAGGACTCCTAGGGCCAGAGAGTGCAACTGCTCTGGCAGGGAATGGCCCACAGACTGGGAGTTTGAGACCCCCTGGTCTAAATGGTGGGCTTATTAATCAAAAAGCAAGGTTACTGTCATTTAGACCTGTGCATGTTTTCAAAGGTTTCCCTAGCAAAGAATGAAATGTGCTTTAACATATGGGAACCTTATGTAAAATCCTAACTTCATAATGACATAAGTAGTGGAGCACTCATTTTATCCTGAAACTCTGGTCTCTGCTTTTTCCTTGCAGCTGTTTGAGATGTCTGTATGCTTCTTATTTGTAGTGATGTTCATTTCAGCCCTGTCTACTGCTCTGTGGTCCAGCAGTGACTGGGAGCACATCAGAGGCAGCACATTCATCTGTCACACAACAGCATCCCTTCTGGCTGATAAAAGGGAAGTATTAATAAGCTCTGAAAAAGAGTTCTATCCAGGCTTTCACTGCTGCAGTGTTGTTCATTAACATGTTAGTGAGAATCAATGGATGTTGCCAAAATGAATAAAAAAGCACCAAGAATAGAGCTACTTCTCCCAAAAAAAAAAAAACTTGTTAGAAGAAAAGTTAAATTCAAAAGGATGTTTTAATTGTGCAGTGTGGTTAAGAGCTGGCCAGAAATGCAGACATTTGAAAATTTTCATGAAACTTTTAAATCTAAACTTCACATTTTGTTGTATTTATTTATATTTTGTGACTAGCTCTACTGTGAAAGTAGCAAGTACTAGCTTCTACCTTGTCCTGTTTGAACAATGCATGCATTTCTTATTTTTCCTCCAAAACCACATTTTAAGTGATATTTTTTGGTTTCTAGAGGAAAACATAAAAATGCAGCTGACAGTTGTGAGCAACTGCTTATGAAACAGTGCATGCACAGTAGAGAAGGGAAAATGTTTGAAACAGATGTCTGTTCCAAGCTTTTAAGGAAATAGAAACAAAAAATATCTTAATTTTGGAAAAAGAATAATGTGTCTTTTCAGTAACAATAGAAATGAGATTACTGGTTAATGTGATTATAGATGATTTTAAGATCTGTGAAATGCATGGACCCCAATTTGATGCGGCCCAAATTTGCAGGGCAGGCCTGAATTTATTTTCAGGCTGTGATAGCTGCTACTCTCTGAAGACTTGAGGAAAGCACTTGAGTAGCCTGGCACTGAAGTCAATGGCACTACCTGTGTGCCCAAAATTAAGAATCCACTTCAGTCCCATTCATTTCAATTGGACTTCAGCGTGTGCTAAAAGTTCCATTGACTTCAGTGAGACTTAAGTACATACTTAACATTAAGATTTTACTTATGTTCTGTCCTGATGAGGGATTGACTGAAGTACTTGCAGAGTTTCTGTCCTGAATTGAGGCCTATCTTTAGGTTTTGAGATTATTGATGAAGGACATGTTTAAACCAGGAGCTATTGCTATGTAATATCTGGAGTCTTTCAGTAAGCATGTTGCCAATCACACTTGTCTTTACTAACCTTTCTAATACCATAAACTGAGATACTGGTAAATTCTTAATAAACGCATTTACTGGGATAGATCCATAAGCAAAACGCTTCAAGAAGATATGAAAAGAAATGAAGATGTAGCATTAGAAGGCTGCTGCAGCAGTATTGGTTTCTGAATGCTGCAGATATGCTTAAGCATACATGAGACATTTCTTTTCAAAATAGCAGAATTCACCTTTTGACGATGTTTCATTACAATTACTTTATTTCTAACACATTAATAACTGGTGCAGCTATGTTTTCCAGATGCATATAAGTGCAGCGGAGAATGATGTCTGTTCAGAATGGATTAGAGAGCAAATTTGCTCAGTGTTTCCTGGAAGAGTTTGCCTACTTTCCCCCCATAAGCATAATGAACTTATTTGAATGTACTGATTTCTGACAATTTTAAGTTTTTCTCATTTCTGTTATCAGTGCATGATAAAGAACCACTAGTATTTTGATGAAAAGGCAGAGTTGATAAAAACTGATGTAAGATTTTGTTGTATTGATTAGTGAATTGGAAATCTTGTTTTATAGAAACATTATATCTAGAAGATTTCATTTAATTTTTAAGTTTCTTTGCTGTGTGATGAGCAAGATTATCTCAGCTACTATCATTTCGAATTCTTTGCTTAAACAAATTTCAGCCCAAAGCAAATTTCAACAGCTAGCTTATGAACATGACAAAATAGAGTTTATTAAATTGAAGTGCAGATAGATATACTCTACCAAGACACAGTTATAGACAAACTCCACAGTATCACAATAGGCCCACATATTTCAGGAAGAGGATTTTAATTTTTAAGAGGTGAATTTGATAAAACATCTTTTGGATTTTATTCCAACTATTTTGGGTTTAAATTTATTCAGTCAAATGTCAAATGTTTGTTCTGTGGATACATTCATGCTCAATGAAGACTCTGCTAACACTTCGATCTAATTATTGTTTTTTAATCCATGTGGTGAGATGTTTGTACGTTTAATTCCTGACCACTAACCAGTTGGTAACATGATTTCAAAAGTATTTGGTGCTGAAAGCTGAGAATCCTGTACATTGTGTGCATATACATATTTTGTAAAAAGCTCTGAATGTCAGAGCTTTTCCTGATTATATATTGTATTTCTCATAATGGTTAAGGGAGTCATTGATGCACATCATTTCATTTTTCATTTCTGAGTGTCTGATCCAGCACAGAATACCTTCATGCTTTAGAACCATGGACCCATGGTCTAACTCTAGAACAGGGTTTTTCAAAGTTAGGTCGTGTGCCCAACGGGGTAAGCCACTGGTGGACCATGAGAGGCTTTGTTTATCTAAGTGTCCATAGGCATGGAGCAATGCAGCTCCAATTGGCTGTGGTTTGCCATTTCCTGCCAAGAGGGGCTGCAGGAAATGGTGGTCCAGCCCACATCTCTTTCCACATCTCCTGTTGTCTGGACATGGCAAACCGCAGCCAATGGGAGCTGTAAGGCTCTGTGCCTCTGGACGCTTAGATAAACAAAGCATTTTGTGGCCTACCAGCAACTTACCTAGGCAGGCGCACAACCCAACTTTAAAAACTCCTGCTCTAAAATATGCTACAGACGGAAACTTCTGATGCAGTGGAAAGCTTCAAAGGGGACAGAATCCAAGGATTTCAAAGAATTATTGTGGAGAAACATGTGGAGTCACTTGTGCCTAGATAAGGTCTTGAGCATTTAACCACCTAACCAGATGTCTTAGATATGTTAGGAAAGTTTGATTTTTATTCCCTGCATGCTTATTATTTTGATTATCAAAGCTCCCTTTCTCAAGATAGAAACTGTAGATTTAAGACTATCAAGACACTTGTTGCGGGTGAAATGATTAAAACAAACACGTCTTATTTTTATTATTTTTTCATTTTATAGATATTGGGGAGGTCTTTTTTTTAAAGGAAGGCTTGCTATATATTTCCTTCATTCATTTCCATGCAGGTTTAGGGCCTGATCTTTCAGGATCTTCACATGCAAAACTCCCATTGCTATCAATTCAATGGGAATTATTTGTGCAAAAGGGCTGCAAGAGCTGCTGTTAGTTATGAAGATAATGTAAGAAGAAAGCAGCCCAGCTAATGTCACAATTTGTCTTTGTTATTCATTTCAATACATTTCTTATCAGAGTTAACACTGTACTATTTGTTAATGTAGTACATTTAAACATCAGCAGATGGGGCCCTTGTTTCCTTTGAAGAATAGTAGGTCTGAATTTTTTTTTAGTGTCTGTAGCAAGAATTAATTTTTCTTGTTGCAGCATGTTAAAATAATATAGCCTTTGTAATAGATATGGATCTAAATGCAGATAGGAACTCTCCCAACCCTGAGTGGAAAGCAAGTGTTTCTGTCTCTAAACGGAGGTCAGAATTTCATGGCTAGCCCTTATTTTGATCACTGAACAAAAGGTTCATCTCTAAACACCCCCAAAGTTTTTTAGGATTAGGGATCCAGCTCTGAATTCTCTGGTTGATTCTCCCTCTGTTGTATTTGAAAAATCTTTATGTATATTATGGGACAAAGCACATTTAGTGATGAGAAACTTTACTTTTCTTCTATAAGCTATTTACAACCCACTTTCCTAAGTTTTTAAGAACATAACATAAGAACGGCCATACCGGGTCAGACCAAAGGTCCATCTAGCCCAGTATCCTGTCTGCCGACAGTGGCCAGCACCAGGTGCCCCAGAGGGGGTGGACCGAAGACAATGATCAAGCGATTTGTCTCCTGCCATCCCTCTCCAGCCTCTGACAAACAGAGGCCAAGGACACCATTTTATCCCCTGGCTAATAGCCTTTTATGGACCTAACCTCCATGAAATTATCTAGCTTCTCTTTAAACTCTGTTATATTCCTAGTCTTCACAGCCTCCTCTGGCAAGGAGTTCCACAGGCTGACTACACGCTGTGTGAAGAAGAACTTTCTTTTATTAGTTTTAAACCTGCTACCCATTAATTTCATTTGGTGTCCTCTAGTTCTTCTATTTAGGGAACTAATAAATAACTTTTCTTTATCGGCCCTCTCCACACCACTCATGATTTTATATACCTCTATCATATCCCCTCAGTCTCCTCTTTTCTAAACTGAAAAGTCCCAGTCGCTTTAACCTCTCCTCATATGGGACCCGTTCCAAACCCCTAATCATTTTGTTGCCCTTTTCTGAACCCTTTCCAAGGCCAAAATATCTTTTGAGGTGAGAGACCACATCTGTACACAGTATTCAAGATGTGGGCGTACCATAGTTTTATACAGGGGCAGTAAGATATTCTGGGTCTTATTTTCTATCCCTTTCTTAATAATACCTAGCATCCTATTTGCCTTTTTGACCGCTGCTGCACACTGTGTGGAAGTTTTCAGAGAACAGTCCACGATAACTCCAAGATTTCTTTCCTGATTTGTCGTAGCCAAATTAGCCCCCATCATACTGTACGTATAGTTGGGGTTATTTTTCCCGATGTGCATTACTTTACACACATCTTTTAAATAACATTCAAGCAGCATTTATGCATTTTAGAAGCAAAAAAGCCAATGTCAAAAACTAATGCATGTTCCTGACTCGGGCATCCATGGAAAATAGCATAGCAGCATGGAGCAAAGGATGACATGTCAGTCTTAAGTCTGCATTTACTTGGTTTTGTAAGTCTTGAGTCACCATGTATTTAACTAGAGGGGGTCTGATACACTCTGTGTTCCTCCAGTTTACATCAGTTTAGCGTTGCTGATTTTAGTGCGGTGGTGGTGGTGAGACATTCCAGTATTAATGTTTCTGAGCTTAGATTTTTCTTTCACTGAGCCTACTTGTCCTGAAAATCACATTTTTGTTTTTAATTGCTAAACATGTAAGGAAGTTGAAGCAATGTGTTCTGACACCTTAACCAAACTTATGAATGTGTTTTCAAATACATAATGTATTTTGCAAATAGGTGTCTGATGGTTTGGAATGTCTTTTTTCAGAGTTACTGCCCTCTGAAGTCTCAATAAACACAACAGTGGGACACACTTATAAAGTGGTTTTTGACACAATGCATTGGTAAATCTTTCCTATTATTAGCTTGATATACCAAGATGGTTCCTTCTGTGCCATTTTAATCTATCATATCAAAATGTCTGCCACTCAGGTATGCTAGATATAGTGTGTAATACATAAGTGTTTGAAGTCCTATGCTGCACATTGATTATAGTTGACTTTAGAAAATGCTATAACTGATATTTTCTTAACATGTGGGACCTTATCAGGAATATGAATTATACATTGTTTTAATTTATTGGATTATATCAGGTTGATACTATTGCTAATTTTTAATTAGCAACCATGCATAAAAATAACTTTAGAAAAACTCTTAAAATTGATACATTCTTTATCTTTTCTCTTATACTTATAAACTGTGGCCTTGATCCTGCAAGCCCTTAGATGCATGCTTAACTTTACACTCTTGCATCGTGCCGAAAGTTAACCAGGTGTGTATTCACAGGATCAGGGGATATAACAAATTGCCCAAAGATTCATAGTTTAATTATAAGCCCAGGTTCATAGATTCATAGATTTAAACCCAGTTTCATAGATTCTTATGTTCATAGTTTAATTGTAGTTACTTCGGATGGATATTTTTCAAGTGTAAATGTGGTAGAGCAAATGTCAGGGACAAATTTCCAAAAAGTGTTGGCTCAGATCCACTTGCAAAAAAATAGAGAAACCTGCATTTGTGTATGAAAGCCTGTATTTGTGGATGCAGTTTGATTAATTTAATGAAAGAAGACATGTACATCCCAAATGACCTGTCTGAACACACAAGTACAGATGTGCCTACATTTTTCAATGAATCTTAGTCTTCAACTTTTGAAAATGTGGACCTTGACATTCAAGTTATAAATGGGTTTATGGGTTGATGTTCACACAAACTGAGTGCAAGACATATAAATGGAAAGTGGATATTCCTGGTGTAAAGGATCGAGAGAACTACAATTTACTACTAGCTAGATATTTGTTTTGCCTCATCTAGAAATCCTAGTTTCTGGATGGAATCTGGTAGCTATAATTTTCTAGAAGTACAGTACAAAAGTTTCACTACACAAAAGGACTCATTCCCCATAAATATTGTGGTTTGGTTCATAGTTCACCTTTTAAAATATTATATAACTTATGTGCCCAAATCAGAACTCCAGATCTGAGAATCCTTAATTCTGTAGGCGTTTAAAATATGAAACCAAATCCAAATTTTCTAAGCAGTCTTCATCTTTATACTGCATTGAATCAGAAATGCAAGACCGCTTACATTCCCTCCAGTTTTGCTGTGTTTCAGAGCTGATAAATTTTTTTGTGCTTTTCTCTTGTGTAAATTTTGTATAATAAATGCTACAGTTCTCAAGGTGTTCCATATTTGGCCATACAATAATTTAGGATGTATGTTACCAAAGCATTTCTTGAAGACAAGCTAGCAAAAACGAATACTGCACACTATGGACCTTTATGGTCAAAATTATGGTCCTGATTCTTATTTGCCCTCACTAAGGCCAGTTTTCACCATATAGTAATTTATTCAAACTTTGAAGCCTCTTTAAACTCCCAGAGTTGTGTAAAGGGCCCTACAGTAAATGCAAATTAGATCCTAAGGGTATGTCTACACTGCATTTCTCTTTCAAGAGAGGAATGCAAATGCAGCTGAGTGAAATTGCAAATGAAGCGCGGATTTGAATTTCCCGTGATTCATTTGCATAATCGCGTCTGGCCGCTTTTTCGAAATACCCTATTTCAAAAAAAGAAACGCTGTCTAGACGCGGTTATTTCGAAAGAAAACCCTTCTTTCGAAATTACCCTTAAACCTCATTTTATGATCACACTGATATAAATCCGTAATAATATAAATGAAGTCACTGGAGTCACTCTGGATTTATAATCGTGTAAATCAAAGAAGAGTTTGGTCCAATAGATTCATCATAAATGGTGATGCTTTTATTCAAGGGTGAAAATTGACTGACATACCACATTGACTTTATTAGTAATTGTCTCCCAAAATGGCAGTGGATTATTTTTATGATTGCTAAGAAATTGCAATTTTATGTGTGCCCCAAAACACTCAGAGAAAATATTTTCCCATATGGTACATTTTTCTTCATATACACATGAAAATTAAAATATGAAATGGCACATTTTAAGGTATGCATACAATATATAGAATAAGAGGAGCAGTTTAGTTCAAAAGAATACAGTACAGTTTTTATTTAAATAATTATAGTATCTCATTGACATTTTTACTTCAGCACATTTTTTATCTTTCTTTTAGCCATGTATTCATCTCTACAAAATATCTTACAAATTATTTCAAGTAAGATCAAATGGAATTTCTTTTCCTGTTGCTTGGGGATGGACTAAACCATTGAAAATTATGGGTGCCCAAGTGAAAAACAAAAAACCCCAACTTTGTTAGCCAAAGGGAGATTTCTCCTTTCAGAAGTATGGAGCTAAGCTTTAATGGAAAAGAAAAGACAAGGCAGCTGTTTTGAACAATTTACATCTTAAAAAATGCTAATGATCATGACTAAATTTCACTGGAAAGTGTTCTGAACATTTAAATCAATGAAAGAGATACTAGGTCCATATAAAGATAAAAGTCTTATTTACGGTAACTTTATCTCAAGATCTCTGGACACAGTCTTGCATCCCTTTCTCATCTGAGTAATTCTTGCTAAATCAGTAGTCACAATGACATTAGCCGGACTACTTGTGTGAGTAAGAACTGCAGAATTGGACCCTATCTTTATAGATTATGAGATTATTTTTAAGGAGTACAATATACAATAAAGTTAATTAAAATCAAAGTATTTGCATATATTTACCTTTATGGGCTATGTAGAAATAAAGTAAAAAATAGAACTACAGGAATCTTGTTTTGCCCAAGGGTTGCGGAAAGCGGTGTGGACAGGGACACTGCTTCCCACATCTCCCAATGGCCGGGAACAGCAATCCACAGTGAATGGGAGCTGCAATCACCCATGCCTGTGGAGGCGCAGTTAAATACAGTGGTAGCAGCCTTCCAGGGGCTAACTCTGGCGGACTGGATGTGGCCCATGGGCTGGTATTTTCCCCACTCCTATATTAGACTTTCAGCTTGTAGTAGCTCTGTAGTGAGGATGTAAATGCAGACACGAAGTAGGAGCATATCTGTACCTTCACAGTAGATGGGGGCTCAGTATCTTTAGGTAGGTCACCGCGAAGGGGGCTTGATGTGGATGTTTTGGGGAAGTTCCAGTCCATCTCTCATTCCAGTGGTGTGGAACTTTCTTGTTGGGTTACAGAGCCCATAGGCTGGAATAGCAGCCATACATGGGCAACTCTTCAGCCTTATGCATTGCATCAGGAACTGTGTGAGGATGGGTTAACTTCACTCTAAAATGTCAAGCTGTAAGAACTCTGCAGGGTGGAGTTCCTAAAATCATCAGGCACTCTGTGAGGGTTCATGAATTTTGTGGGACCTAAGCGAACTACCTTGATTAGGGCACTCGTTTGGCAGGTCTGTAGCTTTCTAGGACTGTCTTGTGGAACTGACCTTGTGCTGAAATCCTAAATGGTGACATGTGTTTTGAATTCTGACAGGCTATGGCCCTAATCCAGCTCACATTGTGTGTGTGAGCACACTGCAGCATCTGGTGGGGCCCCAATTTCCAGGGGTGGGCCCCAGTTCCAGTCTTTAGAAAGATTAGGGTTTATTTTAATTATAACTCTGAATGTGCTGCCTTTAAAGCACTTAGGGTTTTTTTTTAATTACAATATTCTAGCCTGGTTTTCAAAACCATGGTGTTCTAAATGAGTAATGTGCATGGTTCAACAATGTTGTTTTAAATTAATAGATATCTATTTACAACCTTAACTCTATATTAATGAAGATTTTTGTTTGGGAATACAAACATCTGCTGGAAATACCATTCCATCTATCATTTCTAATGTTTTATTAAATTTGCACCTGGCAGTGCAGCTATAGTTAAAGTCTGTTCATTATTTAAGTCCCATTTTTGGGAGGCTTATAACTACAATTTCAAATCTTATCAGGCTAAAACTTGGCATGCTTGCTCTCAGTGAAGAAATATTTATTTTTGTTTCCAAAGTGGATCAACATGCAACTCCTCTTTTTCTTCTCCACTCACCTGCTCCCTCCCTGTCTCCCGTGAAAGAAAAGCATTTTGGTGGATTCATTTGAAGGTGAAGAATGAAAAATACTTTTTTTAACATTAAATGTCACAGGAAGGAACTAGTCTTTTTTAGTGTGGCTAAAACTTGCCCATCTCTGAGCAGTCTCCTTGTTAGGAATGTGTAGGGTATATTGGAAACAGGTAGCTAATAAAGATGAAAAACTATTTCACAGGTAATTTCATGTGTAATAGGTTTAACTTTTCTGTTTGTGAATTGTCATGTGTTGCTCTTTTTGCTTCTTCCTATTCAGAATTATTCACCATATACTTTCTCTGAATAAGTCTTGGTTTGAAGATCATTGGTGAGCAGTTTGTTGCAAATGTTTGAAGTTAGACATTCAGGCTGTGTGAGTGAATTAGATGCACAGATCACAGGATGTTAATGTTCTCTGTTTGGATCAGAGTGCACTAGAACTTGGGGGCGCTGGAACAATTTGTACAGTCGGGGTGCTGAGAACCATTTAACCCAACTGTAAACCCTGGATATAATGGAAACCAGTTCAAGCCAGGGGGTGCTGCAGCATTCTCTCCTCCCCCCACCCGATTCCTAGTTCCAGCACGTATGCTGGAACTCTGATATTTCCAGTGTTAATACTGGCTTTTACAAGTTCAGAATCAGTTTACAGTAAATGTTCTCTGAAATGTGGTGTTTTTGTGAGCTTTCTTTGAGAGTAAACTCATTTAACAGAGAATGGTGGGAAGTGAATCTAAGAGGGCTATGTGTGAGAGCTACTGTATCCAGCTCTCTCCAGGAATATCTTCTAATAACTCAATCAACAACAACAACAACAAAATCAGGTTTAATTTGTGTAAACTTTTTCAGAATTTTTGTAAATATTTTACTTACCTTACTTCATTAATATTTATCATCTTCAATGTCCAGTCTGTATACCATATTGCCTGTCCTCCTTGATAACCGCCATTGTCAAAGCGGCTCAAGGCAACTGAGGGACTAGGACTAGAAAGGGAAAGCTGAGAATTTTATAGAAGCAGTATAAGTAAGTCTGCCTGCTGAGGAGGTCACACAATACCCTACAGTACGGTATTCATGTAAGCTGACAATCTAATGGAGAGTATTGGAAAGGCCTGGGAGCAGAGAGAGGGCTGATTCAATTTATAATTTTTATATAGCATTTTCATATAAGATATCACTAACCATCTTACAGATTATGAGATATTGCTTTACAGAACTGGATACAATAGCTTTTAAATCTAGCACACAGTAGGACAAAACAATATCCTGTAGGAAGAAGGACATGAGAAAATGATGAAAGATGTCAGAGTCACAATGTATGCTGTATTACAGTGATAGGCGCAGAAAAGGATACAAGAATGACCAAGGAGCAAACATATCATAATATATTAGACTAGTAATAACTAATTAGGCCATCTAGCTTGACATCCTGTATTTTCCAGGGATACACATGCTGGGAAAGATTGTCACAGGTTTTCAGTAGGAATTAGGCACCTAAATCACACTTTATTTTATGCCTTTGAACTGCCTCCCCTCATCCTGCCATGATACCATTTCCACTAATATGTCATCAGTCCTTAAAGATAAGCAGTGACAATGACTTGTGTCCCTACGTTGTTAGGATAACAGCTCTCCACATAGTCTTGACACTGGGGTAGAAAAGTGGCCTATGCTGTAGGCTCATAGGTCTTAGTAATTAGATGCAGAGTTTAATCAGGCAGCTGGAATAATTCCATGAAAAATTCTAAAAAACAAATGAGCTCTTGATTTGGATTAGTAAATTAATAACTAGCTAGAGAGGTTGGATTTAGGGTGGATGTGGTTGTTCTTGGAGCGAAAGTAGTTTTGTTGTGGCATTCTGGAGGCAACTAAAGAGTACAGTACTAGAACTATAAAAGATGGAGCTACATCAAGGCAAGTGATAAGTATAAATTAGAATCTGTACACAACCATGATCAAGATAAAGAATAATACTGGCAATGGTGTTTCGGGTATGAAAGAAAAGTTTCAAAGGGAGATGTGAAATTAATAGGCATCATGTTTAAAACAAACAGAAGTATTGTTCCACAGTCATTTAGTGGAATTCATTGCTAGAGGATGTTGTGAAGACCAAAGCTCTAAATGGATTGCAAAGGATTAGATCAAATTTGTGATGGAGAGGTCCATCAATGGCTATGAGCCAGGAGGGCTGCAATTCCATGCTCAGGGTGCCCCTAAGCCTCTGACTACTAGATGCTAGGACTGGATCACTTGCTAATTGTCTTATTCCAATGGTGGAAAACCTACGGCCCACAGGCTGCATGTGGCCTATCAGGGTTCTCTGTGTGTGGCTCGTGAGACATTTTGTTGACCATTGCCCATGTGCAGGATTGCCAGATTTCACTGATTTCCATCCATGTATTTTTTTTTTCCTGCTGGTATTACTAAAGTGACACACACATAAAGCATGTGAACATAACATAAAAACGGCCATACTGGGTCAGACCAAAGGTCCATCTAGCCCAATATAGTGTCTTCCGACAGTGGCCAATGCCAGATGCCCCAGAAAGGCATGTGAAGTCATGTGGGTGCTAACCGTACAGAACATTGCCTGTGAGAGCTGTGTACTCACTCTGTAACCAATCAAAGCAAAGCTACAGTTCATTAGGCACTCCCCACAAATTCTAGGTACGCAAATGCAGTTAGCAAAACTACCCTGTCCTGGGAGACCGTACTGGTTCCGACAGTCTTGTGGCCCACCGAGATGGATGGCCACTCATGTGGTCCACTCACCAGCTTATGTTGCCCCTTACTGCCCTAATCTGTTCATTCCCTTTAAATCATCTGGCGCTGGCCATTGTCAGAAGACAGGATACTGGGCTAGCTGGACCATTGGTCTGACCCAGTATGGCTGTTCTTATGAAAAGAAAAGGAATGCTGGATGTTCAAGGGTAACTCCAAGGTGTAGTTGGTCTTGAGCAGGGCTATTCAACATGCGGCCCGCGGGCTGCATGCGGCCTGACGTGCGTTTGTTTGCAGCCCACAGGTGGGAGCCAACACACAAAAGTAGTCAATGTAATGGTCTTCTGTTGATATATGTTTTAGTAGTTACATTCTTGACTGTCATTGCTCATTAAAAGTGCTGTCATATGGGTGGAAATCCGGTAAATATTGCATTTTATTAATATCAGTGGAACTGACTTAAATAGGGCCTGTGTGTTGTGTAGTCTTGCCTTAATCTTTGTATTCATGCCTGTCAGTGTGAAAGAAGGTATTTGCATATATTTGCATGTATATGCAACCACACTTAAGTTGCGGCCCACGGCATGTGCTGTGAGTATTATTGTGGCCCCCAGGGCTTCCAAACTTGGGTAGATCTGGTCTTCAGAGAAAAGGTGAGGCTAAATTATGACTGTACTATAGCATATAGCACCAGTGAAGCCAAAGGGAGTTTCATAGACATAAAAGAGCAGAATTCAGCCTGTTCTCTTGTTGGTTAGACCATTATCACACGTTGTGATATCATTAGACTCCAGTACAGTTCTGGACTTTGCTTAAATCTGGTCTCACCATCATACCTAGAGATTATTTTAAATTTTAATTTTTGTGTACAATATTCTTAAAAGTACAATTTCATGCTACCTATGTTCTCCTTAACTTTGGTGGGTACCCCAAGCTTTTGGAAACTGCCTGCCAAATTTCTTATTAATATCATTTTATGTTGTTCTATCAAAATCTGTGCTCTGAGTGATTTGGCTGGAAATTTGCATTTTGGATGAATTGTTGTGGGGGCACCAAATGGCAGCATTTGGAGGTATCTGACCAAGAATGATTGACAATGTCTGTAACTACTTATTATGTCAAGGCTTCAGCACACCGATTGATGGGAAATGATGTATAATAAATTAGAATGATCACACATCATTTCCCATCGATTGAAATGCCAAATCCTTTGATGGAGTAATGAGTTATGGCCAATACTACTCACTGTCTTAGTAGGAGATTGATTGCATATCCCTTCATCAAAGTGATCAAACAACTAAGGAATCAAAAGTATATCTACATTGCACAAGTTTTACTGTACTTTCAGGGCAAAGAGAAAATAACCCTGTAAGATTAGTGTTTCTTCTAAGTGTGCTATCAGAGTTTCATGGACATGCATGGAATATGGATCAGCATGTATGGTTCAAATGATCAGATTCAATGAGATTCTCACCCTATAAAGAAATACAACTATATATTGTGACCACCTATTCCAGCAAAATTTGCAAAACTTGTGGAGATTAGTAGCTATGTACGAGACAAGTTTAACTCGTGCATTATCCTTGCACTTCTATTGATGGAAACATAAAAGGGAAACATCAGAAGAACCATTTGCAGCTGTATAATAGAAGATTTAGTGGAGTTGTACCGCCAGGAAAGACTTGCCTGCCAGTCAGCTAACAGGAGAGAGAAGTTGCTAGTGGTCAGATAAAAAGGAAACCACTTGCTTTATGATGTTTTTTTTAAAAACATTTTTGCTTTTAGAAGAAGGAGCCAATTCTTCTTCTTTTTCCTTTTCTTATAACTGCTTATCAGTGCTGTATATATTATACATGTAATGGTGTAGCCCAGTCATTCTCCATCTCTGAAAGTCCTGTTTATCAAAATAGATATCTGATTTTTTTTCCTCACATTATAAAAATGGAATCAATGCAGTGCTCTTTACTTACGGTATGTCTACACTAAACAGCTTTTACACAGCCCTATCACTAAAAGTCAGTGTGTGTGAACATTGTTTGGCTACATCTACACAACGAGTTTTCTCGACAAAAAACCGGCAAGACCGGTATATCTCCTTTTTTGGGGCATAAGGATCTTGCAGAAAAAGGGTTTTTTGTGCAAAAAGAAAATGTGCACACTGCTTGATTTTGTGCAAAAACCCCTAGCGCAAAAACGGATCAGCAGAAAATATGCAAATGAGATCGCAACTCATGCAAATGAGTCCCTCATTAGCATATTTTTTGCCAAGAAAACTCTTAGTGTAGACGTAGCCTTTGTTGGCACTTTTATCGACAAAACACTTCCACCCGCACAATGAGGGGGGTTTGCTTTGTCAGGAGCAGAGCACTCCTGCTGACAAAGCAGCGTTCACACTTTCACTTCCTGAGGCAAAACTGCATTCAAGGTTTGTTTGTTGTTTTTTTTAAAAGCACCCGTGAATGACAATAGTCTTGTTAATCCAGTGTAAGTGTAGGCATAGCCTTATTCTCCTGTGTTGCCTTTTATATCCTTTGGATGTCAGAATCTTTTGGTTTTGTGCTGAAGATCTCTCACCACAAGGATGCACGAGGGGCACTCTTTAGGAGACACCAAAGAATGTCCATTGACATACAAGATAGAGCATCTGTTAGAAGATATGTGGACTATAAGAATGCTGGAAGATGTAGCCCCTTCGTTCGTGTATTGTACAATTTATAACGTGACTATATCATAAACTATACTCATTTATGATTTTTTCCTTTTGTATGTTACAGTGCAGGCTCAGGGAAGGGGATTTAGCATTGACACCAACTCCAGGGCTCAAGCACACATGGAAAAAAATGGTGGGTGCTGAGCACCTAGGAGCCAGAGTTTAGTGTAGAATGTGAGGAGTTGTGTGCTACTAACAACTTCTACCCCTGGGGATGGGAGTTTGTTTATAAAACAGAGGCAGGATGATTACGATAACAAAAGCCTTGTCATTAAACTAAATTAAGGATAGTTAAATGATCCTGAAAGCATTACCATGCACTCCAGTTAAAAGATAGGAAAGAAAGGGTGGGAATAAATGGTCCATTTTCAGAATGGAGAGAAGTAACTAGTGGTGTTCCTTGGGGGTCTGTACGGGGACCAGTACTATTCAACATATTCATAAATGATCTGCAAAGGGGGGGATAAACAGTGAGGTGGCAATGTTTTCAGATGATACAAAATTACTCCAGATAGTTGAATCCAAAACAGACAGCAGAGAGTTTCATAGGGATGTCACAAAATTGGGTGACTTGGCAAGAAAATGGCAGATGAAATTCAATGTTGTATGCAAAGTAAGGCACATGGAAAAATCTAATTCCATCCATCCATACAAAATGATGTTACTCCTCAAAAAAGAGATTGTGGAGTCATTTGCAGTACTCGAAGCACTGTTTTCAGAGTACTGCAAATTTATAATAATCTTTCTTACTGTGCCTCTATCATCCTGAACTCATTCACCAGCTTCAGAAGACTTAAAAATTATCATCAGTGGGACAGATGCCACTGAATAATGTAGCTGTCCTTAAGGTGCATCAAGACAATACTAGGGAACTAGATGTAAATAAGATTGCTGACAATTTAATCCAGAGAGCGATCATGAGACATAATGTCTTTAAACTGGGATGTTAGTGAAGACAGCTAATAGGTATTTGCAATGATTTTAATATAGTGTGATTCATGACAACATACTTACGTAGTTCATAACAATGTAATTATTATTAAAACAGTAAAGATACCAATGATAGACATATTCAATAAGTAGAATATAAAAGAAGTGTATAAATATTCTGGAAATAGTCTCCCCCACCCAGTACTGGCAAAGTTTCAACTCCCTGCAATACACACACCTCTTTGAAAGCACCTATCTGCAAAACCAAAAGTCAGCGCCTATGGGATTTAGTCTCTTCTCTTAGTTCTGTCTGAGAACTGTAGATAAACTCTGTCAGGTAAATTCCCTCAGGAGGGGGAATTTCAGTAATTCCCCTGTTTTTAAAATAGTGTTCACTGAGGTACATAAGTTGTCACATGTATGAGCGCTGTCTGTTATCTGTGTCGAGAGACGGGTGAGTGATAATGGGAATGACGTGCCTGCTTGTTATCCACATTAGGGACTGTGAAGCATGGCGTGTGTATGTCATGTTGTTTCCCGCAATCATATGAGGCCATGACATTTGAGAATAAATCTGGCAACTCTTGCAGGGTCTTTTTGTAAGGGTTTGATTCAGGGTGTCAAATCCCAGGAGCATTTCTTCCATCACAACATTACATCCAAAAACATGAGTAAGTGTTAAAGCCTGACTTAATTACAGACTGGATATCTCCTGTTTCCTTCTCTGTTGGCTTTCATTCCTGCAGTATGCCCTGTCTAAAATCTCATGATAGCGTATGTTTTTCCCCAAGATGCTTAGCTTTCTCTCAGAAGGTCTTTTACCTTTCAACCATTTATTTTTGTTGTTGTAATGTTTGTTGACTCTCAGTTGGTGATCCCTGATTTCTTCAGAAGAAACCAAAACACTATCAGTAATGCAATTCATAAGAAGGCCCAGAGGATTGGAGAGTGAGCAATGCATTGACTTTACAATGGTTTTGATTACCATGTAGGTATGTATATAGGAGAGTGAGGTATGTGATGCTTTGGTGGAGAGAGGAAGATGGCCAAGAATATTGTTGCGCTATCAAAGAAAATATTAATTGGTATGTGTGTTATTCATATCATATTCAAAAATACATTAAAAGAATATTACTGAGTCAGAATTAGAAAATTAGAAAATGTCAATTTCCATTGCTAGGGCAACCTTATATCAGCCTCCTCTCTATATACATTATGAATGACTTCTGATGTCCTGCTTATAACATTCCTACTAATGCATCACAGAATGATTTGCATTTGTTTTTTTTGCAGCAGTGTTTTACTGTTCTTTCATATTTAGCTTGTGATCCACATGACTCGCAAACCTTTCTGCTGTACTCCTTCCTAAGCAGTGATTTCCCATTTTGTGTGTGTGCGGCTGATTGTTCCTTTCTAAGTGAAATGCTTTGCATTTGTCCTTATTGAATTTCATCCTGTTTACTTCAGACAGTTTCTCCAGTTTGTCCAAATCATTTTCAATTTTAGCCCTATCCTCCAAAGCACTTGCAGCCCCTCCCAGCTTGGTATTGTCTGCAAACTTTATAAGTGTATAAAGTATAAACTTTATAAGTACTCTCGGAGCCACTATTTAAATCACTGATGAAGATATTGAAAAGCACTGGACCCAGAACTGTTCCCTGCAAGACCTCACTTGATATGCCCTTCCAGCTTGACTGTGAACCACTGAGACCTACTCTCTGGGAACAGTTTTCCAACCAGTTATGCACCCACCTTTATAGTAGCTCCATCTAGGTTGTATTTCCCTAGTTTGTTCATGAGAGAGTCATGCAAGACCATATAAAAAAGCCTTACTAAAGTCAAGATATACCACATCTCCCACGTTTCCCCTGTCCATGAGGCTTGTTACCCTGTCAAAGAAAGCTATTAGTTGGTTTGACATGATTTGTTCTTGACAAATCCATGTTGACTGTTACTAATCACCTTATTATCTTCTAGGTGTTTGCAAATGGATTGCTTAATTATTTGCTCTATTTATCTTTCCAGGTACTGAAGGAAAGCTGATTGGTTTGTAATTCCTTGGGTTTGCCTTATTCCACTTTTTATAGATTGGCACTATATTTTTCCAGTCCTCTGGAATCTCTCCCATCTTCCATGACTTTTCAAAGATAATTGCTAATGGCTCAGATATCCCTCAGTCAGCTCCCTGAGTATTATAGGATGCATTTCATCAGGCTCTGGTATCTTAAAGACATCTAATTTATGTCAGTTATTTTTAACTTGGACCTTCCCTATTTTAGCCTCTGGTCTTATGTCATTTTCACAGGCATTTACTATATTAACCATCATTAATAATTTATTTAGTGAAAACAAAAATAGAATAATGGGACCTTTTAATTCCATCCTGTATGCTACATTAAGATGATCATCTATTGTTTCATCATTCCATTTTCCTATTAGCACCTGTCTTTCATCTGCTTGGTATATAAGTAGAGCTGTTCTCCTCTTACATTGCCACAGCAATACAATGTGGACTCACATGAGTGTTGTGAACAGTTTACACTGGGGATGTTATATAGCATGTAATTGAATAGTCGCGTAACCACATAAAATCTTACCAGTTACATGACTATTAGATAGTCCCCAGGGGTGGGGCCAGCAGCCAGTGCGCTCCCAGCCCTACTCCTGGGAAGCCCCCTACTATCCCATGCTGCTGCCTCTGTCATGGGGTGGCAGGCAAAGCCAGACCGTGAGGTGAGTCACTTAAAAAAACAGTTTCCCATGGCTGCTGGCTGCCCTGCACTGCTGCCTCTGAAACAGAGGCAGCAACGTGGGGTGGCAGCATCCCCTGACTGTGGGGTGTCCAAGCTCCCCATGGACAGAGGCTGCTCCATGATAGAGGCAGTAGCGGGGTTGGGGGACAGGTGGCACCGTGGAGCCAGTGCTGCGGGAACTGTCTTTTAAGCTGGTTCCCCCAGCACCGGCTCCTGCCTGCTCCCCTTGCCTCTGTAGGAGGCAGCAAGTGGGGGCAGGTGGGTCCACGGAGTGGACAGGCGCAGGGAGCTGTCTTGAAAGCTGGCTCCTTGCATGTATGAGCTCCAGCCTACCCCTCTCACCCTCTGCACTGCTACCTTTCTATCAGAGGCAGCAGTGCAGAGATGGGGGGAGGTGGATCCAATGCTTGTGGGGAGCCTGCCTAAAACCAGCTCCTCAGGGGCACCAGCTCCCGCTCCTACTCCCCCTCCTTGCCATCTCTTATACAGAGGAAGCAAGGGAGTGGGGAAATGTGTGCAGTCAAAAGATTAACCGATATAGTTGACTAAAGGTTGGCATCCTTAGTTCACACAAAGTACCAAATTCTGCTTTCTCTTTCACTTTTATAAAGCAGCACAAAGGGATTTGATATACAGTAAAACTCCAATAGTCTGGCATCCAATAGTCCGGCACTCCTGATAGTCCGGCATCAAAATGGCAAGAGCCTAGTGAGTGAGCTTCGGCAAAAAATGAGTCACAAGGTAACAGCGGCAACTGAACTGAGCAAAAGGGTAAAAAGGCTTAAAAACCTAAAACATTACAGTATACTGTATACAGTATGTACAATAAAAAGGGTTAAGAACACTTTATATACAGTATATAATGTATACAGTATATATATAACCTGCTTATAGTACCTCCTGATAGTCCGGCATATCTGATAATCCGGCACCACCTAAATCCCATAGGTTCCGGATTATCGGAAGTCTACTGTACTTGGATTTTACACCACTGTAAGGGTATGTCTACACTAGCCCCCTAGTTTGATCTAGGGAGGCTAATGAGGGCGACCGAAATTGCAAATGAAGCACGGGATTTAAATATCCCGTGCTTCATTAGCATGTTCCCGGCTGGTCGCCATTTTAGAAATTGACTAGCCGGTAACTGCCCGGCGTCTGCAGCTGCAGTGAAACGGATTCTTCTAAATCAAATTAGCTGGTAAACCTCGTTCCAGGAGGAATAACAGCTAATTCGATTTAGGGCTTTAATTCAGAATCCTGTTTCACTGCCACGTGTAGATGCGGGCAGTTACTTCGGGCTAGTCAATTTCTAAAATGGCGACCGGCCAGGAACATGCTAATGAAACGCAGGATATTTAAATCCCGTGCTTCATTTGCAATTTCTGTCACCCTCATTAGCCTCCCTAGATCAAACTAGGGGGCTAGTGTAGACATACCCTAACTGAGAATAGGTTTTGTTCTTGAAAGTTTGTTGCTCTCCATAAAAATCAACATAACTGTAACATCCATCTTCTAATCCAAATTTACATTAAGACAGTGGAGCACTTTTTATAAAAAGTGATTTTTGACCAAGTGTAGTGAATTCTAACAGCTGCTCCTGACCTTTTTTACAGTAAATACATAATTTATCACAAGTACTAAGTACAATTCTTCTGAAGTGTCTTAGAGAGGTGGTTACTTGCTATGCATATGCATTAGACATTTTAATTTTTAAATAACTCAGTGATTTTACTTTTTTTGTTGAAAATGGTAAAAGCACATAGAACAGAGGGCAAAATCACTTGTCAGCTTTCATAATTCAATCAAAATCAGTGTTAAATAATTATTGTGGTGATCCCCCCCCCATTGTATAATTATATATAGGGTATGTCTACACTACAAAGTTAATTCGAACTAACAGCCGTTAGTTCGAATTAACTTTCATAGGGGCTACACATGCAAACCACTAGTTCGAATTTAAATCGAACTAGCGGAGCACTTAATTCGAACTAGGTAAACCTCATTCCACGAGGAGTAAAGCCGAGTTCGAATTAAGTAGTTCGAATTAAGGGCTGTGTAGCCACTTAATTCGAACTAGTTGGAGGCTAGCCCTTCCCAGGTTGCCCTGGTGGCCACTCTGGGCCAAACTAGGGAAACGTTTCTGCCCCCCTCCCGGCCCCGGAGCCCTTAAAGGGGCACGGTCTGGCTACGGTGCTTGTGCCAGTTGCAAGCCTGCCAGAACCCAGCCAGCAGACCCTGCACCTGGCATGGCATGAGCCAGCCACCCGCTGCCACCCAGCCCTCCGCCTCTTCCCAGGACCGGGTTGGCGGCTCCCAGGAGCCTGCCCGAGGCTGCAAGAGGCGGGCACCCGCCGGGTCTAGTGCGGAGACCGTGAACCTCATCGAGGTTTGGGGGGAGGCCTCCAACGTCCACGATCTCCGCACTAGCCACAGGAATGCGGCCATCTACAGCCGCATGGCTGACAGCCTGGCCACCAGAGGCCACATACGGACCCAGGAGCAGGTTTGCATGAAAATCAAGTTGGTCCAGTGAGACCCCCCGACCCTGAGCTTAGAACTTAAGAACATAAGAATGGCCGTACTGGGTCAGACCAAAGGTCCATCTAGCCCAGTAGCCTGTCTGCTGACAGTGGCCAACACCAGGTACCCCGGAGGGGATGGACCGAAGACAATGACCAAGCGATTTGTCTCATGCCATCCATCTCCAGCCTTCCACAAACAGAGGCCAGGGACACCATTCCTACCCCCCTGGCTAATAGCACTCCATGGACCCAACCTCCATGAATTTATCTAACTTCTCTTTAAACTCTGTTATAGTTCTAGCCTTCACAGCCTCTTGTGGCAAGGAGTGCGATCGTTACTCGGCCTTCTCAGCCTGGCCCTCGTGCTGCAGTCCGTACACGTGGATGCACATGCAGTGCGACTATGTGGCACGTAGCCCCACAAGGCAGCCCCAGAGCACCTCTGGGCTCCTGCTCACAGGCTCTACGGAGGCTACACACACGTCTGACCCCCTCGGGGGGGATGCCCTCCCACCATCAGCAGGCTGAGGACAAGGGCACCCGCATGCCCGCACACAGACTGAGGAGTGCTGCACATGGCACATGCACTTGCCTACCCTCCTGTGGATAGCGCTGCCAGGCGCAGCTGTGTGTGCAGCTCCCATGGAAGGCCAGGTTGCTCCAGGCCCCTCTCTTGCCCATGGAATCCCAGTGTGGCTGGACACTTCCCTTGCCTGCTTGTCCATGGGGTGAGGGGTGGGAAGCATGGTCCTCTGGGCCTCTGTGAGGCAGGGCCCGCTTTCCAGGCCACACACGGCCTTGCTCCCAGGACATCACTGTCCTGTGCCCCAAGGACTGTTGCTTGCAGCTCACAGAGGAGGGCATGGCCTCAGGGACATTGTCTGCATGGATGACTGACCACCTCTCCCTCTTTATTTTCCTTAGCTGGACTAGCTGTGACTGAGGAGCGATCACTAGCAAGTGAGCCAGCCATCCGACCCCAGGGGAGCTGCAGGCACTGGATGGTCCATGAGGACCTCATGAGGGAGCACATGGCCATCCTCTGGGAGATGCAGCAAACCCTGGCCCAGAAGGTCTGGGATGATGCCCAATGGCGGACCCAAATGAGGACCAAGCTGGTGCAGCAGGGTCACAACATGTGCTACCATACAGGAGATGATGGCCTACCCAGCTCCTGTCCCTGTCCCCCCTGCCATGCCTGTCCTTGCCCCCTTCCCCCTGCCATGCCTGTCCCTGCCCTCCTCCCCCTGCCTATTCCCCTGTTGTCCCTGGCCTCTCCTACCCTTGAGGTCCCCGAGGTCCTCAGACCCTAGGCGGAACTTCCAGCTGCACCATGTGGCACTCCCAGCCCCAGCTCTGACCCCCTTCCTTCCTCCCCCTATCCAGGTTCTCAGCCCCCCTCCTCCCCAGTTTATTTGATTATACAAAAAATACAAAAAAAAATTGGTTTAATACAAACTGTTGTTTTTATTGAGTGTACAGGGAAGGGGGGAAGGGAAGTGTTGTTGTGGGAAAGGCATAGAGGGGCAAGGCACAGGCCCTTATTGGGGAGGGCCTGTGGAGAGTTACTGGGGTCCTTCAGAGAAACTCTCCCTCAGGGCCTCCTGGATGCGCACCCCCAGTTGATGAGCCTGGTGGATGGCAGCTGTAAGTGGCTGCTTGAAGGCTCTTCGCTCCCAGCCGGTTTCTGCCCCCCATCCTAGAAGGAAGGCCTCCCCCTTGTTCTCCACAATGTTGTGGAGAACACAACAGGCCAAGATCACCTCGGGGATGTTGTGCTCCCTCACATTGAGGCAGGTCAGGAGGCACCTAAACCTCGCCTTCAAACATCCGAAGGCACATTCGGCCTGGATGAGGGCCCTGTCCAGGTAGGCATTGAAACGGTCCCTGCTCAGGTCCAAGTGGCTGGTGTAGGGCTTCATAAGCCACAGCATGAGTGAGTAGGTCATGTCCCCGATGATGCACAGTGGCATCTGTATGTCCCCGACCCTAAAATCACGCTGGGGGAAGAATATGCCAGCCTCCAGCTTCTGGAAGAGGCTGGAGTTTCTGAAGATGTGGGCGTAGTGTGCCCTCCCCGACCACCCAACAAAAATGTCTGAAAACTGTTCGCGGTGGGCTACCAGGGCCTGCAGGACCATCAAAATAGAGCCCTTCTTGTTGATGTACTGGGCGGATTGATGTTCTGGGGCCCAGATTGGGATGTGGGTTCCATCAATGGCTCCCCTGCAGTTGGGGAAGCCCGGGGCGGCAAATCCAGTGACAATAGGGTCCAGGTCTCCCAGGCGGATGACCCTGCGCAACAGGACAGAGTTTATGGCCTTACCATCTGCAGAAGGAGACAAAGACACAAAACAGAGAATCAAAGGGAGTGCCTGAGCCCTTGGAATGTCCCTGCCTCTCCCTCTCCCCCTCAAACATCCCAGGAGCCACCCCATATGAGGCCCTCCCCTCTCCCACCCAGGGCTGTTTGTGGGTGGGACTGCAGAACCCCCCAGGGACGGGGCTTCCCTCCCACCGCCAACCTCACTTTCCCTACGGTTCCCCTTTCTGGTACTCCCCCAACCCCTCTAGGGACTGCAGTCTGAGAGTGCCTTACCTTCATGAGGTAAAGTCCCCGACAGTGGACTTTCCTATGCCAAACTGGTTGCCTGCAGACCGATAGCTGTCTGGGGTGGCGAGCTTCTAGACAGTGATGGCAACCCGCTTCTCCGGGGGGGCGGGTGTCGCATCTGGGTGTCCCATCATCGGAGGGCGAGGGCAAGCCAGGCACACAGCTCCATGAAGGTGGTCTTCCTCATCCTGAAGTTTTGGAGCCACTGCTGATCGTCCCACCGCTCCATCACCAGCCAGTCCCACCAGTTGGAACTGGTGTCTAGCCTCCAAAATCGTCTCTCCACCGTGGGGTGAGGTTGCCAGGGCCTTGCTCCCACACACTGGCGTAAGGTCTCGATGATGAGCTTGGTGTCGAGCTCCTGTAGTACCATGAGGGCAGCCTGCAAAAAGTGCTGTAGAAACTGCAGCATGGCAGCATGGGGCCATCGCATGCCCAGAGGCAGCTCTGGTTCCATGGCAAGGAGTGTGCAGTGGTATCCAAAAGCTGGGCAACCAGAGCACGCACTGCAACTGCTTTGCTGTACCTCAGTGTGTGTCTAGACTACAGGGATTTGTCGACAAAAGTGGACTTTTGTTGACAAAACTACACGTGCGTCTACACTGCCGCTGAGTTCTGTCGACATAACATCGACAGAACTCAGCAGTTTTGTCGACGGCTGTAAACCTCATTCTACGAGGAATAATGCCTTTTGTCGACAGAGTTCTGTCGACAGAAGGCGTTATTGCATCTACACTGTCCTTTGCGTCTACACTGTCATGTTGACAAAGCGGCTTGCTTTGTTGACAGAACTGGATGTAGTCTAGACACTCTTTGTCGACAGAAGCTCTGTCGCCAGTATCTGTCGACAAAACTTCTGTCGACAAAAGCCTGTAGTCTTGACGTACCCTCAGAGAGGTAGGCAAGCAAGCAGCAGAAGCTGAGAAATGGCTGTCCAGCAGGGTCCCTTTAAGCACTCATCTCAGATAACCTTAGGCAACAGCACCCGGGAGCAACTGCTGACCTAATGTCCTGCCTGAACTGGTTCCGGGTGGCCTTAAATGTGAGATAGTGTCCAATCAGTGTGGACGCTATCTTTTGAAATAGCACATCGCTATTTCGTTGTGCTTTTTGTATCTGGACGCTTTCTTTAGAAAGAAGCTTTTCTGAAGCTTATTCTGAAAGAAGCTTGCAGTCTAGACGTAGCCTGAGTTTATGCTTTATCCAGAGCCGGGTGGGTATTCTTCCTATATGCAGGTGTTTAATAAACATTCTGACAGAGCCTAATTTCTGGAAATAATAGCAGAAATGGCTAATTAAATACAAACACTTTAAAAAGACTTGTAAAAACTCTAGTGTTCGCCACTGTTATAATAAAACCTGGTGGATTTGTTGCATGTGTTTGGAACAAATATCGTTTTTCAACTGAATTCCATAGAATCCTTCATTGATCAAAGAGCCAGGGAATGGAACATCTGAGGAAATACTACAATCATACTCTGCTACTGGCATTTGAAGCCTAAATGCATCCTTTGCTTTGCACAGGTCACTCTCAGTCTCTGATGACTTATGATGGATGAATGAGAAGCAAAAAGGAAATTCAAGCAAGGATTTCAGACACCATTAGGATCTCGCAACGTTCTATTCTGCAGCCTTGATTGAGGGTATGAAGTCACCCGTCACTTCTGCTGCTAGAGGAGCAGCTAAATCTCACCCCACAAAACTTTCCTGCATACTAAATAATTTTAGCACTAGTGCTACCAAGCTGCCTCAGAAGCTAGCTCTACGTTATGTGAGGAATTATCAGCCCTCTTCTTGGAAACAATCATCGTGGATGCCCTGCCTGGACAAGTATGCCATACAGTGAGGCTAGTTCCAGAAGCACATTTCTGTTCTTCACCTAGTTCAGCATATGGGATAAGATCCTTTAGAAGACAAGGAAGGAATGTGTCATTATCTGTGATTTACAGTCATGCTCACAGTGCTGTTCAAAGATGCCCAGAATCACTTGTCACCCCTGAGACTGTTAACACTATTTTTTGAGGGAAACTTAGATCCACCCAAAGCATGCCACCATCTGGTCTCATATAAAGAAACTCTCTCAGGCCACAGTATAGCCTGCACAGTAATTGCTCAGGGTCTAATCTCCTGTTTCTGAGAGAGATAATTGAGACAATAGCTAAAAATTGATTCTATTGTCCCCACCTTTGTCTCTCAAATCTACTCATAGAATTGAGACAATGCTGATGGTAACAATGACTGCCTGCCTGCCTCCTGTCTAAAATATAAGAATTGCCATATTGAGTCAGGCCAAAGGTCCATTTAGCCCATTATTCTGTCTTCTGATAGTGGCCAATGCTAGGCACCCAGAGGGAAAGAACGGCACAGGTAACCATCAGGTGATCCGTATCCTGTCACCCATTCACAGCTCCTCACAGAGGCTAGGGACAACATGCCTGCCCATCCTGGCTAGTAGCCATCGATGGACATATATTTCATGAATATATCTAGCTCTTTTATGAACCCTGTAAAAGTCTTGGCCTTTACAACATCTTCTGGCAAGGAGTTCCACGGGTTGATTGTGTGTTGTGTGAGGAAATACTTCCTTTTGTTTGTTTTAAACCTGCTACCTATTAATTTCATTTGGTGACCCCTAGTTCTTGTATTATGGGAAGGAGTAAATAACACTTCTTTATTCATGGTCTCCAAACCAATCATGATTTTATAGACCTACATCAAACTCCTCTAGTTAGTCTTCTCTTTTCCAAGCTGAAAAGTGCCAGTCTCATTAATCTCTTCTCTCAGCCATTCCATACCCCTTATCATTTTTGTTGCCTTTTTCTGAACCTTTTCCAATTCCATTATATCTTTTTGAGATGAAGCAACCCTATCTGCATGCAGTGTTTAAGATGTGGATGTAAAGTGAATTTATATAGATACAATATGATATTGTGTTTTAGTCTCTATCCCTTTCTTAATGATTCCCAATATTTTTCTTTTTATACTGCCACTGCAGATTAAGTGGATGTTTTCAGAGAACTGTGCATAATGACTCCAAGATCTCTCTCTTGAATGGTAACAACTAATTTAGTCCTCATCATTTTATACATATAATTGGTATTATATTTTCCAATGTGCATTACTTTGCATTTATCAACGTTGAATTTCATCTGCCATTTTGTTGCCCAGTTCCCTACTTCTGTGGGATCCTTTTGAAGCTCTTCACAGTCTGCTTTGGACTTAACTGTCTTGAGCAGTTTTCCATCATCTGCAGATTTTGCCACCTCACTGTTTACCGTTTTTTCCAGATCATTTATGAACATGTTGAACAGGATTTGTCCCAGGGGAACACCACAAATTACTTCTCTCCATTCTGAAAACTGACCATTTATTCCTACTCTCTGTTTCCTATCTTTTAACCAGTTATCAATCCATGAGAGAACCTTCCCTCTTATCCCATGACAGCTTACTTTGCTTAAAAGCCTTTGGTGAGGGACCTTGTCAGAGGCTTTCTGGATATGTAAGTACACTAAATCCACTGGATCCCCCTTGTCCACATGTTTGCTGACCCTCTCAAAGAATTCTAGTAGGTTGGTAAGACATGATTAACTCCTTTCCAACAAACTATATTCATCTGTGATTCTGACTGATCTGTTCTTTACTATAGTTTCAGCAAATTTGTGTGGTATGGAAATTAGACTTACTGGCCCGTAATTGCTAGGATCATCTCTAGAGCCCTTTTTAAAATTGGTGCCACATTAGCTATCTGCCAGACATTTGGTACAGATGATAGGTTACATACCACAGTTAGCAGTTCTGCAGTTTCACATTTCAGTTCTTTCAGAACTTGGGAGAATACCATCTGGTCCAAGTGACTTATTGCTGTTTAGTTTATCAATTTATTCTAATACCTCCTCTAATAATACCTCAATCTGGGACAGTCCCTCAGGTTTGTCATCTAAAAAGAATGGCTCAGGTTTGGGAATCTCTTTCACATCCTCAGCCATGAAGACCGATTCAAAGAATTCACTTTGTTTCTCTGCAATGACCTTATTGTCCTTGAGTGCTCCTTTAGCATCTTGATCATTCAGTGATCCTACTGGTTGTTTAGCAGGCTTCCTGCTTCTGATGTATTTAAAAATATTTTGCTATTACTTTCTGAGTTTTTGTCTGGCTGTTTTTCAAATTCTTTTTTGGCCTTTCTAATTATATTTTTACAGTTTATGCGCCTTTCTGTTTTCCTCGCTAGAATTTAACTTCCACATTTTAAATTATGTAGTTTTATCTCTGACTGCTTCTTTTCCTTGATTGTTAAGCAACAGTGGCATGGAGCCTTAAAGTGTTCAGTGCTTTTGGGGATGTTGGTGGGAAGGGTGGAGATCCTTAATTACACTGTATACTTTTGACCTGCATTTGTTATTTCTATTTCCCGAGTGTTTAGGAGTCCTAGTCATGGGGTCTTTGTACTAGATGCTGTACAAACACAGAACAAATAAGTGGTACCTGCCCCCAGCAGCTTACAGTGTGTGTATAAAACCAGGGACAACAGATAGATAAGACAGATGGGGAAGTACAAGTAAGCAATGGGATACTGTTGGTCAGGATTGCAGGGAGTAGTTTCAGCACACCAGTGGCTTAGTTGTTTTTGAGTATTTTGTAGGCATCTTGGTATAAGAGGAGTTGAAGGAGAATAATGTGTAATTTTTGCAGATGTTTATGGGTAGTGCCTCTCAGGTGTGAGTGGTAACAAGGGATAAAGCACAATGGCTGGTGTTTTCCCTTCCATGTATTGTTTCTCTCTATCAGGAAGGAGGGGAGTTAGAGCCATTAAATCTACCAGCTGTCTACAGACCACCAGCAAGTGTTCCATAGATCACAGCTTGGGAAGTTCTGCTGTAGCTCAGTTACAGATCAAACTTTCAGTTTTCTGTACTCGGTAAAATGCATATAGACAAGATATACCAATAACCTGACTCTTAGAACCAGTTGTTTTCAGTGTTAAAATATACTCAAATTGAAGGGATTTTTATCAAAGATAAAAATTATTGGAAATCTCAGTTTCTTCATATGGTACCTTCAAATCTATACCTAAGTGGAGTATTTTTGCTTTATATCCAGAAATAAAAACTTCTGGCATTGCTTCTCATTAGATTTTTTCCCCCTTAGGCTTTGTCTTTATTAGCAGCTTAAGAGTATATTTAGTACTGTCATATGTGAAATCTCTTCTGTTTGCTAAACTAATATGGGATAAAATGTCCTTTTTTTACAGTGTTACTCATTCATTATATAAAAATGAAAGAAATGACTTTAGAGTGTATATAGAACTATTCACTATTTTAATGACAAAAAGGAGGTGATGATACATATCCCTTAGGCACCCAAGGGTATTATGTCAGAGTCATTAGTGTAATTGATATCCATATAAAGTGTTGTATCAAACATGATTAAAATGTGCAATATATTATGGAGGTTCCAGAGTTCCAGCTGCTTTGTTGTAATCTTTCTTCAGACATATTTCTCAGCTTCCGTTGTGAAAAAAAATCGTTTCAAGTAGAAAGCATCATCTTTTCTTTACTAATTTAAGGCTCCATTTGTCAAAGACATATTGTCCTAATTGTGATTTTTCCCATGTACTTTGGCATGCAGGTATACTGTATCTGCACTCATGCAACAACAAATTACCCAGAGAATTCCAAATTTTATGAATCAGCTGTGAGGTGGGCTGCCCCTTTAAAATGCCGCCTCTGTGCATTTCAAAGTGGCAGCTGCTGTGGAGCCCGGGGTCATCTGGGGATTCCCAGGATACCCCGGGCTCCTAGCAGCATGCAGTGTAGCATGGAGCCCAGGGTCAGCGGGGAACTGTGAGTCCTTTGCTGACCCCAGGCTCCATGGCTTTGAAATGCACAAAGGCCCCCGCTGGAGACTCTTGTGCACTTCAAAGCAGGCAGTCGCGGAGTCAGCGGGACTTCCCACTGGCTCCAGGCTGCATGTGGAGTTCCGCATTCCTCCTTTGAAATGTACAAGAACCCCAGTAGGGGTTCTTGCACATTTCAATGGAGGAATGTGGAAGTGCCTATTGACTAGTCGACTAGCTGATGAAAATTCCATCGACTAGACGACTAGTCAATTAACTGCATTTTAACATCCTTAATCTATACCAGATTAGTAACATCTGTCTGCAGCCCATACTGTGATAATTTCACTGCTGTTGTTACCAAATTACCTGGATTCTAGTGGGCTCTAATATGCTAGACCATGCACAGTAGCTTTTGCTGTGGAGAGACATGACTTTAGTGCACGTTCAGGGCTGCTGATGTGGGTAGGGGGAAGAAGTGGACACCTGCCCCAGCAATTTGAGAGTTGCTACAGCAGTGGCAGCTGGAACCCTTGGCCCTTTAAATTGCCACCGGGGCCCTGGGTGGTGCACTTCAGGCGATGCTGCAGTCTGGCTGGGGGAGGTTAGCCCCACCCCTTCTGCCCAAGGCCTCGCCCCTTCCAGGGACACAGAGATGGCTCCCGCATCTGTGCCCTGTGCATGTTCCTCTTTTTCTGAGTATACGACATGAGACACCTGAGATTCACACAAACGCTGACATTGCCTACAACTGTAGCTATGATGAGATACTGTAGAAACATCCCTGAGGATACTCATTTTCTTTTCAGTGCAGGGTTTGGATGGTATGTGTTAAATAAGGCCTAGGGATGGAGGGTTACATGCTGAATGAGGAGGACAAAATAACTAGGCAGTGGTTTTATGGGAAAAAAATCATATGTGGTCTGGAATTATTAACTGTTTATAATGCATACATACAAAGGGGCAAATGGAGGCTGCCATATTGATCCTGACATTTTCAAACTTTCGTGAGCTTGGTTTTGCAACTCTTTATTTTGATGAAGGTCATTTTGGATGTAACTTGATATAAACACTGGAAAAATTCCCTTCACTCTGCCTGCAAGTAAAACTTTCCCCTTATCATATGTTTTCCTTTCTGTTTTCAACAGACCCAAAGTCAGTTGAAACCTGTATAGTTTCAACTTTGTTTTCCCCTGAAATCCCTAAACTGGCTCCTTTACTGTGTAAGATCAAGGCTCTGGCAAAGAGGTGTCACAATCACTGCTTAGTGTTAAGCACATCTTCCAATCCAGCACAGCACAGCGCTTGGCCCTCTGCACTGGTCCACAGGTTTGGGCCAGCCAGCTGATGCTGATGCTGATGCTGAAGTTAGGCTCATATGTTCTTATATGATACTCCTTCATTTAGGAGAAAGAAATCTGATATAGGAACAGGAGATAATTCTCACTTTGAGCAGGAAGGGGGGGCTGTTTGCCTCTTTTTGGTTGGCAATACCCCCAAATTGCTTTGAAGAACATTTGGAATGGCTTGAATCATAAGGGGAGATGCAGTCTATACAAGGGTTAGAGCTTCAGCCATGAGTGCCTGATGAGTGCCCAGGCTACTTCAGAGAGGATTGCTTGCCTGCTGGATGATTACCTTATCTTATTGGGGGTAAAGAGAGGTTTTTCCAGGCCTGAAAAGGAAGGGAGTCTGGCTGCCTCATTTGTCCCCTCCTCAGCAATCCAACAAGTTCTTATACAGCATTTTTCTTTCTTTGCCTATCTGTAAATTGCTATTTCACTGACTGTCAATGGAAATATTTTTCGTTGGCTGGCTGTGTACAGTGAAATCGATTTTTACCAACACTTGTCACTGATAAAAATTGGATCCTTCCTGACCGAAATATAAGTCTGCTGGCTGAAGAGCAGAGTCTTGCTGCTTCTGCTCTCCTGCTTCCTATTCTGTGTGATGCCACCATGTGTGAGGCCCCCTGGTAGGCATTAACTGTCCAACATTTGCCTTTTTGTTTCTTACCTCGCTAGTAATGCTGTTAAATGCTATAATCATTCTTTCACTTGATTGTACTTTAGAATGGATCCTGACAGAAACTTGTTTTGGAACATGTCCAAGTTACGCTAGCTCTGAATGGATGTAGCATTCTGTGGGACAAGAGCGGAGTCTGTGTCAATAAGTGACGTGTTAAAAAGAAAACAGTTAATCCACATTAATAGACCTGATTGAAAAATGTTGGTAAAACTGAAGTAAAATGTCTCAGAATGTTAGTTTTGTTTTCCGTTTTCCAAACACGGGAACCACCTTACATGGCAGCATTATATACTTACCATTTACAAATGATGACCCATTCTGTGGTAGAAATTAATATTCTCTTAGAAACCAGGCTGCTGTGGGTGAGATGATGATGTGGCCAACAAGAATGTAGAGAATAAGAATGAAGAGAAAGTGGAGGAAGGGAACACCACATACAGCACATAATGTTAAGCAGTAGGGACTTTTGGCATCACTCTATCATGCAGCATGACATTTTAGCCCCTACTTAGATGATTGAATGATGTCTTGACTGAATGTGCCTTCATGGTGAGATGGTTAAAGATACTATTATCTACTATATATTTGAGAGAGTGAGTTAGTGAACAAGTGTCTGTCCATCTGCCCATTTAGAACACCTCCTAAACAGTAAGAGCTAGGACTACCAAATGTGGTATGCCTCTTCCTCTTATCATAACTTCAAGCAAGGTAAGGATTTGGTTGTGTTGGGTGTATGCTTCCCCCCTCTCCTGATTAGTATAGGGATGCTTAAAAAGAACTTCTCCTAAACAGTAGAAGCTAGGACCACCAAATTTGGTATGCAGCTTCTTCTTATCATAACTTAAAGCAAGGTCAGGGTTTGGTAGTGTGTGTGTGGGAGAGAGTTAAGCTCCCCCCACCTCAATTCATAGGGGACACATAAAAAGAACTCCTCCTAAAGAGCTAGGACCAGAGATGTAAATGGTTAACCGGTAAGCCTCAGCATTAGCAGATGGAGCCTCAGCCCACCCTGCCCCAGTTAACCAGTAGGGGCTGGGTGCAGGGCCCCATCTGTGGTGGGACTCGCCCAGCCTCCCGCCCCACACTCCCTGCCACAGGTTACATGTTGGCTCCCGGGGAGTGGGGCCAGCAGGAACTGCTAGTCCCACCCCAAGGGAGCCAGCTGCATGCCGGGCCTGCTCCTGTGGAGGTTTCACTGCGGGCTCTGCAGTATAAAAGAAAGCTTTATATTGCAGAGCCTGCAGCATGTGTAACCGTGTAACTGTGAGGATTTTTAGCAGTTACATGGTTACATTTTTAAACAACATTTTTCATCTCTATCTAGGATCATCAAATTTGATATGCAGCTTCCTCTTATCATAACTTAAAGCAAGGCAAGGGTTTAGTTGTGTCTGCATGGGGGGGGGGGAGGGAGGGAGGACTGAAGCTTCCTCTCCAATACATTCGGTGATGCATAAAGTCATACAGAAAAAGAGACTAATAATCAGGCAGGTGAAAGGAGCTGGCAGGGGTGTGTGTGGGGGTGCCCCATCCCATCTGGGCCCTGAGACTCCTGCTCTCAGGCACCCTTTAGAGGGCAGGTTGGGCTGAGACTCCTCCCCCATTATATGGGAACATTGCTGGCTGTTCCCCTTTGTCAGGGAGTAAGGGGACAGTGCACAGTTTGCTCCATTCCTCTCTGACTGGGGAGCACAGGGGGCAGAAGAATCTGGACCTGCTCCCGGCTATGCCTGCTGGAGCTGCAGTGGCCATGGACAGGTGCATCTGATCTGTCCCCAAACAGGTGAGGTGAGAGAGGGCTGGAGAAGTCCTCTCTCAGTGGTGTAGCCTACATACTGAACCCCTCATCCCCAGCCTCACCACAGAACAATGATTTACATGAAGAAAAACAAACAAACAAAAGAGGTAAGGACCTAAGCTACACTGGGTGAATCTTCTAGTAAATATCTATTTCAATTGTTACGCAGTGCTGTATGAATGCTGAGTTTCTATGAGATGACAATAGGAGTGTTGAAAGTGTGAACTTGCTCTTTATATGACTCAAGTTATTGATTCTGGACAACCTCTTTCCAGTGACTTTCCCACTCCTATAGTGAATGTCTGTATACAGCAGTTTACTAAGGAGATGCGTGGTTGTCTGAGAACAGTATAGTCCTCTGCTCAATTAGGCCACCCAGTCTCCTATCTGAGGCTTCTGATTTGTTCTGAATAAAGTAGTGCAAGTCTGTGCAAGACTGTATTGGAAAAAGGATGGTTTATTTGCAATGGTGGTGGTGTGTATTGTGTACAGTAAGTACATGGATACATCCCTGTTTCTTTTTCACCTTAGTCCTAATCAAATTTATAGCACCACTTGTGTAGGTGGAAAAAGCAATCTGCAGGTCAGGTTCAATGGAAAAAGAATTGTGTAAGTGCACTTATGCTCATACAAGTCTTTGTTATGAAGTCTTTGTTTTTAAGAAAGAAAAATCTGTACCACACAGCTTCATTACAAATTCTGGAGCTTACAGTTTTTAAAAGATTATCAAGCAGAACATTTCCATCGGCCAAGGTAATTAACAGTTATCTTTAGCTGTATCCTTCATTCAACTAATTTTTTTAAAATTTATTTTCAGCCTCTGGCCTAATTCACAAATGTATGATCTCCAAGGAAAAATTATTTTAAAAGAATAGTGTTTTTTTGCCTATCCAAATTCTACTGCATGCCCCTCTCAGGATTCAGATAGTTTTGCACACACAATAGCAATGGAATGTCCAGATGGGAGCTTAGGAAAACAACCTGTCTCTGTGTTAGCAGACATACCTTTTCTGTCCAGGTGATAACCTGAATTTCACAAATATGAAAAAATACATCCAAAGTGCACTTTGAAATAAGGGCTTAAGAATAAAACATATTTGATTATGTTGGTTTCATTTTAAAAAGTCAAACCCCAAAAGGCTTTAATACTTGCGTGTGTGCTGATGAAATATCATGACTTGAAAGAGTATTTAATATTCATAGAAAGTCTGGAATAATTCATGACTTTATAGAGTAACGTTAGATGATGTATGGTAGTAAACAGTATCATTTACACTGAACCTTAAAAATTATTGACAAAGACAAGTTCTTAAACACTGACTGAACCTTGTATTTGTTGTTATGATTTCTTGGTTTTATACTTCAAGCAGACTTTCAATTAACTACACTGTATTCAGAGTAATTATTCATTTATTATAGTCAGTTTAGATATGGTAAAGATTAGACGAGTAAAACAAATCATTCCAATGACATAGGCTAGTGATACATTGTTGTTCCGATTTCTTTGCCTCTTGAATAAGGAAGATTTATAGCATCCGCTTATGAATGCGAAGACTGATTCCTTGTTAGTCTGTATTTTTATAGGTGCATATTTGCTAATAGAAAGTGTTCTGGTTTAGGGAAGTTAAATTGTGTTTAATCAGCTAATCGAGTAGTCAATGGAATTTCCATTGACTACTCGATTAGTTGATAAGGGAGAGGTGGGGTGCTCATTATCCTGGCTGCACCTCAGGCTTTTAAATGTAGTACTACATTTAAAAGGTAGAAGAGCAGTGGGGAACATGGGGCAAATGTGTTCTGAGCCTTATGGGGTTCTTGCTACATTTCAAAAGCAGAAATGCAGCAGGGAGCATGGGGCGAGCGGGGATTGAAGTGTTCCAACTGCGGTGCTTCAGCCTTTGCAATGCAGCAGACGGAACCTAGCACGAGTGGGGACTGCTTCAGTCTCTGCTCACCGTTTCCCCGCTGTGCCTCTGCCTCCCCTACACCCTGAGGAGATGGTGCTTGGGGGGAACCGGCTTTTAAGCCAGCTCCCCCCAGCTCCCTGTTGCCGGCAAGAGTAAGTCTGAGGTCTGACACTGGGTTCTCAAAGTACAAACACATGCTACACAGGTATCTGTCAAACACAAGCAGTTTATTTCCTGACAGCTATCAGCTGTGCCCCTTAACTAAAAGAACAACATGATAGGAAAAGCGGCATTTCTTACATCCCTTCTGCTAGCCGGGGAACCTGTTTCAGCTGCGGATGAAGTGGGAGACTGTCTCAGTTTCCGAGGCGCCGGTACCCTGTGCTCTGGTGCAGCTTTAAATACTATGTCTTTACCTTGTTTGTGGCAGTTTGGAAATATCCGGGGCTTACTCATTGCTTGTTACAGTATGGCTCAGCTGTACTGCTTGTCCTTTGACTTTGTTTACATGATCAGTACATTTAGGTAAACAAGATTGTTATGTTCCCGCCCTTATCTACAATTCGTTCTTGCTACAATGGCGTATGTTCCTAGAGGCTTGCTTCTGGCTCATCAGTAGTGGGGGGGGGAGAGAGGGGAATGCAGGCCTCACCACCCCTATACTTCACATGTACAGAGTTCTTCCGCAATTGAGCCCTACACTCCCCCGGCCCCCCGCTGCCTCTCTCTGAGCAAGGGGGAAGTGACTATTCGAGCTTATGCTTATCAGATAGTCGACTAGCCACTTACATCTCTATTGTGAAGCTTCAGAGGGGTAGCCGAGTTAGTCTGTAACAGGAAAAACTTAAAAAACAACAAATAGTGTAGTAACATTTTAAAGACTAACAAAACATGTAGATGGTATCATGAGCTTTCATGGGCACAACCCACTTCTTCAGATGACCAGAGTGTTGGAAGTCCAGATCCAAGACTAAATAAGGAAGGGACGGGGGGGGGGGGGGGAGGAAAAAAAATTGAAGGGGAGGAAGAAAAAAAGACAGTGAGTAGATAGCTTCAGAGGGATAGCCTAGTGAGTCTGTAACAGGAAAAACTTAAAAAAGAACTAACAGTCTAGTAGCATCTTAAAGACTGAATAGTTATAAGAGGCTGATAAGAACCATTAGTTAGCACTTGGAAAGGAAGATTCTGGTTAACTAAGAGGCTACCTATATTAGGTAAAGTCATAGGGTATGTCTACACTAGCCCCTTATTTCGAAATAGGGGAGGCTAATGTAGGCATTCGAAGTTGCAAATCAAGCCCGGGAACTAATAGGTAGTTCGATTAAAGCCCTAAATCGAACTACCTATTAAACCTCCTTGCAGGAGGAATAACAGGTAGTTCGATTTAGGGCTTTAATTCGAAATACCGGGTCCCTGCCGTGTGTAGATGCGGGCAGTTAGTCCGGACTTGTAAATTTCAAAAAGTGGCGACCGGCCGGGAAGATGCAAATCAAGCGCGGGATATTTAAATCCCGGGCTTGATTTACAACTTCGAATGCCTACATTAGCCTCCCTATTTCGAAATAGGGGGCTAGGGTAGACATACCTATATTTCCTCCTTCTCCCCCCAAGTATAATCATTCCTAGGATTCAAGCCAAGAGAATGGGGATTTGCCTGGCGTACATACTGAATATGTCTATTAATGAAAGAAATATTAGATAATATAATGCATACCTATACTGACATAACATCTATTGGTTGGTGGGAAATTAATGACATGAGGAAAAGCAAAATGCTTTGTCAACTGAGAAGTATGGTTTTCCCAGTGTACTGTGACTGCACACCCTGCAGTGTGTCATCTCACTTATAAAAGGGTTTACGTGCTTATAAAAGTGTGTAAAATATCAGTGAAGTTTATTTTATGCATTATGCATAAAAGTTGTCATTAGGATTTAACAAAGCGGCTTGCAGAGAAAGATTAGAAATAAAATCTCTGTATACAAAAACTATTTGGATGGTTTAGCTAGATGGTACTGACTTTTTAAAAATTAACATTTCACTTACTGTTCTCAAACATTCAGAAAAAAATGAAAAACATTGCTAACTGAACTGAGTGAAATAAATATTGTTATAGTCATGTCTAGTAGGATTCCTATTATAGAGGTTCTTGTAGCATTTACATTATAAATCCTATTTATTTGGCATAACACTGATCATTTCAAATCACATTTGGCTGAAACGTGTCAAAGTCTTCAAAAAAAATTCAGTTTAGGTGTGTGTATTCATATATATATTTAGATTGTATTGAATACATACATGTCTATATGCACAAACTGCTGAGAAATATATTCAATAATTGTAACAAATCTTGCTTTTTTTGTTCCATTGTCCTAATCATGAGTTTTAAAGGAATTAATGATGGGATTTTCAAAAGAATTCAGCACTGGCCTAACGGCTCCGCTTTCAGTTAATCATGAAATTTCCATTGACTACAATAGGAGTAAAGTAAATTCAGAGTAACTCCTATGCTACTGCTACTAATTTTGATGGGGCAAACTGTTTTTGAACAACGCAAATGTGTACTTTTTTAAATGAGCAGAAAAATATTTTAGTCATTTTCAATGAATAGCAAATACCCTTTAAAAAGAGAGGATATTTTTCATATTAAATGAAGGTATACATATGTGAACACCCATTACTATCACAAGTAGTGGTGAATAGTGTTAATGTAAGTACACAGGTAGATATGTTGATAAGAATGCAGAAAAAAATCAGTTCTTTCGACAGTATTACTTTTATTTCTGTTGGATGATTTTCTTTGAGGTCCTGTGCCTGTTCTTGATATTATCTTAAAATAAATACTGGTAAAAAGTAGAAGTAAACTTTTAATTGTATCATTTTACAGTGTAATTTTAGGCTGAATCAAATCAGTAATTCAGGTCTTGCTTATTTGATCCTAGACTGATTTTGTATTTTATTTTTAAATTTGCTTTTGGAGATAAAAATGATTTCAGCCAAGAAGCATCACACAAGAAAATCTTTCAGGTGTTCAGTAAAATGCTTCTTTGCAGCATATATGATGTGTAATATTACTGCCTAGAGCAGGAGTCTCAAACTCCCAGCCTGCAGGAAATCCCCAGCCAAAGCAATTGCGCAATCCAGTCTGGGAGACGGAGTAGGCTGGGAGGTGTCTGTCCATTAAAGTTTCCCAAGCTCCATCCCTTCCTACCATTGCTTGGCCCTCTTCCTCCCCATCCCCCGGCACCCCATTTCCCGAGGATGTGGCTTCGGGGATTACAGGAGGGAGAGGGCTTGGGGATTATGTGGCAGCAGTGGGTGGGGCTCCTGCACACTCCCTGTAGTGGTAGGAGCTGCAGAGAAGCAGAGTGCTCTCATTGGGAGACTTGCTCTGCTTCCCCAGGCTTCTGCCGCTATGGAGATTGCAGGGAAGCTAGACTGCAGCTGCTGTCCTGCATCATGCCTCCCCCCCCAGTGATCTCTGAAGCTGTGTCCTTGGGAACAAGATACCATGAGCAGGACAGGGCAGAACAGTGATAGGAAGGGCTGGGGTTTACAGGATGGTAAGGGATGCTATTCCTCCCACAGTATGCCAGGACTCCTGGGCTGGATTGCACAATTGCTTCGGCCAGGGTGGTCCACAGGTTGGGAGTCTGAGATCCCTGGTGTAGAAAGAAAAGGCAGGGTAGTTGGAAATTATTTTCCCAAGTATAAGATATCACTCGTTACTCCCCAGTTTGTTTCCTACAACTACAACAGTGTCTATGTCACAGAAATATCACCCTATAAAGTGGAACTTCTAGTAATGGCATCACCATTCTGTCAATGTTGTAATGTTAGCTCAAAGCTGAGAATATACAGGGCATTGAATCAAAAGTGATTCCTTATTGAGACTGTTAGGTACTACTGAGAGCCTGTAGTCCTCTCAGGTTCCCAAACTAACTAATACAGCCTGCGGTTCTACTGTTATTGCATAAGATTCTTCCAAAGTCCTGGCCTGGACTGAGAAAACATAAAATGGTCTGCTGACTGTGCCATAAATACCACCGTCAGAATCATGGGCTAGTGCTGCAGTATGTCTCAGGATGTTGATCTGGAAATCTATGCTGCTTTTGGTATGAGATCTCACTTAGACTAGGGATGTTAATCATAGAACCATAGAATCATAGAATACTAGGACTGGAAGGGACCTCGAGAGGTCATCGAGTCCAGTCCCCTGCCCTCACGGCAGGACCAAGTACTGTCTAGACCATCCCTGATAGACATTTATCTAACCTACTCTTAAATATCTCCACAGACGAAAATTCCACAACCTCCCTGGGCAATTTATTCCAGTGTTTAACCACCCTGACAGTTAGGAACTTTTTCCTAACGTCCAACCTAAACCTCCCTTGCTGCAGTTTAAGCCCATTGTTTCTTGTTCTATCCTCAGAGGCCAAAATGAACAAGTTTTCTCTCTCCTCCTTATGACACCCTTTTAGATACCTGAAAACTGCTATCATGTCCCTTCTCAATCTTCTCTTTTCCAAACTAAACAAACCCAATTCTTTCAGCCTGCCTTCATAGGTCATGTTCTCTAGGCCTTTAATCATTCTTGTTGCTCTTTTCCGGACCCTCTCCAATTTCTCCACATCTTTCTTGAAATGTGGTGCCCAGAACTGGACACAATACTCCAACTGAGGCCTAACCAGCGCAGAGTAGAGCGGAAGAATAACTTCTCGTGTCTTGCTCACAACACACCTGTTAATGCATCCCAGAATCATGTTTGCTTTTTTTTCAACAGCATCACACTGTTGACTCATATTTAGCTTGTGGTTCACTATAACCCCTAGATCCCTTTCTGCCATACTCCTTCCTAGACAGTCGCTTTCCATTCTGTATGTGTGAAACTGATTGTTCCTTCCTAAGTGGAGCACTTTGCATTTGTCCTTATTAAACTTCATCCTGTTTACCTCAGACCATTTCTCCAATTTGTCCAGATCATTTTGAATTATGACCCTATCCTCCAGAGCAGTTGCAACCCCTCCCAGCTTGGTATCCTCTGCAGACTTAATAAGTGTACTTTCAATGCCAATATCTAAATCGTTGATGAAGATATTGAACAGAGCCGGTCCCAAAACAGACCCCTGCGGAACCCCACTTGTTATACATTTCCAGCAAGATTGAGAACCATTAATAACTACTCTCTGAGTATGGTTATCCAACCAGTTATGCACCCACCTTATAGTAGCCCCATCTAAGTTGTATTTGCCTAGTTTATTGATAAGAATATAATGCGAGACCGTATCAAATGCCTTACTAAAGTCTAGGTATACCACATCCACCGCTTCTCCCTTATCCACAAGCCTCGTTATCCTATCAAAGAAAGCTATCAGATTGGTTTGACATGATTTGTTCTTTACAAATCCATTCTGGCTGTTCCCTATCACCTTACCACCTTCCAAGTGTTTGCAGATGATTTCCTTAATTACTTGCTCCATTATCTTCTCTGGCACAGAAGTTAAACTAACTGGTCTGTAGTTTCCTGGGTTGTTCTATATTTCCCTTTTTATAGATGGGAACTATATTTGCCCTTTTCCAGTCTTCTGGAATCTCTCCTGTCTCCCATGATTTTCCAAAGATGATAGCTAGAGGCTCAGATACTTCCTCTATCAGCTCGTTGAGTATTCTAGGATGCATTTCATCAGGCCCTGGTGACTTGCAGGCATCTAACATTTCTAAGTGATTTTAAACTTGTTCTTTTTTTATTTTATCTTCTAAACCTACTCTCTTCCCACTAGCATTCACTGTGTTAGGCATTCCTTCCTCAGACTTCTCGGTGAAGACCGAAACAAAGAAGTTATTAAGCATCTCTGCCATTTCCAAGTTTCCTGTTACTGTTTCTGCCTCCTCACTGAGCAGTGGGCCTACCCTGTCCTTGGTCTTCCTCTTGCTTCTAATGTATTTATAAAAAGTCTTCTTGTTTCCCTTTATTCCTGTAGCTAGTTTGAGCTCATTTTGTGCCTTTACCTTTCTAATCTTGCCCCTGCATTCCTGTGTTGTTTGCCTATATTTATCCTTTGTAGTTTCCATTTTTTATAGGACTCCTTTTTTATTTTTAGATCATGCAAGATCTCATTGTTAAACCAAGGCGGTCTTTTGCCATATTTTCTATCTTTCCTATGCAGCGGAATAGCTTGCTTTTGGGCCCTTAACAATGTCCCTTTGAAAACCTGCCAACTCTCCTCAGTTGTTTTTCCCCTCAGTCTTGATTCCCATGGGACCTTACCTATCAGCTCTCTGAGCTTACTAAAATCCGCCTTCCTGAAATCCATTGTCTCTATTTTGCTGTTCTCCCTTCTACCCTTCCTTAGAATTGTGAACTCTATGGGTACGTCTAGACTACATGCCTCTGGCGACAGAGGCATGTAGATTAGGCTACCTGGCATAGGAAAATGAAGCAGCAATTTAAATAATCGCCGCTTCATTTAAATTTAAATGGCTGTCGCGCTGAGCGATCAGCTGTTTGTCGGCGCAGCGGTAGTCTGGGCGCTCGCGTTGACATCAAAGGCATTTGTCGACCTCCCAGGTAAACCTCATCCCGGGAGGCATACCTGGGAGGTTGACAAATGCCTTTGATGTCGACGCTGAGCGTCAATACGCGCTGAGCCGACAAACAGCTGATCGGCTCAGCAGCCATTTAAATTTAAATGAAGCGGCGATATTAATCGCTCTTCATTTTCCTATGCTGGGTAACTAATCTACATGCCTCTGTCGCCAGCATGGCTCCGTCGATGGAGCCATGTAAACTAGTTTACCCGGCATAGGCAAAGAAGCGGGGATTTAAATAATCCCCACTTCATTAAAATAAACATGGCGGCCGTGCTGTGCCGACGATCTGCTGATCCGGCACAGCGCTATAGTCTAGATGCGGATCGATCAGCTGGGGAAGCCTTTGCCGCGCGTCTCCTACATCCATCTCCACTTCAGTCCAAGTGTGTACATTTTTAATATATAAGGCCACACCTCCTCCCTTTTTTCCCTGTCTATCCTTCCTGAGCAAGCTGTACCCTTCCATCCCAACATTCCAATCGTGTGTATTATCCCACCAAGTTTCTGTGATGCCAACAATGTCATAGTTGTATTTATTTATTAGCACTTCCAGTTCTTCCTGCTTATTACCCATACTGCTCGCATTTGTATATAGGCATCTAAGATACTGATTTGATCTTGCCTCCCAGTTTTGCCCTGACCCTCCTCTCTCTCTGCCATTATAGCCCACGCTCCCTCCCATTTCCGATCCGTCTCCCAGGTCTCCATGTTCTTCACTTACCGGTGGGCTTTGCTCACCTGTCCCCGTCGAACCTAGTTTAAAGCCCTCCTCGCTAGGTTAACCAGTCTGTGTCCAAATAGGGTCTTCCCCCTCCCCATCGAACCTAGTTTAAAGACCTCCTCACTAGGTTAGCCAGTCTGTGTCCAAATAGGGTCTTCCCCCTCCTTGAAAGGTGAACGCCATCTCTGCCTAGTAGTCCTTCCTGGAATAGCATCCCGTGGTCGAGGAAGCCAAAGCCCTCCTGGTGACACCATCTTCGCAGCCAGGCATTCACCTCCAGGATGCACCTGTCTCTGCCCCGGGCCCCTACGTTTGACAGGAAGGATCGAAGAGAATACCACCTGCGCTCCAAACTCCTTCACCCATACTCCCAGAGCCCTGTAGTCACTCTTGATCCGCTCAGTGTCACACCTCGCAGTATCATTTGTGCCCGCATGGATGAGTAGCATAGGGTAGTAGTCAGAGGGCTGGATAATCCTTGACAATGCCTCCGTAACATCTCGGATACGGGCCCCGGGCAGGCAGCATACCTCCCGAGATGAAATGTCAGGGTGACAGATGGGCGCCTCTGTCCCCCTCAGAAGAGAGTCTCCGACCACCACTACCCTATGTTTCCTATTCGCAGTGGTGTCAGCAGACCTCCCAGCCTTGGGGGTATGAGGCTTCTCCTCCTCTGTTATAGGGGGTGATTCCTTATCTCCTGTATCAAGAAGAGCATAACGGTTTCCTAGTACCATGGTGGGAGGGCTTGGAGCAGGGGTGGAGCACTGCCTGCTGCTAGAAGTAACCAGCTGCCAGTGTCCACCCTGAGCCATCTCCTCCTCCACCAGTGATGCATCAGCAGTCTTGTGTACTGGGACAGTTACCTCAGCTGCCTCCACATGAGCACTGTCCAGGAATTGCTCGTGGATTCGGATGCTCTTCAACCTAGCCACTGGTAATTAAATATCGGTTAATTGAATAGTCGATTAACCTTGTGAATTCTTGTTGGTTAGTTGACTATTCTGTAGTCTCCAGGGGTGGGTCTGGAAGCCAGTGTGCTCCAGCCCCACTTCTGGGTAGCCCCCTGCCACCATGTGCTGCTGCCTCTCTATCAGAGGCAGCAGCGCGGGGTGTCAGGATGGAGCTAGTCCACAAGAAGCTAGTCCATGAGTTTTAAAACCAGCTCCCCTCATGGACCAGCTGCTTGCCACCCCGTGCTGCTGCCTCTGATATAGAGGCAGCAGCACAGAGTGGCAGCAGGCCCTGCTTCGAGGTTGGGGGGCGGAGTCTGAGCTCCTGGAGAACTGAGCTGGCCTGCCTGCCTGTCTGGTTGCTAATACTCTTTAAATGCAGAGCCGCAGTGAGGGTAGATCCTGGACCTGGCACAAGCTTTTTAGTGGAAGCTGCTAAAAAATTGACTGCGGGGGAGGGTGGAAGAATGCGTGTAGTCTATTGCATTAACCTATAAGCTTTTGCTTATCGGTTAATCAACGACACTATTACATCCTCGACTTAGACCCCAATTCAGCAGCCCATCTCTCTTTAGCAATGTTCAAAATCTCTTTGACCTAAATGGAATGTAGGCTGTGCTTAAACTTCACGATGTGCTTAAAAGCTTTGCTGCATAAGGAGAGACTTTAGCACATGCTTAAATACTTGGCTGAAATGAAGTGTTGGCTTTGAGCGGGAGTGGGGAGAGAGGTTGTAAAACTTAGATTCTACACTCAGACATTAGATTTGGGACTCTATTTCAGGGGGTATGTCCTGTGGAAGCAGTTTCCAATGATATGTTAGGACTTGAGTGGTTTTATGGAAATACCTTCAATTAACTTCAGGTTGTTAAGTATTGTCAGGAACCATTGCTATACAAAGCCTGGTGGTTTACTCAGACCTTACTCTGGTTTTGCCTCCTTGTTTTTCCGGATATTAACGAATGCTGATTATTCGCAGACTTATGTGGTACCACCAAATTTGCTATTGGGAGGATGAGGGGAGGTAAAAATCTGTGGATCCCAGCTACTCAGCTATATAGCCTATTGTCCCCATAGAAGTGGAGTGTCATAGGGTATGTCTACACTAGCTCATTAGTTTGAGCTAGGTAGGCAAATGAGGGCAACCGGAGTTGCAAATGAAGCCCGGGATTTAAATATCCCGGGCTTCATTTGCATGTTCAGCGCCGCCATTTTTAAATCCCCTTAGTCGAACTCCGTGCCCGGCTGCACGCGCACGGGTAGGTAGTTCAATTAAAGATCCTAATTCGAACTACCGTTGCTCCTCATTCCACGAGGAGTAGCGGTGGTTAATTAGGATCTTTAATTCGAACTACCTACCCGTGTCTCGTGTGGCGGGCACGGAGTTCGACTAAGATTTAAAAATGGCGGCGCCGAACATGCAAATGAAGCCCGGGATATTTAAATCCCGGGCTTCATTTGCAACTCCGCTTGCCCTCATTTGCCTACCTAGCTTGAACTAACGAGCTAGTGTAGACATACCCATAGAGAGGGAGTCTGCTGTAGTGCCAATTGACAGACCCTGCTACTCCTTTGCAGCCTGAAAGGGACTGGGAGGCTTCCCTTTCCCCCTTCCTCACTGCCTGGAACGTCCCTACATACAGCTCAATGTTTAGGTTATGTAAGGGAGGGGAGGGCTGGTGCTGCAGTATATCTCAGGATGTTGATCTGGAAATCAACATCCTGAGACAGGAAAGGAGGGTTTGCCCAACCATTAATTTAACCGTTTATATTGAAAAGCCAGATCACTAGGTGAACCACAGCAGCACTGAGGAGAGAGGGGGAGTGCAGGTGGCTTTCTGGTCCTATTGAACCTAAAGACTTGTAGGGGACATAACAACCCCCCAACACAAATTGAGGCAGCTTCAAACTTTTCTAACTGCTGCCAAAGAGCTGCCATGACTGCCATGATTACTCTTTGGCCACACCTCTCCCTGGCCCTGGTTTTTCCAGAATTTTCCTGATGATGCGGTATGTGTGTGTGTGGAAAAGATGGTGCAGGGGTAGCTATGCCAGCAGAAGATTCTGTTGCAACAGGGGAATCTCCTCTCCCAGCTGTGCATTCAGATAGCTTTAATCCCCTTTGCACTGCTAGAATAGCATAAAGGGGACTTCACAAGATTTTTAAAGCAATTTAGTTATTTCTATAGGGTTTTCATAATTATTTTAACAGAATTGCTTTGCTCTGCTTGAACCATTTATTTTTATTTTTTGTCTTCCTTTCATTTCTTTTGCTAATCAGACATTTTTTGTGTTCTGCGAAAGAGAGAAACTTGCAGCAATCAGTGGTATGCCTTGCAATGTCTCTTTTTGTGAAGTGGAATTGTCGCCTAACAAAAAGCGGAGATTATCCTCAGCTGCAGTATATTTACCAGGATATAGTTGGTCAAAAAAGGTCTTAACAGCTGTTGCTTTTGCCCTGAGGCAGTGCCCCAATTGCATGTGTCATGAAAGGGCTTGCAATCCCCCTCCTCCCCCCCCGCCTCCTTCCATGCCCCACATAGCATAAGTAAGTAGGATGGTAAAAACAGCTTTGAGTAAATTATGCAATTGTTGGTGTTAATTTTCTTAGTATTATAATCACCTTTCTGATTGCACCATAATAAATAAAGACTCAGAGTCAAAAATAGCAAAATCTATTTTTCCTTTTTTCTTGCGTGTGAGTGAGAGACACAGATTGAGGGAGGGGAGATTTTTTATAGAAATCAAGTAATAAGGGAAGGAAGTGATGGAAGTTCAATAGAGGGAACTCTTTAACCAATAAAGTTACTCATTTTTTACTTCAGGACAGAAGGGTTCATGTTGGCCCTGGTGCTGTGCCACTGAAGTCAATAGAAATAAAGTCATTGATTTCAAAAGTTGTGGGATCAAATCACTCATGACACTTCCTCAAAGTAGACTATAGCCCAAGGTTCATCTTATTGCCATATGTTTTTACATCATCTAGCACAATAGGGTACTGATCCAAGACTGGAGCTCTTAGGTGCTATCATAATACAAATAATGATAATATACAGATTACTGGATCAATTACTGGAATTGGTAGGTAGCTATTACCACTTAGATAAGAGGTGTTACAGGTGTTCCTAGTTAGTAGCAAATTATATTCAATACTGTAGAAACAATTGGATTTCTATGTGTTATAGCAACGGTCATGTGGCAGTGGCATTTAAAACTGCCTTGTCAAGGTCTGTTGAGCGGAACCATAATGATAGCTCTAGTCTTCATGGGTCCCTTCCAGCATTGTATCTAGTAAAAAGTCTTATTGCCACATTTCTCAGGGGTATGTTCATCTCTAGGCAGTGTATGCACAAAGCTTATATGAGCTGGAGTGGCTGCATTTGTTCAAGATGAAGGAGAGAGGGCCTGAGAACATTAGCTCTTAGGTAAGGAGTGAAGATAAAGGGGTCAGGTGGGAAGCGGCTCATGGAAGAAGCAACAAATTATTGAAGGGATTGGTATGTGTCTGCTGTGTACAGGATTCCTGGGTTGAAACCTAGAGAAGTATGTTGCCTGGGATTCCCCCACTGGCAAAGTGCTCTAAGCTCTGAGAAAGGAACACGGTTTGTTTAGAAGTCCAAGCAAAGGGCTGAATTTAAAGGGCCCAGAGCTGGGGCTGAAGGCTGGTGAGCTCAAATGAACAATTTTGTTGAATTCATTGCTGCCCTGGAAAGTGGTCACTTTGTGTGACCCAACTGGAGGTACGAACCACTGAAAATCTGCCAAGTGAGGTCGACAACCTGGCAGTGCCAGGAGTGGGAAAAGACCGACGGTATTACATATAGTAGCAGGAGGTGATCAAGAGATGTGTCTTCCATCATAACTTTCCATACAGTTCCTTTGCTAGGACCTTGTGCATCAAGATAGAGTAGTGTGGATGAATTTCAATTAGAAGCAGATAGGAGTGCAAGCAGAAAATTCTTCTGCATGCAAATACAAAATAACTTTGGGCTTAACACTCAGTGCTTTGACTTCACCTACCAAAGCATCTAAGCATGGAGTAGATTTGTTGGATTAGGTTAGTGTGTTAAGCATCTGGCAGGATCAAGCCCCTGGGTACAAAGTACTTCAAGTTTATAAGGTAATTACTAAACTGTTTGTTGAATTAAATGATACATGCGTTTTTTAATGGATGATGCACATCCGCACATCAGATACTAAAGCACAAAGGTAGGAAGCAGCATGAGTGACTCAGTGAACAAAAATTGCTATTGAAATTGTTGTGTATTAACACTTTCTATCTGATCTGTATTGCATGATAATGAGAAAAGTGAGGTGAAATAGAAGATTAATGAAAACAATCCATTTCCTAAATAAGAGTCAATTTATGGTTTGTGTTGGAATCTAAATAGTGTTTCAGGATCCTTGGTATTGGAAAGGAGCTCCATGCATGTGAACCTTTGAATCTACACAGAACTCCTTGCAAGACTGGGGCCTTGGTCTAAATAGGAAAGTTCTGGATTTGTGATGGTTTCCTATAGACAAATCTTAGTTTTTGTATAGTATGGATCTTGGAGCTAGTAAATACCATTTTTCTAAACTCAAAATCTGCAGTAAGATGTTCCTATCATTTAGTAAAAATGCTGCAGAAATATATTTCTTATTTAATTTCTACTATTCTTTCAAATAGCAGTTTGCAGAATGCATCTGGGTTTACAGCTAATGACCCATGAGCAATAAGCAACTGTTTAAGTAAAATGCACCATGAAAAAGCTTTTACCAAACAGCATTTTAATATTTTAAATAGATTTTCCATTGCAGGCTCTTTGTAACTGGATTAGTTCTCTGATGTATTCTGACAGAGCTGTTGTTAGGGATACTCCATTAACTTTGTCTGTCATCTTATTTTCCCCAGTATCCAGCATAACACCCTTATATTTCATAATTTGTATTGCTATCAGTGCTGATTTGCAAATGTGCAAATTATAATTAACAATGGCCACTACTTCTATTAAATATTAAATCATTCTTGCAGCTTATATTTTCCACAGCAGATGGAGCCCTGCGGTATGCAAATCAACTTTCTGTAAGTAGTCAGCAGTTTTTACCTAAAATTTGGCTTTAAAATACATTTTTTTCTGTTTGTTTTCTATAGCATTTAGGTTAATATTTATTCACTGCAGATTTCTTTTCTCCCAATAAGAATTTCATGGACTATTACATTCTAGCACTGTGGTTTTGTTTCACTTCATTAATAGCTCCTTAATCATATAGCTTGCTTGTAAAGTACAAACGCCTGCTATTTGTACTTATGTTGCAGTATTGCATAAGGAGAGGCATTTAGTTATATTTTAATATGTATAGCAGAAGCAAAAAATGCTTCTACCAATGTAGTTTTTAATTTGAAAACCAATCTATGTGCACATTTTTTCCAGATTAAGCAAAAGCATTTAAGGTTTTATATTGTATCTTAAACGTTCTATTAAATGTCATCAGCTGATTCAGGAAAACGTATTGCCAAAATATTAAAGATGCGAAATGTGTAAATGTAATGGATACTCAGTGCATGCAGGGGAATGTAAAAGTTCCAAATTTATCAGGTAACTATAAAGCAGTAAGAAACACTGAGACCGGTACATTTTTTTCTTATCTATCTTAAATGGCTATGGTGAGTGTGTGTGGGGGCTGTCCCCTACTGCTGCCCTGCATGAAACTCTTTTATTTTAGGTATTTACTGCTGCACTTTTGTATTAAAGAACACTGATCCAAAATTAACATAACCTGATTTCAGAAAAATCTGGAATAGAAGCAGTTTTCGTCAGGGAACTATTTTACAGGATGTAGCTCCCTGGTACCTGACTGGACCTGAACAAAGGAATTTCCCGGATCAGAGGAGGTCAATGCTGGCCCCTCTGCTGGCGCCAGCTGCAGTCAGACCTGTCCCATCCATTGGATGGTTTGGGATGGCTGACCCAGGCCCCACAATTTGTGTGGTGGGGCAGAGTGGACCAGGCTCCTGGATTGCTCCAGCCCCCGCCGCCATGGTGAGTGTGTGCGGGATCTGACCCCTGCTGCTGCCCTACGCCAGGCCCTCTGGTAATCCCCCGACTCACGTCGCTTGGGGAAGGATGCTTTGGGAAAAGGGTGCAATGGGGTTGAGAGGAGGCGGAGCAGGGGTGGGGCTTGAGGAAGGAGTGGAGTGGGAATGGAGCAGGGGTAGGGTGGGACCTCTAGTGGGAAGAGTTGCCTAAGGCCCATGCCTGAGGCAATGAGAGGGGGTTGCCTCAGGCCTCATGCTCCCTTAGGAACAGCCCTCGCTGCAGGATTCCATTCCACAATGTAATGGCATTGAGGGAGGACTTGGGTGGGGACACAGGGGAAGAGGCAGGGTGGCTATGGAGCCCCAAGGCCAGGGACCAGGAGCACAGCCTGTCACCGATGGTGGGAGCCAGAAGTGCAGCCCCGTGGGAGAGCACCAAGCTCCATGGCCATCAGGCTCTGCAGCCACCCTGCCTCTCCCCATCCATCCTGTCTGAGCTTGAACACTGCAAATGAGCTATTTGTGGTGCTCCAGGTGACCTAGGAGAGTGGAGAAGGAATTGCTGAGTGCAGGGCTCCAGCTTTTCCCCGTGAGTGCTCCAGCCCAGAGCATCCCCAGAGATGTTGGACCACAAATGTTGCCAGATGGGAGGAGTCTGGATTATAGGAGCAATGGGAGAGGAACCTTTTTCCAGTTGTGGCCTCAAAGATTTTATCCAAAAATATGAATACCCCTGATTTGTGTATGTGAGAGATTTTAAATGGCTGAGGAAGCAGAGAATTCAGAGGCATGAGCAGCCAAATTAAGCAGGGCAATGGTGATCTCTGTGTCTAAGAGCATCATTCAGTGAACTCCAAAGATTGAGCTGCACAGAATTCAATGGTAACAAGTTAGAATATTGGATTTCTGTTATTTTAGAAAAAATCTGAATGATATTAGTATTAAACTACTAGATCTGAATGCACCGGAGAATATGGTACAACTGAACACTAGCATCTTGCTTTATTTCAGAATTCTGATTCGCCATTTACTTTTAGATATTTAGCTATAAGTTTTAACAACATTAGGCCTAAGGTAGCATTCTGGAATGGAATTCTGGTCAGCTAGTGTGAACTGGAGAAGCAATGAAGGTTTACATTTGCTGGGAATCTGGTCTGTTGCTCTCTGAAACACTCTTTGAAACAAATGCAGGGTCTCCCTACCAGTGGCAAGAAGGGAGGGATGTTGATAGCAGATGTAACTTATGAGTTTGATGGCAATGCGGGAACTCTTACATGTCTGAGATCGGTTGTGATGTGTTCTGATGGACACCAATAAAATGTGAAGGAGTGCAAAATAAATTAATATAAAGCTGTATCTATGCGCCTCAAAAATCCAGTGTTAGGTGTTCAGGGGAGAGAGGTCAATCCTTAGGTGAGCATAGAATCATAGAATACTGCCAGAGGTCATCAAATCCAGTTCCCTGTCCTCACAGCAAGACCAACCACCATCCCTGATATCATGCTGAACTTGGATTGCCTGAATAGCTCCAATCTCCTTTGATTTCTCTATCCAGTTAATAATTCTGGGAGAGATTCAAAGATCAAGAAATTTGAACAAATCCTTCAGCTGAGCACAAAACTGAACTTGGGGGCAGTTCCATCTGGATGAGAAATTGGAGACAGAGTTCAGGTCATCCTTGGCATAATCAGTTTATTTGCAGCATTCCACTGAATATCAGTATGAACGTAGAGCACACAGGCGCTTGCAGATATCCCAAACCAGATACAACTCCTTCCAGGGCACAGGGATGAAGTATCTCTGTATCTTCCTCCTTAGAGAATCATGTTGCAACTGCTGATTCACACAGCATGGAACCAATTGCTTTCCCTGGCTTATAATACCTGTTAGTGCCATACTCTGTCTCAATACATAGGTTTGCAGCCTGGCTCCTGGAATCAGCCCCGCTGTGTCCAGCTGCTTTGCACAAAGAGTCTCAATTGTTCAGGCTGTTGGACACAAAGGAGAATGTTCCAGCACATCCATTCATCTTAATGAAGTCTGTGACTCTCTTGTATGCAAGACTCCTGATGGTGGGCCATTAGCACTTCTCTGCATATTATGACATTGGTGAAGAAGCTGTAATGTACACAGATATGGTCTGATTTTTCAAAAAGTATTGAGCGCTCCTAGCTTCTACTCAAGTTAGTGGGAGCTTTGAGTACTCAATGCCTCTGAAATTTGTGTAAACCAGTGAAGAAGAAAACCATAGTCTCTTGGAAGGCACCAGTCCTGTCTATGTTAATACCAGAACAAAGCTACAACAAAAATGTCATACTAGCAGAAAATATGCTGTAATTGTCTAGAAGAGACAAGGTTGCATGAAAGCCATTAGACTTTCCCGATTTTGAAACACACAGAGAAAAAGTTTTGTGTAGTGGAAGTAAAGAAACACAAGTACTGTATATATCAGGACTGATCACTGCCATAATTGCACTAAATCTTACTTTAAAATCTTCATGTGGAAAGCTGATATGCAGAATGAGGAAGCCATGTTAATGGGCCCAACTTGCAGAAGTTTCCCTTCTGAGGAATATAGCTGGAGTTAACAAGTATTTTGATTAGTTTTCAGAAGCGAAAATGGCAAAGTCTATGCAGCCGTTTTAATGGAAACTTGATAGTCTCAATGCGGGAGATTTGGGCTCTAAAAATTGCCTCGAAAGGATTTTTTAAAAATCTGGATGTATGCCTCTGGGTTTTTTTTAAAACACTGGGAAGTACTGTGCATTATTAAATTTGAAGTTATCTGATGCTTTTCAGACAACACAGTTGCACGGGATTACCAGTCCACAAGAATTAAGTGTGGAAAAGAGAAATAAGACCTCAAAAAGGAAATGTCTCTATTTGTATTTCTGAAAAGTCCCAAGACTTGATGAAAAAAGGAGGATGTTGCAAATGAAAGATGAAGTTTGTACTTTAGTGGAAAGGCAACAGACTACACTTTTGTTTAGTAGTGGTGAATGTAGGAACAATAAGTCATGTCAAGCTACTGCCTATTCTGGCATGCACAAATGACTAATCTCCCTTAGAAGCCTCAGGGATTCATCAGTAGAACAAATAACCTCTAGCTTGAACCCAAAGCATTTGTTCCTCAAGTGACAGACAGCGAAACTTAGCCCATGTCCCTGCCCATTCTCAGGCAAATATTTTAGCACTACCCATGTATACTCTTCCATACTAGTATGAAATGATGGGGTTCTTTTTGCCTCAGAATTTTTGCCAAGATTTTGAAAGCAAATTCCCATTTTTCCCCCCTGTAACTTGCCGTATATTAATAAGTGGGGCAGAATATGGAATTTTCACTCATCCTTATCTTATGGTGTATGAATAGTTAACAACTTTAACTGGGCCAAAGAATCTTTTGAACTATTCAGCCCTGCTGAGTAGGGTAGATCCAAATTGTCTAGTAGTCCTGTAAGTGCGACTCACTTCCTGGGAGCAAGGAATGATGTATATATGTAGGGTGATGGTATATCTATGAAGGCTGATGGTGCTTTGGCTGACCATGGCAATAAGGGATTTATTTCCATTGCCTGAGTCCTATCCACTTATTTTTAAAGTCATTGTAAGTTTATTTCAGCAGTCATTCAGTTTTGTTATTATAGATTTAAAATTCATGGTGTCTTGGAAAGTACAGGAATGAGAGTTCAGTGCATGTACAGAGCATATACATACTTCAGACATGTTCAATGTTTTTGAAAGATTTGTCCTTTTTCAAACTTCTCACCATGTTTTTGGATTATCATTTTATGTTTGTTACATATAACACCAAAGATCAAGCATGTTAAGCTAGTAGATACCAGACAATGCTAGGAAGACAAATTATAAATCCCTGTTTGGGACATGCTGGTTGGAGAATTGTTAGAGTAGATTAGTTTTTCATTAGAGAAATTCTAAATTTGAGAAGCTCTGTTTATAGAGGATGTTTGATGACGCATCTGTGGTGAACTTTACCATATAGCAGTTTCATTTAATTAGATTGTGAACTCTTAATGACTTACTGAGAGAAAATCTGCTTGCAATAAGAATTAGAAAATATTAGAAGGGAGTAAAGGACTTCAAAATACTTGTCCAGAAGAAGAGACTGATAAAAACCTAATTAGGACAGCTGTGAGATGTTTTAAAATTTTAAATGATTCCCGTTGTACTTTCACCAAAACAACTTTGCAGTATATCTTGCTTGATAATCTGAGCCACTATGTCAAAATACTCTACTGTATACTATAATTGGAGCAGGGAAACCTGTCAGGGCTCAATTTTCCATTCCTCCTTCCGTAACCAACAGTTTTCCTTGTTCTAAGCACACACACCAGCCCCGAGTGATTAGTTGGGGAATTCAGATACAGTGATGGTGAAGTGTACTGTAAATGACCTAGCGAGACAGATACTTAACAACGGGGCCAGTGGGTTAAGAGTATGCTAAGATGGGGAGAGGTGCTGGTGAAAATATCTCTTACAAAAAGGATGTACATCATTGGTGACACTTGGTCTTCAATGCTCGAGAAGTGGCAGTAGACTGAGGAATAGCTGTGCTTAGTGTGGTGACATCAGGTGGCCGTGAGGCCTGAGGGCTAGCTATGTGGGGAACAGACCCACCTAAGGGTGCAGCGGATGAGGAGGCTGGAGAGTCATGTGTCCACATGTTGCTCTGAGGAAAAAGGTGAGGCTGTTAGGGAGATCTGCCTCAGTGACTCAAAGCTGTCTGAAGGAGTATGTGGGGCAGGAAGCTTTTTTGGGTGCAGTCCAAGTTGTGGCTCAGGGAGAAGTTCTGCCTCCAGCAAACACCTCAGAAGGTTTATTTAGATGAGCAGGCCCTCCTTTAGCCTGTGATAACGAGCCCATCCAACTGATGAGCAGCTCACCCCAGGCAGGGGAACAGTTTCAAGCGGGAGGGGGCTGACTAGAGTTGGCCAAGAGATAGTCCAGCTTCACCCTAAAACTACAGTCTTCAAAGTCCAGGATGGTTGCTAGATATTCAGAGGACCAGAGCTGGAGAGTAGCAAGTATCACAAAACACCAGGAGGTCGAATGCTGCTAAATGCAGCAAAAAGGACAACGGTAATTCTGCAGGAAATAGTGCAGTGATTCTAACCCCAGACACACCTATGGTAAAAGATCAGAAATAACAAACCATTCTTTCTGTCCAAGAAGGATCCAGGCTGACAATGCATACACTTTTTCACTGCTCCAAAAACCTGTTAGCATTGTCTGTCCTCTCCTCATATTTGTGGTTCTCCCCAGATTTCTGTGTGTTATGCTGTCTCACAATTCAGACGTCTTACAGTACTTTGTTTTTATTGATTTATTTATTTCAGTTCTTGAAGAAGATCTAATTGAATCATAAGTGCCTCATTTACCTGCTGCCCAGTGGGTGGAAATCTGAAGCAGTGAGGTTCCTTTGCTTGTCAAAATGTGAACAAGTTACCATAAAAGTCAATTATAAATGTATTCAAAGGCTAGATTGCCACATTGTAAAACAGCTTAACTGTAATAATAGTAGTTTTGGTTTCCAAAGTTTTTTTTTTTAAAATGCAGATGTTTTGGTTTAATACTTGCTGTTTTGCTTTCTTTGAGTGAGTCATCTTGCATTTGATTCTATAAGTTTGGAATATTCATTGCAATTGGCTGAGCATCCCTCAGAGCTTCATAAGCTCACAGTAACACATAGATAGTGCATATTCAGAGAGCGGTCAATCAAATCCTTTTTTTGTGCGTCTACTTTGGTATTTAGTCCCTGCAAATCATAGAGAGAATTCCATACCCCGAAGAATCCTCGTGTCCTTGAAACAGTTGTTTACCTTTTTTAGAAAATAATACTTTTCCCTGCTGCAAGAATATTTTAAAGTTGGTGTCTGCTGGCACAAATGGCATGGTACAGTTACTATTATGTGCCACCTAGGGAGCTGCACACATGTGACACTACAGAACAGAAGAATTGACATGAAGAACACTTAAAAATAGACACTGGTTCTATTTGTTCACAATCCCTGGTTCCACTACAAATGGTCCTATTGGTTGGAAGGTATAACTGAGTTGGTAGATTTCCTGTTGATATAATAAGAAGTATCAGTAAAACTGTTTGAATATTTAGCGTAGTATGAAAGTGACTGTGAAGTCTTTGAAGATTGGACGTACTTTGTTTTCCTTAGTGCAGCATGTAAAATAATTTAGCCTCAGGCCTGTGTACTGATTTCAGGGCTTTTTTGTGTGAAGAGTTTGTAAAGAAAATATTTCACAGTAGTGCCTTGAGTTCCCAACCAAGATCATTGCTCCATTGTGCTAGGTACTGCACAGACCAAAGGTTGAGATCGTCTCTGCCCCTAAAAGAGCTAAATAGACGAGAGAGAGAAAAGAAGCATTGTTGCATTCTTTTTACAGATAGAGAAGGGAGGCTCTAAGAGATTGACTTGTTTGGGACAGAACCAAGAACTGAACCCACCTCTCCAGGGTGAGAGATGAACCCAAGAACTGAACCCACCTCTCCCTCACCTCAAGACCAGCCTTTCTCTAATTTTCTTGTTTTGTTCTGGTGCATAGGGAGTAAAAATCTTCACAGCATCCCTGCTGAGCTAGATTGATGTAGCAGTTATTTCACAGGGTGACATTTTGCCCCATGAAGAGGGTCGGTACAATTCCTATGCCCAATGTTGCATGCAGGGGAAGGGAGTGGGGAAAGCATGGAGGTGGTGGTGGTAAATTTTACTCAATTAAGAAGCATTTTTGAGCAGCGATGTACATTTCTATCTTGACAAAAGAATTTGCATTCTACTAAAAATACCTTGGAGGCTTTGCTTTGAATACTTTTTGCTGTGGACAATATGACCTGCACAGCTTATAGGCAGACCCATTATTTACTATGCAACATCAGAGGGACATACAATATATGGATGAATCTCATGCATGAAGCCAAATCCTCCTGGTTTTACTAAATAAATCAGAATTTGGTTCTGCATGCCCTATTACTAGACCTGTCTTCTATTGCCCTATGCCTTTTGTGGGAGATAAATGAGTTATTTCCAATTATCAAGTTTATGAGGAATGCCTAAATCTGTAAAACAATGTTTTTAGAAAATATACCACATTTTATAGTCTGAATTTAGGGTGGGAAGAACAGCAGCCATGGATTAGGCCATCAAGAGTCAAAAACATAATTTGAAATGATAAACGTATCCATTTTAAGTTACACATTACTTTGCATAGTTAATATCACTATAATTAGTCATAGTTCCTGTAATTTATTGAGAGATGCTCAGCCCCTCTAGTGTACTACAGTGATGAATGTTGGAAGTGCAACTTTGGAAGCGGGAATCAAGAAAATTAGTAACAGTTGGAGAATTAGCATGTAAATCAACAATATCCTTTCTCTTGTATCTTGCAAGCTAAAGGTGTGCATCACATGCTGCATAATGAACAGGAAGTTAGAATTGCAACTTGCTCTACATGAATAGTTCTGCTTTTATGGCAAGAAATGTTTAAAACCTTTTCAAATGTTAGAGTAAATCTCTAGTAAATATTTAAGCTATGTATAAGTCGTCACAAATAAATTAAGCTGATTTTATGCAATCTCTATAATTAGAAGGGCACAGCATTTGTTGAAACGTGATTAGTATTATTCATTAAGCAAAAAATTCTCATTTGTATCTTATTATCACTATTCTGCATAAACCAACACAATTTGTCATGAACTCCCTCATTTGCTGTATCCTCAAAAAGCAGATTATGCTTATTTTTCATTTGGACAGTGGAAAAATCAAGCCAGGTGTTTGGCAGCACCAGAGTGTTCAGGTGTAACTGTGCCAGTGATGGTACATTACTAGTAGCGTGGATGAAGAATGAGGCATAGAGAATCTTGGGACTGAGGTGCCTAGAGGCCCATCCCTTAGAGTGGTCCTGCTGATGAGACAGGTGGTGGTGTACAGAATCTTAATAAAAAAACCCAACCCTAACACTTTTTGTAATGTCAGCCTTTCCCTGTCAACTGAAAACTAAAAGTGCTTGCACATCCTGCTGCTGTGTTTTTAAGTATCAAGGTATGCTTGTGACTGAGGTCTCCATAGGGGTTCTACCTGTGTCTTAAATATAAGGCTTAACAATTTAATAGGTAAAAATGTACATAATATACATCTATCTAGGCATTGACAAAGGCTCCATCGTTGTGGAATCTGAAAGCCTGCATTAAATCATATATACAGTACTGATAAATGATCCTGAATACTGTATTATGCAGGTTAATTAATTTACTGTATGTACGTCTCTTGTCCTCATTTTTTCTTTTTAAAAATCTCTTTAAATATATTCTGCTTGATTCTTCTCTTATTTACGTAAGTGTAAATTAACAGTAACACTCCAGATGTCAAGAGGAACTGCACCAGTGAAAAATTGTGCAACAGCAGTAGCAGGTTACCTGTTTCAAATCAGTTTTTGTAGCTTTCAGAACTACTGTGAACATCATAGTCCAGTTGCAAGAGTTGTCATGTTGTCTGGAGTGGCTCACAATCCAGAGTGCCAACCTCATGGCAGACTATTAAAAAGCAGGGCAGACACTCCAAACTGTTTGTGCGTTCTTTATTTCACCAACCTAGTAACAAATGTGAGTTCCCAAAGTACTACAATAGTCTTATAATGGACTCACAGAGAATTTCCTTGGATACTCCAGTCTGTCTTGCAACCCAGGCAAGATGGATTTAATGATAAATGATCATTTATGCCAGAGATCAAAAATTATTCAGGTTGTTCATAGTCCAACAGGTCAGTCATTTACTCCAGGTCAATTTGTACTTTAGATCGCACATCAAAGACAACATCTATAGCTAAATGGGTAATAATCTAGCCAAAGGTTATCAACTAGGAAAAGAAGTAAGAGTTATTTTCAGGTTAAAACAAACAAGTGTATATTCACAAATGAGTTTTAGTTTGTTTCAAAAGCTGACAAAATTGTACTGGTCTGCCAATTGAAAATATTTTTCTGGGCTATCTCATGCTAAGCAGCATAGGGAGGGATATCTTTGCCTTTCTGAATCGAGACAGCATGAAAGAGATTCAGTTTCTCCTTGTCAGGTATTTTTGGTGCTGAGGCCTTGGCATGAGCCGACACCTGGTCCATCAGCTCACAGGAGTCTTGAGACCTGGCCTCTAATCCTGGTTCTCCATAAAACTGGCAAATTTACCTCTGTTCCTTAGTTGCCTTATCTTCTAAATAGGGATAATTCTATTCAATACTCATCTCTGTAAACCTGTGGTTGCAAAGTGGGGTCGAAATGATCCACTTGATGAGGAAACAGCAGCCTAGGCTCTCAGACGCTATAGTGACGAAGGTGGTACAGAAATCTATACAGAATAATCTGCAGAAGTGGGGAGCCAGATGAGCAGGGGATACTGGAAAAATGTTTATGCAGGGAATGGAAACCATGTATTTGGTGTTTGTTATTACTATTTCAAGCTGGAGGTGTGGAAGCAACTCTAGTTCCAGAACCACTGCAGAGATGACTTTTTATACATATGTACCCTAGAGTATCAAGGCCAGAAGTTGGTTTGTGGAAGGCAAATACTGCTGCAGTCTACTCCCAGGAGAAAGTTGGGAGAACGACTCGCCTCTCTCCCCCACCTCCCCAGTGACACCCAGGCTTTCTGTCCTACACTGTTGCATTGCTGTGAGCTGTTCAACAGTAACTCGGCAAAGTGTCATGCATCTTGCTTGGTACTTGCACACATGGCAATCCTGTCACATATTTCCACAGCTTAGTGGGATCCTCACATATCCTGCTGATCAGTGGGCAAGAGCTGCAGTTCTTCCTACCAGTTGATGGAAGGTCCTGGGGCAGCCAGCCAGTGGGCAGCCCTGGGAGGATGAGAAGGCACCACCAGCAACAATTGACCGGAACTGAGGAAAGGGGCCAGCAGGCGATGGGTCTGAACAGAGATGGGAGCAGAATGAGGAAGTGTGATGAGGGGCAGGAAATAATCACTTACAGCAATCCCCAGGTTGATACTATCCACCCACCTCTGGAGATTGTGCCAGGCTGTAGCTGCAAGTTGAACCTTTAGCTCAATTGAAACTTGAGTGAATAATTAAGTCCTGAGTTCAAATTTTGATGCCTACCCAAACAAAGGAAAAACTGTATCTGATTGTGTAAAGTCAGATTAAAATGTATAGATACAAGGGGGGTGAATTCAGGTTTAGTAAATAACCTTAATCCTGGCATTTTCTCTTTGATATGTGCTTGATTTTGCAATCTTACATAGTGGGTGTGTGCGTGTGTGTGGTCAGGGGAAGGTGGTGTGTGAATCTTTAATCCCCATTTAGGTAAGTATTCTCTATGGAAGTGTAGGTCACTAATTTGCATCCTGGCCAGCTCACTAGGGACTGAGGACTGCAATCCATGTAATGAATGTTTGATAGCTCATATGTGACATGAGTTTGGGGGGATCTGAACTCCAGCTCCCACATCACAAACCTGCCACAATGCTTTGTACTTACTGGCAGACTCAGAAGAGAGAACTCCTTGGAACATGAAGGCTTATCCCTAGAGAAAATTCCCTACTCCCTATATAAACAGAGGACTTCATTCACCACTCTAGTATTAAAGCCTCAGGATTAGTTTTAAGGTTGAAATGTATGGATACAGAGACATTATTTCCAAATATATGAATTAGCTCATTAAATAATTTCTATTAAATAGACACATGGCAGCTATGAAATATCTGCTACATTGCATCCCAGAGGTGGCTGCCTTTCAGTGCTGGGTGAAATTATTTTTGTATATTGTGTATATTTTATTAAACCAGTCAAGGAACAAGTAATCAATTTTGCTTGATAATAAAAACTTAAAGGAGTCTGACATATTTTATCCAATAGGGTGCAGTTGTATCAACAATAATGTCTGACCATTACAAGCAGGAAATAAGTGTTTTAAGTTGTTTGAGCTGATGGGTGGAATGAGGAAAAGTGGTTGGGCTGTCTTGCAGGTGAATATCAATTGGCTCCATCCCATATCACCCTTACCATTCTGGATCCTAGTAATTCCAGCATTATTTGAATTTTCTAAGGACACCAGATCCTTAATGGAAAAATTGCTCTTAGCTACGCATTCATTAGAATTGGAAATGGAGAGTCCTTTTTCTAGCCTGAGCCAGAAGGTGGGCTATCTTGGAGGCAGGTTTGATAGCTTTTGAATACCAGATGAAGTCTATAGATACAAGATTGGTGTCATATGACAAGAGCCTGAAGCAGATGGATGACTTTGTGTATGCACTATAGGCTGTTGTTAATTTGCTGGTTAGAGATAATGCTGCTTTAAAATTAAAAATGAGTAATTGGAAAAACAGCCTGAGAGGTCATAGCCTATGGATTTGAGGCCTCCTGATAGGTCTGGATTGAGGAGCTATATGTTGTTTGGAGTTATAAAAACTGCATTTTATAAAAGAAGGAAATATAATTTTCTCTTGCTAGCTATAGAGGAATCTGAATTGGGCTTAAATAACTATTCATAATCGGTATTTTTAATGAAAAAGTTCATGTTACTAAATGGAATAATGAAGCCGTGGTACTCAGAGCAGGTGTAGATTATAAAAGGCAAAGCTTTGTAAGATGAATGAATTGTAAGGTGCTGAAATGGGAGGTTTAAGTGTCTAACTGTACTTTTAAAACTCTTGCATTTTTCATTTACAAGGAAAGCTCCATTTGTTACCCCTCCCTGCAGACCTCTGGATGCTTTTGGGTGCGTCGGAAGGGCGTTTCTGTGCTTTAATCTTTGGGTGAAAAGCTCTTGCAGGAATGGCAACAGATCCCAATTTCAGTACTTCAGGGGTTCTCTAGTGGCTTTCATGCTCCCAATGGAAAAAATCACAAATCCCATCCTGTATACAATTCCTGAGAACATGTTATTTGGCCAATAAAGAGACCATTCCACCAGCCAGGGAGAACAGGGAGCTCTGGATACTCAGGACTCTCCCAAATCATGGAGAAGCCTAGGCCACTCTTCTCTGGAGGGAGAGCACAGCTCCCTCTAACTTTCTGAGCAGCAGCATCTCCCACCAGCAGTCCCATTGCTTATGCAATTTCATTTTTTCTGTGAAAAGAAAACTGGCTGAAACCGGGGAAGATGACTAGGGAGCACAGATAATACAATCAGCAGTTTGCTGCAGAGTCCGCTCCTGGATCCTCAGGGGATGATGAAGCAGACAGAGAGACTGGCCTACTGCAGATTCTAGGGATCTGCCAGGCTAGGGAAGTCTCCAAGGGGAGGGAAGGTCAATGCCATATTCCAAAAGGAACACAAGGAGATAATTTGAGAGGTCCTTCTCCAGAGCCCCTGCTCTTGAGTATCAGAGGAGGGGTGGATCTGAGTAAGTAAATGAGATTAAGCATGTAACATATTCTTGCCGTAAGAAATTATGCGCAGATGGAATAGGCACAAGAGAATGAAGCAAGTGGAGTAGAACGTCTTGTTTCTTTCTTTCCACAGCTTGGAGAAGGAAATGACTCCTCTCATTCCACTCCTTTGTTCATTTTATGACCTGTGCCATGAAAGAGGCCAGCAGTTTGTGTAAAATGTCTATTTATTTTAAAATATTTTTACCCTGCCTCTCTCTTTAAAATATTCAAGGCAGCTTACAAAAATTTAAAACCCAATATATATAAAAGTGAAATAAAAGACCCCAAGGGGGCATAAAAGCTACTAAGACACACCTAGAGGAGGAGTTACACACACACACACACCAATAAAAGCATGGGTGAAAAGGGTGACTTTAGCCTGGTGGAGAAACAGTGCCACCATTGGTGCCAGGCGAATGTCCTGGGGGAAGGAATTCCATAGCCTGGGAACGAAAGCTGGGAAGGTCCAACTCTACCTAGATGTCAGCCTTATCTCCATAAGTGGAGGAACACAGAGCAGAGCTTCCTCAGCTGATCTTAATTCCCAGGCAGGTACATATGGGAGGAGACGGTACTTCAAGTACCCCAGTCCCAAATCGTTTAGGGCTTGAAAGGTCATAACCAGACCTTGAATTGTGCCCAGAAACATGCTGGAAGCTGGTGCAGTTCCATTTAGCGAGTGTTAGTTAGAACTTGAGCAGCCACATTCTGGACCAGTTGCAGTTTCCGAAGACTTTCAAAGGCAGCCCACGTAGAGCACACTGCAGCAGTTCAATCTGGATGTGACAAGACGATGGATCACCATGGCCAGGTCATTCTTACTTAGGAGGGGTTGCAGCTGGCAGATCAGCCGAAGCTGCCCAAAAGCACTCCTGGGCACCAAGGAAATCAGATTCTCATATGCTAGAAAAAGGTCCAGGAGGACTCCCAAGCTACACACCTGTTCCTTCAGGGGGAGTGCGACCCCCATCCAGAACAGGTAACACACCACATTCCTGGTCAGATGTCTTCCTGATCCACAGGACCTTGGTCTTATCTGGATTTAGCTTCAGCTTATTCAACCTCATCCAGTCCATTACCACCTCCAGACACCGGTTCAGACTAGTCAGTGCCACACCTGGATCCAATGTCACAGAGAAATAAAGTTGAGTGTCATCTGCATATTGATGGCACTGTCCTCGAAATCTCCTTACACCCACTCTCCCAGCTGTGTCATGCAGATCTTAAATAGCACAGTGGACAAGATGGGACCTTGCAGGATCCCGTAGCACAATCGCCATGGGGTCGAGTAGCAGCCCCCCACCTTCACTTTCTGAAAGCGTCCCAACCGGTAAGTCCGGAACCACCCTAAAACAGTGCCTCTGATACCCAACTCCACTAGGCACTCCAGAAGGATATCATGGCTGATGGTATTGGAAGCCGCTGAGAGGTCCAAGAGAATCAACAGGGATGCACTCCCCGTCTGTCTCTCAGCATAGGTCATCTACCGGGCGACCAAGGTGGTTTTTGTTCCAAAGCCAGGGCTGAAACCAAACTGAAAGAGATCCAGATAATCCATTTCTTCCAAGAAAGCCTGGAGTTGCAATGCCACTGTCTGCTTGAGTACCTTATCCAGGAAGGGAATATTAGTGACTGAGTGATAGTTATTCAAGTTGCGTGGGTCCAGGGAAGGCTTCTTAAGGAATGGTTTTTCCATTGCCTCTTTCAAGGTGGCAGGAACCATCCCAGATCTAAAAAAAGCATTAACAATCCCCTGACCCCAACTAGTCATCCCTTCCTGGCTTGGTTTAATAATCCATGAGGGGTAGGAGTCAAGTGAGAACGTGGTCGGTCGCACTCCTCCAAGCACCTTGTCCACATCCTTGGTCTGCAAAAGCTGAAACTGATCCAAAGAAAAATGACTAGGTGGTGTGCTTGACACATTCCATACTCCACTTACATGACAGCCAGAGTCCAAGTTGGACAGGATGTGAGTGATCTTATCTGTAAAATGCTTCACAAACAAGTCACAGTGGATTGCCAAGGGCTCCTCCATCTCATCACAAGGGTCAGACTATAAAAGGCCCCGGACCACTCAAAACAATTCCTCCAGGCAGCACTGTGCAGACATGATGAGGGCAGAGAAGTAACTTTCTTTGCTGTCAGCACTGCTACAGAGTAGGCTCACAACTTGTCTCTAACCCATGATCGATCAGACTCAGCTCAAGTTCTCCTCCAGTGGCACTCTAGCCGTTGTACAGACTGTTTTATCACCTGCAGCTCCCCAGAAAGGGAGCAAACTTGGCTTGACCAGCCCAAAGAGGGCGCTTTGGAGCGATTGTGTCAGCCACCTGGTCTACCTTGATATTCCATATATCAACCGGGGCATCGACAGGATCACTAGCAATAACAGCCATACAATCCCACAGGGATCTTGAAACCCTCCGGATCCATCAGCCTCTGAGGATGGATCATCATAATCGGGCCCCCTGCCTCTGTTGAGGAGAAGGTCAGCAAATAGTCTAAATTTGACCAGATAGTGATCGGTCAAGGGACAAAGGGAGCGTAATCACATCCCTTATCCCAAAATCTCTATCACCCTAGTCCAAAAGACAGATCGAGTGTATGACCTGCCACATGCGTGGGGCAGTTATTTCTTGGGAGAGTCCCAAGGTCGTCATGGTGGCCATGAAGTCTCGAGCCAGACCAGACAGGACAGCCTTAGTACGAACATTAAATTCCCCTAAGACCAAAAGCCTTGGGGTCCATCTCAGCTGAGACCACCTCGGCCAGCTTGAGCAGAGTGTCTGCCGTGCAGCAAGGTGGGCAATACACCAGCAGAACACCCAGCCTATACCAGCCACCCAGCACCAGGTACAAACACCCAAATCTGGCATCCTGATGGACCAGGGTTCTGGACAGGGAGATGGTATCCCGATAGACAATTGCCACCCCCCCAACCCTGACCATCAAGGACCAAGGCTGGTGCTGGACCGAGAACCCAATAGGGCACAATTTGGAGAGATCAACGCCTTCCTCCACTACCAGCAATACAGGCCATGTCAGCACTGATAGCTATCTTGTAGGATACGGCCCTGGCATTCAGCAACAGCACTGTCAGGCCTGACAGCTGGCTCTTAAGGTTCCCAGGGTCATTGAGGCTTGGAGCAGTACCAGAACAAGGAATAGACCTTAACTATCTAAATCTCGTTCCCTTCAGTCCATCCTGATCCCACTGCCATATATCCCCCTGCCTGTCACAACTCCCATTAGCCACCCCACCCATGCCACAATGCATAACAATGAGATGGGGAAAGAAAAGGTTTTGATGGGCAGATTGGGTTTTGGTTTTGTTGATTATTTATTTGGTACATGACATAAAAAAGTCTGTTGTTCATGTCTCCTGTAGTCTTCAAAGTGACGTTGCACCACCTGCAATAGGAAAAGGCAGCCTTCCTAAGGGAGATCTATCTGGGGCCATTGACTCTAACTCCTCTTTGAAAAGACTATTTGGGCACATTGTTGAGAGAGGTGGAGAGCAGAATTGCGCTGGTGCCACTTCAGCACAAAGGTAGCTGGGCTTCCGCGTGTGTTAACCCTAGGATGATGGTGTTAGTTTATTCGGTTGTGAACAGGAGTAGCCACAAAGGTTCCTTTCTGATTTTGGCAAATAGAATAAGATATTTGGGATGCTCAGACATGTATAAGAGCATCCCAAATCTAGAAGTAGTTTATTAAAAAAAGACCATGTGTAAAGTGAATATGACTATATGACAAGCAGATCTGCAATCCTAAATGTAAAAGGGATTCAGAGGATGATTCTAAATTAGATCTTCTGTTCTAACCCTAACCATGCTAGAGTTTCTCCCAATGGGAGATATTCTCAACTCCAACATGGCTATGTTTATGCCAGCTGATAAGGCCCTTATTGCCCAAATATAAGGCCAAATCATTCTGACTTCACTCATCATGGGATTCCTGGTTGAGTTATGGCTGAGTCAGATCTGCAGGATTGGATCTTGAAAGAGTGTCTGTAATCTTTTGACTTCCTTTCCAGCCCATAGAATTAGAGGCACAATGAAATTTAAACTCCATGTGGAAAGAATAGAACGAATGAAAAGTCAATGGGCTGTGTACTGAGGAATACAATGACGGTATCAGAAGGTCTGATTCTTAGTATGTTTTATTTAATAACACATTAAGTGGTATCAGTCATTTTCCTGTACTTTTCATAATGGAATACAAATGATTTGTTTCCCCCTTTGTCAACTTAGTTTGGTGAAAACAGGCTACAGATTTTTTAAAAATTGAATATGAAGTTGCACTGGATTCTAATTTTATGGAAGATTTTTTCATTGTTCTGTAAATCAAGATTTTCAGCTGGAGAGTGCTAAAGCAAATGTTTCATTCACTTGTATAAATTAAATATTTTAAAAGTGATATTCTACCTTCATAATATGTTACAACTGCACCAAATTAGAAGAGAAATTATTTTTTATTTCTAATCCAACAGAAAATAACAGTTTTAAGAATGCAACTTAAAATAAAATGTCTAATGTTACTCCAGTTATAGAGTATGGGAAGCAATAAAAATTGAAGCTGTAGGGCTAGAAGAGACTCCTGTGATCGAGTCTGATGTCCTGCATCCCACAGGCCACAGAACTTCCCCAAACTAATTCCTATTTGAAGTAGCATATATCTTTTAGAAAAAATCCAATCTTAGATTTTAAACCTGTCTGTGATAAGAAATACATCACAGACAGCCCTTGGTGAATGGTTCCAATTTTTTGTTACTTCACTGTTAAAATGTGTTTGGGCATGATCTTACAAACTCCAGTAGGCCATGGGACAACAATACACAGTAAAACCCATTATGCTGGATAGTGTTTTCAATTGATGACTATGGGAATTTTAAAACTATTTTACTTTCCACCTCTTAATTGGGACTTCAGTGTAATAAACCAATACTCAACTACAGAATATTTTACAAACATGCAAAACTTCTCTTCAGTGAGAGAGAAGCCAGGAGATCACAAGGTAAGCAGTCATATTGCTATTTTGCAAATGACTTGGTGGAGGCACAGATTAAATGGTTTGCTCAAGGTTACAGAGGAATCCGGTATCAAAGCTCACATTAGAACTGAGATGTTCCTGGTTCCCAGGTAAGTATTCAGTTCACAGCACAATGACATTTCCAAAGCAAATCACTGTAAATATGTAGATAAATCATAAATATAAACCTATACTGTAACATGTCCAGTATGTAGTTCATCAATACTTACTAGCCAGAATGGGTAGGAATTGTGTCCCTAGCCTCTGTTTGTCAGGGGTTGGAAATGGATGGCAGGAGAGGGATCACTTGATACTTCCCTGTTCTGTTCTCTCCCTCTGGGGCATCTGGTATTGGCCACTGTCGGAAGACAGGATACTGGGCTAGAAGAACCTTTGGTCTGACCCACTATTGCCATTCTTATGTAGTCACCAGTAGGCAATGAGTATTATACAGACGATAACTAATCCTGTCCGTAAGAAGCCCTGCACGTCTATGGTGATGTATAAATAATAACCCATTTTTACAAAAGAATTTATATGATGTAGATCCTCCTAGCAACAAATGTAGTCTCTTGTGTTTACTTATAACCCTAGTCGGGCTCCAGCTATAGACAAAATTATACATGCAGTGTCTCTGATCTTTTACTGGATCTTTTATGTATTGTTTATGATATGTATTGTGCATTTGATTCATTGGACTTAGTTTATCCCAGAGATAGTGGGCAGATACTGTATTTTCTTTCAAATTATAATGAATAAATGGCATTCCTATTTGTTAAAACTGGAAAGCTGATAAATGATAAATACCAAATTTCTATATTCATTGAAAAAATCACATATGTAGACAATAGAACAATTTTATTTTTACGGTATGGAATGCTAGTTTCTATGAATATAAAATTTACCAGATTACACACTACTATTGCTTGTTGGCTTTGCTGCTTTGTTTACATGGTTTCTTCTACAACAGGGTGGGAAATAATATATGAAGGTAAGCCCTGATTCAGAGGCCATTAAAATCTACTAAGAGAATTCTGTGAGCTTGGGATCAGACTCAGAGAGAGAGGACATGGGATCAGACCTTTCGAGAAGAGATTAGTACAGAATGGCAGCCATACCTGAACAGGTAAATAAATCTGTTAGCAGCTTCCAGTACTTAGACTGATTTTTTTGACCCACCCAAAATGTCCTGAATTCGTTTTCTCATGGAAAATGGTACCTTTGCAAAGGAGAATTATGAATAATAATTCATATGACAAAAACCTAAAACAAAAAAGCAAGGTCCAACCACATCATTAAGAAAGAGGGTGGGTTTTTAATAAGAGTTAAACCATTCATTAAAATAGGTCATAAAAATGCTTTCTATTCTACTGGATATGGCATTGAGAGAAAATAAAGCAGCAAAAACATAAACAAAATCTAGAATCTCAGATCCATCTCAATTGTTAATGCATAAATGCTGCAGTGCATGAAGTCCTATAGAATAAGCTTAATTCAGATACTAACCAGTGACTTAATGACAGCTACTGAAAGAAAAAGTAGCTCCCTTCCATAATGGAAGGCCCAAGAAAGCTACAAGACACCAACTCTACAAGGGCTCAAGTTATTTAATCAAATACAGATATGTACCAGAAATTTAAGGAGTGTGTATTGGAACAAATAACTTAAATGATAAAGTATCTATTTAATTCCAAGGAGAAATTATTCAAAGCATTCAGAAAGATTGTGCATACACACTTCAATACATAAAACATGCTTATTTCTGTCTAATGTTAGTACTGAGTTCCTTGCTTTAATGAACATTCAATTCATGAACAAATTAAAAATAAACAAACAAAAAAGTTATACAAATGACATCAGTTATCAGCAGCCCATCAAAGAACAATTTTTCCCTAGAATTCTGGAACCACTTCCTACCAACATACCACCAAGTTATGCTCAACAGTCCACTGATTTGTATACAGCATGCCAGAACAGTTGGTAGCTCCTATCAAAGCATTTATGATTTTATTCAAATGATAATTTTGGTCAACCCCAAACTATTAGCAAATTCACTGAAAAGTTTGAATTAAAAAAGTGTTTTCAGGCTAATTTCTCAAGATACCTTAAATGGCATTCAGAAAAACAAGGAGAAAGTAATGGTAGTCTCCTACATTCAATAGCTCAGTAGCTAGCACACCTGTTTGGAATATGGAAGATCCAGATTTAAATCTCTACTCAGGAGCAAGGATTTGCACTGGGGTCTTCCACATTGTACATGAATATTCTCAATAGTAGGTATTGTACATTTGTGGGTGGGTCTCTCTATCTTGCCTTTGAAGCAGATAAACTTTGTATAGATAAATTAAATAGTCATCAAAGCCAGGATTGGAACACAGGTATGTGCCGCTCTCCCCCCCCCCAAACCTGACTACCCCAACCAGCTGTAATGAGTCATCTTATTCTGAGAGTCATAATGAATCATCCCTGAGCCTAATCACCTGAAGGCTTCTTCTCTCAATCAGGAAAGGGAGCTAGATGTGGTGCCTCATACCTCACATTAGTCAGGTATCATGGACATATACCTGTATTTGTTCTGATACCCCAACCATCAAAAGGGTAATACCTGCCCCTGTTTCAGCTGTGGCATTCTGAGTGTCCACAATTAACCATAATTATTAATCACTGATGTCAATCCTTTTTCAGTTATTTCTTAGGAATTCCTATGTGCCACCACTATCTGCATACATAACCTACCCTATTGGCCTAACTGCCAAAACTCCTTTTTTACAGGACTTGTAAGGTGTACTAATCCTTTCATGGTCTCCTGTTCATGCTTTCTGAATGGAAGTGCAAAAATATGACCTAGAGTTATATTTCTTTAGCCCTGTGTGATTATAACTAAACCCCAGCTCTTAACATGACTACTTCTAATAAACTTCCTGCTAATACTGGAATGCCTTAATACAATAAGTCTGATAACCCAGTTACATATGTTCATCTACTTGTTCCCATGCATGTTTCAAACTTCAAGCTTTATAAAGATCTTGCTAAAGTAAGTGATTGGGCAACAAAATGGCAAATGAAATTTAATGTTGATAAATGTAAAGTAATGCACCTTGTAAAAAATAATCCCACCTATACGTACAATATGATGGGGACTAATTTAGCTACAACTACTCAAGAGTGAGATCTTGTAGTCATTGTGGATAGTTCTCTGAAAACATCCACTCAGTGTGCAGCGGTAGTCAAAAAAGCAAATAGAATGTTAGGAATCATTAAAAAAGGGATAGAAAATAAGACAGAAAATATCTTAATGCCTCTATATAAAACATGATACTCCCACATCTTGAATACTGCATACAGATGTGGTTGCCTCATCTCAAAAAAGATATATTGGCATTGGAAAAGGTTCTGAAAAGGGCAACAAAAATTATTAGGGGTTTGGAATGGGTCCCATAAGAAGAGAAATTAAAATGACTTGGACTTTTCAGCTTAGAAAAGAGGACACTAAGGGGGGGATAGGATAGAAGTCTATACAATCATGACTGAAATGGAAAAAGTGAATAAGGAAAAGTTATTTACTTATTCTTACAATATAAGAACTAGGGGGTCACCAAATGAAATTAATAGGCAGCAGGTTTAAAACAAACAAAAGAAAGTCCCCCCCCCCCCCAGCGAGTAACCTGTGGAACTCCTTGCCAGAGGATGTGGTGAAGGCTAGAACTTTAACAGGGTTCAAAAAAAGAGCTAGATAGATTCATGGAGATTAGGTCCATCAATGGCTATTAGCGAGGATGGGTAGGAATGGTGTCCCTAGCCTCTGTTTCTCTGGAGGTTGGTGACAGAGGAGGGACCACATGAGGATTCCCTGTTGTGTTCCCTCCCTCTGGGGCATCTGGTATTGGCCACTGTTGGCAGACAGTATACTGGGCTAGATGGGCCTTTGATCTGACCCAGTATGGCCTTTTTTATGTGGTTCTCTCTAGGACTGCGCGCTCCTGGCGGGGCAAAAACATTACGTGCTCTCCAACCCCCAAGTCAGTCAGGGCCTGGGAGCAGGGGAGCACATGAAGTATCCTCCCCCCTGCCAGGGGTGTGCTGCACCTAGATGGAATAGCCCTCTTCCACCCAAGGCCCTGCCACTTTGGGGGTGACCCATGACCACTTCCAAAATTAATGAAGTGGCCCCCCCAGCAAAAATTATTGCCTACCCCTGTGCTACACAGAACTGTAGGAAATATGAAATGTTTTGCATAATGGAAACCTCTCAGGTTATGTTAAAGATGCAAGTTTAAGATTATCTTTAAGCTTGTACTCTGAAATACGTTTCCTAGGAGATTGGAATTCACACAAATCTATAGAAATAAAATAGCATTGTGTTTACTTGCTTCTGATCACTTTGGAATGTCTAATAGTAACACATTCTACACATATGGCATGTGCTATTGCTAATGTCCATATGTCCACATCAGTGGGAGTTAATATAAAGCATGTTGGAATAACGACTCACCCAAGATATAATAAAGATTTTTCTTTGCATGTCTGTATGGGCAAAAAAGGGTGGGAGGGGCCTGGATCAAAGAAAGAAAACAGAAATAAAGCCCAACTATCCAACAGCATAAGAACATGCAGGTCTTAAACACTTGTGATTTTTTTTATTACAGTAACAAATTAATAGAACTGGGTAGTATTAAAAATAATAGAAGTACTGTGACACCACTCAAGAGAAAAATTACACAAAATGGCTTTTGTCAGTTACTTCAGTAATACTTAGCACCATCACAACAGTTGCTGCAATAATTTTGACGTTAGGTGGCTCTATGGTGCAATGGCTTGCATTGGACTTCTAGCAGGTGAAGGGATTCAAAGAGTCTGGGTTCAAGTCCCAGTGGAGTTGTGATTTTTGACTTTAACAGGGTTCAAAAAAGAGCAAGATAAACTCATGGAAGTTACTTCCCTCAAAGGCTTTTAGCCAGGATGGGTAGGAATGTCCCTAGTTTCTGCTTGTCAGAGGCTTGAAATGGATGACAGGAGAGGGATCACATGATGATGACCTGTTCTGTTCACTACCTCTGGGGCATCTGCCATTGGCCACTGTTGGAAGACAGGATACTGGGCTATATGGACTTTTGGTCTGACCCAGTATGGTCATTCCTATGTTCTTATGAAACAGGCCCTGGAATTGTGCTATTGCCCACCCTTTTTAATAACTGCAGAAAAGACACCAACAAAGTTCTGAAGCCTGGGCCTCTGGAATCAGATTTGGGTTTGTTTTTTAAAGAAGCTGGCAAACCTTGCTCTACTAAACCTAAGTTTTCCACCTGTTTGTAATGCTAAGTTAAATTGAAGATGGTGACGGATATTTTAATAGCTTTTGCTCTTAAATGAACAGTGGGATTTTGGTTCTAATATAGCTGTTAAAACTGAGTTACGCAGTTTGGTTCCAATCCTGCAATATATAGTGTTCATGCTGACTGCTGTGGTTGTGCAGATCCTCATTGGTTTTACGGGGCCGCTGGACACTTCAGGATCAGGGCTGAAGCTGAGTTTTAAAACTTGAAAAAAAATCTATTTTTTGAACAAATATCTATTTTTTGAACAAATAATAAAAGCTTACTAAATAAATGACCTTATATCCATGTAACAAATGATGTGGTATGGTAAATCCAATGTTTGTAAGAAGGAGATTCAAGCTAGAGCCAGTTGTCATTAGGGAGATGCATGAAGGTATAGTCCAGATTGGGGCTTGGCTCATGTACAGTTGTCTGATCCATTTATACTCCTGTAACTGCCCAGGGACCTTTCATCTTTTTGTCTTAGTTTCTTCACTGTCTTTTTGGTACCTTAAACTTTCCCTTCTCTCAGGGCCATCTCTCAGCTGCTTCTCTACTGTACCCCACTGCAATCATTTCCTCCTTACAGAATGGGCACTTCCTGTACAACAACCAACTCCACTGTGTGTTGAAATATGTAACAATTGAACTGATAATAAATCTCAAACCTCACAATGATCATTGGCTGCACACTTGCAGACCAACAACTAGCTATTATTGACCAAGCTGTAAGGATTTTAGGGTACGTCTACACTGCACGCTTATTTCGAAATAAGCTATTCTGGAATAGTTATTCCGAAATAGCTTATTTTGAAATAGCATGTCTACACGGCAGGGAAGCCTCAAAATTAGTCCGAGGCAGGCTTCCCTAATGTAGATGTGCTATCTCGATTTAGAGCCCCAGGAGACACTGGGGAGGAATAACTTAGAATGGTCCTGGTGAAGGGCTATTTCAAAATGGCAGCAGTGGAGCGTCTATACATGCCTTATTTCGAAATAGCTATTTTGGAATAGGCATTATTCCTTGTAGAATGAGATTTACAGATTTCGGAATAAACTGTCATTTCAAAATTATTTCAAAATAACGGAATGGCTGTGTAGACACACGCATTGTTTTTTCGAAATAACACTAGTTATCTCAAAATAATGATGCAGTGTAGATGCACCCTTAGATACTGGAAAAGAAGTAACCTGAGCCATTCTTACCCATACACAGAATACTCAGTTGCGTCTGTCATCCAAAAATTTGAGGCATCCCTGGGTCTTAATGTCTACCCACCTGCCTCTTTCTAGCCCTGTTCTGTGACTCTGCTTCCTCTAGCACAGGGGTGGCCAACCCATTTAACAAAGAGAGCCGAAACAGCAGCAGAAAAAATGCAAAGAGCTGCACCAGAATTGTTGAGCACTTTTGGGGGAGAAGAGCCGCATGCAGCTCGTGAGCCGCGGGTTGGCCATCACTGAACTAGTGCTATGTTCCACATCCTAATGACATAAAAAACTAAACAATGGGTATTTAAGAACAGTTAGTACCTTCTCTATCATCTTCATGTAGCATGGACACTCTAATTGACTCTTCTTTTCCCTTTTTTTCCTGCTTTCCCCCTTCTTTTTCCTTCTCTCTCTCCCTCCGCCATCCACTATTTATTTAGAAACTGGACCTTTAGTAACTCCATTCATCTGAAGAAATGGGTTGTGCCCGTGAAAGCTCATGATACCTTCTACATGTTTTGTTAGTCTCTAAGGTGCTGTTAGACTATTTGTTGTTTTTTAAGTTTTTCCAGTTACAGACTAACATGTCTACAGCTTTTGAATTTACTGTGTTAGTCTACAGGACCTTAGTTTAAAATTTGTTTTAAAAATATTTCATTGGTGTGTTGCTGAGGGTTATAAAATCACATCTCTAAAAAAACATCATTCCCCCTCACCCCCCCCCCCGCCCGCCAGCCATTGGGCATAGTGGCACCAATTTAATAGTACTGTGTAGGGCCTCATAAATCCTAAGGATGTCCTTGGAAGTAACCAACTACTTCATGTTGGATGAATTTAATCTAAACACTTAGATGTGATTCTTCTCTGAAGATGAGCAAAATGAAAAAAAATCCAATGGGAAAGAAATCTAAAATGATGAAATGGCAAATTTTAAAGGTTATTAAACTAAAGAAATCAAATGACTTTTGTTTCTCCCTTTATTTATAAACATTCATATAGAATTGCAAGGTAAAAGGAAAAACCTTGAACTCCCATGAAAGACATTTTGTACTGCACATGTTGAGTTACTGCTAAATATTCACCTGTCTTAAATAGGCCATTCCTGTAGTTTCTGCACCATACATCTTAATGTCAGCAACATCTGGAATGGAATTGTAACGTGGATCAGTACAGATAATCACCAGCTAATAGGGGCTTAAAATCATGTTTTAGATATAACTGAAGAAAATGTGCCTTTTATGGGTAACATTTATGTTTTTAATAAAAGCTTATGTTTAAAGGAAAGCTGTATACAGGATAAGATGTGAATTTTTTGGTTATTGGCATGATGCTCTGTCATCTGAGCAGAGTGCTAAAAACAGCTCAATGTACTATTATGAGCTCAGCTCTAAATATTCTCTTTTAGTTAACAATAAAATGAAGAATCGTTCTAGTTCTAATTTTGGCACATCTCTGGTGGGAAGAGAATTCTGACCTCTCAGTATACATATGTAACAAAAGGGGAAAATATTGAATTACTAAATTCTTATGCTTGTTCTTATTGCATCAATGGCTGTGGAGAAATCTCTAATCTAACAGTGTCTGTTTATCTGCTATATGGTTTACCCAATAGCAAGAAGTCTTGTGGATGAAATAAAGGATTGCAACTGGCCAGAAATGGGAATGCTAGAAATTTTGACCCCAAAATCAAAAATTTGGATAATGTCAAACAGCTCTATAGAGAATATAAGAATATCTTTGATATAAGTATTGACGATTGACATAATACACTTGACCAATTGCTTATTGGGTTCAATGAATATTTTGTATTTTCAAAGCCATCTAAAAGGTTTGGATGACCAGTTCATGAAAGAATGTAAGAAAATTTTCTCTCTAAATCCCAGAGGCAATCTGGCAGATTTTGTTCTAGTTTCTAGTAATGTTTTGATCTTCACAAGACTGTTATCTTATCCTTGTCACTTCAAGATATACTGCTTCTGCAAGTCTTGTTTCTGGGAGTTACATTTGTCCCTAAAATGATTACATTCAAAATAGTGGCTGCTATCACTTCTGTTTCGATATTAAAGGGACGCTCTCAGGCTAAAAAACGTAACTAGAAAAGCAAAACTAATTCTCTGAAAACTGAAAATAGCATCTTTGGTTATTAAAAGTGAAAATTATAAAAGATGAATTTGCTTGTTAACAGTTATGCTGACTCTTTGCTTTTTGTACTTTATGCGCCTTGGACAATGCAAAATAGACCTGGCAGTTTTTCTGTTGCCTATGGCAGTATTCACTTTCTGGATCTCGGGAGTCTACACAATGCTGTAGTATTTAGGTTAAAAAAATGCAGGTGGGGGTTTTAAATCCAAACACACAATTGTTTTAATGGAATTTGAAAATTCGGTTACGAGAGGAATTTTTGTTCAATCAGTACCTAAGTTTCAGGGCAAAGCAACTTAACAATGTTATTTTTAAAATATTCAGACCTTGTTTCTTAACTTAAGGGACACTCTTTAGGCCCTACTGTTGGGTTACATGGAGGGAATGTGCTCTCCAGCACATGTATGTAGGCCAGAAAAGCTTTTAGTATTGTAATTGTAGAGCTCAATATCAGTAGTACTGGCAGATGACTGCAGTGTTCCCCTTAGTTATTAATTATTACTTGTTAAGTAACAATGTGCTTGATCCTGCAATGATAGTAGTCCATATTTTCCCAAGTTTGAACAAATGACATACTTGCTTTTGTTAGCACAATGCCACCTCACTATGTAAAGTGGATGATTCTATAAGATCTATAAGTTGAGCTGTTCCATGCTATGTTAAAGGATGTACGTATTCTTCAGTGATACGTCAGGACATGCTAATATGGTACTGTACTGACTGAAATGACACACTGCTATGCTGCACTGATGCACCTAAAAACGGATAGGAAAGGACCCACCAAATCATATGTCTTCATTGCTTGCAAATCTTTATGGATCTGTCCACTAGCATAGATAGGTGTTTTCAAAGAACTCAGCACACCTTTCGTTGTCACTAAATTTGAACATTTAATAACTCACCATAAGAGCAGGAGCATTGTGTAGCCATCCAAAGAATTGACAGCTTGACACAAGATCCATTTACATTAAAAAAGTAAGGTTTTTTCCACATACTATGTTTATGCCATTAGAGAAGAAAATATGCACATTTTTGAAGAGGGAATGCAAATCTTTATGCAATCAGTTCAGTTAAAAAAAACACACCCCAAAACTCAAAACATACAAAACCCGACACTATTCCCCCAAACCAAAGCAAACCCAACACTGTCCCCCAAACCAAATCCTGTTTGGATTATTGAACATGCTAGTGGCAAGTTTTGCTTCAGACTGCAAGAGATAAAGTACAGTTAATCTAACTTATTCAGTGTCATTGCCATTTCACAACCTTGTGTTTGATTTTCTTTATAAACTAATAATTTCCTGAATGAACTAATACTGCCACAACCACTAGTACCTCTGCCTTATAGAAGTTTTTTATTGTTGTGTATGCAACTAAATTGAAATATCTTTCACTTGAAATATTGACTTTAATATCTCATTTGAAAAATTCATGAAGCCTTTGATGTTAAATCCATACTCAATTTAGCCAAATGCCATTAGAATATGCAATTCGCCTGAATACAGAAAGCATTATTGTCTGTGTTTCTGCAGAAGAATTACATTTTATGACTGTAACGTCAGGATCTTTTTTGGATTTGTGCATGAGCAAAAGAAAGGGAAAGGCAGCACATTAGAAGCAAAATGAAAAGTGGTATTGATTAGGCTCTCATTTACCCTCTTTGCTTCAATCCCTAACTGCATGGAAATAAGGGTTGTGCCACAGCAAGGAACAATGTTCTGTAATGAATGGAACAATCTTTAGAAAATTAGTGTAAGCGTGTATGATAGTGCACAGATGTTGCTCCTAGTAACTGTCATACATTTCTTTTACATCTCCATTTACATAAGTCTCTTTATTTCCTAATGGTATCATAATAGAAACATGACAATAGTTAATGATTTCATAAAACATATAATGTAAGACTGTCAGAGAGGTAGAACATTAATTGAAACCTATAGCTATAGTACATTAGAATTACATCTCCTAAATGACTCATGATAAAAATACCTCTCTCTGAGAGAGACAAAGACAGGTACAAAAAAAACCCTACGCTTTCAGTAAATTAATTTTTTTTTCTAGCAAAACCCAGAGTAGCAAATGTTGCAAAATCTCCTGAGTGCTAATAGAATGGTATTTGCCTTCAGTAATTTATGGGCACTTTTCCCCCAGCTATCGATCACTTTTAAAAAAGTAAACTGCATTAACATTTTAGACAATAATGGTTCCAGAAAATGTTTGATTTTTATCACTACCAAAACTGATGTCATGCTACTTGCTTCTGTAGCAGACATGTGAGAGTGGATAATTCTCGGGAAGTTAAAGTGCTCCGTGTGTAATGTGTTTACACAGGCAACCTGGGACTAATCTAATGAACTGGATGTAAAACAATGCTTTGAACTCGCTGTGCTATCTTAAAAATATAAAATAACATGTTGGTGGCGTTAGGCAGGAGACCCTTCCTTGACAATGTAATTAGGTGCCCTGAGGACCATGGGGTCTTTTCGGATAAGATTATCTCAGTCATCAAAAGAGAAAAGAGGAAGGCCAACATTTCCTGACTGCTCTCCAGCACCATCTTCTGGCCAGTTCATGGAAAATAAACATCCTCACTTTCAGTTCCTGGCGGGGCTAGCTGCTTGTTGTTTATACCAGGGGGAAGATCATGCTTCTAATAGCCATTTAAAGAAATTCAACATTTTACTAGTGGAAAATGACAAATGTTTTATTCAAGTTAGTGAGGAGAAACTGGACTTTTAACAAACACATGACACTGCAGATTCAACATGTAAAACCTGAGGCACTAAGGAAGCTGAAAGTTCATTTAAGAATTAACACATTTTAGAATATGACAGTCTCCTCTGTACTGGAAAATTTTTATTCTGACACAACTGTTCATTGTTCTTGTTTAGCCAGATATTGCTGAAATGTGTTACACAAAATTAATCAAATACACTATATTAAATGTTAGACAATCTGTATAATATTACCTGGATCTCTGTAGAAAGAAATATTTTCAATATACATAAATATATACATACACATGGAGTTGATGATGTGTAAAGCCCCAAACCCACAAGCATGGGAAAATGATTATGCCCATACAGAGTGCCACTGCTTTTGGTGGGACTCCACAGAAATGTAGTTTGGATGACTGTGACTTCAGTGATCCTTTACTAAGCTTTTACTCAGTTGTTGCTTTTCATTTACTTATTTGGTACACACATTTAGAGTCTAGTAAAAATACAGGCAAGCAGCATCATGGAACAGACAGCACACTGAACTGGAACTCAGAAAGCCTGGGTTCTACTCTTTATTCTGACATTGACTTGCTGGGTGTCCTTGGGCAAGTAATTTGCTGCTCTGTGCCTCAGTTTCCCGGTATGCCTTATGCGAATAATGATACCGACTTCCTTTGTGCAGTTCTTTGAGATCTATTGCTGAAAAGCATTACATAAGAGCTGTATGATAGAAAAGTCTTTGATGCCTATAGAAGTTAATTCTGACAGAAGCAAATGTATGGGATCTACATACCTAATCTATGCACTCTAAAAATTCTCAAGAAATATTTATAGTTATACAGAAATATTTCTTGATCTTGGTACTCACTGGATTCAATGTGACAAGTCAGCATTGGTTTTAAATAATAATTGGTTAACCCCCCTTTTTTTCATGCACATTATGATACCCATTCTAACTCATGAGTTGACATTGGTCGTTGGTGAAGGGCATAATTCCTCGTAGATCTGTATTGTCTGTACAATATGAGAAAATGAACTGCTTTGCTTTAGCATTGGTCCTGCAAAGTAGAATCCAGGAGAATATTCCTATTGGGATCCAGTGTTCATGGGATTTGGGTCTATGTTGTTAACATAGTGCCTAGATCTGCAAACTTTTACTTTCATAAATAAACCCATTCAAGGCAATGGGGTCATGCACATAATTAAAGCATGACTAAAGCTTTGAATGATCTGGCTCCTTTACCATTTGAAAAAAGAGAGGACACAACTTTTACTTCAAGGTAAATAAATAACTTCAGTAAGTATCACAACAGGGAAGATTATTTTTTGTTCCACTAAGTGATACAAAATTAGGCTGATGTATGTAGTTAGGATGCATCCTATAGTTTGAGAGTTCTGCTGAATCTGATGTTGATGAAAGAAAACTATTAGAAACACATTTGGCATGATTGAAGACTTTGTGAGCAGCTTTACTGATGTGAATTTTATTTCAGAATCTTAAATGTGTGTGGGGCAATGAAGACTGGTGGAAATAATTAGGAAACTTTTTTCTAAAAGGAAGGAACTCTTAAATTGCACTTAAGAAATATAATGCAAATCAGCACATTGGTATATGCTTCCATACACACCCACGAATGCTTCCTTATGCAAATTACTGCCAATATTTAATGAATTGTGTCCTCCATGTTTTTGAATTTCTAACTTTAGTTTAGTTTAGAGGGATTTGTTGTGTTTTGTTTTTGTTTGTTTGCTTGCTTTAAATAAAAGGCCTACATTGGCAAGTGATGCAGCATGGAACAACCAAGTAAGATGATATGGCCTGTTCAACCCATGTTATTAAAGAAATTGGTTCACCTTTTTGATTTCATGTCATTGTAGTTCTAGCCCTTCATTTGTTCAATAAACAGTTTGGTATGTTCTGGGAAATAATGAATATTGATCAAAAAATCGATCACTTATTAAGAAACAGACTAAGGGAAATTGTTTATCCAATCAATTTTTAATTTTTGATTTGTTATTTATATTTTCCAATTTACTTCACCCCTCCCTTAGGCTCCAGAACTACTACACAAACCAGGAGGAAGGGCAGAGATACATTGGCTGCACCTACAGAGTGAACACAAAAACCAATACATTCATTATAGATCATGCTAATTGAAATAGGCTATAATAAAAGAGATTGTGATTGAGAATTGTAGATACATTACCTCATGCACCTTTGTTTATTGGACTGAAACTTTAACTTTTAATGGATTTTTTTAGGCTCTATGCTTACTGCTTATAATATCAGTCAGAGCTGGTTCTTTCAACATAGAATAGTTACAAAATATTAGACTCTGTATCCAAGTTAACATATTCTTAACATTATTGGAAAGAGGTTGGTTCTCTAGGTTGGCTAAAAGAGACTATTTGTCTTAAAGTTATTACACAGTTTAAAAGACATTAATTCTGCGAAGCTTTCTTAAGGTACCAAGTACAAATTGATTAATTGTGAAAGTCATCTCCATAAAGGAGATCAGCATAAGATTTGTGCACCACCTAAATCCCACATGAAAATAGGGGTCATGTGCTGACTCATTGTTTAGGGATAAATTTCACTCTTAAGTGTAACAAGAACATACAGGTTGTACCTCCCTGATATGGTACCTTCAGGACCTGATTGGTACTGAACCAGGGAATCTGTCAGACTAGGGCAGATCAGCATTGGCTCCTCTGCTGCTGCTGGCTGTGGAGCTTCGCTCTGGTGGCAGCAGAGGGGCTGGCACTGATCGAATGGGCTGGGGGAAAGGGTGCTTGGGAGGGAAAAGGCAGGACAGCTGATGCACTCCGGAAGCTCTGGGAGGTTGGGGGAGAAGTTGCTGAACGCAGGGCCAAGCTTTCCCCCTTGAGCACTGCAGCTTGGGAGCACCCATGGGGATGCTGGACCACAGAGATTGCCAGGACCACAGATGTTACTACAGAGGTCAAACCTGTAGTAACCATCCAAGTCGTGCTTCATCTGAGTGCATGCTATGCTTCTGGTTTCATTATTCAGTTACACTAATAAAATAGACGCAGACACCCAATGCATAAAATGATGATTGTTATGACCAGATAGGAGTCCAGCTTTTTGCTGTTTTAACACATCTGTACAATCGATAAAATGTCTGCATTCCCAGTGAGTAATTAACTTCCAATGGAGTATTTGGAAACGCATGTTGAGTATACATTGCATATATTAGTACTGCCTCTCAGTTTCCTTTTAAGTAAAAAGATTTTTTTTTTTTTGCTGTGCAGTCGTTAACCTGACTGAATGTATTTCTCCCTCTTTATTATTGTGGAGAGAAAATAGATGTCCATATTTAAGGTTAGAGTTAGCCTTTTATTATAAATCCAGTTTTCACCTATGCTTAATCAATCCACCTGAAATTTCAGAAGCATAATTTTGTTAGAATGTATTTTGTTTTCCCCCCTGGAAATTTTGAGGTAAATTGGACAAACCGTTGAGAAGATGCAACAAAGGTATGAATAGGGAAGTGATCTTGCTTGCTGCTTTCTCTCCCCTTCCCCCACCTACCATGTCATGGTAGAGATTTTAAGAAACTCAAAATGAACATTAATCTGTTAGTTTTAGGACTGCTGCTTTTGATTGTTTAAGAGGGCGCTCGGGGGAAAGATTTATTCAAAGCAGATCAGGTTATTTTATGATCTCTGAAGATTATGAAGTGTGCGTGGCCCCAGTGTGGATGGCTAAAGGGACGAACAGTACCCAGGGAGCTGCATGGAAAGAACAAGAGGCCAAGCATAAGAGCCACAATGAGGAAGCAGGGATCCAGTCTGGGGACTGCAAAAGAAGAAACACGTGTTTAGTGGCAGACAGCTTAAAGAGGAACAGTCTTCATCTCTACATAGCTTTGTGGCAGTGGTTCTCAACCTATTTATCATTGTGGGCCGCAGGTTGGGAAACACTGCACTTCCTCAAACCTTTCCCCACAACCCCATGTGTCCAGCACCTTCCACGTGGAGTTCAGAGCTGGGCCAGGAGAAGAGCCCGAGGTGGGGCCAGGCAGCTGTGACCCTGCACACAGCTGCTTGACAGGGCAGATGGGACCCCACCTCATGCTACCCTGTAGCATATACCCGGGCAGCAGCTATGTTCTAATTAGGCCACATGTGGCCTGGAGCCTGTGCACTGAGAAACCACTGCTTTATGCGAACACGTGTCACTGAGCAATACTTTTAAACAGCCTAAAGAGAGATCTCAGGTAAAAATCATTCCTAAACTGTCATTAAGTTTGTAAATATCTCTCAGGTACAGAAGGGGATAAAAAAAGGACATTTTTTCTTCAGAAAATACAAACATCATCCTGGAAGTTCTAATTACAGGTTACACATGAAAAACAAACAAACATTAGAAAGTATAAAAAAAACATAGGTCATCTAATCAGTCTTAACCCTGACCCCTTTTTCACTGTCCAAACCACTATCATAAAGTCAGACACAATCCTATTTAAAAAAAAAAGCCTGTATTCAGTGCATTGTTCGTTCTAATAATTGACAAGTGAACAAAAAGTGCTATGCTGATTTCTCCTCAGTGCAGTGTTGCCTAGCAGATAGAGTACTGGGACTTTGTAGAACTGAGTTCCATACCCATGTTTGTCACTGGTCTGCTATGTGATTTTTTGGCAAGTCACCTTACTTCTGTGTCTGCTCTCTCATGTGTAAAATGGGATAATGATACGGGTCTCCCTTGTAAACCTGTACAGGGTTACTAAGTGGGTGAAAAGCACTCAGTGAGAGCCATAGGGTATAACTATTATGTTATTCTTGTTGATGGGACAGATTGTATATTTTGTATTTAAACTGAAGTCTTTACAAGAAGCCAGTAGATTACGTCTGGCTTACTTAAGTGCAGACATTGGAGAAAAGACACCTCTTCGCCAAAAGCACATACATCTGGGCAATTGTTTAATGCAGCTACCCAAAAGAATGCAGATCACAAATCTTAAATCATGGTCATACTGTGCGACTTAGCGTGGAAACAAGCTGAAATTTTCAAAGTGGTGGAGGTGATTTAGCTATATATCTTCCATTACTTTTAATGAAAGTTATATGACTATCCCCTTTATAATTGGTTCAAAAATCTTATCCATACCACTTTGTATGTGGGGTCACCAGCTTCCTAAAGATAGCAATGAGGTTGCATCACCCACTAGAGATTTAAAGTGATGGGGGAATTACATTTAATAGATACATGTACAACATTGAATTTGATCTGAAATCTCATTTGTCAGAATATCTCCACGTTCCATGCAAGATACAATAGGTGTGTATAGTGGCAGATGGTAGTGGGAATTGGGTGACTGTGCTTTTTTCCTACTTTCTAATATCTCGAGTTTTCTTAAAGTGTAACCTTAAAATTGTTTTTTCAAGCTTGGTAATTTTCAGTTTTTGGCAAAAAATAAGAAAAAATTCTGAAACGTTTTGCAATAACTTAGCTATTTACTACCAGTAAACATTGTCTCTGATGTTTCATGGTGATGGAATTGCCCTAGGGTCATTTGCTCTGATTTTGCATCCCTGGAGACTGGACTTCTATCTGTAGCCAGTATTTATGAGACTATACTGGAAGGCACTTACATGTCTATAGGTATCACTTTGTCCAGACATAATAGTGACTATCTGTGTCACTTCTGAATTATTATTAATAATAGCACTTACCTCTGTGTTTCTTGCTCTTGCCAGTACCACATCAAGACCTGACCACAACTTGATGTTCTCTGTTGTCCTTGCATCTTTTATTTTCTTGGACGTGGTTAATGTATTCCCACTAATTCATATTTATTGCTTCCTTCTGTCTCATCCAATTGTCCTGATCTTCTTTAATAGCAGTTTAATGATACTATTGATGTTAATCCTTTAGGGTGTGTTTATACAGCACCCTAAACTCGAAATAAGACACGCAATTTGCGCTATGCAAATTGCTGATCTTATTTCGATTGTATTTTGAAATAGCTTATTTCAAAATTTGTCGTGTCTGCACAGCACCAAATCATATATATAGTAGCCCAGTGTCTGTGAGTCTGTAACGCTGAAATGCTGGCTGTTCCCTCTGGGGGGCGCTGTTGCCTGAAATGCTGGCTGTTTCCTCTGGGCGGCGCTGTTGCTGAAATGCTGGCTGTTCTCTCCGGGTGGCCCGTGCTGCATGGGGAGTGCGGGGCCCAAACGGCCGCTTGTTCTGCTTGCTCCCCCGTGGCAGCCCGGCTGAGCGGTGCAGAAGTCAGCCGAGTGCCACGGTGGGAGGCAAAGGGGGGCGGGGCGGTGACGTGCAGTGTGACAGTGGCTCCCTAGCCGTGAACATCACCGCCCCGCCCCACCTCGCCTCCTGCCGTGGCGCTCGGCTGACTTCTGCGCCGCTCAGCCAGGCCGCCGCATGGGAGCAAGTGGCGCAAGCGACTGTTTGGGCTCCGCGGTCCCCCGAGTGAGAGGCAGGAGGGGGAGGAGAAGAGAAAGAGAGACACAGAGAGAGAGGCAGGAGGCGGAGGAGAGCTGGGGGAGGGGGGAGGCAGTAGGAGGAGGAGGAGAGAGAGAGAGAGAGATGGAGCGAGAGACCGGAGGCTCAGGAGAGAAGACCAACGTGGCGGAGACACCTGAAAATCCCGTCTTATGATGAGCTAATTGGCTAGTTTTGAAATAATGTGCTATTTTGAGACATCCCTTAACTCTTGTGGAACAAGGGTTACAGGGATGCCGGAATAGCGTGCCTGTTATTTTGAAAAATATGTTGAAATAACGGGTGCATTTAAAAGATGCAGGGTAGCTATTTTGGGATACCCCCAGTATCCTGAAGTAGCCCCGCTGTCCAGACATACCCTTAGTGATCACTGTCTCTATAATTTTTTTAAATCTAATGCTAATTCAGTCACTATATGTCTTTGGATTTTGGCTATTGGTTACCTTGATCTGATCCATTTTACAGATGCCTTTGTATCGGTTTCCTTCCATTTCTAAATCAGATTTATAATCTGAAAGATTGTAAGGTTTGCAACTGAAGAAGTGTATCTCTACTTCAGTTAAGCATGCTGCATCCAGTTATTTTTTTAAACTTCCACTCTGTCTAGGCTGCCTCCTCATAACTGGTTTCTGATGGGGGCAGGGAAAAACCTGGTACAAACATGCAGACAACTTTCACACACTCAAAAGCGTGAAAAATGTTTCTTCCTCCCCACTACTATCTTTTTTTCTTCAGATTTCAATTTTTTATCTTTGCCTATCTCTACTCCGACACTTTGTCTTGCTCTATTATGTCTGTCTCCAGCTGTTGTTTGCTTAAACTATCCTTCATCAGTATGCTGAATCATTTGTTTTTGTCCTGAACCATCATTCTTGTATGCTTTTCTGAAATCTTGTGGCTCTCTCACTGTGGTTAGGTTTCCTAGAACTGGTGATCTGGGAAAAAGGAGCAAATGGTAGAAGGAATTTGAGGAATAGATTGTTGTAGGATAAATTAGGGCTTGTCATGCCCATGTTTTTGTCCTACGTGACCAAAAAGCACCAAGAGCTTGATTCAAAGCCCCCTACCCTTAGATGCTGTGCGGATGATCATTTAAGAAAACCCTATATAGGTTCCTACTTTAAATTGCTCTCCATGTAGACCCACCCTGGTTAGTAGGCTTTCAGGGAGAGTAAGGTAATTCTGAATTGTCTTGCTTTTAAAAATTAAACCACATCCACTGTGTGCTTGTTCCAAGAGGCCATATTTGTAGAGCCAGATGTACAACAAATCCCTCAAATGTGGAAATTTACACAGATCTAAGCTCCAAATCAGAATAATTTAAAGACAGAGGTCTCCTATTTCAGAAATACACTTCAGAGAGTACATAAGCTTTTTATTTTCTCTCTTACAGTATCTATGAGACAAGCCCCCAGCCATCCAGATTCTTGTTTTTCTGCCATGACCCAGATGTTCTCTTGCAAAACTACTAGCTTCTAACTCTGGTGATCACATGCAGCGGCCCCAAAAGAATGGAGTTAGTCTAGGATGGGGGATATGTGTTTTTTGTGTGTGTGCACATGCATGTGTTTGCATGCATACTCTGTTACACTGTTTAAAAAAGAATCCTTTTCTAGTTTCTGAGAATTTTTTTGGTCAGGCTTAAAAGAACATTTGTTGGATAAGCATTTTCCCTGTGTCCTTTTTCTTTGTCATGTTCTTGGCAGGGAGCCATTCCCTTTGGCTAGACCTAATCAAAATCCAAGACAAAGGAGCAAGAAGGTCTATGATGTTATGGCAATTCACTGAGCCAGTTCTATGAGGCATGCTGGATATGGTACTGTGATGTAATACATTGAGCGTGGGATAATGCACAATGGATGAAAACTGAAAGTGCTGAGAAATGCAATTTAAATGGTTTATTTTAAAGATATAACAACCCATAATTCATGGAGAATTATGACAATCCAGAATCCTGGAGACCTATATCTTCAGCAGCAATAAGCTTTTATTTAGCATAACGTAATGACTGAGTACTAAATGCACTTTGGCTATAGGCCCATTCTCTGATGCCAGTCTATATTGGTGTAGTTCTAGTGAGCTACTTTAGCATAATACAAATGTAACAGTGTGGCAATTCAAGAACAGTGCATTTGTGTTAAAGGAAGGCCCGTGTATAATAGGAAATATTTTATTTTAAAGTGTATTAATTTTCATGTTCTTGGGCACCCATCCATTTGAAGACTGTATTCCTGTTACCTTAAGTCTTGTGATGTTCCCATACATTTTTTTCTAGGGTCGTATCTAGCAAACACTATTAGGTTATAATGCTTAATCCCATGAGTAGTCCTGGCATAGTCACTCATGTAGTAAGCACTAGGAAATGGCATCAGGCCCTTCGTTAAACAGAGCTGATTGATGTATTGAAAATTTTGATAGGTTGCTGGGATTTTCCTGTGTTAAAACATTATTTGTGAAAGTTAACGATATCGCTTATAAGGAGGTTAGTCTGTTTGTGAGGAGCAAACTGACCATAACTCATTAGGTCTGATGGGAGTACTATGTTAGTCACCTATCCTGAGAGGAGACTATATTATATCCCTACACATGAGACATCATTGTATTCTATTTTCTCTCATTTCCCATACTATTTTAATCTTCTCCAGATGAGTGGAATAGTATCTCTTTTTGCTTGACAGCCAAAGACAAACACCAAGCTGTCCAGAAGACAGAGTGCCATTTTATTCCTCTGTCGAAATTCCTGATGAGATGGGCAAAACATCAGGAAACACTCAAGAGAAGACCTCCTGAACCTTCCAATTATTCTTGTTGGCATCTTTAGATAGATAAGTTTTTTTAACTATAATTTCCTTCTGGGGAGGATTATTAACAGTCTTTCATGCTCTAAAAATGCTTTGTTTTATTTAATTGCCAGTTGGTCAAAGCCTGGAATTTACAATATTTCTCTTTAAAATATTTTTTTCTGAATGTCTGCAAATAATTTTAGAATTTAAAGCTAAAATAACTATTTAGTATATGTATGATTATTTAAAGCTTAAACCAACTCTTTATTTCCAGACTTATATATTGTATCCTTTTTTATCATGCTGCTACTGTATAGTTATGGCAACACATCTTAGAATATTACTTATGCTTTTGCTCCATTGAGTACACCTATTATGCCCATTATTCAAAATGTAAAACTATTAAATACCTCCTATTCAAATATGCCAGTTCAAAAGTATTGTATTAAAAATGTTAGTATAATTCAAATAAAGACTTATAAAGACAAGTAACTTTTATTTTCAAACCCCATTTTCTCTTCCTGTGACTTATACGGATGAAGTGTGTGACCAAGAGAAGTGTTAAATTATCCTTAGTGGTTAAATGTCTACTGTCGTTACTTACCTAATTTCAATAACCATCTTTTTGTTTTTGGAGAAGAAAATGTCACTGTTACAGGGAAGAAAACCCTTAGAGCTTTTCTCCTGAGTATTGCGAATTTATGGAAGATGCTTCCCTCCATCCTGTATATCTCTGTAAACTTAAGCTGCGTACTATATTAATATGATAATTGAATGTACCTACAGCACATGAAAATCAAACTTTGCTTCCATTTACTTGCCTTTCTCTTTAGACTAGTTGCATTCAGGATCATTGAGACCTACTAACAAAATACTGTACAGAAATTCATTCTTCAGAATTCAGGAAGTTGTGCATCTGTATTGGGAGGGTTATCTTGATAATTGGGTAAAAAAGTATTCCATAGTGTAAACCTTAGAGAGCAATGTAAAGGAATGGAAAATAGTGTGTATATTCACATGAACAGGGACAAAACTGAATATGTACAATACACAGTTTGGAGGCCTAATAAGTCCAAGTACCGATGAATTGGTTCTTGACAGTTATGAATGGTGGACTAGCTGCATTAAAGCAATGAGGGAGCAAACAGCAGGTTTGAAAACTGGGTTTGAATAAATCATCAACTAAACACATAACTGCATTGTAACAGTAGGCCAAAACCTATGCAGCTATGTGATTGCTAGTTGCCAGGAGACCATGAATCTTGGGCATTCTAAAAATATTGAAATAATTTGAGCAGTTGCAAGTTTACTGAACCCTTAAAAAAATCTAATACATTTAAATATATTAAATATTGCTAGTTTAGTAGACCACACATAAAGTTTTATACAGAATCAGTTTGTCTTGTACAGTGATCAGTGTTTTCTACTCTATATTTTTACTACGCTTAAACTTGTATATGTAATAAAATTATAAAATGTTAAGTGTAGTAAAAATATAGAAAATAAAACACTGACCACTGTACAATACAAGCTGATTAAGTGGCTGCAACAGAAGGGCCTATATTCTTTCTGATGTCTCATAACTACCAAAATATATCTATATTTAAAATATTAAGTGTAATGATTTAGTCTCACTTGAATATTTGCACTAAAATGTTGCACACTTAAGTCTCTGCCCTGAAATCACTAACTCACAAGAGTAACGTTATATTCATGCATAGTCCCATTTAGTCCACAGGCTCTGCTCAAGTGCTTAATCACATGGAAGAGTGTCTGCAACTTACCAGCCTGATATACTTTCTGAGATTACATCACTTACAAAATACAGTTATCAAACGTATACCAGAGTTAGAAGCAGTACAAATTGTTTTTATTTTTTTCTACAACCTTTCTTACAATAAGTTAATTTATGTGTGTATACGTAAATAGTGGGACTGATTAACAGCTGGGTCTCGTCCTGGCCTCTCATTCTGCCTGTGAAATTTTTAGTTAAATTGCAGGCACTAATATTAGTAGTGAAACATTCACTTGCTTGACTTGTAGGCACAAATAAGCTGGGAACAGTATATTTCTATAATTATGCCTATTCTATACTCCTGCTCTGCTCATGAGCCATCCATTTTCAAAGCAGCAGCAAGCACCTCACAGCTAGCACACCCTACAATTCATGCTGGCTGAGAGATTGTTCATAACCCCTTCAAACCAGAGGGCTTCAGTTAGAAGGGTAGTTCAGTTTTCCTCTTGGCCATACATTTCATGTGTGACCTTGGGCCATTTAATCTTTTGCTGGCTGAGTTCCTCACCTGTGGAATGGGGATAAGAGTAGCTTGCCACCACATCAGAGTTTTGGAAGGGTGAATTTATTCAATGATATTCCGGTGGTAACTATATGAGTAAATAGGTGGATAATGTGATATGCTTAGATTAAAAGTGGTAGCAGGAAGAAAGAATTAAAATCTGATGAGCCAATCAAGTGTAAATTCATAGTGCATTTGTGTTGTGTAGACACAGTAATTCCTCATTTAACACTATAGATATGTTTCAGAAAATGATCGTGTTAAGTGAAAACGTGTTATGCGGGGTCAATTTTCCCATTGAAAATAATGGAAAAGGTGGGGGTTGCATTTCAAGTGGTGGTGTCTGTTGGGACTGGGACATAAGGTTGGGGGAGAAAGGAGACTGGGTTACAGCAGGGAGGGGAGGTGTTTGGCTCTGGGAAAGGGAAGGGGAGGAGAGGGAAGGGGGATTGGGTTGGGAGTATACCCTGTGACGGGTCTGCCAGGACCCGCACTGTGTCCGGCGAGGTGGGGGTCGCTGGGGAACGGCGCGGCGAGTGGCAAACCCTCTGCTGCTTTGCAGGGAGGCGGGGGAAGCCCCGCACAGCTGCCGGCAATGGGCCAGCTGGGGAAATCGTGTTATTCTGGGGATGGTCGTGTAATTCAAAAAACGCTCCTTAAAAAAAAATCGTGCTATCGCGAAAACGTGTTAAGCAGGCACATGTTAAATGAGGAATTACTGTATAACAAAAACACCAATTATATTCTTTTGGGTAAACTAACTACAGATTTAAATATTTCTTTAATATAGTATTTTTGTAAGGGAAATTCAGTCATCTGAGACTCCTTTTCAGAACACTTTGCTTTGAATAAAATAGCTACATAATATTAATAATTATTATTAATAATAATAATTAATAAAGCACAAGCTAAAATTTGGAAGAGCGAAATAGAGAAAAAGTAAGGGCATGTGAAGAACAGTCAGTATCCAGCAACAGCAGCAAAACAGTTTCAATTTTCTGGATTATTAATTCAAATTCGCATGCACATGCCAGTTTAAATTAAAGGCCTTTTTTTACTGCTCTAGTTTAAATTAAAGATTATATTCTGCTCCACAAGTCTGAATTAAATAGCTTATTTTGCACACCAAGCTCTCATTTTAAAACTAATAAAGAAAAGACATAGCATATATGTGCAAGCTTGAGACAGGAAGGGTCTAAATTACTACACCTGTTTCACTTGGGAGCTACTTTATTAGTGTTACAAAACTTGGCTTTCAATTTGGCAGTCAGAAGAACATTTAGAACAAGCATTTCTTTGTTTTGACAGAAAGGCTGTGGCAAATGAATGACGTTTGAGCTAGGTGTGAAATGTGAAGGTACAAAATTAACTGGTAAGATAATTACTGTTCTAATTCTGCATAAACACGCGTTTTGAAAATCATTAATAGTTCAGGGAAATAATGTTAGCGATTAAATAAGGTGGTTTGCATCACTGAGCACAACTAAGCTGCTTTAATTACATTTGAAAGCAAGGGAAAGCAGCTAATTAAAATTAGCACAGGGTTCCTGAATGACCAGCTCTGCATTGTTGGCCTAACCTGTTTAATTGTGTGTTTATTAATATGTCTTCATTTCCCCCTCTTCTACATTTAACAACATTATTAAAGAAACTTGAACCTGTAAGAAGAGAATGTGATTGTGGATAGTTATCAAAATATGCATTGTAGATATAACTGGGGAATTGTATACAAAGAAAGTCATCATTCAAAAGTCATAACTTTTCTTCAGAGTCACATCCACATGCCATTCATATCCGTAGACTAGAAAAATGGGATTTGGCACCATCGCAGGTTGCGGTGTTTTGTAACTGCGTTTTTTTTTTTAAGAACCTCTTGAGCACCAAGTTGTTGGCTAAAATATAGCTAATAAATCTAACAGTAATCAAGTAATAAAATATTTGAAAATATGGGCCAAAAAGTAGTATATAAATTAAATGGGTCCTTTATGATAATTCAGTCTTGTTTGGTAAAAGCTGCACTAGCTTGGTTACCTGCAATGGGTGGCCTCACTTTAACAAAATAATAGATTTTAATGCATTTCTTTGTTTCTAATACAACTTCATTTGACCTTTAGTTAAAGGCACTAATAGGCAACCATCTCTTTTTTTTTTCTCTGTTGCATTGTGAGGTCAGTTAATGTAAGTTTCATTTTATTAGCATACAGATAGGTAGGGATAGTTGGTTTCTATTCTATACATTTTTAACAAATGCACAATATAATACAATGAAGACAACTAAAAATAGATTAAAATGCTAATTTATATTTAGGTATAATCAAGTCAAGTTAATGGAGACACGATGTTTTCCACATTGATTCAGTATTTATACTGCACCTCTGATGTGAGACTCAGATGAATAATAATTTACATACATATACATTTTAAACAGTAAAAATTGGTGAAAAATATAAAGTTCTATATGGAATGGTAGCAGATCCTAAGAGAAGCAGCTTAAGTCATGGGAATTATGCTTATGATACTGATAAGCAATTAAAGCAAGAAGTTAAATTTAACTCCATGAATAGTACAGCATATTCAGCAGATGATACATACATTATTTTATAGGTGCACATCTCTCTGAATATATAGTGTGTCAAGCACTGCCCCCAGCAAGAAGCCCTATTGTTTGGAGCAGAGGTTGAAGCCAGATGTAGGGTCAGGATTGGGCCAATGGTGGCATTGGAATTGAGATCTGGGCACAGGCCAGAGTCAGAACAGAGATCAGAATCCATAGACAAGCTGGAATCAGTAATGTAGCAAGTTCAGATGCAATCAGTGGTCAAATCTGGGTGGTCAGAGTACAAGGACAAGCCACATCACTACCAGAGCCAGGATCCAGTCTGAGTGCTCAGAGAGCGAGGGTCCATGGGGGGGTCTGGAAGCAGAGGTAAGGCTGGAGAGCAGTATTTCCTGTAAGCGGTGTGCTTGTCCGGCCACTCAGGAGAGTTTCAAATGCGGCACAGCTGATTAGTAGAGTGCCCTACAGCTAGAGTTTTTGTTTTTATTGGCGGTGCATATTTGCACATGCCTTGGAGCTCATAAAATTATTCTGCACATGGATGGAAAAAACCTGCACATGGATGGAAAAGAGTAGAGGGAACATTACTGGAGAAGGTCAGTAACAGGACTGAAGCAAGGTCAGAGAATGACAAAGACAAGACTGGCACACTGCTTGTGCTAGATTAGGGCAGGAACAGGATCAAGTGCAGGCTGAGAGTCTCGAGAGTCTGATACATTGCAAGGCTGCAGAAGGGTTTCTTGTTGGGAAGTGCTGTTGCACAGACTGATCTGCAGCTCTGGAGAACCTAGGGAAAAACCTCGGTCTGACAGGTCATCTGACCCAGGCTCTGTGCTAGCATAGGCTACTGCCATATTCCTACAGACTGACTCATGGGGGACTCTGTGTCTGTGGGAAAAGTAAAGGCAGGTCTGCACTTAAAACACCGTATTGTTGCAGCTATTCTGCCACAGAGCTTTAATGAATATATGCTAAGCCAACAGGAGAGAGCATCTCACAACAGCATGATTTTTCTACCTTTGACAGAGTTGGAAGCTATGTCAGTGGGGGAAGGTCGCATCAAGCTGTCTACCTCAGCACTTAGGTCACAACGTAGTTACACCAAAGTAATTCTGTAGGGTAGTGAAGCTGGGTGATTGTTGCATGGTTGAATGGTGACTCACTGCATCTCTTTTGGAGGGGCACCTGAGCAAGCAGCCCTGTTGGCTGTGGGCTTTACCCCCACCTCCCAGTCTCTGTTCTTAGTTGGTTCGTTCATTGATTTCGATGGTATATTACCTGTTTTACACTGCTGTGCAGTATCTGATCAAAATTTTGGCCCAGAGCATTAAACAACATTCAGGCTTATTTCTGTTACAGACATAAATGATTTTGTGCTTTTTAACAGGTTAAAAATGTTAGCATTCGATATTTAAAAACACTGAAAGATAGGTAAAATATTTATTTTTTAAAAATATTTTTTGTAATTTATACATAATGAAAATTCAATAGGGTTTTTAAAAACCTGTCTGCTAACTTTTACAAAAGCAAGCACAAAAAAGAAATGAAAATAAGCTAGCAGTTTGAATAAACAACTACAGTAATTAAGTCATACAAAGAATTTTTAGTAGCTAGCATCTCATTGTCATAACACCCATCTTGCATCATGGCGGGACACAGGATGACAACTCAGTAATCAGTGAGATATTGCCTTGTATTGTAGTAATCGGGATAACTACCAGTTTGGTGAGTGTTTTTTTGTTTTCAGTTGCAAGGTCTCTTTGGCCATATGTTTAGTTGTGACCCTTGAAATCTTTCATTAAGTCAAGGTAATATCAGTAAAAGAATAAGAGCCCCAAATTGTGCTCTATTAAGTAGAGAAATAGCTAAGCTACCAGACTTTTCATTTTTTGTAAGTGTGAAAATAAGGTTTCTGATTTGCAATAGCATTTTATACTATTACCACTTTTACTTGTTTAATGAATTTAGGGGAGAGACACATATCAGATTGTTTTGTACCATGAATGATCCACATACAGCCAAACATAAAACAATTCATTTTTCTGACCTATCATTCTATGTTATCCTGGGTTTTATCATATTAATATGATGTAAAAAAATGTGGTCTAAGATCTCCCAACATGAAGTGAAACTGTACAGAACATATATACTAAAATAATATTTGTACTACAGATATCTATTCTGAATTGGTCAAGCTTTGATAGGTAAGGACAACCCAGAAATTAAACATTCTTTCAAAACACATGAATAATTTTGGCACTAAGTGAATTGATGCTAGCACCTCTAATGCATTGGTTCTTATCCACATATATACAGAGGGTTCTCAGAGGTCTGCCGGGGGGTGCACCAACTCAGTTAGATAGTTACTTGGTTTTACAACAGGCTACATAACATTAGGGAATCCAGTAAAGAATGAAATATGCAATGACTTGTTTATTCTATGCACTGAAATGTAAGTACAATCTTTATATTCCTATTGGTTTATTTCATAATCATAGGGTAAAAATGAGAAATTCAGCAATTTTTCAGTAATAGTGCTCTGTGACACTTTTGCATTTTTATATCTGATTTTGTAAGCAAGAAGTTTGTAAGTGAGGTGAAAATTGGGGTATGCAAGGCAAATCCAATACCTGAAAGGGGTACAGTGGTCTGGAAAGGTTGAGAATCATTCACCCAATGTTAACAAAAAATGATGTATTTGGGGGTTTTGTTACATTCCTTTCACCCCATTCTTTATCTGTTTTTGTTTCTTTAGACTATATGCTTTTGGAGGCATGGCCTATGTATTACCCTATGTTTTTTAGCACCCGGAGCACTGTGTTAATCTAAATAATGTTTATAAATGGTATGTTTATTCTCCCATTGTTGGAAGTTCATGGCAGAGCAGAGACTTGAGCTTGGGTTGCTTAGAGGAACACCTTACCCTTTGGACCACCCTTCCTCTCGTGCCCAATCTCTCCTATCTCCTCATTTCCTAAATCAGAATTTCAGAACATTCTCTGCAGTAGGGCTGACAAAGTCACTGGGCCCCTGGGCAAGACGTGTCAGGGACTGGTTCTGTGCCCCAAAAGGGGTGGAGCCCTGGGTAGAAGGGATGGGGCTGGGTGCTAGCTTCCCTCCTGGCCGCCTCAATGCTGCCCGGAGCATGCTGCATCTACTCCAGGCAGCCCTCAGCACTGCCCGGGGAACCCTGCACAGGGCTCCAGCTGTGACTTGCAGCAGCCACTGGGACTTTTTGAATTGCCGGGTCCCGGGGCAGCTGCCCTCTTTACTCCCCCTGTCAGTGGGCCTGATTGCATGAAGAGAGAAGACTATGTTTGTTAATTTATTCCTCGTTTGGTTCAATCAGACATGTGCTGGCATTATAGATATTTTGTATTTGAAATTTATAAATATGTTGAAGGGGCGAAATCCTAAAAAGAGCTGAGTTCCTCCACCATTCAATGGGAGATTTAAGTGCTCAGAACTTTCCGGGTTCGGCCTACGAAACTTGCTTACATATTCACAGAGCCATAGAAATAAATACTTTTGTCTTATTGAAGCAAGAAGAAATGACTGACTTGGATGTGGTTCCAGACATGCCTTTGGCATATGGTGAGGTAAGTAGACTGCTTCCAACTTACATGAAAATTACCAGTAGGGCAGCCGGGTCCACATAGACTAAGTCTTCTATCATGGCAGGGGAATGGAGGTGGCAGGAAGAAATGCTTATACTTTATGCGGTGAAAAAGCCATTTTTCAATATCAAACTTTACCAATAAATGTATAAATAGTTCCTATTTGTATAGAAAATATTACATTAATTTGCATAACATCCAAAATATTCTGACTTTTAATAAAAATGAATGAAAACGTGACCATCTTGTAGAACATTCCAAAAAGGAAATGTAAGAGCTTCATAGTGGTGAGTGTGATATGATTAATTGTGGCATTTCACTTCATTATGGTGATAGGGATAAATAAGAAGGTGTTGAGGGAGTTAATTGTATAAGCTGCCATCTCTCTTGGCCCTTTGCTTCACTGTGGTCATTACAATCAAGACTTTCATTAACCTTTCTCTATTTAATTCAATCTTTTGAGTTTATAACAGAATCCAAGATTCACAAAATATGTGGGCCATTTTATATAAACACGAACTTCACCTGTGTGTCCTTGCACAGCTGGTGAAAAAGGTACAATGCTTCCTTGCTTGACAACAATATGAATTGTTTAATTTCCTTTTTGCTTTTCTCATGTTAGGCCTGATTCTTCTCACAATGCTACCTCACCATGAAAGCATGAAATGGCGTAAAATATCTAATCAAACTGAACTCTCTACATCCACCATTAGGACCTTGGTAATAATACTTACTGCAAAGACACCTTAATGAAGTAAACAAAACCCAGAACATCCCTCCTGAGGGCAACAGATCAGTTACACAAGGATTTGGAGCATGCCACCAGCACCTATATATCTAGACCAAGCATTCATTGGACAGTGTGTACCAGTACATGGCAGCCAAACACTTGCTCCTCTTGTCCAGGGTCGCTTAATTCTTCAGGAGGCCCAGGACTATTAAATTTTGTGGGACCCCCTAGGGTCTGGTGTGGAGCCAAAAAAGCAGGGTTCAGAGTGAGGGAGGAGGCTAGAAATTGAGGCAGGAGGGTGAGTGCAGGTGGGATGAGGGTGCTGACTGAAGAGTATGGGCTCTAGGGTGGGACTGGGGATGAGGCATTTGGGGTACAGAAGGGGTTCCAGGCTGGGGCCAATGGGTTTGGGATGGGGGGTGCTTAGGACAGGAGATTGGGATGGGGATACAGATCAGGTGGGAGCTAGGATGCTGGAGAGGGATCAGAGCTGGGGCTTGGGGTGTGGGATCTGGGAAGGCATTAGCGTGCAGGAGGGAGCTCATGGCTGGGGCAAGGGATTGGGGTACAGGACAGTTACATGGCACTGCTCCAGTTTGGTGGGGCAATGAGCGGGGTGTGTGCTGCCCCGCCCCCCTCCCCCAAGCTCCCATTGACCACAATTCCTTCCCAATTGGAGCTATGGGAGGTGGAGCCTGCAGGTGAAGGCAGCACAGAGACAGCGCTTCCCCCCAGCACTTGCAGCAATGCAGCTCCAGCCTAGCAATGGGGAACAACAGCACTCAGAGCTGCCTACTGTCCACCCTGTCAGGCAGGGCCAGAAAACATACAACAGGGGCATTAGTGCCTACAGCCCACAGGCCTGGGCTAAGGGGGCCTTGCAAAAAGATCTGGACTTTTGGTGGCCCAGAGATCTTTTTTGGGGGGATCCCTTTAGCCTGGGGGCCTGACTAAAGGGATAGGGTCAATGTTCAAAATGATTTGGACAAACTAGAGAAATGGTCTGAGGTAAATAGGATGAAGTTTAATAAGGACAAAAATGCAAAGTACCCCACTTAGGAAGGAACAATTAGTCTCACACATACAGAATGGGAAGTGATTGTCTAGGAAGGAGTACTGCTGAAAGGGACTTAGGGGTCATAGTGGATGACAAGTTAAACATGAGTCAACAGTGTGACACTGTTGCAAAAAAAGCAAACATGATTCTGGGATGCATTAACAGGAGTGTTGTGAGCAAGAAATGAGAAGTCATTTTTCTGCTCTACTCTGTGCTGATTAGGCCTCAATTGGAGTATTGTGTCCAGTTCTGGGCACCACATTTCAAGAAAGATGTGGAAAAACTGGAGATGGTCCAGAGAAGAACAACAAAAATGATTAAAGGCTTAGAAAACATGACCTGTGAGGGAAGACTGAAAGAATTGTGCTTGTTTAGTTTAGAAAATTATTTACTATCGGTGGTAAATAGGCCAATGGTGGGATGATAGGAGTTACTATAGAGAACTTTTTCCTGGGTGTCTGGCTGGTGAGTCTTGCCCACATGCTCAGGGTTCAGCTGATCACCATATTTGGGGTCAGGAAGGAATTTTCCTCCAGGGTAGATTGGCTGAGGCCCTGGAGGTTTTTCGCCTTCCTCTGTAGCATGGGGCACGGATCACTTGCTGGAGGATTCTCTGCATCTTGGGGTCTTCAAACCATCATTTGAGGACTTCAATATCTGAGATATAGGTGAGAGGATTATTCCAGGAGTGGGTGGGTGAGATTCTGTGGCCTGCGTTGTGCAGGGGGTCAGACTAGATGATCATAATGGTCCCTTCTGACCTTAAAGTCTATGAGTCCATGAAAAAAGAAAAGACTGAGAGGGGACATGATAGCGGTTTTCAACTATCTAAAACGGTGTTACAAGGAGGAGGGAAAAAAATTGTTCTCCTTGGCCTCTGAGGATAGGACAAGAAGCAATGGGCTTAAACTGCAGCAAGGGAGATTTAGGTTGGACATTAGGAAAAACTTTCTAACGGTCAGGGTGGTTAAACACTGGAATAAATTGTCTATGGGGGTTGTAGAATTTCCATCACTGGAAATATTTAAGAGCAAGTTAGACAGATACCTGTCAGGGATGATCTAGATAGTGATTGGTCCTGCCATGAGGGCAGGGGACTGGACTCGATGACCTCTCAAGGTCCCTTCCAGTTCTAGGATTCTATGATTGCTCCTGTTCAATATTAAATATTCAATACTAAAGGCTTTGAGATATTACAGGCTCAAATACCAGAAATATGCTGCTGACCTATGTATAACTATGCTATAGACAGATACAGCATTCACATTTCCTAGACCATCTCCCAACTTCCCTTGGTCTAGGAGATATATTGAAAATGCTTGGATGCAACAACTGGTTTTTAATCGGTCCAAGTAAGGTGGAGGTTATGTTGGTGCACACAGGGCAGGGTTTTGAAGATCTAGAAATCAGGACCAGCAATGTGAGTCCACTGATTGTCAAACAGATGCGATCATGGAATATTACATGACTCCACATTATGCTTGGACACCCAGGCTAAAATAGTGCTCAGAAATTCCCTTTTCAGTCTCTAATTGGCCAAGAGCTATGCCTATGCCTCACAGAGTTCCAACAATATCAGTTCAGCTACCTCAGGCATCCATAGCTACAGTGCTACATGCTTGGCACTAGCGGTGCTCCACCTTCTAGGTGGAGCAGGTAGGGATGAAAACATTCATCTGTTCATTTTCTGTTGATTAGTGCAACCAGTTTAATACAGGGGCCCAATTATGTGAGAAGCCATCTCATCCTTGTCTGTACCATAGGTATAATGCAGCTGATGGTACCAGAACAAAGTTTGTTGGACACAAGGCTTTTGTAGAAAAGAGCAACCAGTTGTGTAATTGTTTGCCACAATAGATCAAGATGATCATGTCTTGCCTTTTTCAGGACCCAATGCAACACTCACAATCTGCAAACCCTGTCGCCTATGCATGTGCAAGCTCCCAGAGTGTGGTAGGAAGCATAGTCCCAACCAGGATCATGCTGAAACTCAATCATTACTATATATGATGTCTAGATATTACACTGATTCACACAATAGAAATATAGTAGAAGTCCCATTGAGTGCAGTCATGCAGGATCAGATTGTTAGTAGATAGCTACCTGGGAGATGAGACAAATCACCCAATTGTCTATCTTCTGAGATGCCAAAAACATGCCAGTTGTGATGATCATTTTCATATGGATGTTTGCTCACTAGTAACTAGGCTTAGATTATCAAATCATTATATAGCCCAGTTAACAGCAGAGGGATGTATAACTTTCAGTCAATATTAATCTTGATGGATTCAGTCTATATATGTTTGTTTGTTTCCATTGTATATAGTAAAAACAGCATGTGATTTTTCTCAACATCTAGCCTTAGTTGTGAGCTGGAAGCCTCAATTTTGAATTACCTTGCTTTGCGGCTTTAAACTGGACTTTTAACATTGCTCTTTGTATTTAGTTTTACATAACTTTGAGCTCTAACCTTGCCCGGAGCTGTGGAAGATACTGTTGTTCTTTCAATTGCTTCTTTTTAGCATCTTGTCCTTGACATAATCCTGAAGGACCAGCTTGGAAATCTCCTTCCGGCAGAACAAGATCTCTTCATCTTTGAGGTCACGTTCCAGGCTTTTGTTCAGTCACAAGTTCTGTTTGGATTTATCTTCACTGTGTCTACTTGAATATTCAAAAAATCATCAGCTAGTCTAATTTGTTTTTTTTAAAGTCATGTAAAAGACTGATTTGCTTTGACAGGTGGATCAGAAACAGAATTGGAGCTATTTTATCTGGACCTAATTAAACAACCTTCATTAGTGGCAGGTATGTGTTTGTGATGACTTAAAATTAGCTTGATTAGAATTAAACTCAAAATATAAGGCATTGAAAAGATGGGTTGAAAAATATGGTTTAAAAATACATTCTATGTAGAATGTTTTTAAATGGGGTAACTGCATGTGTGAATTTTAAATCTCTCATCATGCCAAATCCCATTTTGTGTTCTGTGTTAATGGTACTTGTCACAGGATATTGCCAATGCTTATAAAATTGTTCCACACCAGATAAAAATTATGAAACTTTAATAAAACATTAATAACTCTCCATTAGTCTGTTAGAGGCACTGAAGTTCCGTCTGAGTTTTGTGTAGCCCACTTTGAGTGGCATTAACCTCTGTGAGTTGGACCCACCAGCATGAAGCTTATTCACCATTTACGTTCCTGAAGTAGGGCTTAAATTGAGACCCAAGAAGTGCGTAGTCCTACTGACTTCAATAGGTAAGGGTTTGGTTGTGCCAGGAAAATGGGATGTGCCTGGAATGGGATTGCTTCTCAGAAAATCATACAGAAAAGAGACGAGACAGAATTACTAGGCAGGTGAAAGGGGCTGGCTGGGAGCATACCCCCTCATCCAGACTGCCCCAGCCCCATGCCTCTTACCCTCAGGTGCCCTTTAGGAATGGTGGAGCTGCTGAAGCTCCCTCCTCCTCACCTTGATTCATACAGGAACATTGCTGGCTGTTCCTCTTTATCAGAGAGCAAGGGGAAAGTGCATGCTGCATTCCGCATTTTGGCTGGGAAGCGCAGGGGGGAGACAAACATAGACCTGCTTCAGCCAGGGTTAAGCGAAGGAGGCTGAAGCTCCCCCCTAATTCGTACAGGAATACTGCTAGCTGTCCCCTATATCAGGGAGTGAGGGGAAAGTGCAGAGTTTTCTGCATTCCCCACTCTGGCTGTGGAGTGCAGTGGGCAGATGAACCTGAACCTGCACCAGCTAGGGGGCATGAACCCCTACCCCAACTGTGCCCACTGGTGCTTGGGGTCATGAAGAACCTGCCCCCAAGCTGCTACGGTGAGAGACGGCTGGGATTGTCCTCTCTTCCTGGGGCAGCCTGCATACTGAACCCCTCATCCCCAGCTCCACCCCAGAACAATAATTTAAATTAAGCATGTACATTTTCAGTTTTATTTTCCAAAAAACAAAAATGAATTGAGTTAAGGACCTGAGCAATGCCAAGTAAATTTTCTATATCATTTTATAATTCAACTTCACAGTAGTGTCTGGTGTTTTTCTTTTTAAACATTAACAAGGCATTTATTTGTTTTTAATTCATAGCATGTGATGATTACAAAAGGTTCCAGGATGCGGGTGTACCATCTAACACAAGAAATTACATTTTTTATTTTAAATGAAAACAAAAGACCAGCAAGAAGACTCTGCCCTCCACTTTCCAACGAAGTGCTACTGTCTCAGCAAAAGTCTGAGAAAAGATGCACATTACACTGTCTCCGAAAGACCATCAAACCACAGGCTTCCTCTTTTGTGCTGGATGGATTTGGGCAGTCTTCCCATTTGTCTGTATGGGTGTGTCTATGCTGCACCCGTAGCTTGAAATAAGCTATGCAATCTGAGCTACGCAAATTGCATAGCTTATGTTGAGACAATTTCAAAATAGCCTATTTTGAAATTTGGCAAAGTCTACACAGCACTTATTTCAAAATAAATTGCTATTCTGAAACATTTCTTACTCCTCGTGGAATGAGGTTTACAGGGATATCGGAATAATGAGCCTGTTATATTTCGAAATAAGGGGCATGCTCAAAAGATGCGGAATAGCTATTTTGGGATAGGTATCCTGAAATAGCGCTGGAGTGTAGGTGTAGCCTAACTGACCTTCCAGCCCAATCAAACCAAATCTTCTGGTAGGTCCTAGTTGCATGTTAAGGCCTCTGCCTAGCTCCTTTCCCTGGAATTAGGGCAAAAGATCTTTATACTATCTAACAAGACCACCACTAGATTGGCCCATCATCTGCAAACCTGAACAGGATCCAGCCATTGCCATGAGTAGCAATAATCTCCCTAACTAAAATATCACTCTAAGATTTTTTTCTACAGCAAATCAGAATCTTTTAGCATAAAGAATAATTGCAGTATCAGCAAAATGGAAAGGCAAGCATGATTCTGCGGAGATCGTACTGAACAGATTCAGGAGACCTGGCTGGCTTCTATTCCTGGCTCTGTCATTGGCTTCTCGGGTGACCTTGGGCAAGTTGCTTCACTTCTATGCCTCAGGTTCCTTGCCTTTGTCAAACTCTGTGAGATGTAAATGGAAAAGTGCTACATATTATCGAGTGAACTAAGTATTATTATTTTCATATATTGACTTATAGAGGTAACAGTGCCAATCTTGGCAAGGCAACATGACAGTATTGTATTGGAAATGTTGTGTTCTGTACTTTCTATATCTCCTACAAACCATTTTATTAGTTGATTTAATAGCAATGACCTAGGGCAAGCACAAATGTCTGTTTCACAAAGTTGCTATGCATTAACAGTTGCATTAATTATATTTCCTTACTAGTTGGATAGTGTCTGTGAACTTCATTCAGTAATGACTTATGCACTACTTATAGGGAATTTCTAGAGAATTCATTTAGGAGAAAATGTGAATCACATGGTGTGTGTGTATGTGTGAGAGAGAGAGAAAAAATGTAAATCACAGGGAGGGTGAGTGTGTGTGTGTGTGTGTGTGTGTGTGAGAGAGAGAGAGAGAGAGAGACAAAGAAAGTAGTATAATCCCTTTGATAGTTCTTTTCTTTTCCCTTATGCATTTGGCTAACTGGTACCAGGCAATGATCAACGTGCAAGCCATGAAAACAGACAAAACCAGCTGAAAAAGCAGCCCTATGCCTGATTAAAAAAGAGGAAAAACTTTTCCAATTGATTTAGTGCTTCATAAATTAGCCTAGGGACAGCTTTAAATTGTACTCTTTTAATGCATACAGGATTCTACTCATCTAACAATTTTGCTATTCAATAAAAAGATGTTTTGAATAACAACCAAATATGCCACAAATAAACACTATCTGACTTCTGTCAAGAGGATAAATGTGAATGAGTGGTTTGGAAATGTCCCCCAAAATGATTTGCTCTTATTTACTCTTAAAATTGTTATTTAAAAATACAATGGGAAATAGTCTAAAACGAGAGTTCAGGGGAAATCATTATACACTTTATTTAATTTATTAATAATGTGCCCACTTGGGTGTCAAGAGGGGCTAAAATTATATTTCAGTTTCCATTCAAAACAAGTAAACAAACCTACATATTAACATAAGAAATAAGCAATTTATGCTTGCCCTAGAGAAGGCAAGAAGAAATAGAGTTTTGGATGTTCAAGATAGTGCTCAACAGAGAAATTCTCAGAAGGTTTGTTCTTCAGGATCCCTAAATTCATGCAGAGACTTCACCTACTTTTAAAACAAAGCTAATTCTCTTTATGGCTGCCAAAACAATCAGTATTTAAAAAAAGACATTTTCTGGAATCTTTTAAAATATACATGTAATATAAAAAAAAGTTTCCTCAGCATTTCATTCCAACAACAGGAAATTGTAGAATAAGGGTGTTTGGCCAGTATTTATTCCCAAAGGTTTTTATTATGGTTATAAGATGAGTTCTTCATCCCCTAACACCCATGACAATGAAAATGTTTATTTACTTAAGACAGTGCTGTAATTACAGCAAAGGTAAATAGCATATTTTGGCCAAAATCCACCTGATAAAGACCCTAGCCATAGGGTTTCTAGTAAATACAGAAAAATATATATGTTAACCACTTTTCCCTGTTTAGACTTCTTGGAATTCATGGTAGATGCCAAGCTTTGATCTTAAACTTTCACAAGTTTAAAAAAGAAATCCACATTTAAAACAAAAAAGTGTCAGTACTAGAGGTTTGCTTCATCTTTCTTACAGAGTAAAGCTGTTGGGGTCTCTGGTAACACTGCTTCCTGCTTTGTGTGCCCATTCCCTTTTATAGAGGCATCCTAATGTGATGAACAAGGGAAAAAGAAAAGGGAAAAGCAGTTTGGGTGTAAACAGCTGCATGGGCCACTTAGAGTACATTGGGGGAACTGAAACGTAATATCGTTAGAATCCCGCTCCCTTTTTATACCTACCTGTTTGTGACGAGGTGTCTGTCCCACACTGGCCCTTTAAGGGTTAAAACCCAGCTATGGGAGAAGGTGGCGTGAGTGTGGCCCGCAGCTGAGGCAGATACACTCAGTTAGGGCCTTACTGGGGCTGTATAAATAAGGGCTCTTGGAGGGAAGAAGAACACCCACTCTTGTTCTAGCTGGGGTGCAGGTGGGACCTGGTTGATAGGGAAGCTGGAGATTTCCTAGGACAGAGCAGTGCTGGGAAAAAGCAGGCAGAGCTGGCAAGCTCTGGCCTGGCCTGGCCTCATTCCCAGGCTGCAGGGCCTGAGGCAAGGCCTGAGTGTATTAAGGCTGCAGGAAAACAGCCAGGATAGGAAATGGCTGCAGGTCCACACCCCCTTGCCAATGATGAGTGGCCATTTCAGACTGCAGTTTGCCCCTGAGGCAGGGGCTAGATGAAGACCAGCAGTGGGTCGCTGAGGCAAGGTGGGTATAGGAGAATTGGGGGTTCCCTGGGAGTGGAGGACCCCAGAGTGCAAGGGCACTGACCTAGGACAGTCTGAGGAGGAAAGGGCACTGTGGCCAGGAAGGGATACAGAGCTGAACCAGCAGAAGACCTGCACTAGAGGCTGGGACACCGAGCAGCAGAGGACACTCTGAGGCAGGAGTGCTGATTCCCAGAGCGACCAGTGGGAGGTGCCGTGTGGGTGAGTTCTGGTACCGTGACGCTGCTCTAAAGATCCTAGAGATAAGTGTCTGGCTCAGTTGGTTCATATTAAAATGTGTTAAGTGACCTTCTAAATATAAACATGTATAACTCTGTCTTGGAAAGATCTAAATAGTTTTAGAAAAAACCGAGGCCATGTTTTCACTAAATGGAAGATTGATGCTGCTGCGATCGATCTTCCAGAGTTCAGTATTTAGCAACTTTGATTTAATGAGTCCAAACTAAACTCAGAGGGTGCCCATGTTGGAGTCCAGTGCTTCTGTGAGGAGTAAGGGAAGCTTATGGGACCAAATGCTCCCATCGGCCAGATGGTGGGGAAACTTGAGACAAGGTACGTTGAGACCAGTTATGTAATTAACATACCTTCCCCTTTAGTCTAGACCTAGCCTCAGTTTTGTCAGCAGTTCTACAGTGCCTTCTCTCTCTCTCTCCAAACTAGGAGGAACCAAATAAGAGTGACCATAACAGTCTGAATCATATGGAAGTATTGCCAGTATGGAAAACAGTTTCTTTGTGTCCCAGAGGTTCCAGCGATAAAGAACAGGGTAGCCAACATCTCATCCAGGAACTAAAACCAGAGGAAAGTAGCATTCCTGAATAGGGTGTTATTTCCCAAACTGTTGCCAGAAGGGAACTCAAGAGCTGGCTTTGCTTGCCAGGTCTCTCATCAATCAGAAAACTTTGAAATGTTTCTTAAGAATCCCATGCATAGGAGAAGCAGAGAGAGATGCAGATTTAATTGTACAGGATTACAGTTTCCCTGTCTGTCCACACCTTAGTTTATAAAGCCATAATGGAACATTGTGATTATCTAGCTTGACCTCCTATATAACACAGACCGTAAAACTTCTCTGAATTAATTCTTGCTTCAAGTCCAGTAGTTATGGATGTACTTTTGGAAAACAATCTTGATTTCATAATTTCCAATGATGTGGAAACACCATAACCCTTGGTAAGTTTGTCCTGTGCACCAGAAGGTATTAGCAAAGGTGACTTGTGCCAAAATTGTTCCTCTTGCCTTCCAGAGAGTGATTTCATAGTCTTTTATAGTACAATTCCTGTAGCCCTGGATAAGTTCAGCTGAACAGAGATGGGACAGACATGTCTGCAGTCAAGGACTCTGATATGGCTGCTGTCTGTAAATACAGTTAAATGTCTACCTTTGATGTATAGAGATTATTACTAGGAATAAAAGGTGGGTGCATATGGGAACATATTTCTGGGTTAAATCTCCAATAGCTGACTGTTTAGCAATCAAGGAGGGAAATACTTAAGTCTACAGCCATTGTCAAGCCAAATGCCTTTTTACTGGTCTGTTTTCCTTGGAGTAACCGGGACCAGGAAATTCAGAAGGCTGGCTAGAGAATTCATGTGTGCCTATATTGACACAACTTTCTGGAACAGTAATCCCAGCAGTAAAAGTGGCATGTCTCCTAGCTCCTATTCTGGTGTTCTGCCAGGGTATATGAACTAAATTCTTCTAAAACTCAATAGACACTGGATGATGAAAACAATGCTTTATGTTTGAGGAATCCCCCCGAAATGTTTGAGGAATCCCCTCTTCTGGGATGAATCTTCAACTGCTGCTTAAAAATAGCTTGAAATCAATGACCTTCCCCCATCCCCTCCTTGTGGTAGATCCTAACAAGCCAGTTAAATGCAATACAGTTACATCTGTTTCAGATGGCAAAAGCGGTAGTTCTCAAAGGTTGAAACCTAATGTGGTTGTAGTCCCTCATTTTAAGGACAGCTTGTAATTGTGCATTAGTTCTTAAGCTGTACCTATTTGCATGTTCTCCTTATCAGAGCCATAACAAGGGTGGGGCAAGTGAGGCATTTGCCCCAGGCGCAGTACATTTAGGGGTGCAAAATTAAAGTTAAAATATTATTTCATTTATATATTTATCATCTATTTGCAATCTCAATATATGTGCAATTAACATGTGCAATTAATAACATTAATACAGAAAATTAAGAATTTTATCTTTTTGGGGAGGGGAGCAGTGCAGTTCAGTAGCTGGCCCCAGGCGCAGAAAACCTTAGTTTCGGCTCTGCAGCTTATTATTTTACCTTTTCTACTCTAATCCTTTTACTTTGTTCAGGGGAGCAAAAGAGTCTACATTTTCCCCTTCCCCCTATACTGAGAACAGACTGTCAAAATACCCAGGTTTCATTCAGAAACTGAAATAAGGATACAAATATTTCTTTTTCATACCATGCATTTGCTAATGAGCAATATGGCATGATTCAGCACTCAGACCCTCCAGTTTTATATGCCAGTAGGTCCAATCTTTATTTGCATTCTGTCAAACCCAGTATGTTCCTTACACGCTACCTTGATTTGTTTCAGGGACAAATAGATGTCATAGGTGTAAACTTCATATGTATTATCCCTCCATGATCCAACAGGGGCAGCCCATGCTTAGGCTTCTGGCTCCCTGGCCATCATCTCTCTTGTGCAGAGACAGGCCTCTCTCTCTCTCACGGCTAATGCAAGTGTTTGCAGGCTGCACAGCTCCCTGCCTACGCTGTGAATTCCCAGGCAAATTCAGATTGCCTGAGGAGAAAAGTAGAGCTGGCATTCTGAGAGGCTCTAAACAGCATAATTACCCGCAGTTATGTTACTACACAGTTCCTCAAGCAAGCATGTTTATTCTTAAGTAGAAGCATGACAGAGAAAACATTAACAATAAAAGAACCTAACTACAGGCTAATAAGCTTGCCAGAGATCACTTTGTTCCTCCCCTCCCCACCATCTCCAGTCAGTGTCAATCCTTCCAACTTTTCCCTAAAGATAGGGCCCCACCACCACTTTGGGCAAATGGGGCAGCCCATGTGCTGCAGCACAGTGATAGCCCTGAGTCCGTTTAAACTCTGGTTATTTATCCAAAAGTCCTTTCTTTGCTGGTCTCAAAAGTAACCCAGTTTGAACCAGTACATGCAAGTCTGTCCAGATAGTAGTGCCTGTGGAGAGCTGTTCCAATTTGAATGAACGTGCTTAATCATTCCCCCACTGTTCCTAGTTCAAGGAGGCCTCTAGTTCATCTTCCCTCCCATTCCCCACAGAATTACAGGAAATCCTCGCCATTCCTGCACCCACCACAAATGGTGAAATTCACAAATACTGGGAGCCACAGCTCCCGCCCCTTGCAGTGAGCTCCCGCCGAGAACCAGGGAAAACTCACTGCAGCTACCACAAGCCACGGGAAACTCATCGTGGCTCCTGGCAGCTGTGGGGCTCTCCGAGTGAGCAGTGGGATCTACGGGAGCACCATGCCTTTGAGCAGCTGCAGTGTGTTCCCCATGGCTCCAGGCAGTCTCAGGGAACTCACCGGGAGAGCTGAGCACTGTGGTCCCATCCCCCACTGTGCCCCACCAGGCCGGGACAGGAGACCCCACGAATACTCAGATTCACAAATACTAATTCAGTGAATCACAGGGGTCTCCTGTACATACAATTCCTGGCTCACAGTGATACATGAATGTATTATATTGAGATTTAACTTCATTCAATAGGGGCGTTGTAGAAAATAGTCACACACAGGTCAAGACATTCAGAAATGGCTCATTAAAGCAGGCCCGCTGATCGGGGAGGGAATAAGGGGGCCACTGCCTTGGAGCCCAGCAATTCGAAAGGGCCCGGGGTTCCCAGCTGCCACAGCAACAGCAGCTGAGAGCCCCAGGCCCTTTTGAATCACTGCCGGAGCCCCATTTGCTGTGCTCTGGGTGGCACTGACAGCTGCCAGAGGGAGGCTAGCCCCAGCCTTGCCTCTTCCTCCTGAGACCTTATCCCTTCTAAGGGTGCAGACTGTCCCCTCCCACCTTGCCCAGGGGGCCAGCAAGTCTGTCAGCCCCACTGCCTCAAAGTACAGGTTCCTTAGTACATATTTACAGGTCTAAATAAGTGGGCTGACTTTCTCCCCAAACCGACTTCACTGGGAACGGGTGGGTAATCAGCAGTTATTGAGTGCCCTGTTTTTTTCCTTATTTAGGGGCCAATTAGCCTGAATTGTGGGTATCCATTTTTGGAAAATGTTGTCCTTATATTCTGTTTAACTACAACGAATTCTACTGCACCATAATGATGTATCTTACTTTTTTCCCCCCAATACTGTTTATGTTCATATTGGTGTTAAGCCTATTTATGGCTTTTCACCATGTTTCTAAAACCATCTTCTTCTTTCCCAGTTGGGTGCTATTAAAGGTCTGTTTTTGTTTTTACAGGTGTTAGGTTTTAGCATCATCATGACCAATTCAGAATCCTGTAAGGTAAGCCATGTGTGTATGCACCAGGGGCCTGACCCCAAAGCCTTTGGAGGCAATGCAAAGGCTTTTGGATTAGGTTGTGCCTCAGCACAAGCTTTTTGGTGTGAGTTGGAAAATGTAATTATTTCCTAAAATAAACAGAGTTACATTGTATTAAAATAAAAATGTAATCTGTTTTCATTCCGTTGGGGTATGTACACTCCAGAATGCCCCATTCCTTTAATATACCTACTTCAAAAATCTGAATAGCTGGGGAGTTGAGCTACAAAAACTTACTTTTGGTGAATCTGCTCCCTGTTTTGAGGGATCACCAGGAATTGGACACAGAGTTCAAGCCACAGTGGTACAGCCCCTTAATTCAGGGTATAGATAAATAATGTTTTCGCTCTCAAAAATGTGAATGTAGTGCTTTTGAAAGGATCTGTGTTGTCAGTTTTAGGGGATGAAATCCTCAAACTAATCTCCATGTCCTCTCAGTCTCAGAGTTTTCTGAGATTGTCAACAAAGGTGACAGTTACAATAGGGATTTTCTCTGGCCTAGATTGAGCTCACAAACTCATTTACTCATGGGGACTGTAACAGGGTATCTTGCCCCACTTCCTCATGACCATGAGTCACTCTGCAATGCACTGCCTCTCCAGGGCCGCTTACACAGATATCACACACTTTTTAAACAAATGTTTCTCTTCCTACTCCCAGATTTCCCTCCATAGGCAGCTTTTCTACTCTTTCTCCTGCTTTCTCGGGGTCTCTCCTGCCTCAGCAGGCTATTTCTGGCATTTCTTGGCTGGAGTGTTAGTTCCAAATCGCATGACTGCTCACTCCAAGCAGTCTCTCATTTCCCTGACCATCCTTTCCCTGCCTTCTACTTTGGCTTCCAGCTGGTCTTTATAGAGAAATCACTTGACCCCCTCAGGTGGTTTATCTTGTAATGACTGGTTTAGCCCCAGGCTGTCCAGACAATGGGACATACCACCCTGTCACAGGACTTGTGTGGCTCTGAAGGTCTGTTATAGTTCTCAAGTCAGCATACTGGACGCAGAGTTCAAGCTACTCTGGTACAGGCCCTTAATTCAGCCACCAATGACCTATCCTGGATAGATGAAAAGTTCTTGTCACATTGCTATCTCCTGGCACGCTGCATTATGTATAGCTGACCTAACAACATCTGAGTTCCTGAGGCGAGAGGTAAGCACAGAGATGCTGGGACACCCCTTAAATACTACATCTGCAAGAAAAGATTATAGAAATGTAATACACTTCCAAAATCAGGATGAATTTAGGTTCTACTCAAGGCCACAAATTGCAGAGAAAGTTCTGCAGATAGAGACTGGTGCGCCTGGGCCTATCCTCTCCTTTCCTCACTCCTGTTCCAGATCTGAACAAATGCACATACTTGAAGCTCTGTGGCCCAGGGAAGCCCACGTGACAAGGTTGACCCAGATAGCTGCAAGCCTGAGCTCCCCCGCGGTCCACAGGTGAGCGGGCAGGGAGTCAAGCGAGTTTCCTGTTTTGTAAGAAAAATCTCTGCCAAGTTGTAGTTCTAACACTTACCATTTTAGGCCTACATATTCCAGCTTACCTCTCTGTCCCCTGTCTGTAACACTCCCTTGTTCTTCAAAGTTTCTGCCTCCTTTTCCTTGCCCTTGCCCTCCACATTATTCTATCCTTTTCCTTCCCTTGCCACCAGAATTCCCACCCTTTCAGTTTCTCTTTATTCTCAGTTTCCCTCCCTGCTTTTTAACATGACAGTATGCCCTCACTTTTCCTGAACTGTCCTTTCTCCCTCAAGTTCATCTTCTCCCTCCTTTAGACTCACTGCCAATTTCTAGTCCCTTTACTGTCTCCTTCCTGGGGCTGCCTGTGGAAAAGTGTGTAGCCATGAAAGCAGCCTGGCTTCAAAACGGTTGAGAAAAATGAAAGGTAGCAGCCATGTTGAAAAAGGTTATTAAAAAATTCATAAGGTGTCTACCAGTGTTCCTGAATTCTTGGCTAGCTTTAAAAATATTATAGGTTCTTAGGATATTAGAGTTGGCAGCTATGGTAGAGGGCTGTAGGATATAGCATAAACAATGAGGAGTCCTGTGGCACTTTAAAGACTAACAGATTTATTTGGGCATAAGCTTTTGTGGGTAAAAACCACTTTGTGAGAAAATAGCATATAGGATATAGCATAGTTATATATTCCCTGGGTAGAGCAATTGCCTTATGTTACTATCATGATTCTAAATTCATATTTCTTCAACTTAGATGCAGCTTTAATTTTGTATTCAGTAAAAAGCTTTGTATTAGAGCTCAGGTGTGTGGAATTATTGTTAGTGGGCTTTCCCGATTACAACAGCTCACCCAGAGTGCCTCTAGCACATTAACATAGCACTTTTTGCATTGTCTGGTCTGGGATTTAATTTCACTACATCAAAAGCTACCATCAAAACCTTGTCATTGCAATTTGTCATACATTTTATTTTGTGTTCTACGTCTTACTGAAGCCTCATCTTCCTGTCCCACTGCTATTGATTACTAGTCAGGAACAAAGATAAATCTTTTTTTTTTTTTTTTAAGGCAAAAATTGTGAAAGAGAAAGTTGGTCACAACTAGTATTGAGGTTTCAAGTCCGGTAGGCTTGGAAGTTTTCTTATAACCATTGCAGAGTGAGTTGGACACGATGTTCTCTGGCATACTATTTAGCAGACCACTCCAAAGATCATTGCCAACCCATGGTAAACAGTAAAAGTATTCAATGTAAATAGTAACAATTGTACAGGAGCAGACTTATGGCCTGCCTAGTCTTGTCTATGAGAGTGGCCATTACTAGATGCTTCAGAGAAAGGTGGAAGGAACATCATAGTAGAGATTTATGGAAGAGTTGGCCTGTAAGAAAGTTGGTTCTTTATCTCCATCATTTTTAGGTTGATTTAGGCTCCAAGCATGACAATTTATATCCATTAAAAATCTTGACTAACAGAACGGTGGATGTTCTTATAATATATACAAATATCCAATCTTTCCTGAATCTTGCAAATCTCTTTGGCTCCATTTGTGTCTTGTGGAAGAGAGGTCCACTTGGAACAAAAAGGACCTCAAATTTCTGTCTCCTCATTTAGATGATAGGGTAATATAAATGTTATACCAACTTACACCGCTTATTATCCACCACATATCGGCATCTATCTGATCTCTCAGCTAATTGTCAGTAAGGTCCTGGTTATGTAGAGTTGAGAGGAAAGTGTACTTGTTTAGAGTGGATAATTAGTTGACTTCTTTCTCTTTTTGCAACAACTGAAATAATATATCTGTTTGCCTGGGATACAAATACAGTATTTAAGATCAGTGGCTGGATTTACATGGTACATAATGAGTTTCAGGCCATTTGCATTACACAAGATGACTTCTGGGGTTTCATTAGTGTCCAGACTATAGAAGAGAAATATTCTGATTTTCAGAGATCATTTCCTTGGACTTCTCCTCTTTCTTGTGTGCATGTTCTGAGTGTTGGCAAAAAAGTGATCCCTTAACTACAAAACAGTGGTGCTGAATGATGAACAGGTCCATCTCAACCACCACGATGGAGTAATTAATTTGGAACCCAAATACCTGACTTACACTTTTGTAGGTAATTGATGGTGGGTAATCTGCCCATTAATCTATTGACACAAGCAGGTATTTCAATTCTGTCCTGTCTCTAGTTAATAATCAATAGTTTTGTTGTCTAATGAAGAAATGGCCTTGACATTGTGGCCTTTGTGCAGTGTTAAAATAACAGTGATCGTTATCATTATCATATGTCCTTGATATGCTATATAAGGATATGAATATCTTTCTTACAGTAAAGAAACATTTAATATGTCTATAGAAATAAGTGTTTGTCCAAATAAATATACCATGCTCTTCTGGGCAAAGATGAGAGAGACAACAAAAACATAAACACTTTGTAATTCTGCCTCAAAATCCTATTGGAAGAAAAACTCTCTGGTGTACAAGAAAACACTTTCTTGCTCTCCCAAGGAAGCTGACTAGCGCGCGCGCGCGCGCGCGCACACACACACACACACAAAAAAGAGCTGATTCTTCTCTCTGCAGCTGAACGCTGTAGTGGAATAACTAGGTGACCATATCCCCATTCAGAACTTACGGTAATTCCTTACTATGGTGTTGGGGGTATATATGTTGATTATGTATTTGTTCCCATCATTTTAATAAAGCCTCCTTCCATGGGACATTCAGAGTTTCACAACCTCTTTTTTTTTTTAAGATTAAAAAAAAAAAAAAAAATCTTATTGCTCTAGCCTCTTTTAACCCATGGTCCTAGAAGCAAATCCAAGTAATAATTGGGCCCTCCTGACAACTGTCAGTAGAACTTATAATATTTTTTCATCAATGACATACTGTGGTCCAGAGCATAGTCTATATTTGGATCTTTTGACTAAAACATTGTATCTAATTTAAAAAATAATGGTACACTAAATCTTATTTTACTATGCCTTCATAAAACAATCTTCTTTTTCTTTCAAAATTTATGCTCTGCTATTAAATAAGGAAAATTTTTTGTATTGTAGGTATAAAATTACATTGTCCAGACATTTGATTTTATCATTTTAAAATATCTTCTGCTGAGATTAAAAACCAGAGATGAGTCAGATTTAAAATACATACTGCATCATGATGGCACATACATGCATGTCTTCCATACATACCTTTAGAATGGTGAAACTTAGCATCACAGGGCCAGCTGTTTTTATCTAGCAATACTTTCAAGAGCAGTATTTTTGGAAGTGGCACTAAAATCTTAGTGGCTGTTGAATTTTGTTGAGATGCATTATGGGAATTTTGATGCCTTTGACCCAGATTTTTAAAGTATTTAGGAATTGCTGCACACAGCATTGCAATGCCCAAGTCTCATTTTCAAAAGGTAGTTAGGCATGTGGAAATCTAAATCCCTCTGAGAATGAGACTTAGGTTCCTAAATGAGTTAGGTATTGTGCTTAGGTATAGACACGCTTTCCAAGTTTACTTGTCCCATTCCTAGAAATACCCTTTCAAGGCAGCATGGAGATTCATACTTATACATTTCTAAAAAAGAATTAAGACACATTATTAATTATACCCAGCTGCATTTAAGCCATTGTTGAGTGAGTAGGCACAAGATCATCTCATACATGGGAATAGATATGAAAATTAACAGTGTGTATATCTCTTTTTACATGTGTAGCACTCCCATTAGCATTCATAAGAGATATTCAGCATAATATACTTTCCCGGTTGGAGAGGGACACATTTTTAATTTAGATACTGAAATTGCCCATGCAAAGTAAAATTTTCAAAAGCACATAAGTCGCCATACCAAAAGTGATTTAGGAGCCTAAATATCATTGAAAGGCAAATGCAACTATTTATATTTACTGTTTTTTATGGATACAATTTTAAGACCCTGGTGGAAAATTAATCCATTGGGTTATGCTTGTGCACATCAGTTATAGTTCTCTTATGAAATATATGTAGATTATTTTAAAAACTGTAAAATTATAAATGGAATATTTATAACAGTGTTTTCAATAAGATGTAAAATTCAAGCACTCAGAAAAAGTTAGAGGTTTAAGATTTTTTTTAGCATCTTTAAACAGTATTTTGACTTACTTTGTTTTTTCTAGAACTAGTAACAAGAATATTAGCACTCTGTTTGGATTCTTCTCAGAACTATTTATAAGCAATAGAGTGAGAAGGGCTATTTCTCTATTTATAAATGTTTGGCTCTGCATGGCCTTGACATGTAATCATGTCTGTTCAAGGAATGTCTAGCGAACAAAGAAACTGGTCTTGGAGCATGAGTTGTATCCTGAAGCAACTAAAAGATACAAGCCTTGTCACTTTTCGTCTCAGTAACATTAAAGGGGAAAAAAAAGCTAAACAGCTCATGTGGCTTAGCTTTAGGGGCTTATGTACAAGTCACATGACTAAAGTCAGGAAGCCATTTTTAAGCAAATATTTTTTTCTTACACAAAATATAAAAAAAGAGGGTGGGGAGTTTTCATAAAACCATCACTCACTGGGCTTGCAAGAAGTAAATATTTTTACAAATGTATTATTTACTACATAGGAAGCTTTTCCCTGAGAACACAGATAAATGTGCTTGCTATAGTGCTTTATGACCACTACAGGCCCAACTGTCATTCCTTCGGTACTTCCTGTCAGTCTGACTAAACTCTGTCATCCTTCAACCCAGTTTAAATTAACAGGTAATTTGTAAATGTCACTTCAGGTTAGGCCGCTCATTTTGTTTCTACTCTACCAATGCAAAGTCTAGGACTAATTTTTCTTGTCTTCTTTTAATAGGATTTTCATTTATAAATAGAATTATGTTCTGAAAATAAATTACAGTAAGTGATGCACAGAACTGGTAGCAGCAGCACTTTCATAGAATTTCAAGCACCTACATCAGAAGAGATTAATAAAAACACTTCAAAGGCTAAATTCTATTTAAGCAGAAGACAGCTTTTGGTTAATATTTAATCTGAGTAACTGAGATCTTGGTTGAAAATATAATTTTTTAATATCTAAATTAATTTGCAAAACAAAACCATTAATTTTGTCTGAGAGCTTTCACAGTGCAAAAGTTTCATTAATTTATTTGAGAGAAAAAAATTAAAAATGTAATTTTATAGTGAAAGTCTCTTTTTAGTATAGAATTTATTTCTAATGCCAATGCATGATATTTGCTTATCCATAGTGCTTTGTCTGTTCTTTCAACTTGATTTTGATGTACACTTCTACAGTAAGACAAAGTAGTAACCTTTTAATGTGAAGTGTTAAATTATGACAGTTTAGTGAGTCAACACAACATTTCTTACCAAAAAGTTGCTTGAGAACAAATACAAATTTCACTTTAAATTAAGCATTTTCTTGTCTGATAGGAGTTAATATAGCATGGGATCAACTTTCAACTATTTTAAAATGCTGTGTACACAGTCTATGGATGAGTTGCTCCCCTCACCAGGGAGATACAGGCAGCCTGTGTGGAGGACAGCAGCCTGCATCCCACATCTGTTCTGCTTTGCAGGTAGTATGCATTTCTTCCTTTCCAGTGACACTGTTAACTTCTAAACCCTAAATATCCCAGTTCCAGAAGAAAGAGGAAGGTGGGGGGACTTAATAAAATCTGTTCCTTTTAAGTTTTCCCAAGGTTTAGAGTCATGACCCTCCTCATGTTATAGGCAATGTCAAAAACTCCAGTGGTGGCAGGATCGAACCTTTGCTGAATAAAGCACAAACCCCAATACTTCTTCCTCTCTTTGTACTGACTCTTTTTTCCACATTTTTTTTAAATCATCATTCTTTCATTCCTTCTGACCCCTGCAAACTAAGTTCTATCTTCTTGTTCTTGCCTCTTGGGATGTGGGAGTGATTTATTTGGTTTTTTCCATACGCATAACTTCTGCCTAAATAGCTCGAAAAGGGAGTGCTGCCCACAAGAAGCCAGGTTAGGGTGTTAGAAAGTAGGAATTTCAGGATTCCCTAACTCTAATTGTCCCAACTGTTAGTTTGTTTAGGGGGAGAATGATAATGTTTTATAATCTCTATGAAAAGGCCTGATCCCACTGAAGTTGGTGGGGAAAATTCTGTTGACTTGAGCTCATGGTCTGTGTGTGGCAGAGACAACCAAAAATCTGGATCAATTATGAGATCTAGTGCGGATAGAGAATAGGCTGCAGCTATGTGGCACTCACCACTTTTTGCTTGTAGCTCCTATTAAATGAGTCACAAACAGTACAAACAAATTGTCAGTCTGCAATTTAAAAAAATGCTGCTCTGAACCTGACTTTTCATAGGTAGGATTAAAAGTCAGGTGCTTGTGCTGGTCCAATTCTCCACAAAAATATTATGGATTTATTAAAGTGTCCTGCTAATGCCACTCTGAGTTGTGCTGGTGCACTAACCAAAGAAATATGTGACGCCCTGCTGCTTACCACACCATTCCATTACACTAACTTTTACAGCACAGCTGTCCACTTCATTCCATTGGTTCATATTAATGTTTTCGCTCCTTGAATGAGTCCTTGCATCTGATTTCCTCTTTAGCAGGCACTTTTATTTCCCGTGTATGTCCTAGGTATTTTTATATTGGCAACAGGGGTACTTTAAACTTCATGTGACTGAATGGATTTGTAAGACACAAGCACCAATGCACCCAACAGAAAATGAAGGTGGACACCTTTCTGGAACAAGAAGCTGTCTGGCAGGAACTCAACATCTAGAGAAAATAGGCTTGGGACTGGCTTGTTAGTGAGTAACCCCAAGAGATTCTGCTTTACGCTGGTAATTCACACATAGAAGATGTCTATGCTGACAAAATGCATTGTTCTATCACACTAGTTAACTAACACAGTTAAACGCCATAGCCAAACTCCCAGTCAAGTTAGTGGGACCAAGGTGCCATTCTTAGTGGAGGCAAAGATGGTCATGTTTAAAAATTGACTGATTATGGTTAAATGTAGAGTCTACCTAAGAGAACCATCTTTTTACAGCTGTCATTGTAGAGAGGCTTTGTGACATCAGCAGTATCAGAGCCCCATTTGCACTATGCTTTAGTACTGATTTAATATTAGAAATATAACTTTCCTATGTAAATATTAACCATTTTGTTTAAACATTAGAGGTCTTATTTTATTCTGAATGTCAGACTAACATTAATGCAGGAAGAGTCCAAAATTTGAAAATAGCGCCTTGATGAATTATGTAATGACTGAAGTTTCCTTACCCTGGATGAATTATAATTAGACAGGGATGCATGTACAGTGGAAATACCACTTTTCCTTTGCGCTTTAATGGATTTTAGCTGTTACTGCAGCATCTGTCCAATTTTCTAGGCAACTTCCCTTAAGATGGCTTCTCAAGTTGATCTGTTGTCATTTGTTGCATTTTCCCCTCCATGTACCTTACAAAAGATCTCCTGGTGAAATGGAAGTGCACATACATCCCTACAGAATGTGGCCATGATATATAGTGGAGTGTAAAGAAACCTAGGACACTGGCCTGTTTGTGGACCAGCTGCTGGTATTCAAGAAATCTGAACTAATGCTTAGTTCTAGTAAGATTACAAAAGAGCTAATAACCTCAAATGCTAACTAAAAGGAATCTATGGTGACATAAAGGCCTGTTTGCCTGTCAAAATTAAACCAGGCAAGAATAAACTGGCCTGACATCTGTGTTAGATGACTGGGCACTGTAATATGGATGATGTGCATTTATTGTCTGTCAAAGTTAGTGCAAAAAGAGTAACAAATGTGGTTTTTCCCTAATTCCCTTCTAATTATGTAGTAATCATTTAGATAATTTATAGTGCACTTCTTTGGAAGTGGTATCATTCTTTGGGTGCAATGTGTCCGTTGTGCATTTTAAGTTTTTAAAAAATACTCTTTCTGTTGAGACTAAAAAGGAAAAAAAACTGTGAAAGATGCACATAGTAAGATTTTCCCCTAATTTTAGTCCTCTCTTATTTACTTGAGAAGGTTAAGTGAGTAGGATCGTGATGTCTTTGCTATGAGGATTCAAGGGAGTTCCCTCTCAGGCCATGTCTACACTGGTGGAGAAAACTGATGAAAGATATGCAACTCCAGTGACTGCGAGGAGTTCTGCGGTCAACGGGTGCCCTCAGCCTTTGATTTAGTGGGTACCTACCATACTGTAGGCTGGGGCTGTTCAAACTCCGGCTGCCTGCTCAGCCATTCTGAAGCACTGCAGATCTTCTCTTGCTCCTGCTCAGAGCCTCTTTTTGGCAGATGTGATCAAACTTTGTAGTAAAAAAATGGGGTTGTTGTTTGTGTCCTGTGCTGGGTTGGCCTGACGGCTTGAAGTTAAGCTATTAAATTTAACCCATTATGCCAACTATTTCTGTAGTTCCACTTATTTTAGAGAGCTCACACTCAGTTTGGTTTCTTTGCTGTTATGCGATTGTTGCTTTTTTGATGATTGAAATGTCTTAAGGACCTTCTGTCGTCTTTGTCGTCACAAAATTGTTTAATTATATATCTTCTAATGGCTGAGGGATTTCTTTCCATTGTTTTTCTCCATCTTGCATCCTCTTTCAGAGGATGTGACTATTGTGTAGTTGTAGAGGAACACACATTTGATAGAAGTCGCCTCTCCAACAGCAGACTTTCACTTAACTGGGTACTTTGTTCTTCGTCTGCTGAGCAAATGAAAGCCATAAAAATTGAAGGCCTGGGATGTACTTAAATAAAAGAATGTGGAGTTCACTATCCGGATGCCTATATATTTCCTGAAGCCAGCGAACAGCTGGGCAGGTGTGCACCAGGCAGCCTGGGGCCCTGAAGGCACAGGTCTAAAGCAACAACCTTGTTTGCCTTGCCCTAAGGCTGGGTCTAATGCATGCTATGCTTCTGTGGCAAAGAAATTTGAGTTTCCTGGACAGTGTTTTAAATTTCTGTACCAGTGAGTGTTTCTTACATATTTTTGTGTTTCAGGAATCTGTTAAAGACAAAATTAATGTCATCTTCATCCCATCTGTCACTGCCCTTCCATACTTTATTGCAAAGGTCACAAATCCCTTACACTGAATGGACCTATTTACTTCCAATTATGGTCTATGGTTAGAAGCTATGATATCATTGTCATCTTAATCTCAGGAAGTATGTTGGCTATTAAAATGTCCGACTCAAATTGTAAAGTAGCTGTGATTAGGTAGAACAGGCAAAATATTTGGTGGCTTATAGCTCAATGATTCTCATTACGATGGTATAATTAAAGTCAATGGAGGAAAGTGACCTTCATGCAGTGCTTTGGCACGACCAATGCCATCGATGTGGTGACTGAATTCCGGTTGACAGCCTCAAGGTTTAAAAAGCAACTCAAGCGACAATCTTTATAAAAATGAAGGGTTTATTCTTGTATTAGTATTGTGATTGAATCAGATGCAAGGATCCTTCCAATATAGTAAGGAAGATTGTATGTTCCTAGATGTATGAGGTAAAGTTCAGATGCAGTTTTCTACCATAGAGTCACACTGGAGTCATACCCATTAGGTGCTAATTAATCTGGATGTTTTCTACTTGCAAATGGATTAGATCTTCCTAATGCAACTCCATTGCAAGACAGATATGTTTGAATTTCACCAGTGATTTCAACTGAGATGAAGTCATGTTTCATTCAAATGTTCTGAGAGATCAGTTAGTTTGTATGTGCAGTAGCTACTGGTTAAACATACTTGTCTGTTTTTTAAAATACAACATTTTCAGACTAAAAATACCGTGCTGCATTAACCCAGATTAAAAACTAAGGGATGCACTTTCAGTGTAATGTGTGGGGATTTAGTCACATGATCTCCATTAGCATTTAAAGGCAGCTGCACAGCTTAATCCTCAAAACATTATGCTGAAAATGTACCCCTAAGTGCTTGCTAATTTTTGTGCTTTAAAACTCAGCTGTGCTTTTGTTAGAGGTGAACAGAAAAGCCTCGGGAACTTCATATGTAACTATTTCTATTGCTCTCTTCTAACAAAACACACCACTTTGACCAATTTTTATTAAGGAGTGTGTGTGGTTGTGGGAAATCCATTCGTGCCTCTGAGCCTGTTTCCAAAGTGATATAGTCTCTTTTGCAACTCCATTACTGCTGAAAAAAAATGCAAATGCACTGAGAAAACACCACCAAATGCTCCTTATCTCCTTTGATACCTCTGAAAGCAGAGGTTGATATTAAAAGTCCTGAGGCAACCTTAAAAGGATATTTGTTGTAAGTACTTCTATGTAATATATTTTTAAAGTAAACCCTCTTTACTGTAATACATTTTAGATACTTAGAAATCCATGTTATTTCTGTGATAATTCACTTTTTTCCCGTTGGCAAATCTAGTGAAGGGCCAGGGAACCTATGGCCTCTGGGTCGGATCCGTGCCACGGCTTACTTTGATCCAGCCTGCAGCAAGACTAAAGGCTTTCACCTGCAGTGGGGCAAGCCGCTGCTTGTTCTTCAGCCTCATTCCACTTCTCTGAGATTTGCCCAGCTGCTGGGGGAAGCCCCAAGCCTTGACCCCTTGTTTCTCTCTTGGACACCTGATCAATGAGGGTTGGATTTTGTTTGTGTTTGTGTTTGTGTGTGTGTGTGTGTGTGTGTGTTTGTTTTTTGCTTCTCGCTTTGTGTGACCCCCAACTTTTTTTCTTTTGTGGGTCAGTGGTCCTTGACCAAAAAAAGGTTCCCCAGCCCTGATCTAGTGGGGAGAAATAGTTTATCAAAAAGTTTGAATTTGTAACAAGTATTTTTAATCCCTTAGAAAAGGGCACTTTCTTTTCAGGGGGGCTTTTAAACTCCTCTAAATGAAGCTGTTTTGCCTCCTCAAAAACCAGTACAAACTTCCCAGTATACTGTCCTGGAAACCAACTATTCAGATGGAGAGAAAAATTGCAGTCACCCATGCCTGTTTAATTAAAGCTACAGACTCACTTTATACCCAGGTGGAACCTTTGGAAGATTTAAGGGACTTCAGTGATAACTGAGGCCCAGTCTTTACCAACTGAAGACATGATGGGAAGCACTGAGCTATAATTGAAGGAGCATTGTAGGGTTACTCACAGAGATTACAGGAGAGAAAGAAGAGAGGATTAAGAAAGCACAGGAACAGCTTCAGAAAATTACCTGTGTGCTGCAGTTCTCACTTTCTGAGAGACCAGTATCCTAGGCTTGTCTGAGTCATACAGCCCTGTACACCTTTCCATTCTATTATACAAATCTGCATATGAACGGGTGACCTGTCACCAACAGAACCTGTATGGGCTGTAGGAAGCAGGTTAGGAAGATAGTGGTTTACCTGAGTGTCTTATTATTGCTGCTGTATATTAAATGTTCTCTTTCTCTACCTTCAGCTCTGTTAGTGTGAGACAATGAACCAAACTCTAGAACATCCTTATCTAAATAAGCGTGACACAGTCTCGCAGATGGCAGATCTGTGGGCTAGCTGAGCCTACAGCCAAAACCCAGCATTGAAGAGTTTTCTATCTAGATAACCTCATCTAAAATGATTTGTTCTAAGGCAGGTCCCCTTTAAGCCACACAGTCTGAAAAGTCTTCTATAGCCAGTGAATGCTTCTGTGACAGCATATGTATGCAATGGGTTCAATCCCAGTAACTCAAGAACTGGAGCGGTGACAGCAGTTGAATTTTAATTTACTTGTAGGTACGTGAGCCCTGCATACAACAGCACTTTTTGTTTACCAAACTTTACTTAAAAAAAATACAAATTGCAGATACCAAAGAATAGTTTTCCCTTGGTTTTATTGTCTTTGCTTCCTGTCTTTCCCCTTTGTCTCATGTTTTCTTCACTCCTTTCTATTTTTTTTCTCCTCTACCTTCCCAAATTTTTATCCCTTTCCTTTCATACTTGTCCCCTCGTGTGTTGCTTCTGGGTCCACTGCCTTTTACTTTGCCCTAACCCGCTCATTCTCTTGAGGATTCCCTGCCCATAATAGAGGAGGGTGTTCCCCGTACCACCAAACTATCAGATCTGCACTCTTTTCTGACTCTAACATGTGGAATTGGACTTGCATCAGAACGCCAATCTCCAAGAGCAAACACTGCATAGAAAGACAGTGTGGGAAATGGCACTTAAACCAGATGAAATCCAATGGTCCCATCAAATCCAGGTCAGCTGAGGGGAATGATTAAAATTAAATGCTGCCATTTGGGTTGGAGAAGGCTCCTACCTAATGTATGTGCAACACATATTTATCAGTGGGGTATGTGTGCTTTTCTAAGTGCTATCATTTTCTGGTGTTTTAAATATGATTTTTAAATTTGTGAGTGAGGAGTGTACACCTTCTTTTAGTGAAAACTGATGAGTTTGATTCTAAAAGAAACGTTGCCCTATGTTATCTTTGGTACTGTCCAGGATCAGATGGGGTGGGAAAACTATGGCCCATGTGTCACATCTGGCCCATCCGGCCTTTTCATCCAGCCCCCGAGCTCCCATGGGGAAGGGCAGTCGGGCTTGCTCTCCTCCACTCTCCATTCCAGCAGGGGAGTATAGTCAGGGCTTGCCCCACTCCATCTGCTACTCCAGCTAGGGAGCAGTCAGGGGGCTTGCCTGGCTCTGCCTGCTGCTCCCCGGGTGGAATACTGGGCAGAGGATTGGAGCCAGTGGTGGCCTCGGAGCATCCATTTTTCCTGGGCTGCCCAATTGGCTGGGGCCCCTGGCATGCTCTTTTGTCCCAGTGGCAAATTTGTCACTGGGAACAGTTTGAGCCAATGAGCATTTATGGCTTTCTCAGGTGTGGTCCTCAGGTCAAAAGTTTACCTATCCCTGGAATGTTGTTTGACAAAATTTGGGACAGTGTGGGAGTCTCTCTTCTTTATAGAACTTTTTCTCTTCTCTGATCCTTCCTGTTTTCTATGATAGTCACAGCTGTATCTTATCTTAATTTTGACTGTAAGCTCTTCAAGGCAAGAGCTGCCCACTTACACTCTCTGTATGTAGGCCTGGATCCTGGTTGGTGCTGCAGGAATCAAAATTATTAACATTGATAATCTAATGAGACTGCATCTTAAATGGGATTAACTGACAACGCTGGTGGATGATGAGCTTTGTAGTCACAACTTTATCCCTGGAACACCCCTTCCTGGCCTGGAAGGAGGTTTCAGAGTTCATTTGCTGACTATGGAGTCTATATGCTCAACATGTCATTGTTTTCACATTCCTACTTTTGTTTCTTTCTTTTCTGATCCCGTTGAATTCTATCTCAGCGATGAGGAAATAAATACAAATATGATGTGTATGTGGATTTTGATCCTGACAGATGGGTATCCATTGGTGAGGTCTCAGTGTTGAAGAGGTGAGCTTCCCATCATCTCTTTCAGAATGACCTACCATGAAAATGGATCAAACAATGTGCCTGGTTTTTGCATGCATGCAAGATATCGAAAGTAAGCAATCACCAAACAGAACCTGGAGAAGTTAGTAACAAGGAGAACAACAATCATTTATAACCATATTAGTACTTAGTGAAGCAAGCCAGAGAGTGAAGAAAATGGGAGGAATTTAATCCCAACATCCAAGCTATCCCAACTCCTCCAAAACATAAAGGCCTGCCAAAAGTGGAGATTGCCATTCAGCCCCAGAGAGAGAGGGAGTGTCTCTAAAGCTCAATTGTGATCCCTCTGATTAAAAAGAAACATTGATGGCATCCAAAGAGATTCAGCTGAGAGGATAATGACACTAACAGTGTCTAGAACAGTGTTTCTCAACCTTTTTTAATAAAGTACCCCTTTAAAAAAAAAATTTATAAATACCCCCAGTACCTACAGTTTTCAGACACACAACATTTTTTTCTACAATTGCAACACATTTGTTTAAACAACTTAATCGTAGCTGGGCAGGCGATGAAATTTTTCGGTATTAAAAAGTACAAAAATAATAAAGCACTGTAAAACTTACAACAAAAATTCAGTTTTCTTCAAATTTCAGTTGTGTTGAAGTACCCCCCAAACTTCTCTCAAGTACCCCTTACGGTACTCGTACCACTGGTTGAGAAACACTGGTCTAGAGGATAAGCTAAGCTTAAAATGGGGAGAAATGAGGTATCTTCAGGATTCCACAAGGAGGAAAGTGTACATTCAGGGTAAAAGAACTACATGTTACTCTCGTACAGTCAGGGTCATCAGTCAGGTTTTGGGGTTTGTCCCAATGGGTTCCTGACAGATCCTCTAATCCGTCAATGATGATAAACTTTTGGGGGTGTGTGTGTGTGTGTGTGTGTGTGTGTTTTCCCCTGTCTAATGCGTTAACCCTGTGCACTTGAGTCAACACGACAGAATCCCAGAAAGCCCCAAGAGACCACAAATCAGATAAGAATTGAAATCACCCAGGCAGGTTTATTGCCAAATGACATACACTAATAGTTGTCAGCAGACAGACTCACCACTGCGCCACTACACCTGATGTAAAGCTGTGACCATGTGAGGGCCCATTAAACACTGTAGCCCCCCCCCCCCCATGGTCAGCTGGCGATCACCCTTTGCAGTGCTCTTTTATAGACATGTACAAACAAATTACATCACTTTTGTTGTATCTGGTTACTACCCCTCACCTTGCAGAAGGGGGGGCTTACTTACTATCCTTCATGCTAAGTCAAACCTCAACTGACTACAGTTACGTATAACTGTTTTAGGGACTTGGAATCCTTACTGTCTGTTGTCTCCTTTTGCAGTCATCGTTAGGACCCCAAACAGATTTCTCCTTTGCTTATGCTCCATCTTTGAATTTGAATTGAGTCTCCAGCTAAATGTTTAAAAAGTCAATTTTAGCCCCTAGACAAAGTATACAACTCATACGGTTTATTTGGATTATTGGCATCTAGGGCATCAGGTTCAGATCTCAGCTGTTTTCCTTCCTGAAATCCAGATTTTTATATGCTCAGCAGGTGCTTCTCCTGTAGAAATGGGAGTCAGATTCTTCATGGGATATTCTGAAGGTAGGATCTTCTAAAGGGAGACCTACTCACAACATGGAGCAACAAGCAGTGCCCCTCATTTTGCTTGAGAGTAGGCCTAGATGCCACTCTTGGGGAGATGCCTATCCACTTTCCTTGGTGAATGCCCTGTTCTATGGCTTTCCTTTCAGCACCTCTAATTCTAAGACTGATAAACAAGATCAGATGGGACACGACGAAGGTCATCTTTATAGTACTGACCTGGCCATGGCAAACTTGGTATCCTTACCTGCTGCACATTCAAGCATCCAACTATCCCTCATCTCTTCACCTAGGGTGTAGGTTGTTTGCTTCACCCCAATCTAGGTGTCCTCCACCTCCAAGCATAGTTGGTCCACGGGATTAAGATCTAACTGCTCAAGAGGAGAACAGCAGGCCTTACTAAACAGTAAAAGGGAATCAACTCAAAGTACTTACCTTAAGAAATGGAAAAGGTTCAACTACAAGTGTCACCATCACTGCACTGTGTCTGAATCTTCTCCACTCTTAGCCATCTTGGATTAGTTGCTGAACTTGAAGAAATCAGGGTAATCAATTAGCTGTATTAAGGATCATTTGGACATGATATCAGAAGTTTTCTATAATTGTTCCATGCAAACTGACAGACTCGCTGGACCACTGGGCAAGGTGTGTGTGTGGGCTCTGTGCTCCAGGAAGGGGTGGGACCTCAGGCTGAAGGGGCGGGGCTGAGGCAGTCAGTGCTTAGCACCGCCTGGACTCCACCCTCCCCTCAGCACTATCTGGACTGTGCCCTCCCCCTCCCCAAGTGCTGTCTGGAGTGCAACATCCGGGGCTCTACAATGTGCTGCCCAGGGCTCTGCAATGTGCCACCTGTGGCTCTGGCAACAATTTAAAGGGTAGCAGCAGCTGGAGCTCTGGGCTCCTTTGAATCAACGGACCCTGGGGCAGTTGCCCACTTTGCCCTCACTCTTCAGCGGGCCTGATTTGTTCTGTTTTTGCTCATCCTATGTCCTCTAGTTTTATTAAACATTTGGGAAACCTTTACCCCTGGGTTAAGGACTCTGCTCTGATTTGAGATCTCAGCCTGGTGGTATTTAAATACCTCATGGGACCTCATTTGAATCTATAGCAAATTGTTCCTTTCTACACTTATCTAGGAAGACGGCCTTTCCAGTAACTATCATGTCAGCTTGTAGGGTTGGAGAGATTGGGGCCTTGATGGCAGGTCCCTCATTTATAGTATTTTTAAAGTATTTTTAAGGTCTCTTCATGGCCACACCCACAATTCATACTGAAGTTCTTGTTGGATTTCCAGCTTATCCAATCTATTCATCTCCTGGTATTTTCCCCTTAACTACATAAGTCTCAGTATGAAACTTCCTTTCACACATTAGATTTGAGATGGACATTGACGTTTTACCTAAATAGGATCAAGTAACTTCAGAAATCACTTCTAGACTATTTCCATCACAGAAAGATCCCAGGGGCCCATGATTTCTTCACAGAGACTATCATAGTGGAGCTCTTTGCATTATTTTTTGCTATGCTACAGCTGTTTTTTCATTTTCCCAAGGATAACAACACACTCTACCATATCACCGGCAACTTTCACAGCTTTACTCAACAATATTCCACTGTCTGAGATGAGCAGAGCTGCTACATGGGCCTGAGTACATACCTTTTCTAAATACTGTACCATGGTCCATGGCACCAGATCTGATATAACACTTGATTCTGCTACAGTGTCTTCAGTCTTGATTCCAAAGTGCCTTCCTTCCTGTGAGGATACTGCTCAGAGGTCCCTTCAAGTGGGGCACCATTAGACACCTATTCAAAGAAAAAGCAGGGGTTACTCACCTTGTGAATTAACTGTGGTTCTTTGAGGTGTATCTCTCTATGGGTACTCCACTTCCTGCCCACCTTCCCCTCTACTTTGGATTGTTCTTAGTAGGACATTTGATAGAGAGGGAACTGAGGGATGTTTGCCCATGCATCTGTATATGCCCTGGGTGAGTGACATGAGGTTGTATAAAGTGTGTGTGTGTGTCAAACTGACACTAATGGAAAATCTCTGAGTGCTTGAGAGGCATACACACTCCTGGAGTGGAGCACTTTCTTTAGGGGGACACATCTTGAATGACAGGAGACTTGAACCACCATCTCCTGAGTAATAGTCTAGTGCTTTAATCCCAATATTGTCCTTTCTCTCATTGTAACTGCTGATCCTGCTGACACCAGAAGGAGTTGGTTCTGAAAAAAATACATGTTTGAAAGTTCCTGACAATTTGGAGACTCTTCCCTACTTGTGTTTAGAGCCTAATAGAAATTAATTTATACATGCTATCTACTTCCAGAATGAATCCAAAAACTTTTTCCTAAAGAAAAAAACAATAATAATATTTACAATTCTGTTCCTAAATCTTTTTTCATTGTTCTTTGTTGATTCCTATGGTTTGAAGTATGTGGTCTCATCCTGGTTGTGTGGATATTTTCTGTAGCATAGCGATCTTTGTGGAAGTCACCTGAACAAGAAAAAATATCCTCATTGTTGTTCTTGATTCCTTCATTGAAGAGGAACATTTGTTCTTTTTCAGTATTGATTATTTGCTGTAATCTAGGGTAATATAATTATAGTAGTTTAGTTCCTATCTTGAAAGTATTCTCTCTCCTCCCCTTTGAATGTTTTCATAAAGATATACAATAGCATTGCTGGCTATGATGCAATAGGATTGATTAAGTTCTAGCTGTGTACATTTACCTGGCTGTACAAGCTATGGATTTCACATTTCTAATCTTTAAAATTAGTATCATGCTGTAAATAAATGGACAAAGACCTCAGTCAATAACAGAAGTACTCATTGACTGAAGTGCTTTAGTAAGGTTCTTTTTTGTTAAAGATTTCTATGCGGGACATAAAGTTGAATTGAAGCTTATCAGCTATTTGTATAATTTATTTAGCTTTGCTAAGCAATCAGAAAAAATTCAAAACACCAACTCAAAGAGTTGGGCAGGGGGTGCTAGCAGGCAGCAGTTTAGTTAGCAGTTCACCCACTCTGGAGTTTGGATGCCATTGAAGATGAGATGAAATGCATCAGATAGTGTGACACAGTGTGTTATATCAGCACATGGCATGTGTTGTATGTTGCTTTTAATATGAATTGACATGGTATTTGACATAGGACTCATGTTGCCATATGACAAGGTGGAATGTGATTCACTGCACATTTCAAGTGCATGTTCAGATTGTCAGTATTGATTTGAAGAGCAACTTTTCTGCCTGTCGTTCAGGAACTTTCCTGAAATGTGAAACGTTGTTCCCAAGATAGAGGGGAAGGTGAGCACTCAAATACTAGCAACCATCAGTTTATAAAATCTAGCTTTTCAAATACTGTTTTCTAAACACATCTGTTTCAAAGCAATGCATGCATTGAAAATGTGTCCAAATTATTGTAAAGCTTCAAACATATTTTTTACATTAACATGTTTTATCTCTCTAGCTGACTTTGTTTGCTTTAAATATGAAATAAACAATAGATCATAGTAGTTAGGGAATCAAACTCAGACTAAACGTTTACAAAATTTTCAGCAAAAGATTCCAGTTAATGAAAGCACCATTTGTGGCGTGCTAAAACATGTATACACATAGGTATTGCCCCATTTATCAGACATGAGAGCTAATTACCTCATACACTGCTATATTTCTTCCATCCTCTGCATTTCAATTCTCAATATTAACACATAGGTGGTCAAGCTGACCATCGAATAGCCTACATGAGCATGAATGCATTAAATAATTTAGTGTTAGAGGAGTTTATTAAACTGCCACATTCTAATCAGCATGTATACCTGCTTTCATTAATCTTGCACGGGGTCCATGGTGTGTCTCCACAGCCAACATAGAGAGTGCTAATGTTAATAGGAGCTCTTAACAAACAGGACTAGTTAATCAAGGAAAATTTACTATTAGCCACATGACCATGCATACTGCAATCTAATTACAATCAGATTTAACCTCCTCATTACTGTGTTCCTCTAAGCATCTTCTTTACCTCTTGCAACACTGAACTGTACAAAACCAAATCACGATTACACTCATTTGTACTGGAAATATTTACCTCAGTTCATAATTACAGATGGGAGAATCTCTTTGCTTCAGTTGCACAGTGTATAAAGTGTATTTTATTACACTGCCTTCCAAAAATCTATTGCAGTACAGAAACCTTCTTTTCCCCTGCAAAAATCCTGGTGAGGAGAGATGATTATTAGAACAGTGTGTTCCAAAGTGAACTGTAATAATCTGGATTAATTCAAATGAAATTTAGCACTTCATAAATTACCAGTTATTACTGCATAAAGAGACTGGATATAATGTAGAGTATTTAGTTATTTCAATAGCTGAACAAAGTGTTTTAACTTGTTCAGTGCCATAGTGCTCATTGACATCAATAAGACCACATCCTTTTACAATCCTTATTATTTTCATTAGAAAGTAGACAACAGTAGGAAATGAGGTTCCATCAGTGCCTGTCATTCTCTGTTGACTTTATTCTCTGATGGAGAAAGAGTAAGGAATATAATAAAGTGATTGGGTTTTTAAAAAATATTTTTCTCCCTACATCAATAGCAAACACTGTCACTACCATGTACAGAAGGTAAAGCCTATTTCTCTTCTAGTAAGCAGTATGAGACATTTTGGATGGAGGAGACAAATCATGCGGAGAGGGTAATATTCTCAAGGATTTGAAATTGTTGAGGAGGTTACAGTAATTCCTCATTTAACACGTGCCCGTTTAACACGTTTTCGTGATAGCATGATTTTTTTTTTTAGGGAACGTTTTTTGAATTACACAACCATCCCCGGAATAACACGATTTCCTCAGCCGGCCCATTGCTGGTGGCTGCGCGGGGCTTTCCCCAGCCAGCCCGTCGCCAGTGGCTGCGCGGGGCTTCCCCCGCCTCTCTGCAAAGTGATGGAGGGTTTGCTGCTCACCGCGCCATTCCCTGGTGACCCCCCCTTGCTGGACGCAGTGCGGGTCCCGGCAGACCCGTCACAGGGGCATACTCCCAACCCAATCCCCCTCCCCTCTGCTCCCCTTTCCTTCCCCAGAGCCAAACACCTCCCCTCCCTGCTGTAACCGAGTGCCCTTTCTCCCCCAACCTTATGTCCTGGTCCCAACAGACACCACTTCTTGAAATGCAGCCCCCACCTTTTCCATTATTTTCAATGGGAAAATTGACCCCGCATAACACGTTTTCACTTAACACGATCATTTTCTGAAACATATCTATAGTGTTAAATGAGAAATTACTGTATTTGCATGAGGAGTTTGTTAGCTGAAGAGTGTTACTGTGCTTTATTAGCCATTCATGATGCTTAGTGTACTTTTGGTGATAACAGGGGCAATTGCTAATTTTGGACTGGGGACCAAATTTTGGCCTTGGGGGCACTATTGGAGCCTGCATTAGTCTTTGTCATGTGAAATGTGCTGTCAATCCTCTCTCCATCCTTTCTGCTTCTCTTCTCTGTTTAAACTGATTAGCTTTTCCAGAAGAGAGGTTTGTTTTCTCTCTCCTTCCCCCCTAAGAAAATTTGTTTCTAAACATCTACCATTTGGTGCAATCTCTCGCATTCCAATGTCAAAACATTTGCTTTGCGGGGAAGGGTAGAAGTAAGCTGTGAGAGAGACAGCTCAGTGGTGTCGAGGGAAAAATGAAGTCTCTAGGAGACAGAAATTCTACTTCCATGGCTCCCTTCCATACAAGTGTTTCTCCACCCAGATCTACCACTAGCTCCTTCCTCTTCTCTCCTGCCTTAATTCAGATAAATCCAAAATGCCATTTAGGAATTGTCTCCCTCTAATTCCTGCCATTCTTCCTGCTGCTCTCCTGCTCTAGCTTCCTCCAGCTTCCAGAGTTTCTCATTTCAGTTTTCATTTTCTCATCTTCTCAATCCTTTTTGTCTCCTTCCTCCTTAATACTTGACCTGTCCTGAAATGGCTTTGACAGGCAACCTATTCTGGTTCTACTTCTTTATTTCTTCTCTTTTTCCTTCCTTCCTTCCTCATTTTCCCCCTCCAGATTTCCTTCCCTTCCCATGCTTACCTTGCTCCTTCCCTGCCACTTGAGTTGTGGCTGGAAAATGCTGCAGCACAGAAGAGCTGCCCTTGTGTGAGTCTTACTGCCTCTTGCTAAACTGCATGCTTTTTAAGATGAAACAGTGGGACCGCAGGTCAGGCTACAGAAAATATAGCTGCTGGCTATATTGATACCACATGGCTATAGTATGTGCAGGTGGCCGAAAATGTCCTCTCAGATCTTTAAGACTGCGTAGAGAGGCCTTGTTTTCAGTGGGGAAAGATATGCTCTTAACCTGAGGTAGCTAACTTGAGTGAAGAATACTTTTCCCTCAGAGAACACAATGCCACAAAGGATAAAGAGGCCTTGACTTTAATTGTTATGGGGAAAAGTCACTTATTTATTGAAAACCTCCTATTCTGGAAAGGCTGGCATACAGTTTCTTGTGTCGTCCCCACCACTATATTTCTCAGTAAATCCCATGCACTGCGTCTGTGTTCCTGATTATAAAATATTCAGGGACTGTATTTGTTTTTGAGCACTGTACAAATCCAAGTACATCATAGGTGCTAAAGAGATGAATAAGTAAAACAAGAACAGAGGCAGATGTTTCATTTGTATCTTCCCCTGACTATGCTATGTTTTGCTTTTTTTTGCTTTTGGTGCCTTGATTTTGAAATTGTCTATACCTGACCATGTAGGATAACATTGGATCTGTATACTTAGCAAGTTATCAATGTGAATGAAGAATTTAATGCAATCGTATATGACTTATAGATATAATTGAGCTTAGAAATGTCATATGATAATCCAACATAAAGCCCTATTCATCAAAAGGCTTCAGCTGTCAGGTCACGATGGTGCTTGGATTATTTTACATGTTATTTACACAAGAAAGAGTCAGAAGGCATATTGATGTGTGACTCAAGAAGGAAAACAGCACTTTAAAAGAAAAGGTGTATCCCTTTTACAATTGTTAATTTTGATCATGGAAAAGGGGGAAATACCAATAAAACTGTTCAGAGAAATACTATTTTTAAAATTACCAGTAAAAAGTGGGTAAGTGTCTGTGTCTGTCTATGTGTGTGTGTTACCATTTTGCCAGGTAGAGTTGAAGGAGTAGGCAGCAACAAGGGTCAGGTTCTTAACAATACAAAACAGAACTAGCTTGAGACGTCACTCCCCCTTCTTGCTAATAATGTGGGAAAACTTGTCACCACCCTTGGGTGCCTCAGAGGCAATATTTCCTCACTTGCAAGCATAGAGTCTATAGCAAAAGAGATCCAGGCTTCATTTAGGAAAATACCTCAGCCACATTCAAAAGCATGTGACCATAAGCAGAAGTGACCTCTCAGTGCACTGGGCAGTGTCTTTTGCCTCAGTTTCCCACCCTGCGGTGAGAGAGTCCAAAGAACAAATGTCCCTTAACCAGTCACTTTCCTCTCCCTCCACTACACCCCACTCACAGTTGCGGGCCTTGGACAGTGAAAAACCAGAGTAGAAGTACATTCATGCGGTTCACCTCCCACCCGTGGGAAGGGGATGTTGAGCAACACCTCTTCTCCTACCTCTGCAACTGGCTCACAGTTGCTGCTGCTTCTCTGCCACTCCTGCAACATCACGTCCAGAGGTTCTGCCACTTAACCCAGCTCTTAGTTATGTCAGCAGCTAGTGCAGCCTCTGTGTTGTCTTTCACTGACCCTATACAAGATCTAATGCTTAGTTCCTAGATCTGCTCAGCAGTGCTATCAGCTCTAGGAATCACCATCTGGAAACAAGGGTTCTCCATTGAGTCTAATCGGCTCTCGCTGTAGAGGGGCAGGTCAAATGGCATCTAGGCCTCTTTAGGAAGAGTTCCCACAACTACCAGAAAGGGACACCTGTTCCCACACACTGTAATCATCACTGGGATTTGGCACCCCTAACTCCTGCTTAGTGCGTGAGTGTCAGATAAGGGAAATCCTCCTCAGGCAGAACATGCTTAGCACAGCCCTGCTGCCTTTACTTTTACATTTCATACTAGAGTGATTTGTAACCCAAACCAGCCCAAACTCATCACTTTGGTAAGGCAGCTCCATCTGCTTTAGAGTAACCATGGTCTGCTACTGAAGTCTTTTCCCATAGCTCATCACTCTCATCACTAGAAGTCAGGGGAAAGCTCATTCGCAGCCTGCTTTTCTATATCTATATATATAATTAGAGTATTTAAAAATACCTGATTGCATTGCATAGTAACAGTTGTCTGATTTTTATAAGATGATTTGATGTTTGCAATAATATGACCCAGAGCGCTGGAGAAAAGACTGACGAAAGGCCTGGAAGGGAGAAAAGGAAATACAGGTTGGACCTTCTTCATCTGGCACCCTCGGTACCTGACCGGTTCCAGATGAGGGATTTTGCCTGACCAGGAAAGGTCATTTCTGTCACTGGCCCCTCGCAGCCTTGCTGCCAGTCTCCCAGACGGCTTCCCCCTGCCGCCAGCCCCTCTGCATACAGGGCTCCTGGCCACACTGTGGCAGCCCTGCCGCCGGCACGCACAGCCCCAATACTGGCCTCCAATCCCCACGAGGCAGCACCCCCTGCTGGGGTCCAGTTGCACTGCCAGGCAACAAGCCCTGCTTGGGCTTCAGCCTTGCTGGAAGCTCCACTGCTTCTCGGCCTAACCACTGAGAAGCCCCACTCCCGGGTACCTGTCCCCACCGTCAGGCAGCCCCATGGTCAGGCTTCTGGCCCTGTGGGGCAGCTGCGTTGCCTCCCAGTCCCACCAAGCAGCTGCAGTGCTTCTTGGCAGTAGCGGGGCTGCTGGGCTCCTGGTTGTGCTGCCAGGTGGCCCTGCTGCTTCCCGGTCTTGCCAGGCAGTTTCACTGCTGAGCTCCAGGCCTGTTGCCTCCTGCCCCTCTTTCCTCCCCCTCAGTGTCGACACTGGGTGGCAGCCCTAATGCGGGGCTCCCAGTTTTGCTGCCACAGGGCAGCCCTGCTACTGGGCTCCAGGCCCACTGCAGGGCTCCCAGACACCAGTCCTTCTCCGGGACTCTCTGGTCCTGGGACATCCGTGGTCCTGCCAGAACAGGGATGTTGCCAGACCAGAGAGTGCCGGTTAAGAGAGGTTCAACCTATATATTCAACAATGACCTTCAGCAAGATTGGGGGCATCATATATCAGAACATGAATATTGCATACATGCTACTGAACATGCATGTTGCATACATGCATATTGACTGGTCTGACTGAATGGACAAAATAATGGCAGCGGTGGGGGAGGGGAGAGAAATTGAACACAGAGTCATAGGGCTGCACATATACTGACTGTTGTAGTGGAATATTACAGGTGAGTAATGTTGGACAGGGGAGAGGTAGTGGTGTGTTCCCATGAGTAAATAATGACAGGTTGGAGTGGCCTGATTATGAGAGAATAAACCCTGAAGTACCGAAAGGTACCTGGAAGGACCCAGTGCATTGCCTCTCTGCTTCCATTCTGCTTTTGTTTCATGCCTGAGTTTTCCTATTTAATAGAAGAGAACAAAGCCCAAAGTCATTCCTAAAAGTGGATTTTCCCTGGCTCTTGGAAGGCAGGACCTGCAGCAGGCCATATATTGTCATGAAAACCTTCCCAGACTCATCTGTTTCTGTTCCAGATCTTACAGGGAAATTGCTCTATTCAGAAACATCTTGGTTATGTCATCTCTCCCCTGCCACAACAGTGTATCTTTTTGGCTTATTATACCCCCTTTCTCCCACTAATTCAGGATCAGAGTCTAACCCATGGGCTGCTGTACAAATATTGACATTGCTTCAAATATATTTCTCAAAAATATTTGGGAATTTAAGTTAAAAATCCTTTATTTAAAAATAGCTATTTATTTATGTACTATACATTTGAAACCAATTGGTCACTTAAAATCATTCCTTTAATTACATTCTAGCCTACAATTGTCTCACATCAAGTTTTATCACAGTCAATATACCCAAATGAGGCATAAATCTTATATAATGAAGCAGTTTAATTCAAGAGATTTTTAACTCACTATTTGCTGCATTTCTTACCCACCCACTTACACCAAAGAGCCAAGAAACAAAAAGGGTACAAGGAGGACTATTTTTTTTTAAAGTCCCACTGCAGTGAATTTGCCTTAAAGAGCTGTAATGCCACATGGACTTGTCTACACTATGGAGAAGATTGACCCTCCAGAGGGCGATTTTCTAGCATTTGATTTAGTGGGTCCAGTGTAAACCCCCAAATCAAGTGCTGAGGGCAGCCCCCACTGGTGTCCTGTGCTCATTCTGTGAGGAGTAAGGGAAGCTGCTGGCGTGTGTGCTCCCATAGGCCTCCCGCAGTATAGACGTTGAGTGGCTCGGCTTAAGTTAAGCCAAATCCAGCTATGCATTTTGTGTAGCTGGATGCTGTACCTAAAGCAGAGCTGTCTGGTCTAGTGTAGACCAGGCCCATGAGAGCACCTTGACCCTCCATACACATGAAGAGACTAATCTTAAAACATGACCAAGATCGGTGTTATATTTTCTCCTATGATGAACTCTGGAATAAGTTCCTTAAAAGATAAGACATTTATGAGAAATGTGGCAGATGCTCCATTGTTGCCTTCCCTCATTTTAAAACTTTCACTTAAAACTACCAATTGACAAGGATCAATCAAAATCAAGTACAATATATTCAGGCTAGAGGTAATGCTGATTCTTTTGGTACTTCCTATTCCACCCTACATTATTCTTCCTCTGCCTACAGATCATAGGATAACAGACTCTAGGCTTCAGAGGAACTACAACAGGTCTCTTCTACAAATGAAACCCACACAGAGATTCTTTTACCTGTTCCTGAACCCCTAAACAGTGCTACCAGAAGAGAGTCATGTAAATCTATTTCTAGTGCTATGGGGTGGATTTTTCGAAGGATTCTAATGGAGTTCATTTCACTGCATTTGGGCTAGTAACCCTTTTGGAAATCCCAAATAGAGAGAGTTTCCTGAGCCACCTGCTAATGAAAGACTACAACACTATCTCATATTGGAAGTCAAAGATGTGACTACCACTAGTGAGGATTGCCTTTTATTACTGGAGCTTTCCACTAACAAGAATGTGCTCAGACTACATTTTCAATACTGCATGTGATTTAGGTACTGACAATACAGCTGCTTTACTGCCTGAAAATATGGAGAGACTTATTTTTAACAAAATAAATCACAACAGGTTTCAGTGCTCCTATAAATTATATGATGATAGGGAGGTGACTTTCAGAGGGAAAGTTAAATGAGATGGTTCAGTCATGAGAGCAAGGTGCATCTCCAGAGCTTTGGATATCAGCTAGATAGTGTAGTATGCTTTAATTAGTAAGCGGATCTAGTGTTCATGATGGGTGTCAGCTTGACACAACTAGAGATTGAAGTTTTCCAATTAACCATGGAAGAATACATCCTATCCTGAGGTAGGGAGGCTCACCTTACACTCCAGTCTACGTCCTTCCCATCTGCCTTGGAGAGACCACTTTTGCAGGCAGGAGAGTTCATTTTCCAGGTTTATTCAGCTGCAAGTATCTTGGCTGATGATCTCTGGAAGAAACAAGCATGGATGATGCAAGAAATGCAAAGGCAAACTATTGAAGGTTAAATTCTAGGTGAAAGCATGCTAATTATTGTGTGTGTGTATGTGTGTGAGAGAGAGAGAGAGAAAAGAGGGCATGTCTACGCTGGGGAGTTATTTCAAAATAACTCCTCTTATTTTGAAATAACAAGGCAAGCATCCACACTACCGGGCTTGTTATTTCCAAATAATAACTCCTGCTTGTGAAGAGGAATAAGCTTATTTCAAAATAGTTATTTCAGGAGTTATTTCAAAAGAGCTTATTTTGAAATAACCTGGTAGTCTAGACATAGCCAGAGAGAGCCTCAAAACCGGACAGAAGTCATGAAAACTCTCCTGCCATGACAAAGATGTTTGATTGCTTCAAAACTGAGCTCCATGAACACCAATAATACAGAGGTAAAAAGCTTCGTAGACCAGTATCGATTTCCTAACCCCTTCAATAATCTACTTCTAGAAATCTGTCTATTCAGCTAGGATTTTGAAATCAAACTAAATATTAGTGATTTGGTGGTGTGGTCTATTTACAAATCAGAACTCTTATCTCAAATCCCACTAGACCCACTGAAAAAAAGAAGAAATTTCAACATCAATAGAACATCTTAGATTTATCTGGAAAAATACCACCCAAATGTCTGTTTTAATATTCTTATTGGAATAACATGGGAGTGAGTTTTCTGTGACATCCTACCGGGGCAAAGGACGTCCTATCCAGCCTACTCATCTGCTACCTTAACTCCTAGGCAATCTGACAAGCGTAGCTGGGCCCCCTTTGAGCTGCCTGATTGGCCAAATGCCCAATTGACTGAGGGGATTAGTGAACCTGCTCACAGCAGCAGGGCACTGGCAGCTCAAAGCATTTGCCTTTGATAGCTTCTGTGCTTACTTGTTCCAGTCTTGTCCCTGACTTGTTCCCCTGCATAGCCTCACTCCAGGTAACCTGGTGTTGATCCTTCACTGACTTGACCCCTTGGTTCTGGCCCAAGGGTATCTGGCCCCTTACTGCAGTTCTGACACTGTTCCAATTCCTGTCTGTTCTAACCCTAGGCCTGACTCCTGACTCTGACCATAAGGCACAACTACTCACAAAGCACTCCATAGGTATAAAGAAAGTAAACAAAGTAAGGCTACGTCAAGACTGTAGGATTCTTTCGGAAGAATCTTTTCCGGAAGAGATCTTCTGAAAAAACTTCTTCTGAAAGAGAGTGTCCACACTGCCAAAGTGCATCAAAAAAGTGATCTGCTTTTCTGAAAGATAGCGTCCACACTGAATGGATGCTATCTCACATGTAGGCTGTGATTACTATGGATGGAGTGGCTTGTGCTTTTTCCTCTTTTCTCTTCTTTCAAAAGAACTCCCTCTTCCCCGTCCACGCATGCCTTTTTCCAAAATAGCTCTTTCGGAAAAAGGCTTCTTCCTCATAGAAAAAGGTTTACCAATGTTGAAAAAAACCCTCTGTTCTTTCTATGTTTTTTCTTGAAAGAACGCGATTGCAGTGTGGATGTAAATGAAAGGTTTTTTTGAAAAACAGGTGTGTTTCGGAAAAAACTCTGTAGTATAAACATACCCTAAGAGAAAAATGCAAGAAGGGGAAAAAAGTAGTTGAGTTAGGAAGGAACAGATAAGAGAAACTTATGAATGGCCACAAAAATATGAGACAGAAGTAATAAAATATCAGGGAAGGATGAAAGGGTAGAATAGTAAAACAGTGCCCAGTTCATACTCTCTTGTGGCTCTCAGGGAGGAGGATATCTTTTCATGACTTCCAGAATGGAGAATTCCACCTGCTCCACATTTCTGTGGACCAAATTCTTTCCCTCCCAGCACCTCGTGTCCCCTCAAGCAACGAAACAAATGTTTCAGGGCCAACCTCCAAATTGGCAGATCCCCAGTGACTCATAGAAAGCCAAGGATATCTGTGTGGAGGTCCTATGCCTCCACACCAATTAAGGCTGTCAAAGTCCATCCTCTTCACACCTCTATGGAAGGGGAGCTTCATAGGAGCCAGGATCCTAAGATTATCTGTGGTTCTTACTTTATACCTGGTGACTTTGGGGGCAAGGAAGACAGAATCCATGGAAGAGATTATACATTCCTGTAAACCTAATGTCCATGGGCCTGGAGGCAAATGTGCACCTCTCTGGTTGGCCCAGTCTCCATTGCAAACAACTTTCTGTATTGGAGCTGTGTCTGCAGAGTCATGGTAGAATAAGGAATTGCAGCAGAGGAGTGACTAGGGGGCACTTTCTTGCAAAATGGGGTGAAATCTGCATTTGGAGAGCACCCTCCCTGTGTGGATGTTTTGGGCATGATCTAGGCATAAAGAAAAGAAATGAGAGAAGATAAGGAAGAAATGTTAAAGGAGAGGAAATGATCACAGAATAAAAGGAAAAGATCTGAGTGCTTTGGAATACATGGAAAAAAAGAGGAAAAATAAGACATGAAGACCTGAGAGAGAAACCTGCACAGAGATAACAAGTAAACAATACCAGATGTGCAAAACAGGGACTAAAGAAAGAGAGAGCAGAAAGACTGGGCATAAATGAACCGGGCACAGCGCAGGTTAGAAAGATATAATTCATTTATTGTTAAAAATACGAGAGAGAGAGACTGTATTGTTACTTTTCATGTTACATTTACAAAGGTCCCAATTATTATCCCGCATAATCTAAGGCCATATTTCATCAGAGATCAGTACTGGATTGTGTTCTCTCTAAAGCTACAGGCAGGAACAACAGAGTTGAAAGCTGTGGCAGGAGTGTCCACCAGGACTTCTTCCTGGAGGCCTTTATTGTCCATATAAATGCTTCCCCCCATCCACACTCTGTCAACAAAGGAGTTATTCCTCATAAAACAAGGTTTACCGCCGTCGACAAAACTGCCGCGTTCTGTCAACTTACTGTCGACAGAACTCGGCGGTAGTGTAGTCCACTTTTGTCGACAAAACCCTGTAGTCTAGACACACTCTAAATGAAGAGTGAGATTTCCTTGTCATCTGCACTGGTATAAATCCACTGAAGTCAATGCAAAATTTTTTTAAAGAAAGAGCATATCCTGAGGTACATCATGAGATAAGGAACCTGTGACCCTGTCCTGATGCCATAGCTTCACTCCCAACAGCCACTAAGAGTGGTAGGTGTCCAGTACGTGGCAGTTCCTGCTTCTCAGCGCTATTATTTCAGGCTTTCTGCTGACTCAGTGAGATGTTTTGCATCAATTAAACATGAGTCACATTTTCAGGCTTTTTTTCCCCATCACCATGAGGCAATGCTGACATTGATCTCAATCCATATCATACTTGTGTTTTTCCAAAGGATCTTTCTATATAACCTTTCTGCCAGATGTGATAAGTAGCAACAAAGACTGAGTTCAAATGGCTATGGGTCCATCATAAAGCTAACAAACACCACCGGTGTCAGCCCCACTCTGAATTTTTGGGATTACTAAACACCTAACTTGGGCTCTTAATAGACAATAATTGCCCCACTCCCAACCAAAATGTTTTTGTATGAAACAAAAACACTTTCTTAGTGGAAAGGGAACCCAACATCTATCTGGGAAAACTGCAACTAACATAGCTATATGAATGATAAATGCTCCTCCAGAGTAACTTGGTTCCCCACCCTCAAACATGAATATCCAACAGGAAAATGTCCCTTTACCACATCATTACCCCTTTCATATCTCCTAAGGCCCCACTGTGGTTTGTTTCAGTGGGTAATATAGTCCCAGAGTACTGAGATGTACTCAGGCAGGCCTCTTTCCAGTCCCTTGGGCAGTGCTGCCTGCTCCTGCACTGAGGCTCTGCCAAATCACCCAGATATAGTTATTTCAGCTTTAATTAGTGGCTGGGAAGGAGAGATCATTACCAGAATTCACTTAGTTCTGTTGCTGTCCTCTGCAGGTTCCATGAAGCCCCCTTTCTGCATTGCTCCTCATTGGGAAGCCACTTCTGTATCCTCTCCCACAATGGAGTCCTCAGTTTGCATCAATTCTCCTCATCATCCTCACTGGAAGTGAGCTGTTAGTGTATTGGACTCTTGAACAGGGTCCATGCAATAAGGTAGTAAACCCTGTCTCCTCTCTTATCTCAGTAAAGTTCTACTACCAGTTGAGTTTGGGTACAATTATGGTGGCTTTCAAAGTGTTACTTCAGGAATTCTGAGTAGAAAGTTTATGTAAATGAAGCTTTCTTTTTACAGCACTTCGTCTCTGAATCTTCTGTCCTTCTGAGTAAATAGGCTGCAATAGCAACATAAACTAGCATACTAACCAAAATTGCTTCAGTATTTTCTTGTACTTCCCATCTTTCTGCATCTGTTGTATTTTGTCCTATTAGGTTATGAGCTTTTGGGGGGCAAGAATATCTGATCTTTTTGGTCTGTGTTTGTCCAGCATCTAGCTCAATAGGATTCTGGCCAGTGTTCCCGCTAAGATTTTCCATCCTTGGGCAGGTTGAATTTTCCTTTGGGTGGGATGAAATTTTTATGTACAACATCAATACTGAGGTACACCCACCAGTACAAACAAAAACTGTAAATATAAATATATATTTTTAATAATCCATAGGTGTGGAAGAAAATATATTAAAATGGGATAAGGAGCAATACTTATGATTATTTAATATGAAATCAAATAAAAAGAAAATTAACACTACCAATAGCTGAAGAAGTGGGACCACGAAAGCTCATGATACTATTTATATATTTTTGTTAGTCTCTAAGGTGCTACAGGACCATTGTTGTTTTTTTAGTTACAGAGTAACATGGCTACCCCTTTGAGACCTTGGAGTACATGTATCATCATCCTTTCTAACAGACATATGCATGTTTTAAAAATCTTGGTAATAAGGTTTCATCCTACAAAACAGCTAGCATTATACCTAGCACCTGCTACTTCTGACTCATAAGAGCCAGATAGCAAAGAGCTGGCCTTAATGCAGTACAGTTTACCATGTATTAATTACATGGGGTTTTAAAAAAATCATTAAGATCAGAGTTTTAGATATCTGCAACACTCAAATTTTGTTAAAAGAATCTTTTTATTTCTTACCTTAAGCCATTAACACCTATGTAAACTTTGAAATGTAATCATGCAATTGTCTTGGCACATCCTCCCCCATGCAACCTACTTCAGGTCCTTTCCAAAGGAACTCTTATGGTACTAAAAGAAGTGCTCCCTCCCTTAACTGCCTAAGATAACATCTGCAGAACAGATTTACCAGAGGCTTCAGCTTGCACTGTTCCCAGGGAAACACATAGATAGCTTCACAATCATCCTATTCTTTAATCCAAAGTCTTGCGTTTCACCTCTCACAGTGTCTCCTCACAACATGGGGTTCTTTCTCTTCCCCCCCAAATCCTTACCAAATGTCTTGATTCAACCAGAAAACTGTCTCCCCCCTCCCAGCCCATTTGCAGCCTCTGCACATGTAGACTGTGACTGCCCTGCAGCCAGGGAGAGAAGCTTTCCAAACATGGAACTTGGAGAATTAAAGGTGTGTGTGTGTGGGGGGGAGGGTTAAAGTGATCCGAGAGATGGCTGAAATGGAGGGGAGAGTTTCCCATTTTCAGTGACAGGCCAGGGACAAGTTTGCTCTTGCTCTCACTGGAGGAGATCCTGACCTGATTCTAAACAGGGTGAAAGCACAGGGGAGGGGGAAGAGAGAGGTGCTCTCTCGTTACCATGGAGCAGTGTGTGTGTGTACAAATTGGCAAGAGCAGGAGGAAAATAGGAGGCAGAGAAATAAAGTCAACTGTCCTGCTCTGAATGTGCATCAGGGGAGTGGACACGGGAAAACAGGGGATCCCTGCCCAGCCAATTTCCCAGCAGGAGGGCTATGGGATAAGCAGGAACGGGGAGGGAAGGTTGCTGCCCTGTTAGCAGTTCAAAGGGTAGGGGAGGATTTGGGAGCAAAGTAGAGAAGTTGACTGGATCTGGCAGCACCTGTAACTTACTCAGCTTTTCCCATGTGGCTGGTGGCAGGCAATGAAACACTGATCCCGCCTCCGCTTCAGCCAGCAGCTTCACCATGATCTGGGTGACATGATCCCCCAAGTACTTCCTGTCTCCCTGATTGGAAAACTCACTCACCCCCAGCAAGTACAGACCCTCTAGGGTACGGGTGGCCAACCTGTTACAGATGAAGAGCCAAAATAGTGGTGGATACAGTACAAAGAGCATAGGGGAAAAAGTTGTTGAGCAAAAAAAAAAAACCCCAAAGCCTCGGCCGCCACCCAGCATACATTTGGTCAAATGTTGCCTGCCGTGATGCCCTTTTAATGGTGGCCATTTTGAGTGGCCATTTTGAAGGATGCACAGGACACCGCGGCTCTGTCTCTTTCACACAGCTGCCCCTTGAAGAGGTGCCACATGCAGCTCATGAGCCGCGGGTTGGCCACCCCTGCTCTAGGGAGTGGGGAAGGGTGGGGGGAGGACTGGAGTAGAAGCTGGAGCCAGTATAGGAGGCAGCAGCAGTGGCTGTTGCTGCTTCTGCTCCTCCACCACAAAAAAGTGAGTGCCCTGCCCTGCCCTGCCCTCCTTTCCCAGCTGATCAGCTGAGCTCCCTGCCTGCACAGGGAGCTCTGAACCTCTGCACGGGCCTCAGAAAAGGCTGTGCAACTGTGCAGGCAGACAGCTTACAGGGAACCTTGATCCTGGACCATGACTAGGACGCCTGGGTGTGATGTTAGAACAAATAATAATTATATGGACAAACAACTCTGTAGACATACTTCTCCCTGTTCAATAACAAGTGGAGAAGAGAGCTCCTGGTTTTCTAGCACTTCTGGTCACAAGGTTTATACTTGCCACCAGTTTCTGATGGTATTAGGTGCAATCTTCATATCCTGACTGGAGGAACAGCAATGAATTTGAGAGGAGTGTTTGCCATAAATAGCTGGAGACAATACATTCTCTCAAATGTAGGTATGAGACACAAGCCTCCGTTTGCCAGATATGAACACTAACCAGAACAACAAAGGAGACTTTTACCATACTGTCTATAGCATCTTGTGGGATGCAAATTCAGACCCATGTACACAGAAAGAAGTCCAGCACTATATTATATGCAGACCTGTTTCCCATTTCGTAATAATTCTTTTCTATCAGCAGTGTTAAGTTTTTCCATTACTGCTTTATAAGATTCCTAGAGGGACATGCTATCACAAAGTCCTCTAAAGTAACACCATTAATATATATTCAATTGATAAAAATATTAATAATTATAACATATATTCACACCCAAATTCTTGTAGCTGTGTACTAGGGTATGTCTTCTATGTAGCTGTGTATTAGGGGTATGTCCTTCCACGTCCAAGGAATGCGTCTGGTTTTCCAAAAAAATTTTTTTTTAAATAGACGCGGGTTTTTTTGGCATCCCTGTAAACCTTGTTTTTCAAGGAAGAAGGGATGTTCCGAAAGAGGGTTTTTTCCCGACATTTGGCCCCATGTAGATGGGCCAAATGTCCAAAAAGCCTCTTTTGGAAGAAAAGCAGAAAAAGATACACAAATTGCAAACTACAATTTGTGTATCTTTTTCTGACTTTTCTTTGTAGCGTAGACACAGCCTTAATGTGGGGCTCCTAAACATGTGCTCTTTACTAAACTTTTGTCCAGTTCTGCCATGACTGGCAATTTAACTGGTACTGTATCTAATCTCTGACTATGGCTACATCTAGACTGCAGGCTTCTTTCGGAAGAAGCTTTTCTGGAAGAGATCTTCCAAAAAAACTTCTTCCGAAAGAGAGCGTCCACACTGCCAAAGTGCATCGAAAAAGTGATCTTCTTTTTCAAAAGATAGCGTCCACACTGAATGGACGCTATCTCACATTTAAGCTGTGATTATTATGGATGGAGTGGCCACCGGGGCACCTGTGCTTTTCCTTCTTTCCTCTTCTTTTGAAAGAACTCTCTCTTCCCCATCCACACATGCCTTTTTCTGAAAGAGCTCTTTTGGAAAAAGGCTTCTTCCTCATAGAAAGAGGATTACCACTGTCGGAAAAAACCCTCTGTTCTTTCTAATTTTTTTTTCGAAAGAACACAATTGCAGTATGGATGTAAGTGAAGTTTTTTTCGGAAAAACAGCCATTTTTCCGAAAAAACTCTGTAGTGTAGACATAGCCTATCTTTTTCTTCGCCCTTTATTTTATTATCAGGCTAATGTGGTAGCGCAAAATAATTACACTTTCACATTAAACTGAGATTTTTGTATAATTTTATTACTTTAATCTAGTATGCATTAAAGTTCCACACAGAGTGCCTGTTTTTACTTAGGATTTTTTATTAACCAGAACTTTTCAACCTTGTGTGATCTCTTTATAATTCCCTTTAGAATACATAATTGTGCTCTATCAATTTGTTAAAGGCTTTTGAAGTGTTAAAAAAGCTACATTAAAATTATTTTCTTTCAGGTTTTATGTTAATGAACATAGGTGCTATTCAAAGCAAAGTCAGTGTGTCAAGGGAACTTTAACTAAAGTTATTCATACATAAACTAAAAAAGGAAACATCTTTAGTGGAAGAAAATACATTTAATGAGTAAGTGCAGCACACAATTCCTCCTTTCAAAAATGTCAGTTCATATTGAACCTCCATTCTAGGTATCTTACAATTACTTTGTCAACAGAAGGTAGAGTAGTGATGGATGATGCATTGGTTCTTGAAACCAAACTTTCTGTGAGTTACTTAGGCTGAAACTAAGTGCTTTTACATTCCAGTCTTATTGATGATAGTGGTTTTATATTTATCACCCTGTCATTTCAGTTGACTGTATCAGCTTTTTCAGTGCAGGAATATGGACACTAATGGAGGTGTGTCCTTAGTGCTCTAAAGGGTCACAGATTCATTCCACTAACACGTTCACAGCACAGTTATAAACTCAGAAACTGCTTTGCACATTTTAAATAGTAATCTGCAGCTCTAGGCATATTAGGCCTTTGAAATTCTGTTTCTTGTTGGCCTCCTTTAGACTGTGCTACCTGTTTGACACTGAATATGCTTCTTTCAGCTTTCATTAATTTAATGTTACAGTTTTGCAATCTGCCCTATACTACGCAGAATTCTATCAGGACCTTAGAAAGTCCAGGATCAGATTGCAACATTTATTTATAAGAAATTCTGTCAAGAATCAATAATAGTCTTGGGTCTCAAGTTCCTTCTTTAATAATACTTTGATATGATTTGTCACAAGCTAGCCCACAGTATCCACCAGATTTTATTACTTAGCTTGCAGCACAGTGTCTCATCTTTGAGTCATGAGATCAGCCATGGGGAGACCTTTAAAAAGCTATATTCTTTACTGTTTGGTTATTACAGAAAGTCTATATTACTCAATAATATCTTTTATAAGGTGTGCTGTCACATCTTCACATAGATGTTTAACCCCGATGTAGATATACTGAATGCCTAGAGGCCACTTTAGTGACATGGACATTGGTTTTCATGATTGGATGCCAGATGTATCAACAACAACAACAAAAGTTGGGTCTTATTTTCACAGCTTGGTATTTCTGACTGGATCTCATACTAACTGTCAATAGCAACTAAGATTTTATTTAGAGTACAGAATGTAACATTTTTATTACTTGAAAGTAGTAGAAATTCTGTGAAGGTAATTTAGATTCCTTTCCACTGTAATATCAGTTCCTCAGGTTCTGTTGTATATCTCAGTAAACAAGGCCCTACTGTATCACTAGCATATAATACTTCTAAATACGTCAGTTCTTACTGAGAGCAGATGTTTCCTTATACAGGATGGTTTACAAAACAGAATGCCTTTGTTGACCTCAAGAACAGTATAGTCAATCATTTAAATTTCCAGTACCGTTAATAAAATATGCTTTGGGTAAGTATTACTGTATAAGATACAGACGTTTAGTATAACTTTGATTTTACATCTTTATTTTCTATATCTTGAATTTCTCCAAAGGATCTTGCACACTAACAACACTATTGAAATAGCAATATCTTCAAATATCATAATAGTTTTGTGTAATTTTTAAATATACCTCTTAGAAAATTTGTTTACATTTAATTTACATTTAAAAAAATTTTAAAAATTGTTTTGCTGATTAATATTAATAAAAGGCATACATGTGTATTAAGTTTTTTTTTAACTTAATATTCAACAGTGTCTGAGCCAAGGAAGAAAATCTTTAAATAAAGTTCTGAGATTTGAAAATGGAGTGATGTGTATTCAGGCATGTTGAGTTTTTCTTGAAGGCAAATGTATCGTCATTTTTGGCATAGCATATCCTGGAGGGGGTGAGATAGAGGGAGTGTTAGATTTAAGTATAATAGATTGCATTTTTCTGATTTACCATATTTTAAAGCCAGGTTTTTGTAAAATTCCCAGGCTGGGTAAATCCCAACCTTTAACTGCAAAAGGTCAGTTCTGAACAGAAGATGCATACATTAAACAAAATGTTTCAGCATCTCATAACCCCTCTTTGTAATCATAATTGACTGTCAACTGCCAGGGTCTCACTCCAGGACAGCCAGAGGATGACATCGGTATTCATGTTGGCTCTTACTATTGGTTGGCCTTTGGTAGATTTCTTTGCTGTCAACCATTAAGCGAGAGCTCTACAGTAATAGGTCATATCAGGCCTATGAGTAAAAGTGGCAGTATTGGGAGTGAGAGAACTGCAGCCATAGATCCAAACTGCTGACGGAGAAAATATTTTAAAAGCCTCACTTTGCACTTGAATTATATGATTAGTGATGGTTTTTTTTTTTCAAATGTTGCCTGTGACAGGGCGGTTGACCTGCACTGGCCCTTTAAGGGCCAAACACTAACCCTGAGTGAGGGCTGAGAGTGAAGGCCCAGCTGGGGGCTACCTAAAGAAGGGCTCCTGGAGGGAGAGGGAGAACTGACTGCTGCTCTGGCTAGAGAGCAGGAGGGACCTGGCTGCCTGGGAAGCAGGAGGCTTCCTGGAGATAGAGCAGTGCTGGGGAAGGAAGGTAGGGCTGGGGAAGCTCTGGCTAAGCAAGCCCCCAGGCCGCAAGGCCTGAAGCTACTGGGGCTGCAAGGGGCAGCAATGGTAGGCAGGGGCAGCAGGTCTACACCCCTTTGCCAGTGATGAGTGGCCATTACAGACTGCGGTTTGCCCCTGAGGCCAGGGCTAGATGAAGACTGGCAGTGGGTCACTGAGGCAAGGTGGGTGCAGGGGAACGGGGTGTTCCCTGGGAGAAGAACTGGGTGCCTCTTGGGAGGGGAGGACCCTGGAGTGTGCAATTGGGTAAAAAACATCTCCTGGAAGGGGGCTCAGAGAGACTGGAGTGGGCACTGCCAGAGGACAGTGTCCTGAAGAGGATGTAGTGGTCAAAGAGGAACATGGGGAGACACCAGCTAGAGGGAGGCATCCAGCGAGTCAACAAGCTAATTCCCAGGGCAATCATCTGGAGGCACCATGATGGTGAGTCTGGCCCATGATATTGCCATGCCCATACATAGTGTTTAATATTATAAACTGTGCACTGATTTTATTATTATTTCGTAGCAGGTTATAGAAAGTTCTGGAGAAGTTTTAATTCACTAAATAAAATACGGTGAGTTCAGCATTCTAAAATTGCCATTGCTCTACCGAGTATAGCAGTCCTTCCGTCTCATACTTTATGCTGCATTCACCAAATAGATTACTCATATATAAACACTTGCTCTTACTAAAGCATTGGTAGCAAATGGTGTATACAGATTTTTTTCTGCAAAATAAACGGTATACGTTCCACCTCAAGTTAAGGTTGTTCCGGTGAACTATTATAACTGGTCCAATCAGATCTGAAGTCTGCAGTTTGTAGCCTTTGTGTACATCTCAAGGATACAGGCTTGGCACCAAAGTTCCATTACAGAGTGGTAGAAAACGTCCAGGTAATGCCATATTGGAGTAATGAAAACTGCAGTGCATTGAAAATCTGGAAGGATTCCATTGTTTGGTATGTCATCCCTTTGCTGGAGTGAATTGTTGGCATTAGTTGCAGTGGTCAGGCTTATCAGGAAACTTGTTGACTTTTATGTACCGACTATTAATAAATCAGCTGACTCCACTGATGCTGCCCAATAAACATAATTTTTAGTTACTTCTATGATATATTTTGACTGCCACACATTCCTAAAGCCCATTCCATGTGTGTTACCCCCACAAATACAGAAGCATGCTTGAATACATTAAGTGCCTTCATGAAGGTGGCATTGATTTAAAAAGTTGCTATCAATAGCAAAGAATGGCACGCAGTCCATGATAGACAAAGTGAATTGATTTCTGCATGTTTTAAATAAAGTGAGTGCTCATAGACTGATAAACTATACTATCCTTTGAGCCTGAACTAGAGTAGGAGTGAGTGCAAAACATTTAAATGATGCTATGGCCACTGTGAAGCTAGTTAGCTGAGCGAATGATTACATGAGTTTCTCAATATATTTTGTTCTGGAAAGTTATTTAATAAAATTTCCATGCACTACAGAGATTTGGTTCTACACTGAAGCTAAAAAAAGAGAAGCTGCCAAAGATTTTTGCCTATGAAAAGCCATTGCGATCTAAGTATGCCCAAATTTGGGGGAATTTCTTGCCTAATAAGTTAATGGATAATTACTTTTACTGCGAGATTTTGCAAATTGGCATAAACAAGAAGTTCAGAGGCAAACTATAATAAATAGTGCCATATTGATATGAAACACTATTCTCATTCCACAAAATAGTTGAAATTTCTGGCAAGACTCTCAGAAAATTATACTTAAAGGAACACACTTTAGCATAGTGTTTGGATTTAGAAATCACTTAAAGAAGTAATAGTTAACTTGCCTCCCCTGAGATTGGTACATACATAACTTATGTTTGATTTATATTGCAAACAGGATGAACAAACTGGAGGAGGCAGGAGAATTCTTTACAATGGATATTTTGGGAGTATGAGTGCAGGAAGTTGGCCTGTGGGATAAGCTAGAAGAAAATACTTGCAAAGTTTAAATGTATTTGCAAGTTTGAAACTATTTTCTCATCTGTTAAAATCATTTAGATAAATAATGTAACATGATATGTCTTTCAAATATCTGAAAGACTGTTTGTAAAATGAGACCAAGCATTAAAAGAACGGTAGAAACAAATGCTCTTTCCCTAGATGTGAACTAGTAATGAGATCTGATTCAGAAAGTTTCACATGTAAAATAAATAAGTGAAAAGATCAGCTATGCATGGGATGGATTCTAATTAGAAAATAGCCAAGTGGAAAAAGAGTTTAGAAATTTTAATAGTGATGTTAGTCCAAGCTAAGCCTTTTGTATCGCCTACGTTTCATAACCCTGGCAGGGCTCTGAACTGTGAGAACATCAGGAAAGCAAGTTAGTCTTAATTGTGTCCTCTTTAGACTGATGATGTAAATAACTAATACTTTTCTAATGCGGCCATAAATTGTGCTAAACATGTTCAGACTTCTGACCATCTTGTATTCATCTGGCCATTGCTATACATAAAAAACATACATGGCAAATACTGGTTACATTTCTTAACACACTTCTAGAAGGTGCTCAGATACTATGGTGATGAAGGTGGTACACGAACCTGGATAGAATAGAATCAATAATACGTTTGTTCATGTGAAAGTTGTCTAGTACTATATACCTTACACTGAACAGTGTTTTTCCCTCCTCATCTTCAATACTACTCTGGACAGATTAGTTTTTTTCTAATGTAGGAACAGGTTTGTTGGCTGTACCAAAATCCTTAGCTACTACAATGCCTTGTTAATAGTACCTATTTGCATGTTTTTCTAGGTCTGAATGCACAGTTAATCTTGATAAGGTTCACCATTGTTGCTGGTTGGGAACCAGCTCTTTCTAGTATACTGGCCTCTGATGCATACAGAGCCTTTGCATGAGCCTTGTGAAGTAATAGCAGATTCTGGCAAACCACTGACCACAGGAATAGCCATACAGTCCTGCTGTAGTAATTGGTCCCATGAAAGCCCTCAAAGTTTAAAGAAAAAGTACTCAAAGACATTCCAAACTGACTTAGATAATTTTATGGTATGTTTTATTTACCGATGGCATTAGTTATATTGGTGGCAGGCCTGCTTCAGGATAGCTCGATTTAGTATCTGATAGGGAAGTAAAAGAAAGTGTTAATTCAGGTTTTGATCTTATCAGTTTCAGTCTCTCCATAAATCTGTGGTCTAGAAATACATCAAAGTTTGTCCTAACTTTCCTGGGAAGCCCATATTTCCCACTACTCCCATCAAAGTTCACTTTATTAACCTAGGAGTTATAGGTTTCAGCAGAAATAAATTCTTTTAGCAGCAACAAAAACTACTTTCCAACAGGTTCTCTGAAAATCTCATTCTCTTGTACAGAAGCCACATTTTGAATGCTTACATCTGGCAGCTGCCCAGCTGCAATAGTTCTCCTACCTCAGGGGTGGGCAATGAGCAGCCCCCGGGGAAGACATAGTACACTAGGGTTAGCCCTTGGTGGTCTGCCAGACGCTTTATTTACCTGCGCCTCTGCAGTACAGTCACTTTCAGCTCCCATTGGCTGTCGATTGCCATTCCCAGCCAATGGGAGCTGCAAGAAGCAATGTTCCAGTCAATGGGAGTTGCAAGCAGCTGTATCTGTGGATGTGCAAGTAAATAAAGCATCTGGCAGCTCCTCGTGGCTAACTCTGGTGAACCTCATCTGTCCCACAGACAGCTTATTGCCTCCCCTGTCCTAGCTTATATATCCACAGCCAGGCATTAATATTTATGATTTTATTCACATTTGATCCCACCATCCAGTGTTCCCTATAAACTGTGCAGCAGCACAGCCCTGCAACTGCCGTATTGGGGAGGGCCCCTTTCGCCAAGGATTTATCGTACCGATCGCTCTCGACTATGTGCCCATCACCCAACCCCCTTTGTCCCGTATGGCCTCCCCCGCACACTGGCTGGGGTGGGGGGCTTATGTCTTCAACCCCTTTTTTGCCTCCAATCCCTCTATGCAGTGAAATCCAACCCTAATCCCCCCATACAATAGAGTCAAAAGAAACCCTTTGTCGTCTTCAGACTTCAGGGTGCAGGTAGGGGGACCCGGGCCCGCCCTCTCCACCGGGTCCCGGCCCGGAGCCCTGGAAAGGGGTTGAACTGTTACCCCTTCCCTATTGGTTGACGGGGTCACCATCCGTAACACGTCAACCCGCGGGCATCGAAGCCCTGCTCTGGGCCACTTCCTACCCTGCCGGCGTCTTCCCTTACCCACGCACTGAGTCTGCTGTCCGCTCGTCCCTCTCCCCGATGGGTCCCACTGATTCTACCTCGGGCTCGCCGTTCCGGGGTTGTCGTCGGTCCTGCTCTGCTTCCGGTGCTTTCCCAGTGACCTGACCTGGGGTGCCACCGGTCCTGTCCGGCTCCTGGACCATCGCAGCCATCTCTCCCCTGTTCCTTGGAAGCTCCTCCTCCAAGGCTTGCCTCCCTCCTCTGGGCGTGTGGCTCGCCATTTTTAAAGTACGCGCCGCACCGCCTACGCGGGCGTCATGTATCCCCTGCAACGTCTGGCTCCTCCCCCTCCCGCTGGGTTTCCCTTAGCAGCACGCTCTGGCAACCCGGGATGCCCGCGCCTGTGTCCTCTGGCTGCCCCGGGTTCTCCCAGCTTTCTGCTGGAGCGCGGGGCGGTGCTCCCGGGACGCCTGCACCTGCACCCTCTGGCTGCCCTGGATTCTCCCGGCTTTCTGCCAGAGCATGAGGCGGCGCTCCCTGGCAACCTGTGACACCCACACCTGTGTCCTTCGGCCACCACGGGTTCTCCCGGCTTTCTGCCGGAGTGTGGGGCTTGTCTGCCCTGTCACAGTCCCCTTCCTACTGGCTAGGAGAGACTCGCTGCTCTGTTCTCAGCTGGGAGCTGCTGCTGTTGCTGAGGGAGAAGTGCCTCTTTCCCCTGTCAGGAAGCTCCATGGTGAATCCTGAGCCCCTGGCTGGAAGGGGCACATTAAACAGCTGCAGGGACGTGCTGCCACGCAGCTTAGAGGGAACACTGGTCCCATCCCTTTCACTTGGGGTATGTCTACACTGCATTCCTCTTTTGAGAGAGGAATGCAAATGCAGACAAAGGAAATTGCAAATGAAGCGCGGATTTGAATTTCCCATGCTTCATTTGCATAATCGCGGCCAGCTGCTTTTTCAAAATACCCTATTTTGAGATAAAAACACTGTTTAGACGCGGTTAGTTTGAGAAAACTCTTCTTTCAAAATAACCCTTAAGCCTCATTTTTTAAGGAGTAAGTGTTATTTTGAAAGAAGGGTTTTTTTAGAAATAACCCGGTCTAGACTGCATTTTTTCTTTTGAAATGGGATATTTAGAAAAAGCGGCTGACTGCGATTATGCAAATGAAGCACGGAAATGCAAATCCAAGCTTCATTTGCAATTTCCTTTGTCTGCATTTGCATTCCTCTCTCGAAGGAGGAATGCAGTGTAGACATACCTTAGGAGATTTAACTTTTTGAATGGTGGGGCAATCCATGGGATGTTCAATAGGAGAGAGGAAATCTTTCATCTTTCACACCAGAACAGGGACCTTACAAGAGAGCAATAAGGGGACAGGCTTTAGACACCAAGGCATTTTTGATGCCTTAGGATGGTGAGCAATAAAATAAAATAGACTTACAAGTGTGGAAAAAACCCAGATCTGCCTTCAATAAGCAGAATAAAGATACCAGAGAGCTGAGAATAGCTTGGGACCTGGTTATCTGAGAAACAGGATCTCTATATAAAATATGGCCAATGGTAACATTTGGCAGAAATACTCATGCTTGAGTCGCCTAGAGAGGGAAGGAGGCCTCTGGCAGAATGTTCTCCATGAATGGTCCTCAGACTTGATCCATCAGAGTCTGAATTTAATACTGCAAACTCCATTTTGAGGTAAGCATAAATAATATGGGCATTACAGGCTATATAATTAATACATATTTGTAGGTTTGGAGTTTGTGTTGCTGGCTAAAGAGTAACTAAGGGTATGTCTACACTGCAACACTATTTTGAAATAACTAGCACTATTCCAAAATAACTTAGTCCGTGTCTACACAGCAGGCAGTTATTACGAAATAGTGTCAAAAATACTGTCAAGCTGGAGGACTTCTTACTCCAACTCCTGTAACCTTCATTATACTAGAAATAAGGGAAGTTGGAGGAAGAGTGCTCTATTTCAAAACAAGTGCTGTGTAGACACTCCCATATATTTCAAAATAAGATACGTATTTTGTGTAGCTCAAGTAGCTCAATTTGTGTAGTTTATTTCGAGTTAAGCCCTGCAGTGTAGATGCACCCTAAGAGCTAAATGGACCTTTTCTAATTTGGAACTACAGCAATCAAGAATAGAGACTCCCCAATGGCTAGGGCTCCATTGAACAACGGAGCTAATAATTCCTTTGAGGTTTGCCTCCACTAATGTGGTGTCAAAGACTGGCTGGCCCACTTGAGGGAAAGATGGAAAAGAGCTCAACCTGACACCCATTAGGGTTTCAGGGCAGGAACTTGAAAGCATTTAAAATGCTCAACTTCTGAGTCTGGGAGACAGACAATGCTCATAGAAGCCATGAGAAGAGGATGGAGGTACCAAGGCTATGCTGGACCTACCTACTTGTATGAGTCAAATGCTACGTTTTGGTGTGAAAATATGCATTTAGGCATTTGTTATTTTTAACCCTTTTTTCTCTGTTTGTGATGTTCCTTTGGATAATTGAATCCTACTATGCTCTTAGCTGAGTCACTGCAGTTTCATACTATTCACAAGCTCTCCAATAGAAGTCTTTAGTGGGGGCCAGGTCCAGTTGGACTTGTTGGAAGTAACAGGGGATGTTGCAGCCTGGTTACTCTAGTCTAAAAGTGTGGTGAGTCACAAGACTCCAGTGTGAAAACAGAGGCTGACAGCATGTATCTGGGAAAGAGTGCCCACCCAGAGACACCACGAGAGAGCAAAGGTACAAGCCCTGAACCATACAGTGAGCATTCAGCAAGTAAGCAGATTGATAGGGCAAGGACTAGGGGGTTCGGTTTGATCTGTAGTAACTATTTTTTTTAGGGCTAGGATGTCTGATTGTTGCTTATGGGCTGTGTTGTTTATCAAACAGGGACAACATGGCAGCAGCTATCTCCTCCCCAGTAATCAGACCAAGTCACCATGTTGGCACCAGGATGCAAGACATAAATATGCAGAACCAGTTGCTTATTTGCTGACATTCAGCATGCACGGAGGGGCTATAATCAGATGGGGCATAATCACCATTTAGTGGCTACGTACATACTCTGCATAGCAGATGATATTGACACCGCCGCTATGAGAATGTCCAGCCACAGAATCTGAGGCATTTCAGAGGCTGGCAATGTGACACTTGCTAAGCTTTTAAGCTCAGCTGAAATATTAATAATAAATTAAATGTAAAGGAGATACGTTTCAGACAGGTATGTTCCCAAGTTCATGGCAAGATCTGGCCCATGCTGCCTCCCTAAGGACTTTGAACTCTGGAGCACTTAATTTTTTTTACTGGAAGTTCTTAGAATATTTCTATTGCTATATGTTGGTTTGCATGTGTATGAGCTTAATCTATATGGGCCCCTTCAATAATTTACTGCCTGTAAATTCAAATGCATGTTAGTGAAGGAAACTGTCTGCCTAATATTTCAAAAGTAATGAGTTCAAATTCTGTTGGGATTGTAGTTTTATTAGAAATTCTGCGTACATTTTATTAGTATTTCTGGGTCAAATGGATCATTATATTGATTGATCAACGCTTAATTTGTTATTAGTACTCAGCAAATAATGAAAAAATCTAGTCATTTTGTTAAAGGATAAAGATAATATAATATTATGTTACTTTTTAATTAATTTTTTGCATACATGTAGATCAAAGTTATTCATCTCTAGAGGTTTTGTGTGCCACTTTAACATCTGGCAAGAAAGCTGAGTAGTGCAATAATTTATATATATAGTAAAACATGCATTTCTACCACTGTTTACTGTAAAAATGTACTAAAATGTGAGGAAAGGCTTCATGGTGCTGCTGCAAGTTAGCGTCTTTTAAGACAGCAGTAAACTTTTGTTATGAGACCCATTGTTTTCCATTAACTTAGCTAGTAATATATTCTAATTCATAGTTATGACCGATTCTTCTGTATTTATCCAACACACAAATTTTCTCTTACCTGCCACTCTGTATGTCACATAATGTATTTTATATATACACATACAAATACATTTTAATAAAATACATTTAATATCTTCTCCTGCTAATCCTGAGGGAAGAACATTGATTGGTAGCCAAGAGGGATGAGAGGGAACTACATGCACCACTGGGATGTCATTTTTTTGAAGCGTTGGTCTAGTCTTTAGATCAAGAGAGATATGACTGCCCCCAGTCAAGTCACTGAAAGTTTGATTTTACACTTCAGTGAGGCCAGGATTTCACCCACCCAGGATTTTCACATCTGCCACAGGCTCCTTGTAAATACCTTTGGCCAGTTCTAAGTTTGCCATCTCTGAGCAGGGCTGTCCCTACCACTATGCAAAACACGCAGCTCTGTAGAGCCCCATGACACTTGGTGCACCAAATTGCCCCAAATTTCATGGTGTCCTAGGCAGCCGCATGTTGTGTATGGGCTCCGGCCTCTCCTATCCCCATTCCCTAGCTCAATGCTGGTCCAACCCCCCGCCCCCTTACCCCATCCCCTAACCACTCCCTTCCCCCGCCAAGGCTCAGAGCACAGCCATCACTCCCTAGACAGTGGTGAGTGGCCCTCATGAGCTGAGGACTCTGATGGAGAAGGGGGCAGCCACGCAGCAGGCGGCTGGAGAGAAGTGGGCTTCCCCTTAAAAGCACCACTTCTCTCTGGCCAACTGCGCAGCTGCCCTCTGCTCTTCCTGAGTCCTCTGGCCTGTGCCTCCCTCGCAGCCATGCTCCAGGTTGCCAGCTGTCCCAAACTGGATGGACTGGAAGTCACTGCAGTCAATGGAGTCTATCCTTCTGATCCAGGAGAGATGGCAACCCCTTTCTCCCACAGCTTCATCTCCCCTTCCTGTGCAGAGCAGTCACTCCCCCCATTGGGCACCAGCACCGGTGAGGATGGCTCTGTGTCCAAGGCACAAAAAAGAGAACACCTGGCCTCTAAGACATAAACTGGGGCATCTACCTTCGCCACACACACCTCGGTTCTGTCTCTTCCCTCCCACTTCAATGGCATTGTAATCCTGTTGCATCCCTGAGACAGGCATCAGCTGGGCTGCCTTAGGCACTAATCTCACTAAGCAGGATGCGTCTCTGATCAGACTCACCCCACTCTCACCCAGCAGCAACTTCCACAGCCTGTATCTGCATGGCAGTAACTAGGCACTATCAGGCCCGAGCTCCCCTAACCCCACTCACTGCTCCCGACTTGCTCTGTCCCCATGGGTCTCAGACACTTCAGAGGAAGAGCTCCTTCTTCTGCAGGAGCCATTTCCCCATGAATCCCTGCATTGTAGCCACTAGGGAGCATATTGTAGCCACTGGAGGAGCAAGGGAGGCATGATGGACAAAACCTGGGAATTTTAATGTTTCAGGATGACTTGGAAATTTCCTGGGACGGCCACTCAATGAAAAAGGGATGATCCTGGGAAAACCAGGAAGGTAGTGACTCTATTAAAGTCACTTAAACTAAACTTTTTAATGGTGGCCTCTGAGCCTGGTTTCCTCAATTTTTAGGTGCCTCACGCTCTCTATACTGTATACAGTTGGGCTAATAATACTTATTTTAAGTGTAAGAAACTACTTTTTATTTTCTGGCTGGTCACTGTAGCATGGGTCGGAATTAAGAGAGGTTATAGTCATTCCCCTGATCCCAGCAGTTACCACTATATTCATCATTTTCTAAAATGCTTTAAAATTGTTATATAAAATGCAATGTAATGGCAAAGTATTAAGATTGTTTTGGTATAGTTGTCATTTAGTAACATTGATATGCATCTAATGTCAGATCAGATGTAATTTGTGTCTTTTTTAGTAAAAATATAGTGTTAAGATTTGTTTTATATTTGGCTATAAATTCATCATAAATATGGCACCTGTTAAAATAATTGTATATAGGATATGAAAGCATAATCAAAGTTCCAGTGCTTGGAATTTTCAAGGAAATACCCTCCATTCCTCATAAAATTTGGTTCTATTTATAGATAGTAAATAGCAGTTCTGTGTCTAACCTGGCTTAAGGTACTACTGACCTTAAGCCAGCATATAAAAAGCAGTATATAAAACTACTTAAGGCTAGTTCATTTATAGATATTTCAAACATTGTTAATAGAAAGTTTATTCAGTGTTAGAAACATTGATTTATTCCCATAAATTGCTTCAATCATGTTATGTTCATGGGATGGATTCAGTTACCACAACTATTGTGAACATGCTACAAAATACTTTATACACTGGGCTTCATCCTTGCATCTAAGATAACCCCGCAGGACCTTAAATATTCCACAAATTGTGTTACTAGACACCATATGCTTTTAATTGAAAGCTACTGCTTGTAACTTTACATCCACCGAATAGAACAATTAACACATACAATTGCAAGAGTCTTTTGTTCTTGTTTACATTTTTCTATCTTAGTGTATGTCCCAAGTCTTGAATGTAGGCCTGAGAGTCACATGACAGCTGCTGCTTACTGGCCTCCACCCAGGATCTGTTGAAACTTTGTGAACCAAAAAAGCTAATAGGAATATAGCTTCAGTTAATGCACCACCCACAGGAGCTCTGACTTTAAGATCACCCAGCTCCGCTGATTGATTCAACCATGCTATTTAAGCCAAAAGAAGACACAGGGAGTTTGTCTAAGCAACAGCATTATTTCTTGTTGTGCCTGCTTCGGTCCCTGCTTGTGCCTACCTCCTTCACCCATCTCTGTTCCTGATGCCTGCTTTGCTCCTGCCTCACCCCATGTTCCTGCTCTGACTGCTAGGCAAGCCTGCCTATATGCCAGTCCATAATACTTAGCCTGAAAGCTATATTGAGCTTCTTTTTACATTTTAAAAAAATATACTGTACCCAACCCACTTCTTAGGAAGAGCCTTCATTTATTTATTTATTTATATACATTTTACAAATCCTTAAATACAGATCCAATTGTAACAAAAGAAAGTGTAATCATCTGAAGAAACAAGGCTGGAAAATGTTGAATATCCTGGAAGCCACATCTTGAAACTATGCTATACAACCTTCACTCTGGATTCAGGCACATTGTTTGCAGGTGCAGCCCATCACAGAGGATTTGACTTGATTCTTTGGACTAATGCTTTCTTCCGTTATTCTTGTTCAATATTTCATGTAGCTCTCAATTCTCCAACGAGAACTGCAGACCACTGTGTGGCCTCATTCAGTGGCATTCCAAGAGATGCAGAGGTTAACCTGTGCAACACTCTTTGCAGGTTCAGAGCTTGAGATCTAAAGGTCATTAGAGGCTCTAACTCTCATTAAAAGCAGTGAAGTATTTTCTCTAACTTCCTTGGTGAAGAGCTTGTGCCTGTGCCTGTGCCTATGTCTCTGTGGGTCTGATCAGAGTCTGCATTCGACAGTGAAATCCTGGCCCCACTGAAGTCAATGGGATTTTTTACTAATAACATCATTGGAGACACTCTTGCTTGTTTAAGTGTAATTCTGGTTAGAATCTGCAGAAACTGTGATGTATTTTATCCATAATTCCATCATGAGTTGATCATGTCTGATTAATGACAGTTCAGTGTGCAGTGTTTAAATATGGAAATAATTAATATTTACCTTTTAAGATTTTCAATGACCCTGTTATTTAGCTTTGAGACTTCAGTAATGATTTCAAGTTGCATCATCAATGAGCAGCAAAGAGCAGCAAAGAGCTCATTGTGTTGTGGCTTGTCAGAGAAGAAGCAAATCATAACTATATCCCACTCCTTTTTATGTCTGTGCCAATGATCTGGGAACCCATCTACTGTGTCACAGACCTTTGCAAGCCTAATTGTTCGTGCAATGTGGTTTTTCTCTGAGCTGATGCAGATGTCCCTTTCTGTAACAATTTAATTAACACTTTAAAATAATGATACATTAATTAATGCCAAATTACAATGAAAATCCTCCAGACTTATACTTTATATCAACATTAATGCAAAATGAGTTCCTCCTGGATAATATTTCTTACAATGAACACAAAAAAAGAGATAATACTAATTAGGCCATCAATTTAAATTTACCATAATTCCAATCCATGTCACTTATCTGTTCTCAAGCACAAAACATTCATTTCTACCATACAGTTTTGCTTCAGTGGTGATGTCTGCATGACAACTGGACCCGGGGTCATCTTTCAGTTCCACAAGTATGACCTTGAATTTGGTGCCCAAATTGTTGATCATCAAATATTAGGAACAGGGCAAACCCAGTGATATGCTGTAACTGAACATTTGTGGTGGTGGTGGTGATACTTTGTTAGCGCCTTCCCCTCCCCCCCATTCCCCAAAGTCTATCATAACGAAGTGCTAGCTTTTGTATTATATAGGGCACAAGCTACTATAGGTCGGACCTTCCTGGTCCAATATCCTCAAGACCTGACAGGCCCCATATGAAGGATTTTGCCAGACTGAAGGAGGTCATTTCTGGCCTCCCACCACTGGCCCCTTCCAGCCCTGGCCTGGTCACTGGCCTCTTGGACAGCTCCGCCTCCCCCCTTCCACCGGCCCCGCTACCCTGCCAGCCCCACCGGGCTTCCCGGCCCCACAGAATAGCCCCAATGCCATGCACCGGGCTCCCCATCCTGCCAGCCAGCCCTTCTGACATGCGCCGGGTTCCAGACCCACCAGGCAGCTCTTCTGCCATGTGCCAGGCTATCAGCCCCTACAGGCAGCCCCACTGTCACATATGGGCTATCATCCCCACCGGGCAGATCGACTGCCTTTTGCTGGGCTTGTGGCCCTGCTGGCAACTCGTTGTCGGTAGCCCACTGCCCTGCCAGCCCACAAGACTCCCATCCACCAGCCCTTCACTGGGACTCTCTGGTCCTGGAATATCCATGGTCCATGTTTCCAAACCAGAGAGTCCCAGTTTAGAGAGATTCAACCTGTAGCCTGTGACACAATTCAGTTTATTTCCACTCTAATGGCCTGACCCACATGTTATAGGAACTAGGGCACTTCCAAAGTCATTCATAGTCATGAATAGTATTAAGTGTATAATGCCTAGACTGAGTGGTGAGGCCCATTAGAGACAAATAAGAGAACAAGGTATCCTGCCATATAGCAGCTTGAAATTTAAAAAGTATCTTCCCATTGCCCAGAGTGAAAATGATCTGTGCTTTGCTACTTTTTTTATTAAGGCTAATAAATGCATCTAAACTATTTTTAGGTTTTGTCTCTTAGGGTACATCTACACAGCAATGTTATTTCAAAATAACTTAGTCTGTGTCTACACAGTAGGCAGTTATTTCGAAATAATGTCGAAATACTGTCAAGCTGGAGGACTTCTTACTCTGACTCCTGTAACCCTCATTGTACGAGGAGTAAGGGAAGTCGGAGGAAGAGGGCTCTGTTTCTAAATAAGTGCTGTGTAGATGCTCCCAATTTTGAAATAAGCTACGCAATTGACATAACTCAGAATAAGCTACACAACTTGAGCTAAGCCCTGCTCTGGTGACACACCCTTACGTGTGGCAAGAAAAGATTGAACGGGTCAATTCATCAATGCAGAGTGGGAAAAGGATGTGAATTGCAATGATTTTAGCTTTTCATTTTACATTTTATTGTGGTTGTGCCTAGAGGACCCAGCCCTTTTGTGCTTCACACAGCACAAACTCATAACAAAAAGATGGTCCCTTCTCAAGAAGCTTACAATCTAAGTAGAAGATGAATCATCAGACAGCCAACAGTGAGATGACTGTACTATCCGTAATATGTATGGTAAGTGGTGGGGGGGGTTGTTAAATGGTGTGCATTAAGTGATTTTTTTTTTTAGTTTTTCATAAAATGGTATTTTAATATTGACTATTTTCTTGTAAAGACTGAATTCTCTAGTTTGATGTAGAAGACGCTGATCATTATCCTATGGTAGCCACTGCTGGATTCTAACACCCTCAGTTAGGTTGTACAGGCTCTTATTCAATGACTAGTCCCATTTATTTCAAGAAGAGTTAGTGACCCAGCAAGATCTCTGTGGTGGAGCACAAACCAACTCAGCAAACAGCAAGCTGTGAATGTAAATCAGTGCAGTGAGGGAGAGCAAGAAAACAGGTTGTGTTGTCCCTTGAAATACATTTTCATTTTCATTTAGGTTTGAATAACTGCTCAGGAAATGTTTCCTTTTGTGGTTTGAATTAGGGTGTCTTAAAAAGCCAGGATGTTCTTTTGTTGTTGCTCTTGTGAAGAGGGCTAGCATAAGACATCAACGTTCTAATCACACACAAACCCTCAATGAGAGATTATGTGGAATTTGGTAGTGGATAGATTTTGTGCCTGCTCTCTGCACTGTGGAAAATTTCACATAAAGTGAAAATCAATTGAATGGCTTTTATCATAATATTACCACATAATTTGAGACAGTTGAGCATAACTGGCCATCACTGCCTGCCAGATCTGGTAAAAGCAAGTTGCCTGGAGTGATAAAATGAATGTATTATTAAAAGGCTAAATAGGGAGGAAAGTTTCCTAAAAAGACAACTTATTACATGGTGTAACAGTCTCCTAAGGGAAATGGTGGAAGGTTCATCACTAGAAAGACTTAAATTACAGAGGACAAAACATTAGAAAATGTTATAACTATAAGGAACTGACTGAGACTGGTTCCAAGAGTATGGATTAGACAATCTAATATATTTTATCCATCTGTAAACTGGTGAGGAGCAGCAGAAAAGGGATTTTGAAGATTAGGCCTGAGGTACAATAAAACAGCACTGCTGTATGTGTGAACCTGCATGGTGCCAACCTGTAATGTGTTTTCCCCTGGCCAATAATATTAGCCCATCATTTTCACAAGCAATAAAAAATGTTGAGGAAAAGAAAAAAGTTAAAGGAGTATTTTAAAGTTTTATATGTTACTTCAATTAAAAACTAATCCGGTTAAATATTTTAATATAAAGATAGCACCTTTTAAAAATTCCAGACACTTGTTTTGAGACGCCAGTTCTAAATTATTTTTCTTTATTTCACTTTCCATAAGTATATTCTTCCCTATTAGGTTATAGAATTACAGTCTAGTTGTTTTTTTTTAAGTTGCTGTATCATTCACTGCTTAGCTGCCACAGTGAAGGACACCCTAGAAATACTTAAGATGGACCAATGTCTGTCAGTGTTGTGTCTAGCTCAGCTCCACAATTGAACATTTGGAGTGGGAACAGAGAGCATGGAAATGGGGTCAGATACCTCTCCCAAAAAGGAGATTTTAATGGAATATGCAAGTCTACATGTTCCTGCGTTCTGGGTCATGAGTGAATGGGTCCTGCAGAGATCTGTCTTGGGTCTTTGATATCTTCATAAATGATTTGAATAATGGCATAAATTACACACTTATAAAGTTTGTAGATGATACCAATGAGCAAATGCTTTGGAGGATGGGATTAGAAATGGTCTGAAAAACAGACAGAATAAAATTCGATAAGGATAAATGCACATTACTACACTTAGGAAGAAATAATTGATTACACAAATACAAAATGGGAAATGACCACCTAGCAAAAGTAATGCAGAGAAAGTTCTGGGGACTACAATAAAAAACAAATTAAATATGAGTCAAAATATAATCTGTTGCAAAAAAGTGATCATTCTGGGATGTATTAGTAGGAGTGTTGCAAGCAAGACATGAGAAGTACTCAGATGTAGTACTATGTCTAGTTCTGGGAAAGATGTGGACAAATTGAAAGTCCAAAGGAGAACAACAAAATGATTAGTTTAGAAAACATGGTATATGAGGAAAGGTTGAAAAAAATGTTTGTTTATTCTAGAGAAGACTGAGGGGGCGTATGATAGGAGGGCGATAAATTGTTCTTATCCACTGAGGATAGGACAAGAAACAACGGACTTATTACAGCAAGTGAGATTTAGGTTAGACACTAGGAAAAACTTCCTAACTATAAGTGTAGTTAAGCACAGGAACAAATTACCGGGAGAGGTTGTTGAATCTCCATCATTGGAGGATTTTAAGTACAGGTTAGACAAACATCTGTCAGGGATAGTCCAGATAATACTTAGTGCTGCCTCTGTGTAGAGGACTGGACTAGATGGCCTATCGATTTTGCTTCTAGTTCTACATTTCTATGATTCTACGTTTCAGAATTAAGTGCAGGTATTTCAGTACCTACTCACTTTTAGCTTTATTTTTTTTTTTGAATGTTTCTGGCAGATCGCCAACCTTAAATTAGACATTGAATACTTGTAAGGTGGCAGCTAACTGAGAGTTTCAGCAACTTTTCAACTTTAACTTTACTTTTATGGCTTCCATTGGAAGTCTTTCTTCAGTTACAGCACAAGTACATTGGCAACAGTTGTCTTTTTGCACTTGATCACACCTGTTGACACACATGTGCATTAACAAATCAGCTAGGGGCCTTCTCCCCACATTGAGTGCACAGTGCGAATGCAGATATAAAAAGGAAGCCAAAATTGAGATATACAATACATAACTTGTTTAACTGGATTTTATTAAGTGTTGTACTAATGTCTGTTGTTTTGTTAAACAGTCTATACTCCTATCCCGAGAAGGATTCATTATATCCTGCAGGTTTGCATAAGAGGACTTACTCATGAGCAGGGCTCAACAAACCGCTGAATCTACTCGCCCGTGGCGAGTAGATTTCAGCCGGTCGCTCCGTGCGCCTCATTCACCGGCGCTTCGTGCAGTGCGGGGCTGGCGAGTGGCTCTCGCCGGGGTTTGTCAAGCCCTGCTCATGAGTATTGTATCTCCAAATGTTGTCTAATGAAAGAACAAACAGTTTAGGACATCATTAACTTCTTGCTGTTACAGCCAGGAAAAGTAAAGTTTCTGTACCTATGGCATAACCAAACTCTTTTGCCTTTTGATTTATTGCCATTCTCAGTTTCTTGAGAGTCACAGGAGATGCCAGAAAATGTAGTCCATTATTTTATCCAGTTTCTGAATGCCTCATTTCCAATAATAGATACTCATTAATTCCACACTACTGGTCTCCAAAGGACAAACCTCAAAGCTGGGTTTTTTGGCTATTTGTCTCTGCTAAATATGTAAAGAGTTTTGTGTCAACCGTCAGTTTCAACAACAATCAAGTGATCAGGTTTCATTGGAACAAAAATCAGTTTCAAAATCACATGAAGCAGTATTTAAAAAAATCATTTCCACCAGACATACTTACTTACTTACTCCTCCAGTCACAACAGATAGAATACCATGTGACTTTTCTGACCAATCAAAATTAAACCATATTGGTTAGATAATAAATATTCGACACTTAAAAATCAACATTCACAATCAAACCACAGAATTAAAAAAAAGTTAAATAAATCTGAAGAAATCTTGATATGCTTGTGGATATTTAGCAAACAGAGAAAGTTACTCAAATGATTTGTTATGAATTATTTAGTTAGCTCTAATAGATTATCATGTTATGTCAATGGTCTTTTTATTTCAGACCCTGGAGTTGTAAAATATCTGTAAATGCTAGCTGAGAGTTTTGCAAGTATATATGAATGCAGAATAAGCTGAAGTAGGTGATAGTTTGTCCCTGAACACATTATATGATCAGGAGGCAAGATAAAGTTGAAATATAGATTGAAAACCACAAGATATTAAGTATTTTACCTTGTGGAGTTGAAGGTGATAAACATAAGAGAGAGGTTGTGTGAAATAACGTAAAAAAATTACTTAAAAGGTATCTTCTGCCTTACTGTATTCTGTGGCAGAGAAGGCTGATAGCCATAAGAATGAGACTGAGACTAAAACTGACCTACTGTACGTATTAAATATGTTACTCTTTATCTTCTGAGGAAAAATTCTTACAAGAATTCACGGGTTTGTTAACAAATTTTATGGCATTATAGGAAACCCAAAACCTGGGATGAAAATATTAATGTTAGCCAAACCTTTAGGTGGAGCAACTTTTCCAGAGCTACAAAAATATTGGGGTTTTGTAAAGCCAAGGAATGAAATGGATACCCTATAAATGGCTCTGAGCCCAGTTGGATAGCCATAGAGAAAGCACAAACTTAATTCTTTCATGTATTCTTTTTTATAATAGCAAATGGAATATGATTTTTTTCTCAATCCAGTGCTGAAAACAACAGTTAAATGGATTTTGAATTATAAAAAAGATGGAGGGAAAATATAGAATCAACACCGTATGTCAATATGAAGAAACCTCGCATAAGTTGCTTGAATTGGATAATTATAAGGTTCCAAAACATGTTGGGTACAATGAATGGTGTTGTGTTTCTCTTTTTTTATGTATTTGCACAGCTTACGCTCAGACCAAGACTGAGTTGAAATATTTCCTTCAAAATACTGATGTAAACATTGAAAAGATGTATTTTACTCTGTAAATTAAGGGTCTGATCCAAGGCTTATGGAAATCAAACACAATCTTTTCCACTATTTTCCATGAAACAAGACCTGAAATCATACCTATTACCTTCTCTACAATTCTCCTCTCCCCACTCTGAATTACCATTTGCAGTTTAATGTGTAAATTTGGGGGGTGGGGAGAAAGCAAAGAGAACACTAACCGGAAAAAAATCCTGCAGTGATAAAGTATGGGAAATATATTAATACAGTGAATGTGGGAGAGGAATTTTGGGAGGAAACAGAGTGATTTCCACAATCTGCCTGCTGCTTTCTTTCCTTCTCTTTTTCCCCCCTCATGAATAGAACATTGTGAACTCCAGTGAGACATGTTAGAAGTGGTTTAAGTAAGTGACTGAGAGAGATGTTGATCTTGTGACTCTTCAAAGAGTGCCACTTGGCATATACTAACTTAAATATTCTATTATTCTGCAATTTTGGTTGAGAGTTAGTGACTTTGTTTTGTCTGTTTTGGGATATTCAGTTACACCTCAAATACTTGTACTTCACAGAAGCTTTGGACTAAACAGCCAAACGAAAAATGAATACAATTTAGTGTATACTTTAAATGCAATCAGTCTTAAGATAATAATAATTTTGAAGAACAAGTCCTAACCACCTGGGGTTATTAAACATCCCATGGCATTTTTCATAAGATTATTAACAGTGTCTTTTCCAAAATCCAATTTATATAATTACATTCTGTTGACATAAATTCCCCCTGCAGTATCTATTAGATATGGCAGTCTTCTTGTCATTAATTGTTGCAGATTTGCTGTATGCTGTTAAAAAGCTGCCATGTTCCACTCCAGAAAGGGATGCATTTCAGTGGAAGGTGAAATGGTTCCAATATACAGTTTGAAAAGTTTTAAAGTACTATTTACTTCCTACTCAGAGGTCTGTTGGAGGTAAAATTCCCAAAGACTTCAGTGATTCATGATAAGATCTATACAGTATGATGCAGGGTTGCTGTGTTAACAGCTACAGTAGGTCACATGAGAACATTATAAATTGATACTATGTATAGTATATTATCAGTTTGTAAAATTCAAAACACATCAGGATTAACTACATATTTGAGTGTGTGTCTGTATGTCTGACTCTCCATGAGTTGATTTGTTCAAGAACTCTTCCTAAATGATAAGAGCTAAGACCACAAAATTTGGTATGCAGCTTCCCCCATATCATTTGGTTGTGTGTGGGAGCCGGGCTGAAGCTCTCCCCTCTTCCCTGATTCATATGGAGACACACCACCATACAGAAAAGAATCACCAGGCAGGTAATAGGGTCTCTCTCTCTGTGTATGTCTCTTTCTGTGTGTGTGTGTGAGAGAGAGAGAGAGAGAGAGAGAGAGAGAACAGTTTGTTGATCTCTTCTGCCCCGCCTCTTAGAAGCCCTTGTAAGGGGAGGAAGAAATTGTGGCTCTCAATAACCTATGCAAAACAGATGATACAAGCTGCAAAACTTAGATCTGGATCTGAACTTTTTCACTACATCAGGGTCTTCAAGTCCAAACCACTGGGGTTAAGCTTATCTATAACATAAACATACCACATCAAGGACAAAATTGCTCATTTTTTTTAATGACCTAGATGACTCCAAAATGGAGGGTGCTCACTGCAGTCTGTAAATTCATATATTTGCTGTCCAACTGGGATTTCTGGTTATGCTACTGTTTCCTGTACCTGCCACACACCTACTTTTAAGCATCCAGACAAATGCAGACAGAGAACAAGCAAGACAAAACTGAAGTGGATTGAAGTGGATGGGGGAGATTAGGAGAGAAGGCAGAAAACAAGCTATTACAAAGTGAAATTGGTTGAAGTATGAAGACAAAAGAAAACAGTGTTTACTGAAAGAATAAGAGCTAAATATTTGCAATTCAGCTTGTTTTGTCTTCTCCCAAATGATCTTTGCCTACCTGATCTAATTTAGACATACTGTAGCTTTCTCCAAGGCTTTCAAGAAGCCCTTATGTATGTCTCCATACAATGAGTTAGCAAATAGAGATGAGTTGATGTACTACAAATAGCAATATATAATCAACTGACTCAAGTCAAGTTTGGTTTTGAATCTTTAAGGAAACAGAATGGATGTCTTTCCCCAAATAGGCAAACAGCTTTGCACCTTCTAAAGTCATCTGCACTTTCATATTGTTCTAGTCTCCTATTATTTTTCTTTCTGAGTCTGCCTCATGAAATCTTCCACTCAAGCTCCTCTTACTAACTTTGGACCACACTTTGCCCTATGTCAAGATTTGCTTGGAAAAGTAAATGGTCCACCAGGTATGGTTCCTTGACACATTGCCTATGCAGCTTTGATTCTGGCCCCAGCTGAAAACAGCCAGAAGGCAATAATGTTATGAGTATGCTTCTTTCATCTTCTTGCTTGTGCCAAACCCAGGAAGAGGCAAGTATGAAAGTTGGTATAAATCTTTATACCAGCTGAGGACTTCACATCACTGAGGGAATCCTCAGCTGGGAAAATATAGCCAGTATCTGACCCCTTTGTACCTTTTGAGCAAATCAAAGGTTCTGGATCAGTGGAGAAGATCTGACCAACTGTATCAGTGATTTTTAATCTGACAATAGATTGTCTTTTTAAATTAGGAGAAAACCTAAGAAATTATATTGTACTATTACATGAAATTTTATAGGAGTGTTCAAGTCCCTGAAAGCTTGAGAAAATCCTTCTGACAAGAAAACTAGTTTTATTTAAAAAAATGTTTCTGCAGTTTCCTAGGCTCATAAGCCTAGGGCATGTTTAATTAAGTTCAATGAAGCAGTTTAAAGTGAAGAAAAATTAGGACACCAAGAAAAACGTGTTGATTGTTTCCTAATTATTCTGTGGACTTTCTCTGTAATGGATTCCCCTCTTTTTTTTTAACTATGAATGAAGCAATTGGCATTCGGCATGTTAATCAGAAGAACTGGGAAATTCCTGCAGAGTATTTGCCATCATTCATTCAAATAGAAATCCCAAGACCACTTTGATTGAATTTGTGATTCATTTAATTGCTTATTGCCAACAGCTGGGAAAATAAAATTTGTTTGCAGAAAGTTGCAAATATACCTCTTCAAGTGAGTATTAGTGTGAATATGCATATCACAGGGAGTTTTTGCATGGACATCATAAATCTTTTGGGAATCATGCAGTCAAGAAGAATTTCATACTCTGGCATTTGGGCGACCAAACTCAGCCTGAATATTGAATTACCAATGGTGACTACTCATAACAGTTTCAGTGAATAGTATTTACCATCTAGTGCTGCTCTCAATATGATTCAATTGGGACCACTGTCCACATTGCCAGCAAGGGTGCCGTTGTAATCTCAGTTGAGAGGCCAAATTCTGAAAGGCCATGAAAAATGTACTACTTGGTCCCCCTCAGATGGGATCTCTAGAGTAAGGGGGAGGCATATTGGTGGGATGTGAGGAGAAGCTGTCCTTGAAGTACTCCAGGATGTTCCTGCTAAGTAGAAACCTAGAGAATTCCAGGCTGAATTTTTCAGAAACTAGATTCCTGAAATTAGGCTCCTAAATCTTTTTTTTAGTCACTTAAATATGTACTCAGACATTGAAAAGTGCCAAAGTATACAACATACAGGCTTTAAAATCTCATTTTTATTTTTGAAAAACACTGTCCCTAGTCTTCCTGGCTATCATTTTACAACAAGTTTTGTTAAGCTGTTGTAAAATAGGAAAGATTTATAACTATCTTTCTTATTGTCTTCCCCCCCCCCCCCATCTGATAGGTCCAAGATATGAAATTGGAGTTTTAGTTCAGCCAAAGCACTGGATTCTCACACCCCTGAACTATGGGGAAGTTCAGGTCTTGAGCTGAATTTTGTATCTCACAACATTCTCTAAATCTAATTTTTAAAACTCCAAGAAGAAAGCACTTGAAAATAACAATAAGTCCTGTTGTACTTTTAAGTTCAGAAGTCTCTTAATTCAGATTAAAGTGACCAAAGATATGGCCTTTTCCACAATAGTATGATTTGGGAACACTCTCCTGGAGTCGGGACCCTTAAAATGGGACAAATAAATACCCTGTATTTATTTCAACAGCTCTCCTCACCCCTCCATCAGTGGTGCCACTTCAGGGTCAAGAAAGACATTTCCTCAGCCATTTGGGAAGAGCAGCTGCAGCAGAATTTCCCGGTATAGGCTGGTAGCTCTACAAAGGCCATCCCACCATCTGACCACCACCACCGTGCCTGATGGCTTGTACCATCACTAAGCAGGCTGGCAGGACCAGAAACAGACCAATAGCTTCACCAAAGCATGAAGTAAGAGAAACGGGTGAGCCCAGAGAACAGGTCCCTCCCCCCCCCCCCCCACCCCCCCCCCACACTCCGACTGGGAAAAACCTGATGAGTGTTCTGTATTTTTTTCATGATTATGATCTGATTGCCTTACCTAAAAACCTCTCAAGACAAGAAAATGCCCCATCTCCCTCTGTAAGAACTACTGCCAGAGGCTGGGAATTGAATGGCTGGGTGTGGGGGGGGGGACTCGATAGCTGAACACAAACAATAGAATCTCAGGTGTTACTGGTTCAGTCTCTCTGACATGCACATCAGATCATTGCTGGGCTCACCTCACATGTATCAACATAAATTATGTACAGTGAAGATCATCATGCAGCCGTAACATGCAGAATGTCATCTTGAGGTTTTATGTTTTAATCCAGCTGCATATCAGTGTATGTGCCCTTTGGATTGTTCTGAGGTGAGTGTATTATCTGGATCTTAAAATCAGCTTTGGTAACAAGTTGTAAGTCCTTCTTGTTCAGTACTTCACATTAAATAAAATTTGTAATACAACTTTGGCACATTTACTCCTTTGTTTTATTTTAGATGATTTATTCAGTCTTCAAATTCCTTCTATCAAGATTTTGGCCTAATGGCCATCAAGAGGCCTTCTTAAATTATAGCAGGTACATTAGGTCCTGCGCCTGTGAAATATTGAATTGTCCCATCATTCTTCATTGCAGTTCTAATGGCATGTTCCTAGTCACGATGAAGAAAGAGCCTGCCTGGCAAGCAGCAGTAAACTAAGCATGAGCTTTGAGGGGCTTGTTGCCAGAGTTCACTTCAGGAATGAAGCATTTATAGAAGCAAACTGAAATGCTCCTAAAGTTACAGTTTTACCATGAGAAATTGGCTAAATGTTCACAACACCCAAGGCTACAAATTAAACCTTATTGCAGGAGTCCAGAGAAACAATGAAAGTATTTCACATTTATTTTGGACATCATAAAACCAATTCTTCAGTATATATAATAACTGGTTATAATTACATTAAACCCCCTATATTAAAAGAAAGTGATTTAGTCTGCAGGGCCGAGGACTCAAAAGTTAGGCAATGCAAGTAATAAGATTGCCCATACAATTATAATTCAGCTCTTTTGTACATATACATTACGGTACAATTTTTAATTACATGGCCACACTATTTTTTCCACAGGACAACTGCTTCGTTCACTACACAGGATGTATGGTACACAGTCAGGTAGCTGTTATACTACTTTTTACCCTCATTACTCAATGTTCCTATGTTTTATTAATAGCACACTATCCAAATCTTGTAATGACCACAAACTTGTTTATTTTTTCATGGCCTTTCTCGTGGCATTTCTCATTGTAGTACATCATTTGAGTGCCTCACAAACATAAAATTCACAAGTTCTCTGGGACATGAGAATATAATTCCCCCCATTTTACAGATGGAGAAATGAGACCACACAGGCCATCACTGGTAAAGCCAGGATAAATGAAGCATTTCCTTGTATTTTAAAATGTATTGCCTCTCAATTTTTGTTGATTGTCCCTTTGTTCTTGTATTATGAGAGGGTAAATAGGAGCACCTGACCTATCTTTCTGTATCATTCATTATCCTGTACACTTCTATCACATCCCATCTAATTTACTTTTGCTTTTCTCGGGCAGTTTATCTTTTAAATTTCTCCTCTTGCAAATTTTTGTCTGTACTTCTAATCACTTTCATTGCCCATCTCTGGAATCTTTCATTTTCAGCTTTAAGGAGAATGAAATGGAAATTCAATTTTAATTCTCCAAATAGAAAACCTCTGGAATATATTTTAGTTGGATGATCATTTTGTTTTAAGTAATCACAATCCATAGAACAGCTCCATTATGAGCATCAGCAGTAGTACAAGTCTTTTCAAACAGCCTTGCTTACATATCTCCAACACCAATGCCCATGACAATTTAAGCATTGCATCTCCTGAACCTGTCAAAAAGGATACCTGTTCGTGTTAATTGTCATAGTTTTCTGAAATGTGTGCTTGATCACTGAGAATTAGACTACAACCATCAAACTCTTTTCATGTAGACCAACAAAGAGTGATCAGATGGTAACAACTTTTAGATAACAGTGACCTAGGCAAGATTTGAACTGATACAAAACAGATAAAAGGTTGCAAATCTCATATTCTGAGCCATACAGTGACTTGACTTTGCCTTTTTAACCTGATACTGGTTTCTGTGAATTCTCTGTATTGATGCATTTTAGACAATTTAAAGTACTTAACATAAATATATTAACTTCAGTAACAAGGATATGTGGATCAATCTGCTCTCTTGGTATATGCCAAGCATACTAATGCTGGCCTGGTTTTCAGAAAATGTTGTTCGTAGCTAAGAAAATGAAATTGTGTTCCTTATTGTACCGAATTACCTGAAATCAGTTAACTATAGTGAACTCTGAATTTACAATGGAATGTCCTGCTGCAGTTTTTCTGAGACAAAATTTTGGTGACCTGCAATGAGTATTTTTCTTTCGTTAAGCACTCTAATTTTGAGTACTGAATCATGCTTTGGTGTTCTGTCGTCCTGCAGTGGTGTGATGTGATAGAGGTTAATGGTGCATGGGCTATATGCAACAGCAACATGTTCCAAAAAAGGATCAACTACGAAAGCGATATGCACTGTAATGAGAAACTCCTTCAGCTGACAGCAGGTGTTTCTATTTTATCTGAGAATAATTCACTGAGTAGATAATTGGTGAATCCCCAAAGGGAACAAAACTTGATTCTGTCTGAGTATAGGTTACCAAATGTACCACCATAAAATAATTGATTTTGTGATATATCAAGTGGGAACGTACTTGAGACTATTGAACTTTTCACTTAGGGCCTCAGGCTGAACTTGAACCAGGCTCCCAGAGGTGAAGAACCAGTGCTTGACATGTGCGGGGTTTTGTATTCTTAACAGCCTCTTTAACTTCCATTACCTCCTATTAATCTACTACCTTCACCAAGATCTAGATGTGCACAGAGTCTCATTAAGATGGTTGAGTTGTCATTGGAGATAATCACTAAAGGAATGTGTTATAAAGGGAAAACAAGTACATTGAGAGAGTCTGGATTTTTTTTTATGCTGTTGTTTTAGCGAAGAGGTTTTGGATGCTGATAGGAAAGTTACTATAGCTATAGGGCACATTTAATTGCATTTTAGAAACTTCTTTTAATCCTATAATAACAAAAATTAAATCAGTGCTGACATTTTTTTGTTGCCAGAAGAAGGTAGTAAAAGGGTAAAGAAATAATTGTTAGTTCTGAGACTATAATTAGCAACTTTAATGCTTTAATCTAAAAACGCGTATTTTTGAGCCTGGGTGAATGATTAAAGAACAGATATTGAAAGCCTCTGAAATTTCTAATTGTTTGTTTTTAATTGTAAATTATGATCACTATAATTAGCTTATTTAATACATTTATAATGTAAACAAATATGAATATACAGAAGTTCAGAGATATATTTCCGGGCAAATATGAGCAACATTGTGACCCTGAGCGCTATGTGTTAAGCCTTTCTTATGATGTTTGGCACTGCCTCTTTCTTTTATTCAGGGCTTTTTAAAATACTTTTTGGAACATAAAAGAAAGCTCTATAAAATACTGGCAGGTCTATGCTGAGATCTCAGTGTGTCTGAGAATACACTGAGGAGAAAACAGATAAAGATCTTACCTTTTAGGGGCCCTCCTTAACCCCAGAGTTTTTATACAGCTGTAGGACACACGTCCTGTTATGAAATAATTCCTGGGTGGTTCATTAAACGATGGTTGTGTTTAAGCTATTATGAAATTCCAGGCTAGCTACAAAGAAAAGTAGCTTTGTGTTTAAGCTACACATGTGCCAGTCCCTAAAGTAAATGCCATACTAAACTGTAAGTGCCTGATACTAGCTGTTATGTCTCCTCATGATGCACCATGAGAGTTATCATGTGAATGAATTTTAGTAATTTCTTCCTATCTTTGACTAGCATAAAAATTCTCTGACTCTCGTTCATTAACATGAATGGGGAGCTGCCTAACTTAAATCTTCTCTGTGTTGATGGAGGAATAGGCAGAACACATAAAAATGTGTTTTGCTAGTGATTTTTTAAGTTGAAATACTTAAAATTTGGCTTTAGTCAGATCATTCTTTTCCTGAAAATGCATCTTTTGTTATGTTTTTCAGAACTCTGCTATCATGCTATGGCACACTGCATTCAATTCTGATAACCCATATAAAGTCATGATTAGTTAAACTCCTTATGAATGTAGAAGGCTTTGCTGAAGACTGAAACTGGCTAGCCTCTAATTTGATATTTTAAACCACTGTTGCGATGTTTTGACTAAGCTGCTTTTGTGTATGCTAACTAGTTTAAGGTTACTTTTTAAACCAGTAGTGTACTTCTCCATTATGATGTTCACTGGATCTTGATTGAATTCTGGTTTGCTCATCATTCTTTGGACTCTTTAATAACTGAGTTATTTTATCAGCATGGGGGTTCTTTGGATGAGTGGAATTTCAATAATAGGCAAATAAAACTTTTCTGTTGAATTGTTGAAGGTAAAAGTGCAGCCATGTATATGCCTAATATTCTGATTGATTATTCCAGCTCTTGCACTGTCACTGTGTGGGGTTAACACAATCATCACATCAGACAAAGGAAGAGGAGTCACCTGCTGCAGCCTTGTATCTGCTGCACACTGCAAGTCTTTTGTAGCTGAAGTAAAGTCTTTAATATTACAGCTATCAATGTGACATCTGCTGTTTCAGTATGAGTGGCTGCCTCACCCACCACATGACCCTGATCACTACTACTATGACTCTGTCCTCTATTAAACTGTGAAAGACCCTGACCCTCCAGGTGCTCCTTCAGGGTTGAAATAGCAAGTTGTCTGTCATGCTTTTTCTGACTGGCTTAACTCTTCAGGATGCAGCTCAAGTTTTTAAGGTAGATTGGGTTACAGAGCAGCAGAACATAGAAGTATTTTTATATCTATTTTAATGACTGGTGCAGCTCAGAGGCATTAGTTAATTAATGTCCATTAGAAGTGGATAAGATTCAAACTGACCTTTTTTGTTTAAATATAGAAACCAGGTTGTATGCATGTCACTATAAGTTATTGAAGATGGACTGAATTAGTGAAAAACCTGTGAAATTGCTTGGTATTTTTCTCAGAAATGGGACTATTTTGTATTATCATAATTTTTAGAGTCAAAACTGAAATTTTCAAAATTTAAAAGGTCAAAATTTCTTTCAGACACAAATCAGATTGCATTGAAAGCATTTATTGTTGGAATGGGCATTTTATAGGAGTACTTTTTAAAAAAAAAGTTTTGATAATGAAAAGTCTTTGAACAAAAGGACAAAAACAAAACAAAACAAACCCCACTTCATGCAACAAAATTAAGTTCTAATGGATATAAACTCACCTAATCACCTTACTTTCCCTTTCTTACTAGGAAAATATAGTAGAGTTTACTTAAAAATTCCTGGGTTTCTCTATCAGAAAGATTTAAATGGTAGAAAGATTTTTTTTTATGTAGAATGTGACTGTTCTGCCTAATGTTTGTGACTAGGATGGAGGAAAAGTCCATGCATTTCAGTTAGTGGGTCAGATTATTTATTGTAGTGAGCTCTGTGTAACCATTTATACCAGTGTAAAGTGAGTGCTAAATCGAATCAAAATTATGTTTAGCACCCACTTTGTACTCACGTTGCACTTGTGAAAATGAGCTCAAGTTGTAGGACTACAGAAAATCATGCTTTGTATACTGAATTTCTCCCACACCTTGACCATATTGGGCATCAAGTAATGCAATGCTGTGCTAGAGAGGAAACCCTATAATTGGCCCCTGTAGTTTCTTGGAATACTTTTAAATAAGATGTCAAGCCTCAGGAACAATTTTAGAAACATACTTCCTACACCTTGTATGTGAGGGTGTGACTTGCATTTCTTTCTTGTATCTAATGTAAAAAAGGAGAGGGCAATCCTTTAGTACTAACATTCTTCTTAGCCCCTCTGTGCCAGAATAGTGTTGAGTTCCTAACAGTGGCAGCTTGTCTGACAGAACATGCAATAGGATCACAGGTTAAGCATTCTAGATTAAAAAATGTTTTATCCCCTGCAAATGAATGTCCATGTCTTCGTACCGTGCTTTTGTGTGCTCTGCAATTCTGTTGCAAAAATGGTTTGTTATAGCATAAAGGGCCCTCCCTCCTTGCTTTGTCAGTGTGTCCTCTTTGACTGTGGTGTTACTTGTATGGTAGATTAGTGACTTTTGTACTTATATCAAGATGAGGGAAAATCCATTGTATTGTAAAATGGGTATTTATAACCCCTACTTGAATACATCTTTATGCTTCTTTTGGTAGAGAATCAGAGGAGATGCTTTTGAATATATTCGATAGACTCTATCAACAGAGTTTCCCAAGGAATGTGGCATGTCGTAATGGATCTGAAGATGGTAGCATAGATAGACCAGGATTTCAGAGCTAAGACAGAATGGCAAACAAGAGAAAGACAAACCTATTTTATTCAGAAAATAGACTATTGAACAGCTTAAGTCCATTCTTTTCAATATAAAACATTTCAGGTCAACATAAAGAAATGAAAACATAGTCATACCACTGATTTGTAACAATTGAATAATTTTACAATTTCATTCCACTAGGTTGTGAACGAAAAACCTGTAATATGTGTAAGAGAGAAGGCAAAAGAATGTTCATCTCAACTGCTCATAGATGGAATATGTTAGTATGCTGGGAGACGTAGCATAACCAGATCTTGTGACTAGACATGGGAAGGGAAAGATCCCGGGTGAGAAGAGACGGGATGATACCTCCCTGTCCCACCCCAGAGAAATCAGAGAATTTTCTAGTGGTTTACTATTGTTTCTTAAACAAACAAAATGTCAGCCACTAGCTGTGCCCCATCTCAAATGTAGTCGTTTAGCTAATAACACTACTTAGGCATTCTTCTCTCAACGTTTATTAGTTTTTCATTAAGTGCGGTCCTGGTCCTGCAGCTGGTAGTGTAAGGATCTATGTCTGTGCTCAATTAGCTGCGAGATTGTGGCTTCTCTTTGTTCATAGTCTATGGCAATGACTCTGTCTCTTCATCTGCGCTTCCACAGGGTCCATTACAATGGAGCCTTGATCTTGAGTGGGGTCTTCAAATGCTACACTTATTATTATTAATAATAATAATAATAATTACACTTTTAGTAGGTGTTGTTATTACTATTAATATTTTTAGGAAAACACTGAGACAGGAGGATTGTAATTTGTCCAAATCCGTAGAAATAATAAGTGGTGACACAGAGAATAAGAACACGATTGAGCCTGATTCCCAGCTTTGTGCTTAAATCACTAACCCATATCATTTTCTTTAAAAGGTACGAAGTGGCAGCAAGAGACTCTGCCCCCTTCTAGTTCCATTGTCCCTTCCTTGCCAACCTTAAACTCTTCAGATGTTAGGAATGGAAGAGGGAATGTATCTGCTGACTCATCCAAACATGTTACACCTCAGATGAATTTTTTATAATGTCTGAATTATTCACTTAACTGTGTTTTTTCAATTACATTTGATTTCCAGACAACGCTGCCTTTTCAGAAGTTTGAAGAGTGAGATACCTTGGAAGAGGCTTTGTTTTACAATATTGTGATTGGCTGGAAGCAGGAAATAGATCACCAGGAAAGCCAATTCTCGCAAGTTATACAGCTAGACAGCTATTGTTGTACAGCTTCTTTATCCACACTAGTCCACTGTGAAATTCTCCAAGAAGCTTCAGATATAATTATTTGCCATAATATGTGGTAGGAAAATATATTCCAAAACCAATTAGCCACTAATTCTATAACAACTCTTCATTAATTTATACAAGAACAAGTGTCTCCAACATTTTTTTCCAAAGTCAGAATGTGCCTGATATCTCAATATCACAGAGGGTGACATGAGAAATATTTCTTGATTAGGCTGGGAACACTCCATGCAGATGAAGTAATGTAATATGGAATGGTGCTCTCTGAGCCTTTTTCAATAAATGTTTTTCGTCACTACAGAGCTTTATACAATAGCAATAAAGGCAAGAAAGGAAATTAGAAACACAACTGAGACTGCATCTCATAGTTCATAATGGCTTAAAATTCTGACTGTTTATTAAAACTAACACCCCTTGTCAGGGTGTTGATCAAAAATACTCCATGGTTTCTTTACTTTGATGTTTTCATTTTACAAGCCCTGGGATATATGTTGCCATGTCTTAATTTAGTTTTATGTCTAAAACATTGAAACACAAAACTACTTTCCAACAATATTGCTTAATAAAATGTTACCATGGATTTTTCCAGCCAGCAAACTTATCACTAGATAATTTGTCTACTATTAAGCAAAAGAGATTTCTGCTGTCACATGAATAGAAATGAGCCAAAGGATCCTTTAAAATAACTGCTCTGTCTTTGAGATGCTGTGCTTTTAAATAATATCTGTTCTATGAAGTCCAGGGCACAATGTTCTTCTTGTAGATGCATGTACCGGGGTTTTTTTCTCCAGCAACTCCCTGGCTCCTGCACATGCAAAAGTTTGAATTTCCTGTTGGCTCTGAGGTGAGATTTATAACATTTATTAAGGTTGCTTTTCATTCTGAGTTTACTGGGCAGTAAGCCTAAGAGGATTTTTTTAAGGGACTTAATTGCTTGAATATACCAGGGGGTGAGCACTGCAGTTCTCTAAAAGGCCACTAACCAATAAGATTGCCAGCTGTTGGATTTCCCTGGAGGTTCCTTGTTTCTAGAGAAAGTTCATGAAATATACATATATCCAGGAATGAGGCTGTTAGCACCTCTATCTCAATTCACTGTCTTGACTCTGTTTCTTTCCTAGCTTTTTTTGTTGTCGTTATTCTTCTGATTCACTCATGTCTATTCCTCAGTTCAGGTGCCCCCATTCCTACCTCCTTGGTTGTCTCAACCATCAAAGTCAGAATAGAATGCAGCTGACTATATTCTGTTGCAGCGGCAGAGAAGCAAGGGTATTCAGAAAGATGAGGAAATACTGTAGCAACATACTTCAAAGTAGAAGGAAAGGTGAACAAAGGAGAAGAGAGAGAATGAGTAAAGGGAAGGGTGAGAAGAAGCTGATCGGCTACTTTTAAAATAAAAATCTAAATACCCCATCTGAATCCATGAATGGACTTGCCACCAGATGGCAACTGTATTGTGAAGTGAGCCCAAAGCAGGGAGACTATAATTGTTAACAAATGTATTGTTAAGGGAATTTATTGATGCAGAAGCCACTTTGGTTGAAGAATAAATTGGAATATTTTGGTGCATTTTCTCTAAAAAGTCATCCATTTTAAGTCTATGTATTAAAATGACAAAGTCTTAAATACGGGTCTCCTTTACTAAACAAAAGATATGCAAATGACATTTCAAGATTTATATTATGATAAAAAGTGAAACACAAAAGAGACATTATCTTGGAAAAATGTAAAAGTACATTGCTTCATGGGTCTATAATGATATAATGTGATGTTGATGTAGTTAAAGATGTCAGAAGGGAGACAATGACCTGAAAAGTTTAAGGCAGACACATTAATATTGATTGATTTTTGAACAGCAAGAATATATCTATATACTGAGTATTGGGTTGTGTGAAAATTTGAGATGAGGTACAGAGCATTTTAGTTTTGCAATGCTTTAGAGCTAATAGCAGGAGTATGTTTTAAGCACAGTACTACCTGAAATTGGATAACGGTATGCCTTGAATTTAGCAGGTTATAAGCCTATTTCTCATAAAAATCAGTGATGTTTGACAAAGCTGGGTAATCATTCCTGGCTTAACCACAAGTGCACAGCTTTCACATGAAATGTCACAAGAGCTCCAGCTTCCCAGAGTTGATACAGGAAAACCTTACCATTAATTTGTATGTACTCTTGAGTTTGTAGCTATGAAAGGCTGTCTTCAAAAGGCCTACAAACTAGTAGAAAACAGTGCAGCCAAAGGAAAATGTAAGTAGAATGAAGAGCATTAAAAAGTCTTAGCTTTGCGTTAAATTACAAAACTATAGGAATTTAGTTTAAAGGCTTATAAGAAGTTGACTACAGGTTGATTCTCTCTTGTCTAGCACTATTTGCTCTGGCAACATCCGTGGCCTGGCATGATATGAGACAGATGTCCACTTATTATGGATGTGGCCAAATTTCCCCTGGTCCCATAAAATTTGTTTACAGCCACCCGTCCTGACTTTCCGTTTTCTGTGTTGTTATTTAGCTCTAATTTACCCCTAGATGCCTAAGAGCCCAATAAGCAATGGATGTGTTGGTAATGCTTCTAGAAAATACTGACCTCCCATGGTTTGGCAAAATCTCTGGTTTGGCACTGGACAGGTACTAAGGATGCCGGGACTAGAGAGTTTCAAACTATATTGGTAAGTCTGGCTTCTGTATACTGCAATGTACGTATTTGGGTCACAAGTTTGTATGGAGCCACACTAATCACTCAAATGATGGTAGCAAAAATTGCATGCAGAGTTTTTACCCTAAAAAGGGAGAAACTAGCAGCTCCTTGAAGCACACTAGGAACTTCACTATTGCTATTTATGGTATGTGGAAGGAACTCAGACGCTATAATGATGGGAACACTAAATTAGATATGTGAGGGAAAATGTGTTGTACTACACTATATTACCCCATACTACATTACAGATCAGGATGCTATGCTACAAATGCATCCATGATGGATATCCCTCCACTTCCTTCTCCAACCAGCCTCTTTTAGAGCCACTTTCATTGTCTGTAAATGGCCTTTACATTTGTCTGACTGAATTGAAATGTTCACTTAGAGTTAACGTCATCACATGGCAGTCTCTTTCACACACACACACACACACACACACACACACACACACACACACACACACACACACACACACTTTCATCCTCCCCACATGCTTGAAACTATAATAAAGCAATGTATGATCTGGAGAGACAGTTGGCAAAGAAAACTGCTGGCATACAAGTGAATTGCACAATACAGAACACCTTCTTATAAGAAGGGGGGGCGGGGAAAGATTGCATATTCTGAGAATGTATAATCTGGTGGACAAAAGCAGACTGGAGGACACCTACCAAGGTGGTAGAATGACCAAATGACTTGAATGACCTTTTCAAAGAATCATAGAACTGGTAAGGACTTTGACGGGTCATATAATCTACTCCCCTGCACTCATGGCAAAACTAAGTGCAATCTAGAACATCCCTAACCTGCTCTAAAAAATCTCCACTGATGGAGATTCCACAACCTCCTCAGACAATTTATTTCAGTCTTTATCGACCCTGACAGGAAGTTTTTCCTAATGTCCAATCTAAACCATCCTTGCTGCAATTTAAATCTATTGCTTCTTGCCCTATCTTCAGATTAAGGAGAACATTTTTTCTCCCCTCTCCTTTTAATAACCTTTTACAGACGATACTAAATTGCTCAAGGTAGTTAAGACCAAAGCAGACTGTGAAGAACTTCAAAAAGATCTCACCAAACTAAGTAACTGGGTAACAAAATGGCAAATGAAATTTAATGTTGATAAATGTAAAGTAATGCACATTGGAAAAAATAACCACAACAATACATATAATATGGTGGGGACTAATTTAGCTACAACTAATCAGGAAAGATCTTGGAGTCATCGTGGATAGTTCTCTGAAGACGTCCACGCAGTGTGCAGCAGCAGTCAAAAAAGCAAACAGGATGTTAGGAATCATTAAAAAAGGAATAGAGAATAAGACGGAGAATATCTTATTGCCCTTATATAAATCCATGGTACACCCACATCTTGAATACTGCATACAGATGTGGTCGTCTCATCTCAAAAAAGATATACTGGCATTAGAAAAGGTTCAGAGACGGGCAACTAAAATGATTAGGGGTTTGGAACGGGTCCCATATGTGGAGAGATTGAAGAGACTGGGACTTTTCAGCTTGGAAAAGAGGAGACTAAGGGGGGATATGATAGAGGTATATAAAATCATGAGTGGTGTGGAGAAAGTGAATAAGGAAAAGTTATTTACTTGTTCCCATAATATAAGAACTAGGGGCCATCAAATGAAACTAATGGGCAGAAGGTTTAAAACAAATGAAAGGAAGTTCTTCTTCACACAGAGCATAGTCCAATTTTTCCATATTTTATGGGTGCTGAAACGTAGTACTCAGAACTGAACTCAGAACTCTAGCTGAGGCTTAATCAGCACAGAGTAGAGCAAAATAATCACTACTCATGTCTCAGTTACAACATTTCTGCTAAACATTCAACATTCCAGAATGTTTGCTTGTTTTTTGCAACAGCATTGCACTATTGACTCATATTTAATTTGTGAACCACTATGACCTCCAGATCACTTGCTACAAGTACTCTTTCCTAAGCAGTCATTTGCTAGTTTGTATGGCTATGTCTAGACTGAAAGCTTCTTTTGAAAGAAGCTTTTTTTCAGAAGAGATCTTTCAAAAAGTCTTTTCGGAAGAGAGCGTCCACACACAAAAGCGCATCAAAAAAAGTGATCTGCTTTTTCAAGAGAGCATCCAGACTGATTGGACGCTTTCTCACATAAAAGGCCACTCAGAACCACATCAGCCAGGGCGTTAGCTCATCAGTTGCTTCCGAGTGCTGGTGCCGGAGCCTTGCAGAGACACGAGCTTAAAGGGACCCCCCTGTACAGCCGTTTCTCTGCTTCTGCTGCATGCTTGCCTACCTCTTCAAGGGACAGCAAAGCTCTTGCAGTGCCTGATGTGGTTGCCTCGCTTTTTTGGACATCGCAGCTTTTCTTTTGCTGCCATGGAGCCGGGAGCTGCCCCTGGGCATGTGATGGCCCCACAATGCCATGCTGCAGTTTCTGCAGCACTTTGTGCCAGCTGCCTTCCTGGTCCTGACTGAGCTTGACCCCAAGCTCATTCTAGGGACCCTCTCCCTGGGTGCAGGAGCTACACTCTGGCAACCGTGCCCCACAGTGGAGAGGCATTTTTGGAGGCTCAGCACCAGTTCCGACTGGTGGGATGACCAGCAGTGGCTCCAAAACTTCCTCATGTGGAAGGCTATCTTTTTTGGAGCTGTGTGCCTGGCTCACCCCCACCCCCTGGAGACACGACACCCACCTACAGCCTGCTATCCCCCTGGAGAAGCGGGTCGCAATCACCATCTGGAAGCTTGCCACCCCCGACAGCTACCAGTCGGTGGGCAAGCTGTTTGGCATGGGGAAGTCCACCGTCGGGGCCCTCCTCATGGAGGTAAGGCACTCTGGGGCTGCAGTCCCTGCATGGGGGGGGGAATGGGGGTGTCCTGGAAAAGGGGGACCCTCGGATAAGGGAGCTTGGGGGCTGTGGAGAGTGGAGTGGAGGTGTGGGGGAACCTCATTCCCAGGGGGTTGTGCCATCCCGCCCTCACACATCCCTGCTGCTGCGTTGGTGGCCTCATAGGGGGTGGCTCCTGGGGTATTTGGGGAAAGGGGGAAAGGGGAGTGGGCACCTCCCAAGGGCTCGGGCACTCCCCTCTCTCTTTCTCTGTTTTGTGTGTTCGTTTGTCTCCTTCTGCAGGTTGTGAGGGCCATCAACTCGATCCTCCCGCTTGGGAGATCTGCACTCGATCATGACTGGATTTGCTGCCATGGGGTTCCCAAACTGCGCTGGAGCCATAGATGGGACTCACATACCGATCTGCGCACCTAAGCATCGAGCGGCCCAGTATATTAATAGGAAGGGATACTTCTCTATGGTGCTGCAGGCCCTGGTCGAACACCATGGACAGTTCATGGACATTTTTGTCAGGTGGTCGGGCAGGGCACACGATGCCCAAATTTTTCACAACTCAAGCCTCTATGGCAAGCTGGAGGCGGGCACGTTCTCTCCCCCCCCCACCCCCCCGGGACTATATGGTTGGGGACGTGCAGATGCCATTGTGCATCGTGGGGGATGTGGCCTACCCTGATGCTGTGGCTCATGAAGCCATATACCCGGCCACCTGGACCCCAGCAGGGACCAATTTAATGCCCGCCTGAACTGGGCCAGGATCCAGGTTGAGTGTGCCTTCAGCTGCCTCAAGGCATGGTTCAAGTGCCTGCTGACCCGCCTTGACGTGGGGTTGCACAACATCCCTGAAGTGGTTGCGGCATGTTGTGTCCTCCACAACATTGTGAAGAGGAAGGGGGAGGCCTTCCTCTTGGGGTGGGGGACAGAGGCCGGCCATGCAGGGCTAGCTTTCAAGCAGCTGAGGACAGCTGCCATCCACCAGGCCCATCAGACCGGGGTGCGCATCCAGGAGGCCCTGAGGGAGAGGTTCTCTCAAGGACCCCAGTAACTCTCCCCAGGACCTCCCTAACAGGGACCTCTGGCTTGCTGCCCTATCTCTTCCCCACCACAACCCCTCCCTTCACCCCTTTCTTGACCTCTCAACAAAGACATTTGTTTGGTTTTCAACAAAACTAACTCTGTATTTATCTTTCATTTTAAAAAGGTGGGTGGGGGAGAGGGCTCATAACCTGGAGGGGGAGGTGGCCTCGGAGTGGCGTGGGTGGTGGCTAGATGTGCCACCTCAGGTGCGGGGACCTCATCGGACTTGGGGTTGGGTGGGTCCAGGGACCACAGGAGGGTGGGCAGGAGGGGGAGCTGGAGCGGGGTCAGGGATGGCAGGGGGAGGGGGCATAGGCATCACTTGGGGAGGGTGCATGGGGATTGCTTGGGGGGAAGGAGCAGAGGCATTGCATGGGGAGCAGGAGGACAGGGAATGGGTATAGCAGGTGGGCAGGAGGGCGTTATGCAGGAGGAGTGGCAACAAGTGGGTATGTCATCATTTCTCTCATGACGACACACATGCTATCACACTGCTGCATGATCTGGTCCCAGGCATGGTTCCACCACTTTGAGTCCTCCCGGATGTTCTGCACCCAGGTCTGCTGCATGTTGGGCAGGATGCTGACCAGCTGGCACATGAGGTCTTCCTGGAACCTGGTGCTCTTTCAGGTTCCCCGGGCTGTGGCACCTGGCACGGGTGGCGTGGCTCGCCCCTCAGTCCTGACTGGTCCGGCTGTGGAGAACACAAAGAGGGAGAGGCAGTCAGTCGTCCATGCAGACACTGTCCCTGAGGCTGTGCCCTCCTCTGTGAGCAGTGACCAACAGTCCTCAGGCCAGAGGAGGGGGATGTCCCAGGAGCAAGGCCATTGTGGCCTGCACAGCAGGCCCTGCCTCCCAGGGGTCCTGCAGTGCCCAGGGGACCATGATGCCCGCTTCCCTCTCCCCAACCCATGAACAAGCAGGCAAGGGAAGTGTCCGGCCACAGTGAGATCCCATGGGCAGGATAGTAGCCGGGAGCAGCCTGGCCCTCCCTGGGGTCTACACACACATCTGTGGCTTGCAGCGCTGCTCGCGGGAGCGGGTGGTGCCTCGCATGTGCAGGCATGTCTGTGTGCTGTGTGCAGCACTCTTTGGAGTGTCTGGGGACATGCCTGCACCCTTGTGGCTAGCCTGCTTCCAGCTGTGACAGATGCTGGGAGCCCCCCCACCCTGGGGGCAGACATGTGTAGCCTCCCCTGAGCTTGGCAGCAGGATCCCACCTGCGTGGCACACACTAACACTGCACATGGTTCTATGTGCACTGACTGCAGCACGATGTCCGGCCCGAGTGACACTCGCAGCCCTCCTGTCTCCTCCTGTGCGCCTGCCTCCCCCACTCTGTGTGTGTGGCGAACTGAGAGCACTCACCTGAAGATTCCTCTCCGGCGTCAGACAAGGCCTGGGAGACATCCTGGCTGACAGACACCGACTCCAGGGACAGAGTGACGGTGTCCTCCTCCTCCTCCTCCTCCTCCGCTGTGACCTCCAGCCGGGCGATGACTGGGGTCTCAAGGCTGGAGTCCACAATGACAGGTGGGGAAGACGTTTCCCCACCCTCCAGGATCTGGTACAGCTCCTGGTAGTAGGGGCAGGTGTGGGGCCCTGCCCCTGAGAACAAGCTGCACTCTCTGGCCCTGACGTATCCCTGACGGAGCTCTTTGACCTTACTCTGGACCTATTCCAAGGTCCGGGGTGGGTGTCCGTGCTCTGCCAGGGACTCAGCCATGTGCTCAAAGATGTCCGCTTTGTGGCGCTTGGAGCGGAGATCCTGCAATGTCTCCTCCTTGCCCCACAGCTTGAGGAGGGACAGGATCTCCACTCCAGACCAGGTGCTCACCTCTTGGTCCCCCTGGGTGGGTCCTGGGATCCCTGAGGCTGCTCTCTGTGAGGGCCAGGGAGATCTTGGGGGGCTTGGGGCTCCACCATTGGTGGCAAGGCCTGTGGCAGGGAGAGCTGCATGGTCAGAGTGCTGCTCTCAGCCGGCTTCCTGCTACAAGGCTTTTCCAGGGTACCTGCAGCTTTAAGAGGGACCAGGAGACAGGAACTATAGTTGTGATTACTGTAGATGGAGAGTCCACCAGGGTACCTGTCTTATTTCCTGGAGGCCTCTTCTTTTGAAAGAAAAACCCTCCTCCCCATCCACACACGCCTTTTTCAGAAAGAGCTTTTTCCAGTGCTGGAAAGCCCTTCTGTTATTTCAATTTTCTTTTGAAAGAACGCGATTGCAGCGTGGACGTAATTGAAGTTTTGTCAGAAAAACACCCATTTTTCTGACAAAACTCTGTAGTGTAGACATACCCTATGTATGCAAGGATTATTATGTGGGCAAGGAAGGATTATTCCTTCCTATGTGGAGAACTTTGTATGTGTCCCTATCAAATTTCATCCTATTTGCTTCAGACCATTTCTCTATTTTGTCCACATCATTTGAATTTTAGTCCTATCCCCCAAAGCACTTACTTGCAATTCCTCCCAATCTGGTATTGTCTGCAAAATTCATGCCATTATCTAAATCACTGATGAAGATATTGAATGGAACCCGAACCCAGAATTGATCCCTGCAGGACCCCGCTTGACTCTGAACCATTGATAACTATGCTCGTGGAATGATTTTCTAACCAGTTATGCACTCACCTTATATTAGCTCCATCTAGATTGTATTGCCCTAGTTTGTTTATGACAAGGTCATGTGAGACAGCATGAAAAGCCTTATTGATTGCTTTATTATTTGGTCCATTATCTGTCTGGGTATTGGAGTTAAACTGACAGGTCTGTAATTCCATGAGCTGTCCTTATTTTCCTTTTTATAGATGGGCATTATATTTGCCCTTTTCCAGTCCTCTGGCATTTGAACTATCTTCCATGATTTTTTGAAGATAATCACTAATTGCTCAAATATCTCCTCAGTCAACTGCATGTGTAGTCTAGGATGTATTTCATCAATCCCTCATTACTTGAAGACAAGTAATTTTTAACTTCTTGTTTCCCTCTTTTAGCCTCTGATCCTACCTCATTCTCATAATGTTAGACATCCAGTTGCTACTAACTTTTTTGAGGAAAACCTGAACAAAAAAAGTCATTTGAGTGAGGAAAAGTAGGCCTTGATGGGCTGACTATGGCTAAAAACTCAGTGAAGTATCAGCAAGGAACCTATCCTCAATGAACATCCAGAATCTTAGAAATTATACACATTTTAAGGTAGTTGGAATTTATTTAATCCATTTGACTGTAAAAGTCATTTCAGAGAATGATTAACAGAGGAACAGACAAATGGCAAAGTCTTGATCAAGAGAGCTGCTGTCAGGATACCATCTAGATAAATTAGAAAATGAATGTTTAGGTTCTTATGGAAGAAGACTAATGGCATTAAGTCACGATGAAATAGAAAGGGAGCAGCTCACAAGCTGAAAATCATAAACTACCAGCTTGACCTGACAGGAAATTCTGAGACACTACCTGAACTGGAAAATAACGAGAATGCTAAGGAAAAACTTCCCTTAATTCCCTAGTCCTGGAGGTATTATGAGTTATTTGTGTAAAATGTCCTGGGGTGTTTGTCCCATTTTGTAGTTTCAAAATTAATAAAGGAACTTTCTAGCTTTTAAGAAAATAAACGTGAATGACATTGTTATACATCACCTTTCATGCTAATGCACTTTACATAATTATAGGAATTATTCACTTCCTACACTGTGTGGACAGCACACTAATGTAGAGACACAAGCCTGTAAACACTCATGTGAACCAAAAGGATTATTTACAGTTTGTAGGACCCTACAGAAGATGCGAAGACGACCTTATCTAATTGAAATTATAGGGAGCGGGGATTTGGTAGGCTAGGTAGAATATATTTGCCCCAAAGAGAAACTTTTTGAGGGTTAACACACTCTTCTCTTGTGTGATATGGAATCTTTGGTGATTATATATTATCAGGACCTGGGTTATGTCTTATCCAAAAGATGGCAGCTCTAACAACAGAGTTCTTCCCTAGAAGACGGATTCAATACTTACTCACAGTCATCTTCTCCAGAAACTTAATGAAGTAGCTGGGTTTTAACTGGAAGTTTCTCAAAGAACTGAGCAAGATCACAGTGCATAGAATGGTATTCCTGCATCCAAGCACGTATGGTAGTATACGTTGTAACTTTCTGGTCTGGCACCATTGGGACCTGATTGGTCCAGAACCAGGGAATCTGCAGGACCGGAGGGAGCGGGTGGGTCAATGCCAGTCCCATTGCTGTTACTCGGTGCAGGGCTCTGTTCCGGTGACAGCAGAGGAGCTGGCATTGACCAATCGGGGGACAGGAGTGGGGGCGCTCAGGGAAGAGGCAGGTGGCTGCGGAGCCCTGCAGCGGGGGCCAGGAGTGCAGCCCCAAAGGAGTGCACTGAGCCCTGCGGCTCCTTGGCTGCAGTCCCAGTCCCTGCCACTGGGCTCTGCAGCCGCCTGCCTCTCCCCTCTGAACACTCCATCCCCCCCAGTCCCACTTGGTCAGTGCCAGCCCTTTTTCTGCCTCTGGCTCTGGTGGTAGTGGAGGGACTGGCATTGAGCGAACATGGACTGGCAGGGAGTTCTTGGCGGGGGGGGGCGAGGGGGAGTCCAGAACTGCCTGTCTCCGGGCTGTGGGGCTCCACAGCCACCCTGCCACTTCCCCCAAGTGTTCCACCTTCCAGCTCCTCCCGTATACCCCCCCTCAAGCTTGTGGCATTCTGGAATCTAGGGAAGGGGAGGGGAGGAATTGCTAAGTGGGACAAGGAGCACCCACGGGGATGCCAGACCATAGGGGTATAGAAGTCCAGACCACACAGGTCAAACTGCTATGTACTAAAACTATGTAAGTGTTTAACTAATGCACTTCCCTATGATTGTCCAAAGCAAATGCAAGGATGCAGGTTGCTCTGCACCCCACTCTAATGGAGTCCAGTTGTGCCTCAGGTCAGTATTTCATTGCTAGGTAGGATTTTGAAATTTGGAAAATGGGTCTTGGATGTGTTGCCAGAATTATTTTTTTTAAATGAGAAGCTGAAGTAAGAGTTTGAACCATATTTAGAACTAATAACTGAGTGCAACAAAATATCCATTGGTTTTAGCACCTTTGCTATATAACTATACATAAAGTAAATATGCATTTAAAATTTGGTGAGAAGCTTTTCTATATTCTAGCTCTCTTTGGCTCAGCAGGTGAGCTGCACTTTAGATAAATAGAGGACTTCAGTCTCCAAGACTGTCAATCCAACAACCTTCACAAGACCCGTATTCACTTAAAAACTGAAGACAAATAAAAAAGGCTGATGTTAACAGTACTTAGCATTTATGGAGTGTTTTACATCTTCAAAGTGCTGTACGGATATTAGCTAATGAAGATTCAGATATTTTGTCTCAGGAATGAAGTTGCTGCTAGACAATCTTAAGGCAAAGAGGAGACAAACATCTAAGACCAGTCTGCACCCACCAGCAGAATTTCAAGATTAAATGTTACAGCATACCATTTGTTCCTGAAATGGCTCAGTGTGTCCAGCTTGTGAAACCCAGGACAGTGTTATTCTGCATGCAGATTTCTTTCCCCATTCCTGGGCCTGGACATTTAAGCATCAGTATCACCATTTCCAACACTGCTCCCTAGAACATGTGGGTGGATAGTTGGCAGCTATAGAAAGCACACAATGTGTACATATTGTAAGTTTTATAATGAGTACATTGTGGAGAGTAGGGACAACATCTTCCTCTGTGTTTGGAAAGCATTTCACCCATGGTGCGAGCTACCACAAAATAATATAAAAATGTTCTTACTTTAGTGTTTCTGGCAGTGTAAGTGGGAGCATTTACATACTTCTGTTGCTCTATGTGTAGCTGAAGGTTTTGGGGGAAACCAGTCATTTTGCTTGCCTGCCGGCCTAACATCCTCATGATTTTGGGTGTGTGTTGCCAATTCTAGTAGTTTCCTCAATACAGTTTTTGCTTGGACTGGAGCCTGTCTCACCACAACAGGAATAGCTCCAGTCCTCTTGTGAATGCCAGCCCTTCTGCTAGGCTGCCTTTCCCATCACGGGATCCCTCGGGACGGTGCTTTACTCATTCCACCACTGTAAATTTCACCGTGAGACTATCTAATAACAAAGATTTGGCATTTTAAGGTACTTAATGGAGTACTTGCTGAAGACAATGTGACTTTTGCCATCAACATCAATGACAGGAGGGCTGAGTTTAAGCTTTTGTCACTCTAGGAAAAGATAAACAATGTGCCCTTGTAAATAACCTGTTGCACTTATCTCTTTTTTTTTAAGTTCACTTGGAAAAAATAAGTGTTGGAGGGGGAGAAAGGAAAATGTTCCTATTAGTAGTATAGTAGTATTTTATTATTTTATTTCATTATATTATAGGATTTACTTTTTAAAATTCTAGTTCCATTTAGCAATCGAGAGAAAATGTATACCTTGTATTTTATATCTGTATTTATTCTAGATGACTTCTGTAATACTCTTATGCTATATTGTTATATTCTCCTACACATCTTCCCAGCACAATGGCTAACGTCCTGCTTCTGAAAATTATCCATTAAAATTTTATCAATTTTGTATTTGGGTGAGACAGTACGAGGAAATGCCACTGGAAAATTAGATTTTTCTTTGACATCAGGCGCCCAGTCAGCAATCCAATCCCATGTGTTTCTACTGAGACATTAGGATTTGATATAATTTTGGGCAGAAAACATTTTAAAATGAAACAATTGAATTTTCTAGATGGTCTCGGGGACCACTTAGCTTAAGAGAATACACTTCCAAATCAAAAGCCTTTCAATCATTTTAAATATTATTTGGAAGATATTTGTTTTATGTGCAGTAGCAGTTTGAATTTGTATTGAATGTTTGACTGGCTTGTGCTCACATAGATGATGTATGAAATTATTATTTCATATTTTTCTAGTGTTTGCATTGCAAGTGACATCTGGCTGACAGGAACTTGGAGAAATGGGATACGAAGTGAATGCTGCAGTTACCACAGCATCATATTTATCAAAAGGTTTAAGGTTGCTCTTTCTTTATTTAACATATGAAACCCAGAGCAATGAATAAGAAGTGATGCTGTTTTTTTAAACTAAACTGCTTAGAAAAATGAAGATAGACGAAAGAGAAATGTTAATGGTATTCTTTATTCTGATCATGGAATTAATTGATGTATAGCATTGTACATACTGACTGAAAGACCATTCTAAACTCGCATTTATAGTTGCCATTATCCCCTTAAATTTTGCCTACTATTACATAATTAATACACAGAGATATACAATATCAGAGAGCTAGGAAAAGGTTGAAATAAGCTACTATAATAGACTGATACAAGTTTTCTTTTTACACTTACATTCTTCAAATACTGGACTTAATTCTAATTACATTTTGAAATATGGCTGTTGAAATGCTGTCTTAAACCAAAGCTCCTTTTCTGAAGCTCTTTCAAGAAACCCTTCTTGTTACCATCTGCCTGATGGTAGGTTTTGGTCTTGATTGAATATGAGAGAGGCTGGATAGCTTTGTACTAATTTCATTCCGGAAAATGCCTCTTGTAGTATAATGAAGCTCTGTTGAGAAATGTCATCTCATCCTTTAAAGATATGGGCCCTGCAGCCTGAGTGCTGATCAAGATGAGGGTCCAACAATAATACCACGGATAAGTATCTAATGGCTGGCAGGAAAAAAGGTGTTAACCATTTCTCTCTGACTAGAGGTGACTCCCGCATATCCATTGGTGTCTTTCTTGACATCATTCACTTCCTCTTATTATTAAGACTGTATGTAAATAAAACATCCACTATGTGTGTTCCCATTATCACCAGGCAGTCCTGGATAGGAAGCAAGCTGGGGACTATCATAATAACCAGGGAGATAGGTTTGAGAAAAGAAAAGGGAACAGAGATTGTCAGGCTTATGGGGAGGAGAAGTGAGAGGAGAAGGGGTGCCTGGCAGGCTTGGCAGGGAGAGGGATACTGAAGGGAAATAGAAAGAGGGATGTAAATTATAAACCTACATGTGCTGTTGATAAATGTGACTCAATTTCTTCTATAAAACTCCCAAATGATGGTCTGATCCAACAAAGACATGGCTCTGAGGGCACTTAACACCTTGCATAGCTGGGCCATGAGTGTCTGACAAAAGCTTCCCCTTTAGGAAGAAAAAAACAATCCAGTGTGCAAGCCCTGAACTGAGGATGAAAGGAAAAATAAACATTCATCTCCCTCTTCCTGTCTCTGTAAATAGCAGAGTTGGTTGGGAAATAGAGCCAAAAATAATATTTCAACAAAAAAAGGAAAAGGAATTTTGTTAAATTGTTCACATTTCGCTGCCACCAGTTTTTCAACCATCTGTAGTAAATAAAGAGGCTTACCTGCTGCCATGCTTGTCCTCCCCAAGGGTGGGGTTATGTCATTCTGCAAGTAAGGTCTCTCTTTGCTAGCCAACTGGAAAAGGGAGAACCTTTCTGAGACATCAGTCATGTTGGAGCCATAAATCCATTTCCGAGCATAACAAACACAGAGCAGTCTGAACAGAACTGATCATAACAGCAGGAAATAATTGTTACTCTAGGATAGCCTACAATTTGAACTTGGTTCTTCAGATATGGTCTATTAGTACTTGACAGCAGTTCTAATAAGTTAAGCATGCAAAGCAACAGATATGAATAATTAGAAATTGCTATTTTCACTTTTTGACCCAGGTCCAAAAGCAGCTTCCTATGTTAGTTCACAATTTTGTAGCAAAACAACATTGGTCATGCATGAAGCTCCAGGTACCATGCAACATATAAAATCCATAGTGGAGGCTAATGGATAGGTTTCAAGATTGGCACTCTGTGGTCTGACGGTTTGTAATAATTGAGGTATTGTATTATATATTGACTCACCTGCTTTTTTGCACGTCTTCAGTTGCTTTTTTTTGGTACATGACAGCTTTCCATGGGTTCCTTTGAAAGCCCAAGAGAGCTGATGTCAATCATTCATAACATTTCCTCCTTTGTTCTTCCCTGATGTACTTCTCTGAGCTCCTCTTCTTCTGGGTCAGATTTTCAGCTTGTGTAAATCTGCCTAGCTCTGCTGAGGTCAATGGAGTTAGTCTGACTTACATCAGCTGAAGATGTGGCTCCATGTCTTAAGTCTTTTCTTAACTCTATGAATTTCTCTCTCCAGATTCACACATAAAGTGAGAAGCTCAATTTAAACAAGTCAACAAATACATTGCTTTCTGTTTAGCTGACACCAATAAAGTCCTCTTTTCATTCTGTTTCAGCACACCTGTGTATTGTACCTCTGTCTCCACTAGTTTTGTTTTCTTTGTTACTGTTGTTTATGATATCGAGTATCATTTTTGCACTGGTGTTCTTCTGCTCATGCATGCTCTCTCTGTCCCCCTGCACCCTGACACCAAAAAAACAACATATAATAATCCCTTCTAACAATCACAATCCACATATTTCCAAAGTTGTCTTGATTGATTATAGTAGGATTTTTTGTGTTCAGTGTGAGGTCCCTTACACTGCAGAATACTGCAGAATGTCTACAGCTTATGTTGTTGAATATTTTCACGCCAAATTGGAAAATCATCAAGAATTACTTCACCTCACAGCTCAAAGCCATGATGATACGGTGCACCTTAGATGCTGAAACAGTACTGAAGGAAACTGGCTTAAATAGTTTAGAGCTGAAGGTACAGAATTCTTCAGTTCTGTACTGAGTTACCTTGCCAAAAGCCTAGGGATAACATTTTTAAAAGTTCCTATTGGCCAGATTTTTTAAAGTATGTAAGCGCATAACGATGCAGATAGGTACCTAGTTGGCTTTTCAAAAGCACCTAGCCACCTACTGATGAGTCTCATTTTGGAAAGAAACTCATGCAGTTAGACCCAGATCCTTTATGTGCCAAACTCCCATTGATTTCAATATGCCTAAATACCACTAAGTATATAGGCCTCACTAGTTGAAGTCCCGTGACTTTCAATACAGCTCCTAAATCCCTCAGTCACTTTTGAAAATGGAACTTAGACTCTAAAGTCAGTTGGTCACTTTTGAAAATGTTACCCATTGTCTGTATCCGAAATGAAAAATATTCAGTATTTTGCTGTCTTGAAACAACTTTCTGCCCTTGCTTTTGACTGCCTTATTTGTCTTTTGGATGTTTCCATTTCCTTAACATATTTAGTTATTTAGCAGTGACCATACTCTTAGCTCAATCACTTGGTGTCTTACTTCACTAAAGAATTTTACCATCCATTTCATTTACCATATCTGTTCATGTCTCATTGCTAATGGAATTTTAGGCACTGTGTAAGTTTTTGGTGTCAAATTGGGATGAAAATCAGCATGAGGCATTATATCTTCAATGCATTCCAGTCCAAGAAACACTTCATAAAATTCCTTAAATTCTTTGGATCCTGTTGTGCAGGCTGACCTGAAATGGAAATTTTCCTGCTTTAGACTTCTGTGGAGGAAATTTTATTTTATTTTATATTGCCTGAAACTATTTGTTGAATTGGACCTGAATTCACAAATAGTTTTAGTTGACTCGAAACTGCATTTTTCCATGAATAAACAATTAATCCAAATATATTTGACCAACTCTATGCAGCAGCAGGAGCTCACAACCAATATTGATATTACTGGTCACTCAACTCTGGCAGATTGGTGAAGTGACTGGGAAGTTTGAGGATCATAGTACAAGTTTTGTATATTTGTGATATTAAATTTTTCAGTCTGCTCAATAGATACAAAGCAAAAGGTAAAGCAGTCCTGTGTAAGTACACACACATGGAAGAAAAGGCAATGATAAACTAGACAGTTTTTTAAAAGCAGTCTTATGTTTACAGTTCTAGTCTCTAAAAGAGTTGCAGGTAAACAACAAGAGATATGATTCCCTGTCAGTGAAAGTACTCCAGAGAGAGAGGAATGGAAAAGGAAATGGAGAGTCCATAGAACAGCTCACACAATTATGATACAAAAATCATATATATTTTAGTTCACATTATATGTTCCCACTTTCGAAAAAAGTACAATTGGAACAATTCCGCAAATGGCATTAGTCCATTTAATAGCTGAATTGCAACTGAGGTTAGATATTTTTTTAAAGAAGCTGATCCTTCCTTTGTTGTTAACTGTATTTTCTTTGTTGTGCCAGGGAAAGCACAAGAGAGAGAAAGAAATTTTAGAAAATTAAGTGTGAATAATTGAGCTGAGCAATTCAGCTAAAATGAAAAATACAGTATTTTTAAAAGATCACGTTACTCATTCTGTTAAGTGCCCAGAGTAAGAGCTGGTATATTTTCCTTAAATTCCATTTGTTTTCTTTTCTTTCTTGGTACCTTTCCTATCTCTTCATTGCTAAATTTCAAAGGGTACGTCTACACTTGCTCCCTAGTTTGAACTAGGGATGCAAATGTAGGCGACCGAAATTGTTAATGAAGCGGGGATTTAAATATCCTGTGCTTCATTAGCATGATCTCGCCGGCGCGTTACTCCACTGAACAGCTGTTTCGAAAGTGAAAGTGCGTGCGGGATGCGTTAGTTCGAACCAAACCCCTTGGTTCGAACTAACATTACTCCTCAAAAAATGAGGAGTAATGTTAGTTCGAACCAAGGGCTTTGGTTCGAACTAACACATCCCGGCGTGCACTTTCACTTCAGAAACAGCTGTTGATCGGAGTAATGTGCTGGCGAGATCATGCTAATGAAGCGCGGGATATTTAAATCCCCGCTTCATTGACTATTTCGAATGCCTACATTTGCATCCCTAGTTCGAACTAGGGTGCAAGTGTAGACATACCCAAACTAGTTAGTCTTTTGGTATGCTAGGACAGGCCCTCAGCTCCTTCTACGTCCTCACTATGCCACTTTAATGGAGTGATGAAAGCTTAAAACTAAGTCAGCACATATGACCCTCTCCTATCTTTGTAGGGGATCCCATCCAGTCTAACCAATGTAGGGGGTGTTCCAGAACAGACCCAAGAAGGAAGAAGCATGTTGTTCTCTAGTAATCCCTTCTGTGTGGTTGGTCCTTGGGGGACATCTGCTGCTCCAAGTTAAAGCAGACCCTGCCAGCCTCCCAGGTTGGAGAGCAATGGACAAAAAAAGGTGTTAGAGAGACATTTATCCCCCAACTCTCCAGTTGTGCCAAACACTGTTCTAGTCACCTGAGGAACTAATCTGTGAGCCCTGACCTACACTAGGTCTTTATTTCAAAATAACACCCTCTGGTTGAATTTATAAGTGGAGTGTCCGCACTAACAAGCCCATTATTTCAAAATAACGGGTCGTGAAATTCTAAATCTGTACTCCTACTTATCATCAGGACTGATGATAATTCCAAAATAGTTATTTAGAAATAAGGGTAATGTGGATGCTCTGGTGCCACTATTTCAAAATAATTACTCCCTAGAATAATTTGAATTAATTACTCCCAGTGCTTGCTGGGGCTCTAAGTCCAAGATAGTGCATCCACATTAACCGAACTTGCCTCGGACTAATTTCGAGGCTTCCTCATAGTGTGGACACATTATTTTGAATTTGTTAAATCTGGAGTTAAATCAAATTTACTAATTTTGAAATAGTTTCCTAATATAGACATGGCCTTGGAGTGTATTTTTGATAGCTTACTCTATGGCTACGTCTAGACTGGCGCGCTTTTGCGCCAGAGCTATGCAAATGAGGCTCAGCGTTGGAATATTGCCGAGCCTCATTTGCATAGCTAATGAACTGCCATTTTCGCGGAAGAGGCTCTTGCGCAAGACAGGGCTGTCTACACTGCCCCTTCTTGCGCAAGAAAAACCCTTTTGCGCAAAGCCGTTATGCCGATTATTTTCAGGCATAACGGCTTTGCGCAGTGGTTTTCTTGCAAGAAGGGGCACTGTAGACAGCCCCGTCTTGCGCAAGAGCCTCTTCCATGAAAATGGTGGTTCATTAGCTATGCAAATGAGGCTCGGCGATATTCCAACGCTGAGCCTCATTTGCATAGCTCTGGTGCAAAAGCGCGCCAGTCTAGACGTAGCCTATATGTTTAAACCTTTTGTAAATCCACTCTTTTTTTCTTCCTATACCACCTGCACTCCCACCCTTTTTATCTTCCTTTTTATTTAAATTTTGTTTTCTAGCAATATTCTGATTTTTGCAACACTTACTAGCGTTCTTGATCCATGTCATGGTGAAGAATCTGTTTCAATTCATTTTATCCAATCAGTTAATAATTGTATAGTTTATTTATACTGCTGCATCGTTTTAGAATAAACCAGCTTCATCTTTCCCCCCCAATGCTAAGAGCTGGTGTCACCATTGCACTACATTAAAAACAGAAAAATGTGTAATTTGGAAAGTTGCCTTGTTTCATTAAGGATATTAATGAGTTATCCCCTTAGCTTCAAAACCTTTGGTAGTAATTGCTGTGGATTCCAGTGATGCATACTAGTGAGGGCCAAATTGATTAATAAAAACACCAATCTATCAGCACGGATCTTATGTCACCAGGATTATCTGTGTAGGCTAGAGGAATCTAATGTGGACTAATCCCTCTCCAATTCTGCAATAAAGATAAAAGTAGGCTAGTGGAATCAGTGATTTTGAAAAATTTTATTCTTTCCTGAGTGTGAGGATAGCTGGTACCTGAAAGAGAAGTCTAAACTCTTTCTGTAATGCTGCCATTTTGTCAGAAAAAGAATTCATGATGGCTCACTTGAAGGAGACAATGACATCTTAAAATCACAGCGCTCCCAGTTCAGGTTTCCAGTAAGGTGGCAATCAGGTTACATAGATGCTAATCATAGATGATTAATCTAGTCATAAGGCTGGAGAATGCTAAATTCACCTGGGTGCTGAATGACAAACCTGCATCTTTTTTTACTGTCTATCATTTAGGTAGATTTTAAAAGTATCTGTTATCTGAGGTATTCCAAAGATCAAAGGATTTCCATGTCTGATCCCCATTTTAATAAATTGCCATTTTTTGCAACTTGGTAGCATTGCGAATTTGATTTTGTTTAATCCAGCTAATCATCTGTATGGCTAGTAAGAGGATCCTGAAGAAGACATCCCATTTCAGGAAAACATGGACTTCCTAACAATGATTCTTATGCCTCTACTTTCCTGACTAAATTTCTACTTTTCTTTTATGAGTTGGGCTTTGTTGTCTTTCTAGAAGTGCACTAAGGGTTTGTTTTTCACATGAAGATCTATTTGTATCCGTAGGCATATGTCAGTCCTCGTTTCCCATACACCTCCCATTCCTTGGCTCACTGTACAACTCAAATGTTAAATTCTGACAAAGAGTATTTTAAAAACAACAAATAGTCTAGCAGCACCTTAAAGACTAAGGAAATAAACAGATGGTATCATGAGCTTTTGGTTGTATCCACGAAAGCTCATGATACCATCTACATGTTTTGTTAGTCTTTAAGGTGCTGCTAGACTATTCGTTGTTTTTTAAGTTTTCCCGTTTACAGACTAACTCGGCTACCCCTCTGAAGAAGTTAAAGAATATTTTAATAGGTTTCAGGTCACTGAGATAACAAACACGAACTATATGTGAGCTTATTGGCTGCAGCAGCCATTTCCTGAAATATGGCTTTGCTGAATGTCACAATCCCCAGTATTACAACTAACAAGGGGAGGTATGCTAGTGTGTCCATGTTCTTAAATTTCACCTTTTGCTCCAATACTTGAGGACTTACTCTTTGTCAGATGTCCTGCGGCCAGCAGGTGTTTGCAAACAGGCTTTTTTAGAGAAGTAGCATGTATTGAAATACTCAGCTCTCAGTGGTACCTGAAAAAAGCATGTCATAGTTTGGCATCCGACTGTTCCCCCCACCCCAGCCCCAGAATGACCCTAGGTTAAGATGTAGTTGTTTTCTCATCCATATCCAGCACTACTATCACAGAATGCAAAAAGAATCCAAAATTCAGGAACATGAAACAGAGAGGAGATAAGAAAACTAAGAAAAATGTGGGGTTGTTTCTCATTTGAGCTCGACAAAAATAAGAGATGTCTGAAAGGGCACCTACTTCCTAGTTATCTTCTGTGTACTATATGTAGACATTCTTTCAGGTGATCTGTAACATGCAATGATCTAGTTTCCTCCAGTGTATTTTCAGGATATCCTCTACTAAGCTGGAAGTTGTCACAAGCAAGTTTTAACCAATGCATAGAATATGTATTCAGGCCATCTTGTTCAAACTTGGGTGGTTAATGTTAGGCAACAAAATCAATATGCATGTGGCTGTGTTCTTTACACCTCTGAAAATCAAACCTGGTTCTAGTCTCATGTACATCTATGCAGCTGTCATGGAGGTCAGTTATATTTATGGTTCGTGTGTGGGCAGAACTAAACCTTTAGCAATTAGCAAAGGTTTAAGGTGCATTAACCTTACTGCAAGCTTCCTGCCTGACCAGGAGCTTTTTAAAATAAATGTTTAATGATGTTTTCAAAAAAAACTTTTTAACTCGTGCTCGTTCTGATTAATTTTTCAACTTTATTGGACAGATAATGTTATTGCTTATTAGGTTATGGCTGGTGAATGACAATTACTACTGTGATGCTTCAAACCACAAAGAAGTTCAGCTCAACTTTTTTTCATAAACATGAGAAATAAAAGATTTAAAATTATATTTTCATGTCACTTTCTTTTCTAGTTTTATTTTTTACTCTTTACAGTTTTGTTTTGCTATGAAATATTGCATGGGTTGGATTGTTTGGGTGGAATGGTTTGGTTTTGTTTCTAAAGGCAGATAATGTCATACTTGTGAAAGACGCCGGATTGCTGGGAATTTGTAGTCCTTTATTTTTTCAAAGAATAGGGCCACCAAGAAAGCCATGGTGCAAACTTCCACTGATTGACCTGCCAACAGGCCTTAATTTCTAACCCAGACATGAATGACCGTCTGCAGCAGTGACTTTCCTGCTAAAATTGCTAGGAGACTGGATGCAGATAGATAATAGTTTATAAAAAATCAATTTGGGCTTCTGTATCCTAACTGCTGTTATTTATATTCTCAAGTTCCACAAAATATTCTCTGACCTAAAATGATGAAGGGGCACATGTTCCAAGCTTGTGGGTTCATGTTTTTGACTGGAACTGATAATCTTAGTCTTCACTTGGAAGGTGTTACTTGTAGTCTACTGGCAATTACTTTTGAGGCTGTGGTATAATCTATTAATATCCCCTCCTGCAACCGTCCAACTTAAATACTGTTCTGTTTTTTTAAACAGATTAATTTTTAAGGTAATAAAAACTTCAAAACATTTCTAAGTGCAGTGTGTCCAAGAGAACATAGCAGAGTCCAAGTCCTGTTCTCAAAGACCTGGTGAAGTCCCAAGCTTATACTTTAAGCTTCTTAAGGGGATTTTGAATGTTTTGACCATTTGCCATTGGCCCGATCACACATGGAAAAGCTGGGAGCTAAATCAGTGCCCAGTGGCTTTCAACACAGCTCTCTTTAGGGGAGGACAAAACTCATGCCAAAGAAAATGTGGGGACCCACCCGAGTGGCTGTGCTTAATAGTATTTGCAGATATGTGGCTAGACAATAGAAAACTAATTCTATAAAGTCCTTCCAAAGTCCAACCTGAACATGGCTAGTTCAGTGTGGGGAATGGTTGTATCAGTGTTATTTTCTTTGTGTTTGTGTACAAGTGTTCCTTATTTTCATACTTCCAATAGAGTAAATATGATATTGTATAAAGGAGGAAACAGCCATCTTTAGCACAGATATTTAGTAGAAAGGACTATGTACATAGAGATGGATTTTGTATGTTGTATTAGAACAATTTTTGACCATGAAATGTAATGTCTCCTAGTGAAATTGCAAAGCACTACTCTTTCATTACTGTGACACATTACATGATGTAAGAAATTTGATCATGGTTCCCCTTACAATTGAGAGGAAGGCAATGAGATACAATGGGGCCATCAGATGCATTGTATTTACCCTTTCAACAAGCTGATTCTGAAAGGGAAAATTAACCCAGAGGTATCTTTTGCTCTGGTCTCCCTGCAGTAAGGTAGATAAAGGGATGAACGAGCCCTTGGGCCCTCTAGTTCTGCACCTGAGAAGAGGGGGTAGAAAATGTGAATTTAAATTACAGAGACATTCATAAGGTTCAAGTAGTTGCATGCTTTCCTTATACTTTAGTCAAGCTCTGTTGCACTTCCATAGATCAGATCCTGAAAATTTGTTTCTCTTAATTCTGTAAATATCCGCTTTATTACACTCTCCATGAATTATCTTCTTTTCGATGTCCAAGACTTCTGCAACATATGTCAACACATGTCAAAAGAATATGACCATGTCTGTATTCGTAGCATATGGGGGGAAGCACTTATATATGTCCAAACTTAACTTTTTCCCTATAATAAACAAGCCAAATTCATTAATAGAGATAAATATGCTAAGTTTGCAAAAACAAAGTTTTGTTGCTCAGTCATGATATAAAATCTGTGGTGGTTTAAGTGCATTCTATTTGCATACAAATATGCAAATGTCTCATTTTGCCATTTGTTATATTAAAGAAGTAAATCAACTAGGTAGATATCTACAGTGCTGCACAGAAATACGTCAGTAGGGAAATATTGTCACTAAGCTGCTTTCCTATAGAATATTGGCCATAAACCATGAAAAACGTAGGATATATTTTGTTTTCTTTTTGAAGTTTGACAATTTTGGAAATCAATTCTAAGCTGTTCTTACAGCATTGGATGCCTTTTACCTTTTTTTTTTTTTTTGGAAGTTTCATCTGTCTAGAGCATGGAACCTGTAGCCTCACTGTAATGGAAGGATTAGGAGTTTGGCAGTGGGATAAGAAAAACACCTTTGCTGCAATTCATCAGTTCAGATTAGCTTCAGGTAGAGAGTGAGAGTAGCAAAATTCTGTTATCCTATGACAGCTGGCTGTTAGCCTACCATAAAATAAATGTGTAGGGGTTTTGGTTCCAGTATTCTTTGCTGACAAACATTGTTCCAGTTGGCGCTAACTATCTGGGCATCTTGCTAGTCTTCTCACCAGAGAAACCAAGGATTGAGTTGACATAGTGACTGAACTTCAATCTCAGTACCTGAATAGGACACATTGGACATGGCCTAGGACAAGAAGCTGTGTTTTAAAACCTGTCTGATAACTTGTAGTGGTTAAGAGCTTGTCTTAACTTCAACAGTTAGCTTGAGTTGTCCCATGTGAGCTAACCTAGCTTCAGAGACAGTGTCCACACTGCAGAACAACAATTAAACTGTACAAAACCATCCACGGCTAATCCAATCAGCGTCTGCATTGCCATTTTGCATTGCTAGCATAAGCATCAGCAGCACTCAACTCATGCTCCCTGACAAGTCAGCTAGAATCACTTGATTTGAGCTAGAGACTTTGATGTTCTGAAGAGAGCTGAGTTAGGAGCAAACCTCTAGTTGCTGCTCAAGATAACAGTGCAGTGAAGAAAGCCCTAATACAATTTAAACCAGTGTTTCTTAAACTTTTTAAGACCAAGGAACACCAAACAATACTTTTTTTTTATGAGGAACACCAAAGATTTTTTTTGTTGAGCAAAAAAAAAAAAAAAGGGGGTTGGGGTGGCCATTTTCAACTCTGTTGTTCTCTGTGGTATACCTCCAACTGCCTCGCAGCATACCCGCAGTTTAAGAAACATTGATTTACAGAACTCATCCATGTTTCAAAATGTCCGCTGAGCCCACCTAAACTGCTGAGCCCAGCTAAACTGCTTCATTGCTGCAAAGGCACAGGGCTCTCAGGCTTTTTATTTGAATAATACAAGTCAAATGACCATGATCAACCCTAACCTCTCCCTTAAATATGGTATTGTTTAAAATGTGTGTTGATAATAATGACCCATCAACTGCAAACACAACACACACTTGCCAATGAGCTTGAGAGCAATATAGTGAGAATGACTGGTTCCAGCTTCACAGCACTCTGGGTGTTTCTGCAGAAGTGATCCCTTATCTCTTACCTCCTTTTCCCTTGCCTGCTCCCTCAGGATACCTCCTATGCTAGATCAACATCCCCTCTGCATCCTTTCCACTGTGATATCAAATTGGAGCCCCAATTTATTAGGAGGGCGTGTTACAATGCATGAGCTGTAACGTGCAGAGTCCAGTGAACAGCAAAGAGGTGAGCTCCCGAACTAGTTCTTAGAAAGAGGGGTCAGAGAGAGAAGGATTACATCCTAACGAGTTCTAACATGAGAAGAGGATATTACTTGAAATAATGGTCTGGGACAGATATGGCTATGAAAGAAACCAAAGAAGTGTAATTAGCAAGTGTTGGATGTTCTTGATTGTGTCACAAGCACACAAAAAGTGCTCACTGCTTTCTGTTTCAGTAGAGCGAGTGTTCAACCTGGCATGCTCATCTTTGAGATTACTTTGATGCCAAATGGAGATGAAGAAAAATGTAAAAAGGAAAAGACTAATACTTTCATTGTGCATTTAGCGCTGGGCACATCAGTATAGGAGCAATATTACAACACTGGTATAGTTCAGAAATGTAAAGGAGGGGACAGAACAGACTGCCTAAAAACTAGTGCATCAGTTGCTGTCGGGAGAAACAGCAGCTCAAGAGCATAAAGGGATGTAGAGGAGTATGAAGCAAAGTACAAAAAGAAAGAAAACAGATGATCTACTTTTGATGAATGAAAAGCATGATCAGACTGAGAATGAACTAGGAACAGATGACAGCCTGATCAGTGAATAAAAGTACAGGGGCCAACTGGACGATTGGGGCGGGGAGAAACAGTTGAGAGGTTGGGTCACATTCTATGGCTCAGATAGAGGCAATAGAATAACATGATGTCCTCTAAATACCAGGTCAAGGCACAGTCTGTGACAAGAAATGGTCAGGTTATACTAAAGAATGGTGAAGTTATATGTAATGCAATCCATACTGGAAACCCCTAGAAAAGGACCAGAGAATCAAAAACGACTTCAAGGATCTGAGGAAAGAACTGAAGATGATGTGGTTTGCACATGTGATTAGAGACAACTATTTGGTTTATGCTAATCTCCAAATAAGCAGACGTAATAACAATTCTTTAGCTTTAAAATCTCTAATCAGGGTTGATTAGGCAGGTTTTACCCTAGAAGAGACTGATGGAGGTACACTCTGCTAAGTCTTTAGAGAGAACACTGTGTATAGTTCTGGGCACCTTCATATCCAAAAGATGTCAACATTTGGAGGGAGTTGAGAGAATAACAACAATAATTATTAAAAGGCTGGAGTGATTGATGTTCTATGTGAGAAAAAATTAAAAGAAATATAAATTACTTGGCTAAATGACGTATTTTGGCTGGCTACCAAAAAAACCCTTTCCAGTAGTGACATCTGTTAGGCTATGGATTAGGCCCTCAGTAACAGGGTGTACACTGCCTATGTAAGGGAGGCCATGGTCCATGACATCCCAGAACACAAGCATTCTGGGGAATCTAGTCAGGAGGGACTGATAAAAGGCACAGGCCAGGAACTGTGAAACTAAGAATATATGAAGGAAGAAGTATAAAGAACTATATCTCGGGGATGTCTACACTTGCATTTGATCAACAAAACTTTTGTTGTTTACAAGTGCTTAACCCCTTCGTCTCCATGACAGAGTTTTGCAGCTGCAAGTGCACATGTGAATGCTGCTTTCTCAGCAGGAGGGCTTTCCTGCCATAGGGAGTGGAAGCCCTTTTGCCAACAAACATCATTTGCACACGTTGACTTTTACCAACATGGCGGTGTTGATGCAGCTTTGTCACTAAAAGCTGTGCCGTGTAGACATACCCTCAGATGGCAGAGAGCAGCACAAAGAGAACTGGGACGAAGTGCAGCAGAGGCTGTAGAAAAGGGCTGGTATTTTTGGTGAGGATGGAAGGAAATCCCTCTTCACCTCCCCTTCATCAACAGTTGTGAAAAGAGAGTCCTGGAGAAGTCCAAAGACTATTGATCTCTTTAGTCTGGGGAGGACAGACTATCGGGGCCCTGTATCAACATGGCACTTGAATGCAAATGACTCTAGAAATCCATGTTAGGAAGAATGGGTTAGGAAGAATGGCCTGATGTGGTTTGAGGAAGAACTTGTTTAGGCCTAGGAGGGAACAGTACTAGCACTATTTGTATTATGTGCAACTTTGTGTTCACAGGGTTAAAATTTGTAGCTGCAAGATAGGAAACTGAGCAACCCTGTATTAACAGGGTTTGAAGGTTTATTAAACTCAGTGACGTCTTAAGGAGTATTTTGTGTTCTGGACTTTTTTATTTTCTCTGGAAGTCAAAGTCATTATGGCTCGGTCAGATGTTCCAACTATTTTATTAAAAGGGAAATTAAATTGCTACATAATTATACCACAAGAAAAAAAGACAGCAGAACAAAGTGAAAGACACACAGCTTAGCACCAGATGGGGAACTGAGGCATGGTCACACCTCACACTATCTCTTTGGGAATGGTGGAAGACCCATGGCAATGAATCATTAAATTTAGCCCAAACAAAGCTTTTGATAATCTACTTTAAGGAATAATCCTGTGTTGGCAAGAGAGTGAACAGAATGACCTAATGCTGTAGATGATGTCTAGCCTCTTTTCCTGTGGTTTTCTGAAAATGTCTAACTTCTGAAGAATTTGGTTCAAAATTGGACCATCAATTAAGAGGACTGAAGAAAGTTTTTTTTCTCTCTATTTCTGTAAATTTCTTGTGTTTCTTTATAGGAGGCCCAGTCTAATTGCTCTGATATTCGTATGTACACAGCACTCAGTTTTAGCTGGGCTATGTTTCAAACTGTCTACTCATCCATGTTTCAAAATGTCCGCTGAGCCCAGATAAACTGCTTCATTGCTGCAAAAGGCACAGGGCTCTCAGGCTTTTTATTTGAATAGGCTGTAACTATTATTAAAATAACCTTCAAATGTTGACTCAAAATCCTTTTATACTTTGATAAAATTGTCCTGAAATTTCTGTCTTTCTTGCTAACATGTTTCATTTTCCATCCGACAGTGTGTACTTAGCACCGTGAGAATTTCTCCCTTTTCTACCTGCTGTATGTTAAGAAATATTGGTGTCGTTTTGCTAAAACAAATAAGTAAAGTGAAATTTTCCCTTTGATCATTCTGTTCTGTTCTTAGAAAAACATTGTTTATAGTTCTGTCTTTTTTTGCTTAAGTTTACAGTTCTGTCTTTTGTTGCTTAAGTGACAAGTCCATATCAAATTTACTTCCCCATTATAAAAGGAATTGTCTTTAACTATTCATAATCATCTTTGTTTAAACTCTGCTTACATGTAGAAGCAGGCTATACTAGGCACAAAAAATAGTGTCTTGTTAGAGAGTCACAGTGCTTTTCAGAAAGGACATGTTCCTATCAAGGACTGAGAAAGTCTCCTTTTTCTCTTTGCATATGAAGTATTTACTTGTTAGGCAGTATCAGGAATACCCATTTTCCATAGTGCTGTGCCAGCCCAACCCATCAATGTGCTGGTTAATTAAGTGTGACCTAAACCAACTTGACTTGAGCTCTGCATTAAATGCACAAAACCCATTTGAGCTGACCAGCAGCAGAAGTGGTACTCAGAGAAATTGAAAAGGATTTCTCCCAAATGCTTTCTACTTACTTACAGCACTCAAGTAATGGCTGAAGATTAGCATATGACATGACAGATTACATTAAGTCATGTCTTTCCAGTGCTTTATGACAGCACTATCACATTAGCTTCTTAGCACTGGCACATCGAGGCATGCAAATGTTTTCAGACCCTCTTATTCAAATCTACAAGCTGACATGGCAGCCTTGATATGATTATTAGTCATTTGAGAGACTTTAATTCACGTCATCAGATAACAGGTTCTGCTAAAAGGTTAGAGAAACTGTCTGCTTTTAATGAAGCCCTCAAAAAAGACCCTCAAAAACCTTGCTGCTAACAGAGAGCTTGATTTTACTTTATTGACAAGATCCCCCAAAGAATGAACTTGAATTGAATACCTAAGCAGGCATCTAGACTGAAAAATACAGACTCAATTTAAAATTAAACCAACCCATGGTGAAGTATTATTTTCCCCTACCTGGTTTATTCTAGTTTAAAATACAATGTATGTTGCCCTGGAAATGTTTTCAGTATCTGATATTGGATTGGGGAAGTGGGTGGCACATGTAGATCTGGGTGTTGTAATGGTAATTATTCTGGAGATATCCATCACTGCACTGAGCTGCAGATCATTGCCATGCACTACAAGAGGTTAACTGATGATGTCTTGTGATAAACAAATTTTAGGTGCAGTTGGAGATCGTCAGAATTTGTAAATTTGTAGTTTGTGTCTACTACATTGACTTTATGTTGTTTTGTTTTATCATGTGGTGAATCTGCATTTAACTTCCAGGAGAAAATCTTGTGATAAAATACTCTCACAAAGATCAATGGAGTTTGGCACAGACTATTCCCTGTTTTGAATGAAGCAGGACTGAGGGATCATGAAAAAAAGAATACTCCCTGGGAGCAGCTAGAGAGAGAGGGAGACCTCTACAGGTAAGAAGGGATGCTCGTTGTTGGAGAACTGTGAAGTTATTTTCCTTTTGAGCTATGAGGGTTTGGAAAGGTTCACTTGGAGAGCAAAATCGCTCTTCTTTTGAAACGTTCAAAGCTGGTCATGCTCACGTCCGGAAGGCGAGCACATAGCGTGGTGGAGAAATTCATTTGGTGTTTGCGTGTGTCATGTTTTTAAGCCCTTAAGGCCCTGATATGGCAATCAACTCTACACCAGTGGACCCTGGGCCTGCACTGTGCCCAACTGTGCCTTCATGAGGCTGCAGATGTGTACCCATGTGGAATTCACTGCAGGATAGAGGACTTAAATGTCTTATTTTATCTGGATTGGCCTGGTGAGGCTTTGTGAAAAACTTGGTAAAACATTTTATTTAGGGACATCTTGAATATGTCATATTTTTTGTGTTCCTTTCTATTTTTTTATTAAGAACATTTGCATGAATATCGAGGCTTTGTTACTTATCCGTGCTTTAATTTTCACCCACCTCACCATTAGCATTCCTCCAGCATCTTGCTATTTAAATTACATCATCTTAAACTCCCTTGCACTCACTCATTCAAACTTCGGTGAGCAGACATATGTTACATTTCAAGAAGTGTGAGTGGAAGGGATCTGAATTGGCATCACCCTTGAATTTAATCCACAATCTGCAGTCTTGGTACCCTACTTGTCTTATTAACTCTACAAAGTGGTTTGAGCATTGGCCAAAGTAAAACACTTAGGAACTGATCCTGGAAACCTTTCCACACATAAGTTTGCCCATTGAAAGAGATGTAGGACTGCTTATCGGACAAAAGACTGGTGACAAGAGAGGAGTAAATAAAGTAGTGGGTAAGATAGAAAAGATCTCTCAGGTGGTCTTTTGAACCTTGTTTCATATTATAGGAACAAAGGGACACCCAATGAAATTAGAAGACAACACGCTTAAAATGGAAAAAGGGAAATACTTTTACAAGACAGATAATAAACCTATGGATCTCAATGTCACTGAATCGAGGAGCCTAGATGGATTAAAAATGGAATGAGCAATATGAATATCTATTGCTATATGACTTAAGAATATATAATGGATACCAGCCCTCATACTTCAAGGGAAAAACCCCATTAAAAGCCTGGGACTAATACAAAATAGCCTCCCTAAACCCCATGCATAACTCTGCATCGTTGTCCATTATGGGATTTTACACCAGCTTGTTTGTATATTGGGGGTTTTTTTGTTTAAATTCTTCCATCGCTGTGTTCTGTGAGTACCTTCTATGAAGAGTAATCATGAAATCTTTCTCTTTTCCAACCCAGCCAGCATACCAGCTACATGTTTTGTTAGTCTTTAAAGTGCTACCAGACTATTTGTTGTTTTTTAAGTTTATTTTGAAACTTTTGGCGCTGGCCACCATTAGAAATAAGAGAGACTCTCAGTCTGATACAGTATTGTAATTCTTTCATCTCTATGCTTCTGGAGAGTAAGTGAGTGCATGGCAGGGCCCGTATTTTTTAAAATTAAAGACTCATTTCAGATTTGCAAAATGTGCTCTCTGCACCAGTATTGTCATTTCAAAAATAAGGAACCAATTCTATTTTACTTACATATTTCCTTTAAAAAAGTATAAACTGGCTTTTTGATTTGTGATTCGTTTCTGCCCCTTCATCCCAGGAGATAACTACTTTTTTTTAAAAAAAGGAAAACTTAACTGTTTCACAAAGCACTGCTAAATGTACGAGGCATGTCTGGTAGTTTTGCATGTCCTTTTGCTTTCAAAGTATACTGTTATTTCTGTTGGCATCTATTTGGAAAGGGTAGCACAGAAGTGCAGTGGGGTCTTGAGTTGCACAAATATTTTCAAAGTTGAGACTCAGAAAATGTTATCGATATCTTAAAATGATCCTATAATTGCAATGATGTATAATTGTGTCATATTGCTGTGTAACAGAAAACAGGGGATACATATTGCTATGTTCACCCATTGCTTCCTTCTCTCGCAAGTGTTAAGTGTAAAAGAAAATCAGTCTGAAAGAAATTACATTGCAATAATCTTCTGTTCATTGGCACATTTTGAGTTGTTGTTTTTGTTTTGATTTTTTTAATTCATATTCATGGAAACCTGTCCCCATCCCTATAGTACTCTACCCCTGGCTGTGTTCACACTTCCATATACACAAACGTTGTCAGTGGCTCATAATTTTTTTGACATACTTTGGGTTTGCTTCTCATTGCAGGCTTATTCTTGATTGGCAAATGCAGTGGGCTGAGGTGCTTTTACAAGGAAGATGAGAGGGGTTTGTTCACCAGAGTTTGGAATCTCTTGTGACAGCTAACTACAGCTCTAATATTCATGTGCACCGTCGCAGTCATGTAACAGATTGCATTTCTCTCATCCTTTCTCTCTCTATTATTAATTCTTCACCTTTAAAGAGATTAATACCTTTCAAGGAATGGACTTGTGTGCTGATTCAACTATTCTGAGTGCTAATATATGGAGCCCACAGCAGTTTGATATCTACCACTTGATGGACCTTGATGTACAGCCACAGTTATCTCAGGTTTTCATGGTTTGTGTGGCTTAACACTTGTGGAACTTGTATACAAAGGTGCTGCTAGTAAGATTAAATCAATTGTTCTAGGAGTTAAAAGGAACTATTGGGTAGTTTTAAATTAATCCTGCCTGACAACTGTACTTGTCATCCTTGAAAGGCAGACCACAATGCCTACGTTTCTTGCCAGCAGAAAAGTTTTCAGTGGCCTAGCTGAGGATGGTCATAAATATAAGGTGTGATAACATGGAATGGCTGAGATAAGAGACAACAAAAGTAGCAGGAATTGTTTTAAAATAGTCTGTAAAAAGGAAGAAAAAGGTGCTACTGAGTTAGCAAGTTGTCAGCTCATTTTCTTATTGTGCTATCTTATGAGCTTAAAAATATCTCCATGTGATCTTCAGAACTAAAGAAGTATTTCAAATTTCTGTCACTCAAGTCTACCAAGTATGCATTAGCTATAAATCTCCATCCTTAAATGTACACATGTAAATTATCTTTGAGAGATCTGGCTTCCATTAAAGTGACAATTGCCATTCTTGCCCCTCACTTTAGTTTGTATAAAAATAATGTTTATATCTGTATAAAAAACCAACTGTCATTTGATAGGTAACACAGACGTTTATGTAGTTATTACATTAAATCTCATGCTTTAAGTGGCCTTATATTCTTAGTAAAGTAATTTTGCCTTACAAGTATTTAACAGTTCTAGAAATCTAAAAAGTTATGCTGCTATAACTTGAATTTTAACACTAAGTTAGGAAACTCTTTACTTGCACAGGATAAATTCAGGATGCTCTTTGTGTATCTAAAGGGAGTCTCTGTTGTTCTAGTTTAGAGCCCTACCTTTCCTTATCCCTCCAGTTTGTTGAATGCCCCAATAATTTAAACACTCTCACTATATTAGACCAAATTATTTAGATAAAATTAAGAGTCTGTAAGTCTAATCACACTTTGCATATGCACTCGGGGAACTGATCTAAACTAGGATAGATATTAGCTAACTTATTAGCTAACAAGTTTTAAAATGGTCAGGTAGATAGGGCAAGATTCATTTTAATATATGTTATAGTGTTGGTTGAAATGAAATCTAGGCATTGTTTGCTCTGGTCCTGAACTCTCCCATCCTGGCCTGCTCCTTCTCTTCCATTACATGCCTTGCCACAGTGATACAGAGAAGGTTGCAGATTTTGCACCAGCAAAAATCCTCACTAGCCATTAAGGTTTAGGTCCTTTTCTGTCACTCTGAGATATAAAGTGAGGACTGCCAGGAACCAAGCCTTATGGCAAGATCTGGAGAAAACATAATGTAACTAACTTTCACACAAAAGAGAGGGGTTTGCACTCCTCCAAAATATTTGTGGGTGTAGCACTGGCTACTTGTGCACATTCTTCAAATATTCAATTTGTGCACATTTCTTGGGAATGGGAGAACATGAGGCCTTGAAGCAAGTAAGCAGGCTTCAACCCTATAGTAAATGAAGCCTTTTTACCTAGTCATCCAATGGAAGAAAACTCTCTTGCTCAGTGTAATGTGACAAGGTTTTAAAAAAAGAAAAGAAAAAAAAAGAAAAGAAAAACAATAACAACTTAGTTTCTTTTTTCTCCCTAAGACTGCATTAGGAGTTTTTTTAGAATAAGAAACACTGCATTACCCCCATCACCACCCTCTTTCACCATAGAACTTCTTTCTGCTTGGACTTGTGATAAAGTTTTTTTTTAATCCATATTTCCATACCTACTATTATTACCTAGGGATCTTGTTCATATTAGGGTCTAAGAGACATGCCAGATTATATGGCGTGTACCCCACAAGTAGAAGAAACTGAGATATTCCCTTATCTGCTTTGCACAAGTCTTGAGAAACAAGGACCCATAACCTGAATTAAATAGTAGGTGGCAATTTCCCCAAATCCTCCAGAATATCTATAGTGAAGCAGGATTTGATATCTTACATAACACTGGTTTAAAAAAAGTGATGTAACAGAGTGCAGGATCAGGCTTTTACTCCTTCAGTCAAGCACTGGAAATCTCCTAGGAAAGTCTGATTCTTTGAGATGCCAAAGCCTTTGTCCTGATTGAAAAGGACTGGAAACATGTTGGAATTTAATCAAACTCCTACACTGTGACTGCGACTAGCTTTATTATCTGTAGCTATGGTTGTTACATGAAGGTAGTGTTCTATGTGTGTTTGGGGAGGGAGCTATGTTTCTACTTCATATGAATTACCGCACCAGGTAGGAATAATGAATAAATTCATACTGTTGAATTGCTTAGTGACTTGTTTGTGATTGCCCTTACCATATACATGGTGGCAACATAGATTTTTCTTCTCAGAGATAAGTGGGACTATCTAAGGGAGGGTCTAAAAAACTCTCAAGAGGTGTAGGTTGTTAGTGTAACCTCTTTGTAACTTATTCCCCTTTCAAAACCATCTCTGAATTTAGCTCAGTATTATATATTATATATATTATTTTTATTGTGGCAGCACCCACCTCTGGGTGGTAAGATAAGACACTGCAGCTCCATTATGTGGGCACTGTACAGCAAACTTCTGATTCGATTACATGTAGATTCTGTGTCTAGATTACATCCCTCTTTCGACAAAGGGATGTAAATTAGACACTTCGAAATTGCAAATGAAGCGGGGATTTAAATATCCCGTGCTTCATTTGCATAATCACGTAATGGCGCTCTTTCGAAAAAGCGTCATTTCAAAAGTAAAACCGCGGTCTAGACGTGGTTCTGTCGAAAACGGTAGAATTTTTCAAAAGGTCCTGTACTCCTCAAAAAATGCCATGGTTTTAGAAACTCGCATCATAATCTCTGAGAAGGGTCAGAGATTTGTTCCACTAAAGCTAAGGCTTCTATCACATACTTTGGGGATTGGTCACATCTGCCCAGAAGGGAGTGAGGGCATGGTAGGCTACACTGCATGTATGTCACTTCTACCAGAGGGCTAGAACAGCAACATGTCAGACAGGTGCTCTTCTCAGCGTGAGGAAATATTCAAAAGAGAGAGTGGCACTTGTTCATTCACTTAAGACAGGAGCTCATCTTCCACTGCCATGGATTGAAAATTTGCTTGTCCCCTCTTATATTTGTTGGCATGGAGAGAGCCAGTTATTGAGAGGCAAGTCCACAGAGAAATCAGCAGATGGCTGTGGTTTGGGCTTTGATTCATGCTGGATAAGGGTTGAACAGCCAATAAATAAATAAATAAATAAATAAATAAAAATCAAATCACACACAGGCCTCAGCAGAAGGAAGCCTCCCCCCTGCTTTCTTCCCCTCAATCTCTGAGCATTTAGCAAGAATATATTAGTTTTATGGTGGGGGGGGGGGGGGGGGGAAATCAACAATTTGAGGTGACACACTTGACAGTGTCCATTAAAACTGCTCGAGAAAGTTGGCCTCTCACATAGTGCACTGCCAGCTGGAACAAGTCAGTTTCATTGCAAGTTGGGAATTCCAGCTTGTTGCAAGGAGAATCTCAAGAGCTGTGCCGTTTCAGTCTCCAGAGGAGAAATAAAGTGTATTGACCTTGTGCTGCTGACCACGCCCACTGGAGCGGCTGATCCGGGTGCGCCTGGAGGATGAAAGCTGTGTTCCCAGTTTGAAGGACACATTTTATGTTTGAAATAGAGGCTGGCAAGAAGACACAGTCAATCAGCTTAGCTAGTGAAAGCAGATTCCTGCTGAGATAAAACTATGGAGAAAATCAGATAAAAAGCATATTTAAAAACTGCTGTGTTTGAGACAGAATAGTTTAGTGGTTGGTCTTTAACCATAGTTCAACTTTAAACTGAGCTGTCTCTGAACACTAATCACTGGGAGGGAGGGTTGTCCCTGCAAGACAGGATTGACGTTTTTGGCATGGTAGTCAGGAGACGTTTGCATTGGCATACTCTGGATTGTTACTCAACTCCGGATAAACAAAGTACTTCAGCTTCCAGAGCTGACAGCCCTTTACACATCATAAACGTGAGCATTCATCCCTCTCCTCATGTAACCCTCCTTCATGAAAAAGTATGTGTGTGTGTGTGTGTGTGTGTGTGTGTGTGTGTAAACATGAAACACACGCTAGAATCAAAACCTGCTTGCTTCACAAACATGATTAAAAGTAGTAGTTATGCCGTGAAATATGTTCCTGGAAATTCAGCTTAGAAAATTTGTTAGCAGCAACTAACCTAATAAACTAGAACACACATACCATATAAAGTCAGTCTTCTTTAAAAGGCATCTTGGAAAATGGCGCCCTGCTCCTATGAAATCTACTGCAAGCCTTTCATTAATATTTTGTAACTCTTTGGTAATATGTAGTTCTGTTAAGCATTTCAATATATTTTTATTTTTTAATAAATGAACACTGGTTTTTGAAAAAATAATTGGTCCATTTTGAAAACTTCTGATAAATACTTCTTAATTTTTCAAATCAGTTCTAGTTATAAGCCTATATACTGTGTAGTGTGGATAAGTAAATATGAGAAACTTATCTATGAAAATACTCAACAATTTTTCTTCAGCTTGGCTTGTTTATAGCTTTCATTGAAATGTAGGTAACCCATTTACAGGAATGCATTTTTTCCAGATTTTCTTTGAAGATTCTCATTTACCTTTGTCCAGTAAAAAGGTATGATATATATATATCATGCAGTCTTCAAGCTTAGCTTAAATCTCATTTAGATCTATAAAACAAATCAAGTTTGATAAATGGTTTAGTGGTTTAACAATTTTGTTTCTCATAGAAACATAAACTTGCAATATATATGTGTGTATGTGCATGTGTGTCTATATGATAACTAACTAACTAACTAACTTTTCATGAGTAGATCTCAAAGCTCTTTACAAAGTAGGTAAGCAGCACTATCTCTATATCACAGATGGGAAACTGCAAAACAGAAAATTATAAGTATCCGTGTGTGTGTGTGTGTGTGTGTGTGTGTAGGATATATGCAAGCTAAATTTTCATACATATTTTAGTCTGGTACAATTTATGTATGTATATTCCAGTTTGTGTGTGTGTGTGCACATGCATGTATGCCAGAAAAAGCCCCAACCATTAAACTTGAATAAATTTGTAACGTATTGGTAGTTCAAGGAAAAAGGTATTAAAGGACTGCTACTGTTTTAAAAATCTGAATATTAGAAAAGTAGGTGTGTTTGGAAATGTTCGTAGTGTTTTAAATAATATTTATGGGTAGATCCATGTGAGTCCAATCAGGGGTCTCAAGATTTGAGGGCTTCTTAGGGGCTCTGTGGCTCTCCCCGGTTTTGAAAAATTTTTGAGCAATGATGTTCCAAAACACTATGGGCAACATCTGGAAATCATAGAAACAGAAAGAAGACTGGAAGGCACTTTGACAGGTCATCAGATACTCGACAGACCTAGTCCAGTCTCCTGCACTGAGGTGTAACTAAATATTATCCTGTTTACTCCACACAGACTAGTAAAGTTTCAAATATTTTTGGCATGAAAGTCAGGAGAATATTTCAAATAGAGAGGCGGGGTAAAAATATTTTAAATAAATACATACATAAAATTCAAATCTGCATGAGATCAGATCTGTGAAATGTTTGTTTTGGTGGCGATGGATTGGAGAATTCATAACCAAGTTTGTAATTAAAAAATTGTTTCTACATTTCCCCAAAGATACTAGAACCTCACCATAACTAAAGAAAAATAAACAGGCAGAGTGAAATATTAGAAAATATAATTTATTCTTAGGCTGCTGGGCCTATCAAGTGAAATGAGAACCTCACAATTTTATTTTCCCCTTTTAGTTACTGTGAGGGGGTGTACCGGGCCCTTTGAGACCCCTGCTGGAGACCTTGTGGTCCTACCACACTCTGTCACAGGAAAGAAGCAGTGAAGGTAGATCCTCCAGGCCTGCCTAGAAAGGCTGCAGGGAAGCAGCCAATCAGAGTGCATCAGGCTTAGTTAAAAGGAGCTGCAAAACCTTAACAGGTCAGATGGATGAAGAACGGTTGGAAGATTGGGAAATGCTCCAGGCCAGGAGGCTCAAGAGACATTTTACTCAAGCAGGGGACAGATGTAGAGAAACCAAGTATTTTAAGCATAGAGTAATGGGTGAGGGTGATGGGACTGAGTGTGAAGCAGTTTCAAGGAATGCAGCAGCAACTATAAAGGAAGCAGTATGTGGCTGCTGTTTAGTCCCTTGGTTGGGACCTGGAGTAGTCAGTGACTCCAGGTCCCTTCACCATTGGTGAGGAAATGGCCTAAGCCCTAAAGAAAGACAGGACACTTTGCTAGAAGCCCAAGAAAAGAAGCTGGATTTAAAGACGCCCAAGAGGGAAGCAAAAAGGCACCCTCTGAAAGAAGGGGCTAAGTTCAGTTTGAGCCAGGGAATTTGGGAGATTTTGGCTTGTGTTTATTTTGGACTTGAGTATGCTGGAAAGGGCTCATCCATTTTAGACTGTGTGATTTATCTGGAAGTCTGAGCCCCTGAAGATCAGCTCAGCAAGGGCAACAGGTGGCCATGGTAGCGGAGAAAACGAATGCAGGATTGCAGCCAGCCAGCAAGAGGTGAGTGTCCCACATCACAATTACAGTACATTTTATTATTCTAACTCTTCTGATTCATCCTTTTGTTTCCTTTCTTACAAATCACTTTCTCCCTTTTTCCTCCCCTTCTCTTTCCTCTTCCTTCTTTATGCTCCACTTTTGAAGCAATCCTCCTGGCTATGGGTCTTAATTTTATAATCCTACGTTTTGTGTCAATTCCACTTAAGCTTTCTTATCTGAAGAGCTTAATTAAGACTAATGAAAATTTCTGATAAATTTTCTTAAATAGAAAGCAAGACGCAGTTATGAGTATGTAGCTTTTGAACCTGCAACCCAAAAGCAATAAGACTAAAACTCTGTGGTTGCCCTCCGCTCCCCCCCGAGACAGCTGCACTTTTTATTGGTGACAATACACCCATAAATGACAAGTCTGTAAAGTCCTATTTCTGGTTAGTCAATAGTTCACCTGATGTATGTACAGAATACTGATGAAACTGTTGCATCTGGCCTAGTTGCCCTCAGAACAGAACCTGTCTTGGGGTGGCCTACAGCTGATTGGGATCACCAAAAGCTGCTGCTTAGCGCAGCCAGTGGAACAGTCCCCTGGAGGCTATGTCAGTCCAAGACGGCTAGAGCACAAGCCAGAGCACATGGCCTCTAATATACAGGCTGTTCTGGTGGGCCTGGAAGCAGGTGATTTAGAGGTGACTAAACCACTTTGTAATTCCCCATCAGTAGGGGATTCTCACTCATCCCATTAGTGCGGCTTTCTGGCTATTCTGTGTATTGGTCTGCGTGCAAAACTATGCCTAAGACGGGTGGTTTTCAAACTACAGGTCGCGACCCAGTACTGGGTGGTGGAATGTCAGGCACTGGGTCTCATTGCTGCAGGGTGATCAGGTGATGAGTGGGGGGTGCTAAGGCAGGCTACCTGCCTATCCTAGCACCACAGACTGCGCTGTGCCCCAGAAGCAACCAGCACCAGGCCCAGCTCTTGGGTGGGGAGGGGAAGGGGAGAGTTCACAGGGCTCCGCACACTGCCTCTGCCCTGAGCACTAGCTCTGCACTCCCATTGGCTAGGAACCTGCTGCTAGCTGCTTCTGGGGCGCAACACGGTCTGCAGTGCCAGGAGAGGCAGGAAGCCTGCCTTAGCACCCCTGCTGTACCGCTGACTGGGAACCACTCAAGGTAAGCCCCTACTGCCCCAGCCTTGATTGCCTCCTCCTACATCCCAAAGATCTCATCCTGAGCCTCAGCCCACACTTTAGTCAAATTCTGTTGGGTCACAGGCATCAACCATTTTCTTCAACTGGGTCATGAGAAAAAGTTAAAAACCACTGCCTAAGACCATACATTAAGTGGGCACATCATACTCCTGAAGTATCTTCTAGCAAAAAACAGAACCAAAAAAACCCCAATTGACATTATGGAGAATAATCATGAAATTGGCCACTGGAGTTATATGTACAAATCTTCATAACAAATAGTGAATGGGCAAATTACCCATACAAATCCCATTAACTGTGTGCGCCTATAACCACTACTTTGCAAATGGCTCCTGTAATAAGAAGGGAGTAATAGCATAACATTGGTAATCAGTTTCCCTACTGAACTTTTGTAGGGAATATTTCCACATACATTCTGGTACAAAATGTGAGGACATGGTGGCATTGATACAGTCCATTTCAGGAAGGTACTATGTTGGTACGGTGCACTTATTTGATTAGAAGTTCCCATTTAATTTAATCCAGAAAGGCTTCCAAAGGTAGTGGTGGGAGGGGAGAATACTACAGTGAAGAAATGCACTAAAAACCCACTATGGCATCTTTAGGGTACATTTACGCTACAGAGAGGATTGAAGTTGCCACTGTCAATCTTCCAGGGTTCAAATTAGTGGGTCTAGTGAAGACACACTAATTCGAACTGAGAGGGTCAATGCTGGTAGTCCTACTTCCACGAGGAATAAGGGAAGTCAAAGGGAGAATGTACTCCCTTTGTCTTCCTGCAGTGTGGACAACGCCAAAGGCTGAATTAAGGTACTTGGACTTCGGCTCCGCAGTTAAACAATTTCAGCTATGTTATCTTAATTCAACTTTACCCCGTAGGGTAGATATCCCCCTAGAAACTAGTTCTTTTTTCTTAGTTTCATGGTGCTTTTAGGCAGACTTTCCATGCCTCTGGTGAACCGCAATAAGAATTTTTGCATGGTGGTCTGAGTAGAGGTGAATAAGAAAGAGGGAGTGTTCTTCTGAGTTTGGTACTCAATGCAGACATGTTTGTTTGATTTGGTTTGATGTTAGCATTAAGGGGTTTTAATGGGATTCTAAGGATAATTAGTTTGGGCAGAAATTAGCCATAAAAATCAGTTAGCTTTTAAATGTCAAGTTATATTTATAGAAATTTCATTCAGCTGATGGTGTCCTTTAGTTTGACAAGTGAGATAGGATGGTCTTGCTTTCAATAATCTTTTATGTTTAAGATGTTTCTTTAATGGTTTGTGTCGCAATTAAAAAAAAAACAGACAGCCTATGCTTTGGCTTGCTAGGGTATTTCAAACTTGATTTCTGAGATTGCTGACAGCTTCTGAAAGATTTAGGAACTGGCAGCAGGAAACATTCTCATAGAATCAGTACTGCGAACTTTTTCTGGAAAAACAGTATCAGTTAGCAGGTAATATATCTGTAATAAAAATACAGTTATGCAATAATGGTTCATTAATATGGTAAATCATAACATGACTTTTTCTATGAAATGTAAAAAGGAACCTGTAGAAGGAATGAATTCCTGTTTTGCCAGTTCTTGCGTTTTGAAGGATTTTTTATATGTAACTTTGAAATCGCTATTTTGATTTCCACAGAAGATAACATTTGCTCATGACATTTTTATTCCTGCATAAACAGATTTCCATTTTGGCTAAGGTTAATACAGTAGGAATTTATTTTGACTTTTGGATATGCTATGATACTGCAAGAGCACTTTGTTTGGTATGTAACTGCTAATTTATCCTTTATGTCTTTACGATCTTGTCAGTGCTTCATGTCTCCCTTAGTTTTTCTAATCTAAAATAATCCCAGTGAAATCCTTTGATTGTCTGTTTGGACCTGATCCACTTCTAAAGCAGGAATGTAATGGGCTTTATGGCACTTACTTGGAAGTAATTTATCCAGCAGAGTGACTATAGATACTTGTTTTAATAAGAATATGCTTTATGGTAAGAGGGGACTGCTATTTAATTAGCCAAAAAGAAAGTAGTTCATGATACAATCTGTTCCAATCATCTTGGACATTAAACAAAAAGTCAGACTAAGTTATTTATGTACATGCACTTTATTTGTAGTTGCTTTGTGCAACCTCTCTCCAGAACTTTACAGCATTGTCTGGGTGGGGAGATGTGAACTTCATTTAAAATTTAAACTGATGTTTCACTTATTGCTGTCCATGCTGAGTGAGTGCCCATTAAAAGCAGTTGATAGTGGGCAAGAGTCTTGAGTTTATCCGGGGTAATATGCTTCTTTGGCATCTAGCAATCTGCATCTTTCTGTTGTGGAAGTCTGATGTAGGATGCTGCAAATACATTTATTTTTAATGTTGATCTTTTGTGGATAAATGAGACTTATTTCTAAAGAGTAGAGACTGCCAATGAGTTCAGTATATTCTAGGAATACAGCAGCGTTTGGAAATGGAAGGGAAATACTCTCCTTTCTAGCTCCTTTGAGTATATGGAAAGAGCTGGAAATTATGACTTCATAACTGAATGCTAGTGGGTGCTGTTACAGCTACATAAACAAAATTGAAAAAAAAGTACGGATTCAAGAATGTTCTTTTTATATAGTTAAAGTAATTAATTATCAAGGCCTATCCAATGAGATGCTTTATTTTCCTGCAAATTTGTCTTGCTATTCAAGGGATTGATCCAAAGCCTCCTAAGCACGTTGTCTGTAGCAATTCTTCAAAGGTCCTTTCACAGAAGCAATTTCTCAGAATATCTATGAATCTCTGCAATTTCATATGCTGTTTGTAAGGTCATGGGAGCCCATCCAGCATTTTGTTTAAAAGTGAATAATAAAGGCTTCACTGAGCTGAAAAGCTCCAGTATTTTCACTGCATTAAGGTAACATACACAAACGTTTGAGAAGAATGCCTGTGGTAACAAGTACACAGGCCCAGGGGTTGGCATATTCAGTGGAAGGAAAAAAGACAAATTAAGAAGATGGCCCAAGTTCCAGATCTCATTCTACAGTAACTTGAAGAGTTGCCAATATAAGACAGTGTGGGGTGTGTAGATTTCCTCACCCCCTCTCAAATATGTATAATCTGCTTGGTCACACATAGGTGCTGGAAGTAAGGATGTGGGGGGAAGGCTGAGAAAGGTGCTGCATCACCCCCTCACTTGAAGTGGTTTCCATTATATACAGTATTTACAGTTTGCTTCAAAGGCTCTCAGCACCCCCACTGTACAAATTGTTCCTGCACCAATGGGGTCACATGACCTGACTGTTGCAGTAAAATAAAAGGCATAACTATGATACTCTGCCCAGCAAGCACAGCCCACATATAGCTAAAGTGAGGTGTTACATTAGGGAGTAAATCACAGCCTGTGAAGTTCTTGGCACCTGCTGAGTCACAGCTCCTCTTGACACTGCAGGAGGAAGACAAGCTAACCCTAATTACAGGGATTTTTCCTGCTGAGGAACTCTGACAACAAACAATTTCTACTCACTTATGAATGATGCAAGTAAAAGCAAGTACTATGGAATTGCACATGTGTGCAGATATGCAATTCAAGTGTGGCCATCAGCCTCATGGCAAGTTGTCAGTGTGGTACTTAATAGGGCCACAGAGCTGGAGCATCTGACTCAGTCTGGTCAAGGTACCAAATGATAGAGTAGGCCAAGTTGTTCTCTCAAGGAAAGCTTTAAAAAGAAAGCAAATTATTGTTCAGTAATTGCTGTTCTGTGCCAAAGGTGCATCCAGAAGATAGGGGGAGAACATGGTATCTGCTCTTCAAAACTGACAGTCTCATGCATCAACTCTGGACGATGTAATTGCTCCTGAGCAATGTTGTGTGCCCGCAGCTCCCACTGAATTCAATGAACTACCATTGACTTCAGTGATTTTCAATGAGCTCCCATTGAAGCCATCCACTCTTAGCACCTTGGAATTGACAGGATCACGTCCCCATTGTCTGTATAGTTTTATCTGTCTAATCTCTCTGGTTGTGCAAGGCAGCTTTTATTGTAAACTGTGTCAATTAGGAGTTGAATAGTTTTACTACTCATTTATTCCCTGCTCCTTCAAAGACTTAAGCACATCCTTAATTTTGTGACCTGTGAGCAAGCAGTCTAATTGACTTGAGTGGTGTGGATGACTTACCTTTTGTAAAGTTAGATAAGCTTAAGACTTTGCAGAAACACTGCTTTAGAAGATTAACATTAACAGAGCTGGATGAGAGAGTATTTTGAGGATAGCTGTGAACACTCTTAAATTTAAACACAACTAATAGCATTTTGCTATGCTCTTAAATTGTTTTCTTCTGAGGGACTTACATTACTTGACCTTAACTAACACATTTAGGTTCTCGGCACTCCTGTGAAATTGTGGCCTGGTGGTGTGGTATGATGGCAACACTTACCCATTGCTGGTGTGCAGTTGAGTACTAATCATCAGAACTTCTGGCTTATATCAATACACAGGATCTCCTGACCCCAAAAGCAGAAGGCTACCTTTGGAATCACTAAGCTGTTTTTTCAGCAATAGGTGCTCAGCCAGCCTGGCTTAGCTTTTAAGATCAGAGCTCAAAGTGGGATGGCTGCAGGCCATAACTCTGTTAGGGTATGTCTACACTACAACGTTATTTTGAAATATCTTATTTCGAAATAGTTAATTCAAAATAACTTATTTCGAAATAACGCGTCTAGATACAAAATGCATTTCGAAATAGCGTTTTGCTATTTTGAAATAGCGCATCCACACTGAGTGGACGCTGAATCACATTTAAGGCCGGCCGGAACCAGGTCCAGCAGGGCATCAGGTCAGGAGTTACTTTGTGTGGCTGCTGCCTGAGGTTATCTGAGGCCTGTGCTTAAAGGGGACCCCCCGCCCCGGACAGCTGGTTCTCAGGTTTCCCTGCTTGCTTGCCTACTTCAATGAGGGACAGCAAAGCATTTTGTCTCTGCGTGCTCTGCTTGACCTCACTCGGGACACCACAGCACTCTGCAATGTGGAGCCAGAGCTGCCCCTGGGCACTCTGGTGCTTCTCGTGGATGCATTGCTGCGAGCCTGGCTGCACTTTCTGCAGCCTGCCATCTGGGAGGTCCATCGGGGCTGTCAGTATCCAGGAGGCCCTGCGGGAGAGCTTCCACCCTGAGGAGCACTAAGAGCCTCCCTGGTCTGCCCCACTGGGGGCTTGTGCCTCATTCCTCCCTCACGTCCTTCCACTTACCCCTCCCTAACCCCCCTTCCTGATGTCAAATAAAATACACATATTTTCATGAGCACAAACTCTCTCTGTTTAACAAAACTGGGGGGGGAGGAATGAAACGCTGGTGAGACTGAGGAAAGGAGGCGGGAGAGGGGAGAAGAGAGGGTGGCAAAGGGGAGGGGGAAACCTGGGAGGAGGGAGCTGGAAGGGGGAAGCAAGGGGAAGAAGGGGGAGCGGAAGCTCAGGGTTGGGGTTCTCGCCGGACCAACTTGATTGTCATGCAAACCTGCTCCTGGGTTTGCATGTGGCCTTTGGTGGCCAGGCTGTCAGCTATCCTGCCATAGATGGCCAAGTTCCTCGGTCTAGTGCAGAGATCCTGGACGTTGGGGGCATCCCCCCCCAAACCTGAATAAGGTCCACGATCTCCACCCTGGACCAGGAAGGCGCTCGCCTTCTGTGGTCTCTGGCAGGCTCCTGGGAGTTGGCAGACTGCTCCTGGGAAGCAGTGGAGGGCTGGCTGCCAGTGGCTTGCTGGCTCATTTTTTGGGGCCACTGGGTCAGGGGCCCCGGTTGCCACTGCTGGCTCTGGGCTGGCAGGCTTGGAGCTGGCACAGGCACTGTGGCCAGAGTCTACCCCTTTAAGGGCTCCGGGGATGGGGGAGGGAGAGGAGTGTTCTTGGTTGAGGCTGGAGTGGCCATCAGGGCACCCTGGGAAGGCTGGAGGCCCCCTATTTCGATATAAGTGTCTACACAGTACTTATTTCGAAATAGCTATTTCGAATTTGGCGTTATTCGTTGTGGAATGAGGTTTACCAAATTTGAAATAAGCACTCTGCTATTTCGAATTAATTTCAAAATAGCAGTTTGGCTGTGTAGACGCTAGTAAAGTTATTTCGAAATAGCTTTGCTGTGTAGACATACCATAGTCTCCCCTCTATGCACACAACTCCCATTAATGCTTGGGAATTATGCGCTCACACTAAGAAAAGAATACACCACATAGTGATAATGGCTTGCACGCATTTAATGCTTTTTGTCCCAAAGCACTGTTCAAACTGTTCTATTGCTAGCCTTATTAGAAGCTCTGTTTTTACAGTGTACCTCCATATTCTACTCGGCTACTGATGGTAATAACATTTTAAGCTATCTAAAAACCCTTTTATAAAAGGATGTCTGTGTATTTATGCACCTATAATACTCAAGGTTCTTTTTAGTAATGATCATTCATTCTCTTTTACAGAATCCCTCTTCTTGTGTGACGGACCAGGCCAAGTATGGGCACCGCGGAGGGCGTCAGCTCCGGGCGGATTGCTCAAATCCAGGGCTACTTACAGCCCTCGACTGGAGACCTTTCCCAAATAGGCCCGAACAGATCCTCCTGGTCCCAAAGAACTAGCCACAGTCCCAGGCCAATTTACACTTTAGATCTTACCCACAAGAGCACGCTAGGCCAATACTTTAGAATCTAAAATCTAAAGGTTTATTAATAAAAGAAAGAAAAGGGTGAGAGTAAGATTGTTAAGGAGAATACATTACATACATCAATCACCATGTTCTTGATGTGGTCTCTTAGCAGAGTTGTTACAAACTGCTACCTTAAAAGTCTCTGGTGTACATCCTGTATCAGGATGGGTCTGCGATCCTTCCCGGCTCTCTGTCCCTAGCAAGGATGCATCTGGAATCAGGAGCAAGACTGAAGACAAGATGGAGATGCCCTCATGGGATTTTTATATTCCTGGTGTCTCCCAAATTGGAGCTGGTCACATGATCAAGTAACCTATCTGTGTTTCACATGCAAGCAGCCAGCCATGAGACATTGGCTAGTCTGCAGGCTTCCAGACGCATTCCTCAGGTGTGCATTGGCCACTCTGAGAGCCATTGTCTATGGAGCAGTGCTAATTAACACAGCCATTCATTGAACTGTCATTCCTCACAATAGGCAGTCCAGGCCCATTGCTCCGTCCCAGACAAAGAACATTCACAGTACAAGTACAGAGCCCATATTCATAACTTCACATACAAACATCATACAAGTACAATGAGTAGCATACATAGAATCAGTAGAGCATAAGCTTTCATTTGACACCTCACATGGCTCACTTTGTACAGAATTTGGGGCAAACACCACCTGTGGGTGCAACAGTGATGTGTCTGCTCACTTTAAAATCCAATAATGTGACACCTTGTATACTCTTAAAAATATAAATATATATCTGTAAATCACTCTAAATCCAATAGCGAAAAAACTAAGCTAAGCATATGGTAAATGTGCACGATACAATAACTAACTAGCATGCATACATTTTGATGAATGTTTGGTTGAGCCATTAAATTGAACAAACTGAAATGACACATACCTTTAGTTAGAAGCTTTGCAAGGTTATAATTACTAAAGTACATAGATTTGGTGTGGAAAAAACAGGGTAGTGAGGAGTTCAAAAACACATACTTTAAAAAGTGAACAGAGATTCAAGCCTTGGCTTTAAGTAATGGAAAGGAAGTAACAGATAAGAAACTGAACTTTAAAGAGACCCAAGTCCATTATCCTTTGCCACAATTCAACTCCTGGGTTCGCATGTGGCCTTTGGTGGCCAGGCTGGCAGCTATCCTGCCATAGATGGCTGCGTTCCTCCGTCTAGTGCGGAGATCCTGGACATTACGGGCATCCCCCCCAAACCTGAATAAGGTCCATGATCTCCACCCTGGACCAGGAATGCGCCTGCCTTCTCCAAGCCCTGGCAAGCCCCTGGGAGCTGGCAGACTGCTCCTGGGGAGCGGTGGAGGGCTGGCTGCCAGTGGCTTGCTGGCTCATGTTTTGGGGCCACTGGGTCAGGAGCAGTGACTGCTGGCTCGGAGCTGGCAGCCTTGGAGCTGGCACAGGCACTGTGGCCAGAGTCAACCCCATTAAGGACTCCAGGGAGGAAGGAGGGAGAGGAGTGTTCTTGGTTGAGGCTGGAGTGGCCACCAGGGCACCCTGGGAAGGCTGGAGGCCCCCTATTTCGATATGTGTCTACACAGCACTTATTTGGAAATAGCTATTTTGAATTTGGCATTATTCCTCATGGAATGAGGTTTACCAAATTCGAAATAAGTGCTCCATTATTTCGAATTAATTTCTAAATAGCGGTTTGGTTGTGTAGACGCTAGTAAAGTTATTTCGAAATAACGGCTGTTATTTCGAAATAACTTTGCTGTGTAGACATACCCTTATAGTGGATAACTTGTTTCTGGATCTCATTACAGGCAATTGTTCCATGACTTCTGCTGTTTAATTCCTAAACCTAATATCTATCTATGAGCATTCAGTTTTTTGAATCTTGACAAATCACTAATGGTATATCTACACTGCACGGCTATTTCGGGATATTGAAGGTATCCTGAAATAGCTACCCTGTGTCAACACAAGCCGCCTGTTATTTTGAAATATTTTTCGAAATAACAGGCGTGCTGTTTCAGCATCCCGGTTAACCCTTGTTCCATGAGGGTTAAGGGATGTCTTGAAATAGCATGTTATTTCAAAATTTGGCACTGAAAAACACACCAAATTTCAAAATAAGCTATTTAAAATAAATTTGAAATAAGATATGCAATTTCTGTAGCGTAAATTACGTAGCTTATTTTGAGTTTAGGGTGCTGTGTAGACACACCCGATGAGATTTATTCTTTTCTCAATATGTGCATTTAACTCTCATTAATGTTCATAGGAGTTCTGCATAGTGCTGGAAAGAGTGCAGGAGTTCAGCCCAAGCAGGTTTTTCCAGAAGGACCTGACTACCAATCCTTAGTCTGGGTTTCAGAGTTCTTTATGCTTTTGAAAAAACAAATTCTTCCATCCTACTGGAACAAAACATTGCTTCCTTCTGTCCTGCACTTTGTCTTTCTGATCTACTGCATAGGCCATTGACACCCTGCAGCATTAAGAAGAGTCACCCTTTTCCTTTCCCCATGTCTAGCAGTGGTTGCACATGAGAATTCTAAGGACCTGATTTCGTAAAGGACTCATTTAGGGTCTGCACTACTGAAGCCTCATGCAGACTTTCAAAGCAGGGAAACTCTGGGCTCATTTGGGCTCAACCAGGCTCTAAACCAGGGCTGGGCAAAATACAGTCTGGGGGCCAGATTCAGCCCGCAAAACTACTGGATCCGGCCCACGGACCACCATGCCGGGACCCTCAGGCACACAGCTGCTACAGGTTTAAACCAGAATCCGGCGGCGCTCTGCTCTGGAAGGAGGGAGAGACTGCATGTGATCTCCCTGCCCCCAGGCCAATCCTCAGCTCCTATTGCCCAGAAAGAACTGGACAATAGGAATTGACTCCAGCCAATTTCTCAGCTCCTATTGGCTGGAAACAACCAACCAACAGGAGCTTAGAGATTGCCCTGGGGGATGGGTGCTGTGCAAGCCTTTCCCCTCTCCTGGAGCTGAGAGCCACATGGAGGGAATAGCCTGCAGCTCTAAGAGGTTTGGGGCTACAGCAGGGAGGGGCCCACCTTGCCTTGGGGGTGCTGGCCAGGAGATGCTTAGGTAAGAGCCTCCCAGCCAGAGCCTGTCTCTGGTACCCCTGCCCTTCCCGCACCCCAACTCCCTCCCCCAGGTCACCATCTAAACCCTATGCACCCACTTACCCCAAGTCACAACTCCCTCCCAGACCCTGTACCCCCTCCTACACACCTCCCTGAGACCAGAATCCTCTCCTACACCCAAACATCCTCCCAGATCCTGCACTCCATTCCCCTGACCCAAGTCACAACCCCCTCCTTCACCCAAGCTCCCTCTCAGATCTCACACCATTTCCTGCACCCCAGTCCCTTACCCCATGTGCCCTTCTGTACCCAACCTCCATCCTAGACCCTGCACCTCCTCCACAGAAAAGCGCGGCCCTTGACACGTTCCAAAATCTTGGAGTGGCCCCCACTAAAAATTATTGCCTACCCCTGCTCTAAACGATGCCTAAAGCATTTAGCAGAGAAGGAGAAGCCTGGGTATATTACAAACTATTTTACCATTCTAAGATCTTTCTGCCTGTCTCAGTTTACCTTCCCAGAGGTGCATTTACCTTTATCTTCATATGTCTGACGAACTGCTAAGTACTCATGAATTGTGCTCATGCTATTCTTTAAATGAAAATAAAGAAACAAAACCACACCTACTTCGAAAGGAATTATTTTAAAATGTAAGGGCCCAGAGGTTAAAGAGTGACTTGGTGCTGAATTTGCGAATGTAGCTGAAGTCCACAGCTTTAGCATGACATTTTTTGGAAATGAGGGTTTCCTAGGGCTTCTTCACCAATACTTCGACACAGGACAATTTCCTTCAGTCAGTGCTTCATAAGGTAAACCTCAAAGAAAATGCAGGAAATGGAAGGTCCTATTTTGGAACCCTAAATGCCTTTTCAGGGCAAGGTGCATTCTCTTCTGCCAGGAAAAAAGAAAATAAATCTCTCACTAATAGAGAAGAGCTATAGAAAACAGAGCATGAAATACCAATGTCTGCATTACAGAGATTTCTGGATAGTGTCACGAAAAAGTCAAATAGTCTTTTCTAAGATTCCAAGTGGTCCAAGGCAGCACATCTTTCTCCTTCAAGGCAGCCTATTAGTGTGGGTCAAAATATATCAAACTTCAGAATGTTTTGTGAAAAAGAAGAGACGCCCATTTTTCTGGTTTTTGTCCTGCTCTAAATTTTAGAAATGCTAGCACCAGCAGTTACCATGTGCAAAATATAAAGTGAAATAGGTTTATCCCTCCTGGGGCCTAGTTTACTATCCAAAAAGTAATTCCCAAATATTACTACATGAAACCTCTCCCTAAAACCAACAATTTCATTATTTATCCCACTATTCATAGCTATAGGTGAGGCCATCTGATTGCCCAGTGGAACAAAGATGCATGGCTGCACGCTAAAGGGAGAAGCTCCTTTTTGGTATTGTAATTTCTACTTCTATTCTGAGGTTGCATCCCCAACAGGTTGGGAACTCTAATAGCTTCATGGTTTGGGCATACAGGGCTGACAAGCTGCTTCTGTCTAGCTCATAAGGACTGGAGGCAAATGGATAGCCCAGGACCCTCCCTTCCTCAACAGCCAGTTGAAACTAAGGATGTTAAAAGGCAGATAATTCATTAATCATGTAGTCAATAAAAATTTTATCAACTACATGATTAGTCAATAGGGAAGGCTTCCTCAGTCCTGACTCATGCACAGGCAGTCAAGCTTCTACTACATTTAAACTGCAGAGACACAGTGGGGATAGGTCCTGGACATGGTGTGAGCCAGGACTGACCCGGGATTGCTAAATTCCATCTTGCACAGAATCCAGCAGCTGCTGTCCATCGGGGAGCTGGGACCATCCCCAGACAGGGGCTGCTTTTGGAGCAGCCTCTGCCTGCGGCCAGCACAGTCCATTGTGGCCAGAGGCTGCTTTACGGCAGCAGCCCCTGTCCATGGGGGTTCCCAGCTCCCTGCTGGGACTCCCCAGCAGCCAGGGGCTGGTGCTGGAGCAATCTCTGACAATGGTGAGCCTGGGCCTGCCATGGGCAGAGCTGCTTTGCGGCAGCCTCCCCTGTCCCCTCTTTTCCCCTTCCCCCCGCTGCTGCCTCTGATAGAGGTGGCACTGCAGAGACCGTGCTGGGGGGAACCAGCTTTTAAGATGGCTCCCCTCAGCACTGGCTCCTGTTTCCCTCCCCTTGCTGCCTCTGTATCAAAGGCAGCAAGGGTCGGGGAAAGCAAGTAGTCAAGTACTCGACTCAACTTCCTTATAAGCCTAGGAAGGATTATCGGGTAGTCGACTATTCAACTACATCCTCAGTCGAGACCTAATTATGATCCCCCCTTTTTCAGCATGGAAAACTGCTGTTCTTTTATGCACTGGCCTTTGTCCTAGGTCTGCTGTCTGAGATTGCTGCTGCTGCTATTCTTTTGTTTAATGTTTTAGGATCACTTCAATTCTTCCCTCCCCCACCCCATCTCTTTGACAAAGACAGTCTAAACCCCCCCCCCCCCAACACCATGTATAAGCAAATGGAGTCCTCAACCCATTTTATAGTAAAATTACTTGAAACCCCTTCCTCTCCATGCTTGGGAGTTCCTGGTAGTCCTTCCCTCACGACCTGTATGTCCTATTCCCAGCTCTTTCTCCATGAGATCTGCTTCTTCTTCCCCTTATATCTGAGCCAACTGCAATACTGTAATGCTACTGGCCCTTTTATTATCATTGGTTCTAACACCGTTCAACTGTTTTAGATGCCAACTAATTTTCATTGTGCCTAAATGTTTCCTCAAGTGACATACGCTACAAATAACCACAAGTTTCACATTCAAATTCCTATCCATTTCCAGGTATGTATAATTTTAAGCTAACACATTTATTCAAAGCATTACATATTGGTAAATACAAAATCCAATGTAAAATCAATTTTTACAAACTTTTACGCCTGAAATAATTAAAACAAATAGCAGAGTAATAGCTTCTCATTAAATGTGCATGATACCTATCTTGGCATTAAGAAAATTGGCAAGCATCATTTGCAATTTTATGTATGATCAGTTTTCATTTTTTAAGGTACTGATAATATGTATTTCATATATACAGCACAATACTCTATTTTCACCTGCAGGTGATGCTAGAAAATTACACAGTTTATTTTACTGTAACAAGAATAATTGCCAGTTTCACTAATTGGTGGAGGTAGCCATATCTAAGATTGTTACAAAATCTTTGGTTTGAACTTGCTAGAGGCAATTGACCATGCTTCAATCATTATGGCTAACAAGCTGCCACCCAAAACATCTCTACCTGCCTCTCCACTCCCTCAAGGACTGCCTTAGTCATCTATGTAATTATACCCTATGACAAATACTATGTTTGCTTAGCTACAAAGGAAGTTCACAATTCTATGGTTGTAGAATAATATATTATTGGGCAACATGTTTTCATTACTTTGTGTCATTGGGGTTTTTTTTTGTTTTTTTAATAACTCCACAGTAAGATCAGTTCTGTGAAAAGTTATGGCTTAGGCTTGACAACCTACAAACACAAAACATAATTAAATGCAGTATAGTGGAGAGAGATTTGATTGAGAACTGTAAGCATTAATATAATTAACTGAAACAAAACATGCTTCAATATGCTGTCTTTATTACAATATCTTAAATGAAATAGTGACTATGTTGTTCACGAAAGAAAACAGTTGTGCATTGTGGATCATTTGTGGTGTTACAGTAGTATGAGGTTGTGGGACTTGTGCCATTTCACTCTGATATTCCAAAATAGCAGCAGACTGACCTATTTATAGGGCCTCATGAGGACTTCTGCACCATAAAGAGACCTCAATGAAAAAATGAGAGAGATAATTTTTGAAGAGTCCAGAAGGCCTTTGAAGGCAATGAGAGGAGCTAGTGGTCTCCAATTTATTGCTAGCAAAATGGTAAAAACAATTAAATTAATTCAATTGATTGTACATAGGCTTGGAGCTGATAGGGGAAATCCATGGAATACAGGTTTGGAACTCAGCAGAAGTCCTTGGTGGAGTTCCTGGGTCCCATTGACCAGGACAAGGACATAGGCCTCCATATAGTCTCCAGAATATGACCACAGTAGCTTTGGTGTGGGAGGCTGGGCTGTTTGACTACATAAGAACGGCCACAAAAGGTCAGATCAAATGTCCTTCTAGCTCAGTATCCTGTCCTCTGACAGTGGCCAATGCCAGATGCCCCAGAGGGAGCAAGCAGAACAAGAAATCATCAAGTGATCCTTCTCCTGTCATCCATTTCCAGCCCCTGACAAACATGATTCCTAACACTGTTTGTTTTTTTGACTGTCACTGCACATTGAGTGGATGTTTTTGGAGAACTATCCACAATGACTCCAAGATCTCTCTGCTGGGTGGTTATAGCTAAATTAGTCCCCATCATTTTGTATGTATAATTGGGATTATTTTTTCCAATGTTCATTACTTTGCATTTATCAACATTAACATTCATTTGCCATTTTGTTGCCCAATCACCTAGTTTTGTGAGATGCTTTTGAATATTTTCATAGTCTGCTTTGTCCTTAACTATCTTGAGCAGTTTAATATCTACAACTTTTGCCACCTGACTGTTTATCCCTTTCTCTAGATCATTTATAAATAGGTTAAATAGGATTGGTCCCAGTATGTACCTTTGGGGGACACCACTAGTTACCTCTCTCCATTCTGAAAACTGACCATTTATTCCTAACCTTTGTTTCCTGTCTTTTAACCAATTATCTATCCAGGAGAGGACTTTCCCTCTTATCCCATAACAACTAACTTTACTTAAGAGCCTTTGGTGAGGGACCTTGTCAAAAGGCTTTCTGGAAATCTAAGTACAGTATATCCACTGGATTCCCCCTTCTCCGTATGCTTGTTGACCCCCCTCAAAGAACTCTAGTAGATAAATAAGGCATGATTTTCCTTTACAGAAACCATGTTGACTTTTCCCCAACAAATTATGTTCATCTATGTGTCTGACAATTCTATTCTTAACTATAGTTTCAACTAATTTGCCAGAGGTACTAACGTTAGACTTGCCGGTTTGTACAGATTACCTCTAGAGCCCTTTTTAAACATTGGTGTCACGTTAGCTGTCTTCCAGTCACTAGGTACAGAAGCTGATTTAAAATATGGGCTACAAACCACAATTAATAGTTCTACAATTTCACATTTTAGTTTTTTCAGAACTCTTGGGTGAATGCCATCTGGTCCTGGTGACTTGTTACTGTTAAATTTATCATTGTTCCAAAACCTCCTCTAATAACTCCTCAATCTGAGACAATTCTTCCGATTTTTGTCACCTAAAAACAATGGCTCAGGTTTGGGAATCTCTCTCACATCCTCAGCCATGAAGACCAAAGCAAAGAATTCATTTAGTTTCTCTGCAATGAACTTATTGCCTTTGAGTGCTCCGTTAGCATCTCGATCATCTAGTGGCCCCACTAGTTTTCTGTAGCTATTAATTGTAGAATTTGGAGGAGAGATTGCCCAATCATCTCCTGAGGAAAATAGGCCGGTGCTAATTTGTAGGACCTCTGCAAGGGTTAATTGGCTAAGTTTGTTAGAGAGAAAGGGTAGATGCGATATCTTTTATTGGACCAACTTGTATTAGTGAAAGAGACAAGTTTTCAGGCTTATGCAGAGCTCTTTTTATTGAAGTGTTTTGGGCACAAACACAATATACATTATGTACTGTGAATGATATTTGCATTTTTCATATATGGATTGGAAAATTGAACTAAAAAGAAATAAACTTGGTACAAACTTCACTTAGCCTCCATGAACAACCAGAGCCATCAATGAGCAACTGGCTCAAGCATTTAAGAGGTGAGACTGATGAGAATTCCATTTAATGGAATGATGACATCACAGCTTGTGCCATGCATCTATTAGGCTGTTTTTTCTGTATATGTATAGATTTCCTAAAGTCATTTCCCCTTCTTTGGTCTCTATTTTGGATTGCTTGCTAAGTATTATTGAGTGGCTTGGTTCTGAGTGTCCTTTGAAATCTTTACATTCTTAAGACACGTTCTTTTCATGCTAGATTCAATGTGTATGTGTTCCAAGGCATGTTTATTCTATATTAATGTATTCCCTCAGAAGTTTTTGGCTAATAAATAGCTCTAGTTAGGCTGGCTGGAGACCAATATGAAGAATTGGCATTTTTCTTGTTTTGTTTATTTCACCTTGCAAGCAAAGGTAGACTAGCATGAACTGAGATCTTTTGCATTTATATCCTCTTCTATCTGCTTAAATATCTTCTGTACTACACTGTATTCTCTGCTAACATTTTATTGTTATTTATAATGAATGTTTGTTTTAGAAACCTATGAAATACACTTTAAGTAGGAGACTGGATTTTTTTTAATTGGGGTATTTTTACTTTTTAATTTCACGTTGCTCAATATTTTTACTTTGGGTAAAATAGCATACATTTTCCTGATCCTTTACCAAGATAAATTTCCTTAACATTAGGCATTCCAGAATATACACCCATCTCCTCCTCCAGAGAAGCCAGTGGATAGATCCATTTTACTCCCTCCCTCATCTATCAGCTCCTGCCTATGACAGCAAATCAAAGGATCCTGGATGAAGCAAATGAAAGTTTAAAAGGAAATTTGTCTCATCTCCTTGCCTCTCAGTTCTTGGAATGAGGCAGTATAAGCATATTGTTAAAGTCATCTGCCACTTCTCCTTCATACCCTATCATTAATACATCTGATAACCAGCCAGTCACTGTTCATTATTCCTTCACTGTTCTCAGACCCCTCACTTTTATTTTACCAGAAGTATCTGAGCCTTTCACGGAGCACTAGGGAGGTCTAGTGAGTGGTCTCTCTAGTGAAGATGATTAGCTGCAGTGCTTCCTGTGTCCCAATGCAATCCTCAAATGAGATTTCTGAATAAGTATATTCATGGGCATTTAAAAATGCCTCTGCACCTCATTTTATTTACTTAAAGGTTATAAATGTGCAGGTGGCCAGCGGAGCGGCTGGTGGGAACGACCAGCGGGCGGCCGGTAGGAGCAGCAGCAGGCGGTCAGCAGAGCAGCTGGTGGGGATGACTGGTGGGTGGCTGGTAGGTGTGGCGGCAGGCGGCCAGTGGAGCAGCTGGTGGGAACGACCGGTGGGCGGCCGGGTGGAGTGGGACGAGACGGCTGGTGGAGGAGGGCAGTTAGCGGGACGGCTGGAGTGGCTCACGGGACAGCTGGTGGAGTGTGGCGGAGTGGCTCGTGTTAAAAGCAGCAGCAGAACCCTACGGAGAGGCGGGGCCGTTGACCTCGGACCACGTAAGGTGCCCCTTATCAACCCCCCCCGCCCCCTCCCCCGTTCCACCCAGGTTGGGAGGTAAAAACCCTGCCGGTAAACTTTTGAACCCTGGGGCGGCACTGACCAGGGACAGAGACTTTTGGGGTGTTGGACTTTTGGGGACTTCGGGTGATTCTGGGCTGGGGTGGGACTTTGCTCATGGTTTGGTCTATGAATTCTAGTTGTGGTGTTTTCCCAATTTAATGCTGATGTCAGTTTCCTCGTGTTATTAAAGATTTGCTGCTATACCGAGGCTCTGTGCTTGCAAGAGGGGAAGAATTGCCTCTTTGAGGCGCCCAGGGGTGTGTGTAAGATTTCCCAGGTCACTGGGTGGGGGCTCAAGCCTGTGTTGCATTACGCTGTTGGGAGGGGACCCCTAGGTACTGAACCCGGCCCTTGCTGCTATTAACTCAGCCTGGCAGAAGGGTTACATTAATAGGGACCAGCCTTGAAAGCTCTTTTCACACTTATGCCCAAATAGGTTATTTATAACTATTACTGTATTGTTAATAATATATTGGGCATAAGTCGTGTCTTTCACCCAAGATAGTGCTTGGTCCTGCCATAAGTGCTGGGGGCTGGACTGGATGACTTCTTGAGTTCCCTTCTAGACTTACGAAACTGTGATCTGACACAACTTCACAAAAGTGCATTACAGAGGGGTTCTAAGCATTCCCCTGACACTCGTAGATATTTAGGTATTCATATTTCGGGCATAAACAAATAGTGTTACTGAAACTTTGCTTTGTTGTTTAAAAATTAGTTTGAGCAGCTGTGACATACTAGGGTACAATCCAGACCACTGGGGCACTGTCATCCCTTCCCTACAACTTTGGGTGCCTTATAATTAAAAAACTGTTAAGTGAGAACAAGTAAAATCAAGACAAATCAAGATAAGATACTTACTAATACCTAACTTAAAAAATTCTAGTAAGTTTAGGCAAAGTTTCTTACCACATGCTTGCTCCTCCAGCTTACTGACCAAACTCTTGGCTCAGGACTCCTCCTGCATAGTCTAAGTCAGGGGTAGGCAATATCTGGCTTGCAGGCCAGACACCTGGCAGGCCGCTGGCACTTTATTTACCACGTGTCTGCTTCCTACAGTTTTCATTGGCCGGGAATGGTGATCTGTAAGTGGCTGTGCCTGTAGATGCACAGATAAATAAAGTGCAGGCAGCCCACCGGGGGCTAACCCTGGTGAATCATGTTTGGCTTATTGCCCACCTGTGGTCTAATAGCTTCCTTTCATCCTTCAAGCACAGTGAATGGGACGGGCAGGGGGAGATGGATGGGTGTATACTTTGAGGTATTTGTCCCTCCTTTTTATAGGGTATGTCTAAACTACATGGCTCCGTCGATGGAGCCATGTAGATTAGGCTGATTGGCAAAGGGAAATGAAGCTGCGATTTAAATAATCGCGGCTTCATTTAAATTTAAATGGCTGCCGCGCTGAGCCGACAAACAGCTGATCAGCTGTTTGTAGGCTCAGCGCCAGTCTGACGCTCCTGCCGACATGAAAGCCCTTTATCGACCTCCCGTTATGCCTCGTAGGATGAGGTTTACCGGTGATGTCGATAAAGGGCTTTCAGATCGGCGCAGGAGCGTCCAGACTAGCGCTGAGCCGACAAACAGCTGATCAGCTGTTTGTCGGCTCAGCGGGGCAGCCATTTAAATTTAAATGAAGTCGCGATTATTTAAATCGCGGCTTCATTTCCCTTTGCCGATCAGCCTAATCTACATGGCTCCATCTATGGAGCCATGTAGTTTAGACACACCCTATAGTGTTAGTCCTCCTCTTGTAAAACAGTTCCAGCTGGGCACTATGAGACTAAGAATATATTTGGACGGCTGTTCCCTGCTGGCTTTTTCACCTTTTCTTTGGCCTTCTTCCTTGCTTGATAACTGTTTATTACTTTGTTTAGGATAAATATCGCCACCAAATTCTGTTTGGGCCGGGACTGTGGGGTTTAGAAGATGAGGTGTTAACACTAGGGATGTTAAAATGTGTTTGAGTAACTGTGTAACAGCTGAAAAATTCAGTGAGGGCCTAGTGTATAGTCCTCTCCCCCCTGAGGGGGAGACAGAAAGATTAATAACTTTTGACCAGAGTAGGATTGTATGTTTCTGGGGTCATAGGCTATTGAGGGGAGTGCATGGCCTGTTACCTCTCTTTTGTTAGCTCATGAGTGGTGAGAAGCATTCACATAACTGCAGAAGGGTGTGTCCCTGTTTTAGGGTTAACAGCTGTAGTCCCACAAAACTGTACACCTTGATCTTGCCCTATCTTTGATAAATTCATGTTGCGCTACAGCCTCATTACCTCCATGAATTTAAACATTATTTTCTTCACAGTTGTGATGCTTTGAACTATTACATAGCCCAGTAGTTTTCACTCTCACCTAGCACATGGGAGAACTGGGTTCAAATCCATATTCTGGAGTAGGCCCTGCATTTGGTGTCATCCATTTCCCAGATAAGTGCTGTAACCGCTGGGTTTCTCTCAGTTGAAGAGATTTCACTTTGTGTGAAATACTTGCAGGCCACAGCTCCTTGAAAACCTGGGCTGTCTGCACTGGAGTCAGGGATCCAGGACTCTGGGTTGGTCAGACCTTAGCAGATTGCTTTGGAGCTGCTACCCCATTCTCTGCCATGGAAAACTTCCAAATGTTTAGCTTGTGTTCCAAAACCAGATTTTGTCATTAGGTGATGCTGTTCCTTGCAGGACGACTCTTCTCCTCCCAACTTTGACTCTTTTTTGGGCAGCATACTTGAAATAGCACAGCTTGAGTCTCCTTGCTACTCTCAGCAGCCCTATACAGATGTTGATTAAGTTAATAGCGGAGTAATTTTTGTGTGGATTGAGCCCAAGTTTACTCCTGCAACCACACACGGGGAAAAACGGACATAAACTGGAATTGAAAAATTAATATCACACTCCCCAAAAATACTACATCACAAGAAGTTGATCTTGGACAACACTCAAGAAACTCTATCCTTCTCTCACCTTGTTATGCTTTGGGATGTAAAACCATGCATTTTTCTGACATTGCTGCAATACCTGGATGCATCAGGGACAAATAAGTGCAAAGGCTTGGCCTTACTGTGAGATTCTCTCCTTTTGCTGGTTTGGCATTGATCTATCATAGAGATTTGTATGTGTGTGAATATTTATGCTGAAATGTTTTTCACTTGCAAAGTTCTTTGCATTGATTTTAAAATGTGGTTATAAACTAATACATGTGCTTTAAAAAGTGCCAGGTTTACAGTCAAGAGAGGGCAGTACATGGTACCATTAAGGATAACAAGAAGAAGAATTCTCTGATGGGAACTCTAATAAATGTAGTAGCATGCTATAATAAAGAGCACTCGAAAGTGGATGAGGTATAACAAAATTATTCATAAAGAGAAATGGAAAAGGATGTCATGCTGAGTGGTTACGTGCGGCGGTTATATGGAGCACTAACAAGGTTATCATGGGAAGCTGAGTGCTGGTACACTCACATATGTTTTCTAACTAGCACAAAGAGGAAACTGTTTTTATCTCAGAGAACAGGAAAGCCTGGAGTTAGAGGTGTGCTAAATCTTTCTACTGTTTTTTTTTTTTTTTTAAATAATTCAGAGCCAAATGACAATATGGTTCATGTAGGTCAGTGTAATAAACAGAGCATCAGAGCAACTTCACTTCAGGTTGTTTGATGGAGGGGATCTCAGCTTAAATGAATTACTTCTTCTTTTTGGTACAATATTATTATATGCTTGCGCTGTACTTTATAACTAAAGTGTGTGTGTGTGTGTACTAATGTGGTGCCATGAATGAACAAACATGGCATATTAGAAAAAAAATTAAAGAACGTCTGAACTCTTGCTTGCTTTAGTATTTCAGAACTGCTAATAGGCTGAAGCCTAGCTCACACTCTACTAGAGCAAAGATTTCTGATTTTTTTCACTATGATGAAAACAGCACGATTCAAAATAGTCTCAAAATATGTAACAAAATCAATAGACAACCTTCTGTGTGAGTATATGTGTGTAAAGGCTGTTTTCATAGATAAAGTACAATGTGTTTAAATTCGGCTCATAGAAAGGAATGTTAAGTTTATGGATTTAAGGCATTCAGACTTCATACCAAAAATCATATCAAGACATGGCTATGAGTATCAGTGGCCATGTCTAGAGCCAATAAAAATCTGAAGTGTTTTTCTACTGAAATTGGCCTTTGGGGATTTTCCTTTAAGATTGCATTTTAATTGAAGCACTGAGCTACTTCTGCATGTGATGAGAGTAAAAAGGCTCTAACATTAGAATGCCTTATGGAGTTCTGCAGATTTTGCCAGGTTAGTTAAGAAATTCCTATCGGTCTTAGCCTTCGAGCCTTAGAATGATGAAACACTCTTTACTGTTTCATCAGTGCCTCTCGTCTTCAGAGGACTGAGTTGATTTTAGGTAAGCTATTAGTTGCTGGTGTGCAAATGGGATGGTAGCTATTTTCTTTTAGACTTGAGCAAATTGAAATAAATCATAATCATTTTTGTACCTCCTAACACCTTGGATTTAAAAATTTTATTGAAATATATCAAAAGGTACTGGAAGAATGGATTCAGGCCCTGCTCATAATAGAGGAATGCCATGCAAATAATGTGCATATAGGCTGATACTTGGACTATCTGCCTCTAGAAGCTATGGTGTCTGATAACTCACCTACCTCAGCAATTAAATGTTATTAATTTGTCTTGCTTCATGTAAATGCCACTTTAGCTACATTTGCGGCATTGGAGTAGAAAGTTAGAAATAGTTACATTGACTCTTGTTTTAAAAATGAAAACAGAATGTAAAGTGAAAAAATAAAACAACCCACCCTTTGCTGTAGGTTCTTGCTGTGATTTACCTTTACAGTGAAACAAGGTGTAGATTAGTTTAGACAATTTGGTTTGTAACCATTAGAGAGCGAGAGAGTGAGCGAGAGAGAGAGTCAGGGTACAGCTATACTACAAGTTTTTGCTCTGCATTTTGCATACCTTTTTCCAATTCTTTTGTCGGAAGAGGCTTTTCTGACATTTGGCCCATCTAGACTAGGCCAAATGTCGGAACAACCCCCCCTCCCTTTCGGAAGGCCCCTTCTTCCTCGTAGAACAAAAAAAGCGGAAGAGCTGTATCCTCAGTCTTCAGAGTAGGTACAGCTCACTAAGAGTAAGTCGAGACTGCAGCGCTATTTTGGGATACTTCCAGTATCCTGAAATAGCTATTCTATGTCTTTGAAACGCACCCGTTATTTCGAAATATAGTGGGCTCGCTATTCCGACGTCTCTGTAAACCTCATTCCGTGAGGATTAAGGGACATTTCAGAATAGTGGTTTATTTCTAAATTAACTTGAAATAAGCTACACAATTTGCGTAGCTCAAATTGCATAGATTATTTCGAGCTAAGGGTGCAGTGTAGACACGCCCTAAGGGGGTGTCTAGTCAGGGGCCCTATTTAGGGATACTTCCGGTATCCTGAAATAGCATTTTCCGCATCATGACAGCATGCCTATTATTTTGAAATAGCTTTTCAATGTCCCTGTAAATCTCATTCCACGAGGATTAAGGGAAGTTTTGGAATAGCGCTCAATTTTTAAATTTGGCACTGTGTTGACAGTGCCAAATTTCAAAATAAGCTATTTTGAAATTAACTTGAAATAAACTATGCAATTTGTGTAGCTCAAATAAGCTACACAATTTGCATAGCTCAAATTGCATAGCTTATTTCAAGTTACAGGTGCACCTTAAAGGGCTAACCTGGAGTTCTCTTCTATTACTTGTACAAATGTGTCTACTTAAAGTTAGATGTTGTTTGCTAGTACAGGACAGAGCAGGTAAATAATGAGCAATACCCAAAGAAGGAAAACACACTGTTGCACTCGGAAACTTATCCAAGTTAGCATGAGGAAATGTCACATGCAGTTGCAGATGATTTATGGTGCTTAATATCAATTCTGAAACATATAAGCCCTGGCCACAGTAGGGCTCTAGCAAGGATTTGAAATCTCCCAAGAGAAGGAGGTAATTATTTTCTCTTAATATCTAAAATATCAGGTTTAAAGGGAGAAGAGAAAAACACTTATTCAGGACAGGTGTCTTAGTATGCTTACTGAATGAAATCATGCAGCATTGGCCCCAGCTCTTTGCTGTTTTATATGCCTCGTTATCCCACTGATCTTACTGGGACTAAACAAGATGCAAATCAGTGCAGAATATAGCCATGGAATCTCAATCCACTTTGACTAGGAAACTATATGGTACATCACACATCTGTGTGCACACACGCACTATGCCTCACTTTTACAGGTGCAAGTTTTCTCTTTGGAAGGTTTGGGCATGGAATCCCAAAGGGGAATGCCAAAAATATTTTAAATCTTTTCACCTCACAGAAGTCACAGTCAGCCTTGACAATGGCATTTTTATCTGCAGAATGTATAGCTATTTAATAAACCAGCCATATACATTTGATTTACAACAGTCAAACTGCTCTGGTATTTTCACTGCATCTGTGAGTACCTACCTGTCAATTGGCCTGGTAATGTTCACTCCAGACACATTTGCACACTGACTTCTTTGGAAAGAGCATATAAACATTTGGCACTGAACAGGAAGACTATGTACTGGATGAGCTGTCAACAAATAGCTAAGTATGCTGCCCTTTATGAAAATACAATACCCTAGAGAGTACTGTCTCTGAGCTGCTCCTCTGAGTTGGATGAGTAGATACACAAATCAGACATTAACAATGGCAACATCCAAAAACCAGTGGGGGAGCATTTTAACCTTTCTGGGCACACAGTTTCTGACTTGCAAGTTGCCAGTCTCAGACAGAAAAACTTCAAAAACAGACTGCAGAGAGAAACTGCTGAGCTGGAATTTATATGCAAATTTGACATCCTGAACCAAGTCTTAACAAACATATGAATGATTCTCACATTACAATAGGTAATTTCCCATTCAGATACACTCAACTTCTCACCACTTTTGGAGATGAGCCATGTCCATTCTGATTTAATTAGCACTGATATACACTCCATCTCTACATCCTCTTTTTTTCTTCAGCATCTGAGGAAGTGAGCTACAGCTCACGAAATTTTATGCTTTAATACCCTAATACATTTGTTACTCTTTAAAGTGCCACTGGACTCCTTGTTGTATATACCAGAACTGAATCATTTAAAAAATCAAAAGAAAAACTAATAGCAGTTCTGTGTTTGGACAAATTCTGTTCTCACTAGGGCTTGGCACCCCACAAGATTGTGATCTTCCACTGCTCCATGGTGTCAGTGGGTGGGGGGGACAATTATTCCCATCTCCAGGCCATCCGCTGACAGGAAGGGGGTTGCCCAGCTCCAGCCCCGCCCTACCCCTTCTGCTGGAGGCAACTCCCATTCCAGGGGTACAGAACCACTCTCCTCCCATCTTGTGCAAGGGCCTGGCAACCCCACTGCCCACCTCTTAGAAATGCTAAGCACCTGCAGGATCTGGCTCTAAGTGTCAACAGGGCCATTTCCAAATTTGGGTCTAGGTTCAAATTTGAAACTGGTATAAAGGCTGGAACTGTTGAGATACCAAGTTTTATTTGAGGCCCACATAGGGATGTAAGTGACTACTTGAGTAGTTGACTACCCAATAAGCTTATACTTATTGGATAGTTGAGTCACTACTTGGCAACTCACTTTTCCACCCACCCTTGCTGCCTCTGTACAGGTGTGCGGTGAGCAAGAGCCGGTGCTGGGGGGGAGCCAGCTTAGAAGCCAGTTCACCCCAGCACTGTCTCTGTGGTGTGTGTGGGGAGGAGTAAGCAGGGGAGGCAGAGCTGCAGCTGTTCAGTCCCAGCTCACTCTGTCCCCGGGAACTAACCACACTGTGGCTCTGCATTTTAAATGTAGTAAGAGCCTGGCGGGAGCTTACTACATTTAAAAGGCAGAGCTGCAGTGGTCCTGGAGCCGGCACAAACTGAGACTGCTTAGTCTTGGCTTGCGCCAGCCCTGGGAGCTACACCTGCTGCAGCTCTGCCTTTTAAATGTAGTAGGAGCCAGGCTGCCTGTGCACCTGGCTCTTATTTCATTTAAATTGCAGAGCTGCAGAAGGGACGGCGACACTCCCCTCCCCACATCAACGAATCAACTAGTTGATGGAAATTACGTTGACTACTCGATTAGCTAATTAACCACTACAGTACTTAATATTCCTAGGCCCACCTATGATTTTTACAGATGTAGAAGTAAAAGAACAAAGTGTCTTTGAAACAGAAAAGAGAAGCAAAGGAAAGGTGAATTGCTGCTATTTCTGGGCTATAATGTACCATGGATTTTTTTTTAAGTCCATCTTCTTTACTGATTTCAGTTGGAACTTAGACCTAAAAATTAATGTATGCAATATGGCCCTACATGATGAAGATTAACAGGCTAATGCTGCTTTCGGTTACAGTAGTGTAAATCCAAAATTATTCCACTGAGGTAAAAGGAATTTAGATCAATGGAGTGATTTAGGATTTACCCTGGAGTAGCTGGACATCAGAATGTAGCCTTTAAATGGCAGCTTAATGATTGTCACTTGTAAAATGTTTGTAGTCTATTGGATTATTTCAGGGTGGAACAGAGGAAGAACGGATTTTAAATTTTTTCCCATTTAGGGACATTTTTCTTATGTTTGGAAATACTGCCAGCATGATTGTTCTTACTAATTGCACTATATAATAGTGCCTAAATACGGTCCATTTACTGCCTTTAAGATTCCAGCTGCTATAAATGTGTTACAACTATCAATCCATACATCAAAATAATAATTATAGTGGTGCTGACTAGCACCTCTGGTTAAGGTCTGTCAGCATTTCCCTTATAAATCCAAGTTTACAGGAGTTTGTAACTTGGACAGAGAATCTATATTCTGAGTTGAAATGTTCCAGATAATTATCAATAATTGGATTTTTTTTAAAGTCTGGTTATTTTTATGTTTACAAAATGGCAAAAATTAGTGGTTTATAATGACATTTTTATTAGTATTAGTTAATTAATAATGTTGCTATTTGCTAGAGCTTTGCAAAGACCAGAAAGAGTAAAGAATCCTGTTCATCAGTTTCTTTCTTGTTAAACTAATATTAACTCCTCAAGTACTGGCACGTTTTAAGCTCTAACAAGCTTTCAAACTGTGGTGGTGTGTTTACCATGATGCCTAGACTAATGTGATAAATGCTAGACTATATGGCAGAGAGACACACAGATGCTCCTATTGTGTATGTACCAATTAAATTTATAAGGTGCTTAAATGCATAAAACACTGAAAACCCGCTTCTGCCATAAATGCATAGCCCTGTAAGTCTATTGCCTACGTGAAACTGAGCATGTGTAATTGAGGGCAGAATTTGGCCTAGAAAATTTAGGGTGAAGGCTGACACCGTTGGTTCACACACATGCTGCACTGAGCTATTGCATTTCTCCAAAACCAATTTTTGTTGTTATAAATCATTACTTAATACAAATACTTAATAAAGGTATGAAGGAGTGATTTACAGATGGAAAGCCAAATTCACCAAAGCTGGTACTGGGATATATAGATTAGATTTCCTGTATCATTGTGGCCCATTGCATCCCAAGGGGATTGTCCTTGCCTTTCTTCAGTGTTTTCTGATGCTGGGAGGAAAGTAATCTAATTTGTGGTTGGGACTTCATAAGTGCTTCATTGGCAGACGCTGCTGAATCAGTGCATTCCTCATTTGCTCTGACTATGCCCCCTCCTTGGCTGGCAAGTTGTAGTTTTTGAATTGTGCTGGTACCCATTCAACACTTTACATAAAACAGCCGGGTGAGTGCTGTGCCCTGGTTCATCTTAGCAGAAGATGGCATAAACTTGGGCTGTGGTCGGCCTGGAGTTTTGACCTCAAATTTCCGTTTTTGCTGGATTAATTTACTCCAATTTACTCGAGTCTGACAAACTTTCTCCCCAGTTCTCTGTTTTACCACTGACTGACCACCTGCCAGTCTGCCTCTTACTATCAAAACATCATAATATTGCTTAACATGTATGTTTGTTTGGATTAATAATCAAAGCTCCAGTTGTTGACCAGGATTACTTCACTCTAGGAACTGTGTTTTGATTTGGATATGCTAGAATATTTATGGAAATTCCTTTCACCAGAAAAAAATATTATAAACTGTGTTCTGCAGAAAACATTAAAAATCTAGACCTGCATCATGTATAATCCAGAAAGTGGTTCATACTTTTAGATTACCTGGTCAATGCTAAAGAATAAATAGCCATTGTGCTTAAGGAAATAAGTGTGTTTAGAGCACAGTGGAAACTTAAGGCAGAATTAATTTACAGATACTGCTACGTTATTAAGAAGTCATAGCTCTGAACTAAGATTTTGCTATTTATTTTAATATAAAAATCTGATTTCTTTGAGTGTATTTATTGGCAAACTTTTTGCCTACAAGCCATAGCAGTAAATTTGGACAAAAGAGAGACTGTACAATTTCAAAGACACTCCAGGAAAATTTCACCACTGTTCATGTTTTATATTAAAAATGTATACCATCCATCATTCTAATAGATTTTCCCCATGATTTATCCATCATATCATGAGAATTAAATGCTATCTTGTCTCCTTGATATTGTGCTTGAAAAAAAAAAGTATTCCTTTCCTATTTCTGTCCATTGAAGAAGTTCATAAAGTGAGAAATCCAGAATTTGGAGTAAATAGGCTCACCATTCAGAAATCCCAATAGAAACTAGCAGGTAAAACTATATTAGCGCCTTAAAAAACTTAAAAACAAACCAGTGGTTTAGAGTATGAGGGGGTGAAAGAATTATTTTAATAGGGACAAAGCAAGTGAATCACCTAATTCTGTGCAAATCATATACTGTCTGATATTCTCAATTATAAACTAAATTAGTTTTAAAAATCACATGTTGGAATTATGTTTGCAGGATTAACTGGCACAAATTTTAAAAAGAATAAATGAGGGTAGGTCTACACTATAGCGTTAATTCAAGTTAACTTAATTTGAAATAGTTAATTCGAATTAAGCTAACTCGAATTAACGCATCTACACACAAAACCTATTTCGAAATAGCGTTTTGCTATTTCGAAATAGCACGTCCACACTGAGTGGACCCTGAACCGAAGTTAAGGCTGGCCGGAACCAGTGCCATCAGGGCATCAGGTTAGAACTTAGTGTGTGGGGCTGCTGCCTGAGGCTAACTGAGCTCTGTGCTTAAAGGGACCCTATCCCCACCCCAGACAGACAGTTCTCAGGGTTCCACGCTTGCTTGTCTACCTTGATGAGGGACAGCAAAGCAGTCCTGTCTTGGAGTGCCCTCAGTGCCCGCACTCGGGACACCACAGAACTCGGCCACATGGAGCCAGAGCTGCCCCTGGGCACGCCGGTACATCTTGGGGGTCGTTGCCATCAGCCCAGCTGCACTTGCTGCAGGCTGCCATCCGGGGGGTCCATCAGGGGGGCTGTCATAATCCAGGAGGCCCTGTGGGAGAGCGTCCACCCGAGGAGCCCCAGAGCCATCCGGTCCTCCCACCGGGGCTCGTGCCCCATTCCTCCTCACGTCCTTCCACTTACCCTCCCTAGCCCCCTTCCTGATGTCAAATAAAAGACATGTATGTTCAAAAATAGAAACTGGGTTTATTGAACAAAACTGGGGATGAACCTCTGGGGAGACTAGGAAAAGGAGGTGGGAGAGGAAGAGAAAGGTGGAAGAGGGAGGAAACCTGGGAGGAGGGAGCTGGAAGGGGAAAGCAAGGGGAAGAAGGGGGAGGGGAAGCTCAGGGCCCAGGGTTGGGGGTCTCGCTGGACCAACTTGATTTTCATGCAAATCTGCTCCTGGGTTTCATGCAAATCTGCTCCTGGTTCGCATGTGGCCTTTGGTGGCCAGGCTGGCAGCTATCCTGCCATAGACGGCCGCATTCCTCCGTCTAGTGCGGAGATCATGGACGTTGGGGGAATCCCCCCCCCAAACCTGAATAAGGTCCATGATCTCCACCCTGGACCAGGAAGGTGCCCACCTTCTCCAGCCCCGGTCAGGCTCCTGGGAGCTGGCAGACTGCTCCTGGGGAGCGGTGGAGGGCTGGCTGCCAGTGGCTTGCTGGCTCATGTTTTGGGGCCACTGGGTCAGGGGCCCCAGTGGCCATTGCTGGCTCTGGGCTGGCAGGCTTGGAGTTGGCACAGGCACTGTGGCCAGGGTCTACCCCTTTAATGTCTCCGGGGCTGGGGGAGAGGAGAGTAAGTTTTCCTGGTTGTGCCCAGAGTGGCCACCAGGGCTCCCTGGGAAGGGCTGGAGGCCCCCTATTTCGAATTAAGTGTCTACACAGCACTTAATTCGAAATATATTCTGAATTTGGTGTTACTCCTCGTAGAATGAGGTTTACCAAATTAATTAGCGCTCGCTATTTGAATTAATTTGAAATAGCAGTTTGCATGTATAGATGCTATTAAAGTTAATTCGAAATAACAGCTGTTATTTCGAATTAACTTTGCAGTGTAGACATACCCTGAGATAAAAGGACTTTGAGAAGATGTTGCACTGCCTGGATAGTACAGCCCACTCAGCCATACACAATGTGCGTACAGTACAATTCCCTGGAAGTAAAAGTATTGCCCCTTTTCTCGCTGTGGCTCTTAGTTTTTGGTATACTTGCAATATTTTGCTTGTTTAAAGAAGCTAGATTTATAGATTCCTTTGCTGAATTTCTTCCAATACCTTCTATTGGAGGTATTTTCAAACACTGGTCAAAGCACCATCAAAGAACAAAAGAAGGGCAACTGCTGAGAGCTGACTTGTCATTGGAAGCTGACTGTTCCACATTTCTGGTTGCTCTATTGTGTTAAAAGAAAGAAATACATTAAATAGGTTTCCAACATTAATTTTCCATATAAGAAATTACTGTAGTTCCCATAGGAACGTTATGCAACCACAGATGGGAAGTAGTAGCCCATATTATTGGGGATGGTAGGAGAAGTGTCCATGAGGCAACTTTATATTAAGACTGGAGGAGTTACCTGGTGTTGCCTGGGTCCTGGTAGGTGTTCGGGGAGTGGGGAGAGGAGCAGCAGTCAGGGCAGGGGGCTGAGAGCTGTGGGAGGACTTGGGGTGGGGGCTGGGAGGTTCAGAACAGGGGACTGAGAGCAAGTGGTTGTGAGTATGGGGGTGCAGGAGTCAGGATAGGGGTTAGGAGGTGCAGGACTCAGGGCAGGGCAGGGGGGATTTAGGCCAGGGGGCACATGGGAGGGGGCTGGAAGGCTGGGGAGGGGCTAAGTGGGGCTATCCATGGTGGTGAGGCTGGCGCTGCTCCAGAGGCAGCCCCTCGCAGGGGGTCAGGGTTGTGTTGCCCTGGCGGCTCCTCCCAAGGAGCTGGGACTGCATTGCCAGCGCAGTGGCTCCCAGTGGGGAAAGCCTGCCCAGCCCCCTACTCCTCAGGCAGCTCTTCCCAGGGCATGGGATCAGGGACTGGACCATGGTTCCCAGCCCCTCCTCGCCCCCCAGCAGTTCTTCACTGTGGAGGGCAGGTCTGGGCCATGGTTCACGGTCCCCACCCCAGTGTCTCCTCATGGGGAGGGTGGGCCATGGTTCCCGGCCCCTCTGGCATCTCCTATGGGGCAGAACTGCAATGAATGGCCTCAGTGGTGTTCTGGGGCGGGGGGGGGGGGGGGAGGTTGCAGCAGTTGGGCTACTTTGCATCTGGCATTGTGGCTGAGGGCTGCAGAGAGGGTTTTGAGGCGGGGGGTCACTTTATGCATGGCCGGTGGCTGGCAATGCAGACATCCCTGGGCCCAGCTGGCCACTCTGTTCCTGGTGTGGCTGCCCCTCTGAGGTCACCCTGTAGCTGACCCCTGTGCTCGCTGCTCCCAGTGGTCACTCTGCAGTATGACTGTCCCTCCTATTTGCCCCCTCTCTTTCTACATTGTGGAAAACTATCTGATTCCAGCCACATGTCATTTTCCTAGTACAACCAAACCTTGACCTGGCTTTAAGTTAGTATAAGAGGAAGTTTGGTGATCCTAGCCCTTACCAGTTAGGAGGAGTTCTTGAACAAACAGACTCACAGACAGATGCACATTTCTAAAATACATAGATAGATGTGGTCTACTCTAGGGGAGTGTTTGAGAACCCCAAGAGGTATGTAATAGGGTATTTCAGACTTTATGGACAAGGCCATCCCAAGGGGGATATGAGGCCTGGGGCACCTTCCCTGCTGCAAGCCCCGGCCCCTCCCCCACTCCACCCATTCCCCAACCCTGCTCCTGCTTTGCCCCCAACCTACCCCTTTTACCCAGTCCCCCAAGCAATGTGATTTGGGGGATTATGGGGCCTGGTGTGGCCGCAGAGGAGTCACCTCCCCATCCCCGCTTACCATGCGAGTGGTGGGAGCCAGAGCAGTCCTGCATCCTGCTCTGCCCAGCCCCACCATGCTGCCCTCCCAGCCTGCTGCATGCCGCTTCTCCAGGGAAGTGGAGTGGGCCAGAGTACTCTGCTTCCTGCCAGTGTGGAGAAGCCATACCCAGTGAGCTAGAGCAGGGCAGTGGGGGGCGGGGCAGAGTGGAGCAGGCTGCAGGGCTGCTCTGGCTCCCGCCATCCATGTGGTGAGTGTTTGTGTGTGGAAGGCAACCTCTGCTGCCACCTTACACCAGGCCCTGTAATCTTCCAGTCCCTCCTATCCATAGGACGGTTAGAGCGGCCACCGCAGGGCTTCCAAAAGCACCTGGGGCAGCCATCCTGATTTGTCTTATGGATGGGACAGCTCTACTTATGGAAAGCAGATATTCATATTGCTAGGATAATGTGTATGGCTAGGGAGAATATAAACGCTTCTTGCATTCGCTTCCCATCACACTCTTTCTATTCCCCAGTATGCCTTTGTCCTTTGTTTTCCTATATGAGAGCAATAATTGTGTTTTAATGAATTTGCTGTATAATGTGCCTGCAAGATTAAGGGGCTACGTCTAGACTGGCATGATTTTCCACAAATGCTTTTAACGGAAAAGTTTTTCCGTTAAAAGCATTTGCGGAAAAGAGCATCTAGATTGGCACGGACGCTTTTGTGCAAAAGCACTTTTTGTGGAAAAGCGTCCGTGCCAGTCTAGACGTGGTTTTGCGCAAGAAAGCCCCGATGGCCATTTTCGCCATCGGGCCTTTTTTGTGCAAAACAGTCCTGAGCTGTCTACACTGGCCCTCTTGCGCAAATACATTTGCACAAGAGGGCTTTTTCCAACGGAGCAGCATAGTATTTGAAGAACACTGACAATCTTACATCAGATCGCCAGTGTTCTTGCGCAAATTCAAGCAGCCAGTGTAGACAGCTGGCAAGTTTTTCCACAAAAGCAACCGCTTTTGCGGAAAAACTTGCCAGTCTAGATGCAGCCAGACTGTTTATCCAGTCCATGGAATTGTATTTTACGTTTTCTTACACTGGCAACTAATCTGGTTTAACTCTTCACTGCATTTCTATATGATCATTTCACTGGAAAAAAAAGGATAAAAGAAAAATCATAAAGTTGAAAGAGCCTTGAGAATGAGAAGACTCTTTTAAAAAAAAGAGGTTTTTAGTCTGTGGTGATGCTGCTGACCTTCGCAGTCTGTTTTGCTTTGCTTTGGTATGTTTCACTGCCCCAGGAGGTCATTAACAGACAGTGGTGACTGTTTTGTCAGGTCTTATTGTTTAATTAGATCACAGTTTATGTCAAAATTCTAAAATTCTTTTGGCACATGCCAAAATTTTCACAGTTTTTAGTTTTTAAGTTGAAATATTTCTTAAACAATAAGCAGCAGCCTCGACAAGGGAGAAGACAAATATATTTAATATTTACACTATGCACTTAAAAATTTCTGCCTCAGGTTAAATTTATTGAAATGTGACATCTTATTTTCCAGAGTATCCTATGGGTAATCCCTTAAAACTTGTATTGACATTAATATAATCCTTAAGAAAAAAGGCCTACTGTGGTTCACAATATGCATAAGACAACTAACTCTTACTTCAAATCTTGCCTTCATTCATCAGGAATTTTACACAAGATTAAAAACAAACTCATACAGCAACATTAAATATAATGTTTCTGATATGAACTGCCCTTGAAATCATACATCAGTACTGTGCAATTTGTGACAAACCATGTTATGCTAATGATAAAATACTTGCCACCATCTCTGTAGTAGCAAACTACTGTATTAAAAGTTTGTTGTTCGGTATATTCATCAATGAATAGTTGACCCAGCTCACCTTGCTTTCACCTCCCATCCCTGTCTTAGAATATACCAGTGAAATTGGAGATGGAAAAATGTACCATATTACCTCACCTTGTCTACTCCATGCTAACGGAGAATTCTTCCATATAGTAAATTGTTTAGGGCCTGATTATGCCACCCTTGTTCATCTTATTCTACTACTCACCTCATTGAAGATGCTTAGAAAGGAGGAATACTAAAGTGATCCAAGAGCAATAGTGTACAAAAAATCAGACAAAAATATTCAGTTATATGGTACAAAAAAGTCAGCCTGATTTTGGGTAAATGGAACTGCTTGTACAATAAGTCGCAACTTCAAGTGAGTCAGGGCTAATTCTGGTACTCTTAATTCTTCTTTGAAAAGTGTCCATATGGGTGCTCCATTCTATGGCTATGTCTACTCTGCAGGGGTTTTTTCGGAAAAAGGAATGCAAATTGTGAACCGCTTTTTTTTGGAAGAGGCTTTTCTGACATTTGGCCCATCTATATGGTGCCAAATATCGGAAAAACCTCCTCTTTCAGAACATCCCTTATTCCTCATACAATGAGGAATACAGGGATGCTGAAAGAACGCGTCCGCTTTTTCGGAAACTGTTCCAAAAAAGTGGAAGTGTTCTTTGGACGTGGTATCCCGGAAAAGCTCCACTGTGTAGACATAGCATATTTGCATCCCTGTGCCTCACATTAGAGACTTTAGGTAGCAGTGTCTGTTTGGCCCGCACATGCGCTCTCGCCATCTCATGCTTTGCCTTGGTGCATTATAGTGCTGTGCAGGCAAAACAGCCTCAGTTCCTTCTCAACTACCTTTGGCCTGAGATGGAGCCTTAGCAGTGTCTGAGTTCAGAGTAGGTCGTAGATTTTCCATTAGTCAGTATTAATACTCCCCCTTCTTTTCAAAAATATATATTTTTTTAATTTGATGCAAGTTGCACTTCACAAAACTAGGACTCTCTGTTCCAGCATCATCTGTGGGCCGGTAGGACCACAGACGTTCCTGGACCAGAGAGCCTTGGGCTGAGAGGCTAGTTGCAGGAAGGCTGGCGTCAAACACGCTCACTAACCCATATGGATCCTGCTGGCACACACCACAAGTTCCCTAGTACATTTTTACTTAATTTTTGAAACAGGTCTATATAACCATCATTAAGGGCATGCCTACACTTAAAAAAGCTGTTGGCATAGTTAATCCACCTCTGCATTAACTATGCATTAACTATTTACACCTCTGGAGTAACTATGCAACAGGTGAAGCCCTTCTGTTGACATAGTACTGAGGTGTGGATTTGTCACATCCCTGAGCAACATAGTTATACAATTGTAAATTTATAGCGTAGACCTGGCCTTAGATACATGACTACGGTTTAAAGTTATTAACATGTCCCATAGCTCTGGGACATGCAGTGGCTACATTAAATCTCGCTTTGAAATACTGGAATCAGTGAGGCTCCATAGACTTATTTGAACTTCTTTATAGCTGTGAAAGACAATAGTCTTTTCTGGTGTATCTTATGTTCTGGAGAGCCAATAAAAGATGTAAGTTAAAGGAGATTGGAGGCTATTTTAATGTGTAATTTTTATACCCTCCAGTTAGTTACTTTTCTTTCTAAACCCCTGCAGAATGTGAGTTATACTGATATAGACTTATTCTCTGTGGGATACATTCAGAAGCTATATGTAAGTCACATATTACTATGTGGTTTCGCTAAATAAGTCAATAAGTCTAGGTAAATATGTCTAAGTCAGTCTCAGGGAGGTCTAAATTGGTATGATATGCACAGGAGGGGTCTGAAGTAAGAGGTAAGCTATGCCAATTTAGAATTCCTCTAGACTTAATTAGAGAGACAAGGTGGGTGAGGTAATATCTTTTATTGGTCCAACTTCTGTTGGTGAGAGAGACAAGCTTTTGAGCTACACAGAGCTCTTCTTAATTGGCATTCTTAGATTTACTTAAATTCCCCTATGCTAGTTGGCACAGCTTCGCCTCATAAGTCAATATATACTCTACACTCTTAGAAATAAAACACAGTAGAAGCATTGAATTGTGAATGTAATCAAACTTATCTGATTTTATCATTATTTTATACTGATTGGATTGCTGTTTATGATCTCTAATGAGGTCATTTTATTACATACTTTCTCAGCATGATTAAGTAACCTGAAATGAAGACTTTCAGTATAATTTTAAGAATAATATATTTCTAATTTTATTTAAATCTACATGTCCTCAAATTGACATGTCTTGTGCTGTGAAAAGCCTTTTGTATTGGTTGTATTTGATTCCATATAGTCTATGTAAAAGCTCCTAATATGTTCATTTTCACAGCAACTTTTGTTTTGTTTTAAAATGGTGTCATGTTATTTATAGTGCTCTGATCAGATCACTCATATCTTGTGTTTACAGGGGAAACAGCATTTCACTCTGGGTTACATAGAAGCATTCAACTTCCAAAATTCAAAAATGTCCTGCGATAGGAAAAACAGAGTAATATTTCTCAACAACGTTATGCATGAACAAAAATTAGTTTTAAAATGTGTTTAGTATTGTTATTGTTAACTTTGTTGCCTGAATAATCAGATCCAAAGTTGCTTAACTGTATTTCAGAGGTATGAGTGAAAATTGATTTTATTGCATCTCTCACAAATTTGATTTTCTTTTGAGACTATTTGGAATCTATAATGAAGTGTAGCCACATGCAACGGGGTAGACTGAATGGAAAAGAGGAAAGGGGCTGTCCTGGAGGAACAGGGTCCAGGCTACCCCATTTGAAGTAGATGCCGTGAACAAAAACCCTTGGGTACATGTCGAAAAGAGAAGAAGTGATCAGAAGGGACCACTGAGTCTCAGGAAGAAGAAACAACTATTTCTGTAAGGTCATGGAGATAGGGACCTGTTCTGTAGGATGGGGGCAGTGCTCTACTTTTTTTCCCCATCCATCTGCCAGACAATCAAGATAAAACCCTCGGTGTTGCTGATGTGGGAAGAACAGTATAAAAAAGCAACCTGTTCTCTCTGGGGATAGGGAGTGGATTCAACAGGGACACTTTGCCGGTGGAGGGTGAAGGTTGGCCCAGACTTCTTTTCCCTCAGGTTACATAAAAGGGGCCAGAACCTGTCCTCCTCATGAGAAGAACAATGGGAAGAAGGACTTCTGGTCTCAAGGTTTTGTGTTTGAGGTAACTTAATTTTAAAGACTCTTGTGGCATAGGGAAACTTAAAAGGCCTGTAAAGAAAGAGAAGAAGAGTTGTTCCGGGCAGCAGGCCTGATACACAACCCTTTTGGGCTTCCTAGGGAAATTATCCAACATGAATACTACCCAATTCCAGGTTTATATATAAAAAATATCTGTGGGACAAAGAAATGCTGTCACTGAGGGGAAGGAAGTGGTTCATGAAGAAACCACTGCTGCTGACCTTGGCTTTGGGACTCAAAGCTATACTTCTATGGGCACGGTGAATGGATTCCTCTTTTCCCTCAGTGTAAGGGGAGAAGTGGACTCTTGGAGATGCCCTCCAGACTTTATCTAAGAATCAGGAAAGGAATGCAGTCTGGGAAATGTAGTCCACAAAGGCAGGCACATTAATAGTTCTACCTTGTCGCAATTCATGATGGCAGTAAAAGATGTCAATAAGAGATGGACCATACAGAGTCAGGCTGTGCTGATGCTCTCTCTTGTACGATGCAGGTGGTAAAACCACTTCCTGACTAAATTGAATTGGTTTTTATAATTCTTTTCTTGGCAATGATTTTGGGATAGACACCTTTGAGCAGTGTTTGAAATAATCTGTCAGGATGTTTTGTTGTCTTTTGGGAGAGGTTGAAATAGGCACCCCAGACCAGCAACTTTCTAATTCCAAATTTCAAGGTGGTTTTGTTGTTGTTTTGTTTGGCTTGGCTTGTGACAGAGGCTCTCTCTCTCTCTGAGTTATCATAATACAAATAATGTGTTTACATCATATTATTTGTAGAAGTCTTCAGTTTCTCCTAAAGGTGGTATTCTTCTCTACCTACAGACTCTCATGGAACAAATGAATATTTTTAATAGTAGCCCCTTAAAATAGTAATTTAGAACTGGGGTGTGCAACAAAATGGTGGTGGTCCACCAGGTTTAGCCCCTTGTGTTTCACTGCCTCTATATTTACCTGCATCTCTGCAGGCACAAGCAACTGCTGCTCCCATTGGCTTGGAACAGTGATCTGCGGCCAATGGGAGCTGTGATTCCCCCATACTGCAGAGGCGCAGGTAAATACGGAGGTGTGGGGGCCTATAAGGGGCTAACCCTGGCAGACCGGATCCAGTCCATGGCCTGGTATTTGCCCACCTCTGATTTAGAAGAATATCCTAGCATAACATCTCAACAGTTCAATTATTAAATAGCATTACAAATGCTCCCTTTCAACAAAAATGTATGTGTTTCTACTGTGGAAGGTATGAGATCTGTCTTGTATACCTTTCTCATTTAATGGCATCTGGCATTACTTCTGTCCCAGCTATTCAGGAAAAATGTTGGCTGGACCACAGAACCATTATTTGCTGAATCTGCCTCAGAGAACAGCTTGGGAGTGGAAAATTAATTTTTACATTTAACATCTCCCTCTTGGAACAGATTCATTAGAGTCAAAATCCCACCTTATATGGCCACAGAAACTGTTTCTGGATTTTCACCATTAATTCAGCTCTAAGATGGAATAATTATGGCACATGCTATAAACTACAGCCACTGCAAACTCAACATGGATTTCTGTTGTAAGCATATGCATCTCCTTCTACTCCAGTGCATTACATATACTCATTCTTTGGCTTGCCTGTTCCTGTGTTCGTGTCCATCTGTTTTCCAGATGAAGAGATTCAGGTGTAAATCAAAAATGGATTTAAAATTAGAATCTTTTTAAATTACACATCTTCTGTAAGGTGCTCCTCCTCTTGGCAAGCAGTGCCATGGAAAATTATTATTTATTAAAAAAGATCACAGCAGCTGATGCTGAGGGGCATTCAGTGGTAACACATTACAGCGCAGCTGACCTATGACCACAAAAAGATTATTCTGCATGCACTTGCCAAATGGAAACTACTACTGAATGTACATTACATGTACATTACACATAACTTTCTGCTCATTAGACATCTAAGTAATGAGGTGGCTTTTGGTTCAAATCTAGGGTAGGGCAAACCAGTTTGGATAATACAAATGTAAATGAGTTCCATTTTCTCAGCTTCTACTGAAGTTTGAAAGCATTATGTTAACATTCTCTCTTTTTTTTTCTTATCATTTTTAAAATTGCTGGGTCATAAAGTGCCAAAATACCACAATAAAGTCTACTACAGTGATATTTTTCCAGCCCAACAAGAAATGAGAAACCTTATGGATGTTTGCAGATTTTCCAGCTCAAACTTGCAAAACGGAGAAGTTGAGGTCATTTAAATAATGCATGGATAAGACTACAGGATGATTATCTGCACTAGCAACTTGATGTTCCACATCTCTGAAAATCAAGTCATAAGCCCTCAATCTTTTTATGGGTGCACTCACTGATTAGTGACAAAACAGTCTTTCAAAAGGAATGGGTGGAAGGGGCAAGTTTATTGACATTTTACTTGATCTGAACAATTCTTTATTTTAGCAAGTTAGTTATAACATATAGCAACTTATTACAGGCTTATCCAATTTGGCCACTTTGATAATCAGTCAGGCCTTCAACATGGCTAACATAATGTAGTTTTCCAAAATAAAATCTTTTAAAGTTGAAATGTTTAGATTGTCAACTTCCTTATCAATTAGTCAACTATAAACAGACGGCAAAATCCCAGTTCTGTTGAAGTCAGCTGCAAAACTCCCATTAAGTTCAGTAAGGCCAGGATTTCACCCAGAGTGTTCAATAGACTTTAATATGATGTCCATACAGACAGTGGCTAGAAAAGAGAAGAAAAGGTCTGACTTTCATTTTCATGAAGAGTAACAGTGTCTGTGCAGCTCTGGGTTATGCATTTAGGTAAGTGATTAATAAATTGAAGAAAAATGTTACCAGTCCTACAAAAGGGCATTCATTATGGGATGTCTGAAGTTCTTAATTGTGTGGAGAAGTCCCATAAAATTCAAGTAGCTTCAAAAGCAGTGGTATCTACCATCCTATAGAAGACATTCAATTGCCTGACCTGCATTCCCTAAAAAAGTGAGGGAGATGTTGGGTTGAACCAAAGTCCACAGAAAGAGTCTCATTGACGTCAGTGGGTTTTGGATCAGACAACCTGAGAGCAACACAGTCTTTTCTAACACTAAAAAAAGTGTGGTAACCTCAGGGACCATACAATGTGATGGGTTGTTCCAGGCAGCTTTACAAGGTATTAATCTTGGAGACCACAAAGAAAAGAACTAGGTTTATGGAGGGAAAACATTTATGAAGGTACATCTGTGCTATTGTCTCTTTAAGTCCAGCTGGCAGCGGTTCACAAAAACAGTGCATTCCATGTTACTAAAGGATAAAGAAAGTCGAGAACCCACTGGTGTTCTGTAGCTATGGATAAAAGAGAGCAGGAGGCATTTCAGGGATGGACTTATCTGCTATAATATGAGTAATTTTAAAATTACAAAAGGCAAAGTGTGCTCTATAAGGAAATGAGAGAGGGCCCAAAATGTCTTTAAATTTATTTTTATAATAAATATCATTAAACAAAATTTTAAACCATATATTTTTATTTTGCATGCAATGATTATAATGTAAAAGGGAGCCAATTCATGAGATGGTTGAAATAAGGAGTTACTAACAATGAAGTCACTATTTTATTGAAACTCGATCATCTTCTCTGGGTAATTTGGGATTTTTAACAACATTTTTCAAGGCTGAAAAGAAGGGGGGGAAAGGACTTTAAGTTTGGGCAGAAATGGAAAGTGTTTACTATGAAAGCTTGATTTGGACATGGAAAACCTGTTTCAAATTATTCATAACTCCACCTCTTGCAATCTATCATGTACTATCAATTACATTAAATATAAACAGTAAATAGAATTGTTCTGGAATCATAGATACAACATTAGTATTCATTAAATGAATGTGTTTGGGGTAAGGTTGGGGGAGAAATCGCTGAGATACCAAACCGGGTTTCTATGCTGCACCCATTTAATGAAGTCTCTTCTATTTGGATCATGGACACATTCTTCAACACTTCTACTAATATGCCACATTCTTTATGGGGGCAAAAGTGGAGAATGTGCCTTAACCACATAAAGAACACGATTTTACAATTCAAAGCCAATTAATTAAGCCTCTATTTTTTATGCATGAGTGACCATCTCTCAGTTACACACCCAAAGCAAAGCTCCAAGGAGGGCCAGCCACCCACAAAAAAAGAAAATAGCGCATTCCCAGCTCTCATTTGCTAAATGCACATTTTCAATAGAAACAAAATGTTGAAAATGCCTTCAAAAGAGAGTGTGTATTTCTGAAGGCCCAAAGCAGCAGTCCCAGCAAAACATGCCGGGGTTTTTTGTTTTGTTTTTGTTTTGTTTTCAATGAAGGGTCTTAATTAAAGCAGGGAGGAGAGGAAAACCTCCCCATGCATGAGAAAATTACACTTGCTGGAGTGAGAAGTGAAAGAGAAAGGAGGCCTAAAATGAATGATAAAATGAGGAGTCAATAAGGAGACAGCTGATGGGGCTCAGTAAAGTGGGAGCATGGAAAGGATGGTGAAAAACAGAAACTGAAGACAGAAAGTTAAAGTACCTCTGTCTGACTGAACTCATAAAAAGCTAAAGATGAACTAATCATCAGTTACTGAAGACACAAAAAAGTGTGTGTGTGGGGGGGGAGTGATTTGATTTAATTCTCCATTCACTAAATAGGAATATAGCTGTTTTCTAATAAGACAGAACAAACTATTTTGTTTTTTAGTGCACAGTATCTCAGGATTGTTTGGCCTCTAAGTATTTTGATACTTAGTACAAAGCAAACCCGATCTGTCATCACTGATGCCAGGGAGGGAGAGGTTTGGAGGAGAAAGGGAAGGCTGAGCCTTGAAGTTAAAAAGTTACTGATTAAGCCATTTGACTTTTTTCCTTCATTGCTCGATTGTAGTCCAGAAAACATATGTTTAGTTTATTTTGGATGAAGGGATTCAATGTGTGATAATGCCCTGAGAGTATAATATCCTCACAGATTCAAATTTCTCATAGGAAATGTTAATGAGTGTTTTCTATTGCACTGAAGAATACTATGTAACAGAGCTGGTAGAATACTACACAAATAGCCATTATGACAAATGCTCAGGAAGACTCTTTGTTACCAGCATAATCAGGTCCCTTTTTATACACTAGTTGCCAGCAATTGCATGAATAGAGTCTTGTTTAGGAAGTGGTTGTTCTCTGTACAAGTACCCATAGTTGCATTCACACTTTGGTCCTGGTGTTTAAATGAGAATATTCACTCATCATTATTTATTCTTTGGCATTCATTACTCTCCAGATTTAATCATGCAATCAGAGAGCAGACACAGTAGCATGTGACTTAAATGACCAAACACAAACCATAGTTAGCACAGCAGATAGTCAAAGTGATTAGTTTGTGAACATCTCCTAAGATAAAAATTGTTCATACAAATTAGGATCGTCTTCTGCAAACACGTCCCTACATCCTTACATTTGACCAGCTTTGGCACCTGCATAGTATCTCTTTCATAAATATCGGCTGGATTCACAGCCTGATGATCAAATACAAACAGCAAAATTTATACTCAGAAGGAAAAAAGGCTAAATTTTGTCATTTATTAACAGCAATTAATTTAATAACCCTTATGTAGTTATGATAAACTATTTGCATTCTTATTCTTAATGTATTAGTTTATTGTTTGTATTATGGCAATATCATATACATACAATATGATGGGGACTAATTTAGCTACAACTACTCAAGAGAGTGATCTTGGAGTCATTGTGGATAGTTCTCTGAAAACATCCACTCAGTGTGCAGTGGCAGTCAAAAAAACAAATAGAATGTTAAGAATCATTTAAAAAGGGATAGAGAATAAGACAGAGAATATCTTATTGCCTCCATGGTAAGCCCACATTAGCATTGCATCATGGTAAGCCCACATCTTGGACAGTGCACACAAATGTGGTCACCTCATCTCCAAAAAGATTAGTATTGGAAAAGGTTCAGAAAAGGGCAACAAAAATGATTAGGGTTTGGAACGGGTCCCATATGAAGAGAGGTTAAAAAGACTTGGACTTTTCAGCTTAGAAAAGAGGAGACTAAGGGGGGATATGATAGAAGTCTATAAAATCATGACTGGTATGGAAAAAAGTGAATAAGGAAAAGTTATTTACTTATTACCACAATATAAGAACTAGGGGTCACCAAATAAAATTAATAGGCAGCGGGTTTAAAACAAATAAATAGAAGTTTTTCTTCACTCAGTGCACAGTCAACCTGTGGAACTCCTTGCCAGAGGATGTGGTGAAGAGTAGGACTTTAACAGGGTTCAAAAAAGAACTAGATAGATTCATGGAGATTAGGTCCATCAATGGCTATTAGCCAGGATGGGTAGGAATGGTGTCCCTAGCCTTTGTTTGTCTGGAAATGGGTGACAGGAGAGAGATCACATGAGGATTACCAGTTGTGTTCCCTCCCTCTGGGGCATCTGTTGGCAGACAGAATACTGGGCTAGATGGACCTTTGGTCTGACCCAGTATGGCCGTTCTTATAAACTAGAAGCTTCAGTCAGCATGAGGTTTCATTGTGCTGGATGTTATCCAAGCAAAAAGTAGAAGACATTCCCTACTCACAATGCTTAATCTAATCATTTAAAAAAAAAGAGAATGCCTCTGAAGTAGAGAACAGAGTACTACAGCTACTCCCAGAATTATACCTATATAGTGTTTCATCATTATAAGGTTGATTCTCATTATAAGGTGTCATTCTACATAGTATCACTGTATAAAGTCACGGCTTTACATGAGACAGGTTAGTGACCTAGCATTCTTTTTAAGACTTCTCAGAGCATAGGCCCTGGAGTCAAGTAAATGGGCTTAAATTGCAGCAAGGGAGGTTTAAGTAGGACATTAGGAAAGAGCCCAGTGGCTCTTACTACATTTAAAATGCAGAGCTGCAGTGCAAGTGGGTCTGGAGCCGGCATGAGCCAGGTCTGCTCATTCCTGGCTGGAGTTGGCTCCTGGAGCTACCCCCGCTGCAACTCTGCATGGTGGCAGTTGTCGACTAATTGTATAATCGATACAAATTGTATTGATTATATGATTAGCCAGATAATCGCATTTTAACATCTTTAGTCAGGACCTTATCGTTATAACAGGCTCTACTTTCTTCTGCTCCTCTGGTCCTCACACTGCTAGAGAGCAGTCTGGGAAGAGCATGGACACCAGGTGACTTTTGGGAGGCTACGAAAGGACATTTGAAACCTGCTTTCACAATTTTCAGGGTGGGATTATGTAATCCCACAATACACAATGAAAATTATCCAGAAGACTACAGTGAACAAAGGACTCTGGCATATCTACCCACACCACACTGTGTTTAAATCAAGAGAAGAGAAATTGAGATGAGAGATAAAGGGAGCCAGAAGATGCTTGCGAGGAACAACAATGAATATCTGCAAGAGACAGCCAGGACCCCGGCAGCAAAATCTCAGGAATAAGGAGACTGGCTATTGGGTTCTGCTCAGGGCTGGATTACCCAATAGGCAGACTAATTACGTGCTTAGGGCACCAGCAAAGCAGGGGCACCAAAAAAAAAGATTTTATGGTATAGTATTGTTTTTATTTTGAATTACATATGGGGGGCACCATAATCTTTTCAGTGCTTAGGGCCTCTAAAGGTCTTAATTCGGCCCTGGTTCTGCTCCATATAGAGCCGTAGTCCCTCCTGGAAAGGAGAGCTGCTCCTTCTTTTGTGAAAAAGATGGAATAACTCACCCTTATAGCCCTAAGAAGCTGATCACTGAGAGCCTTAGTTCATGACTGAGATCAATGGACTTTGGTTTGAGCTGTCACAGTTCAAGTGCTTTGTCTCTCAGCCCAGTTCAGTAATTACCACTTTCTTAATATTTTGCAACCTAGAAACAACCAAACCTGTTCTCTCTCTTAGTGCTATAAAAAGTTAGGAAGAGAAAGAAAATGACAGCACACTGTGTATCAGTGCAGGTTCTCTCAAAAGATCTGCAAGCATAGGTTTGAGCCTGAACTGCAATTCTGGCTTCAAATACCCTCAGAATGTTGGTGAACTTAACTCTAAGATCAAATGAAAACTTTATAGCTGTTTCCTATCTCTTATGGTCTGAACCAAAATCTTAAATACCCCCAAATTCATGGTGTTTTGTAAGTTCAGCTTTATATTTAAATGTCCATTATTCCTCTGAGTGAACATAATACCAGGTTAAAGTTTACTATGCTTTTTGAGTCTCGTAAACATTTCCCACCTGTTCAATTCAGGGGCACTATTTCAGATTTGGGGCGGGGGGAGGCGTGCGACCTGTGTATGCCATGATGGGGGAGGGGAGGAGAGTGAGAGCATGGGAGGGCAGACTGGGACAGGGGCTTCAGCACGGTTACTGAGCATGCTCAGTACAAATCAAGCATCAAGTTGGGAAGTGGAGGGAACCAATCCCATCTGCCCTCCCCTACACACCTATCATCTCTATCCAGGTGCTACTATGGCACTGTAAAGCTATTTTTTTGTCAAACAACTTAGCAGTTACCTGACAGGAACACTGTATTTAATTCCTATACAAAAGAAAGAAAATTAAATAAATATTAGACCCCTCAGCTCTAACACTAGGATATTTTGACATCTTGTGGCAAGTCACTTCAGGGACACTGGTTAGCCTTAAAACTTTAATATATATTCTTACTTTGTTACTAACTCTGTGGAGAGAGAGAGATCCCATCAGGACTCCTGATCTCTGTCTCAGCTGCGGAAGGGAAGTGGGGTCTAGTGGGTTGCAGCAGGAGGCAGATACATTTCAGCTCTATATAAGAACATCAGAATGGCCATACTGGGTCAGACCAATGGTCCCTCTAGCCCTGTATCCTGTCTTCCAACAGTAGCCAATGTCAGGTGCTTCAGGAGGAATAAACAAAAGAGGCAATCATCATGATCCATCCACTGTCACCTATTTTGTTTGTTTGAAATCTGCTGCCTATATATTTAATTGGGTTATCTTCTTGTGTTATGCCACACCATTCATGATTTTCTAGACCTATAACATACCCCCTACCCTTTAGTCATTTCTTTTCCAAACTAAAAAGTCCCAATCTTGTTAATCTCTCCTCATATGGAAGCAGTTCCTTACACCCCTAATAATTTCTGTTACCCTTTCTGTACCTTTTGCAAATATAGTCTATCTTTTTTTCAGATGGGGTGACCAGATCTGCATACAGTATTCAAGATGTGGGCATATAATGACTTTATATATAGAGATAATATGGTATTTTGTCTTGGGCAACACAAGGGCAGATGGAATTCAGTGTTGATAATTGCAAAGTAATGGATATGGAAAATATAACGCTCACTATAGATATACAAATGATGGGACGTAAAATAGCTGTTAACACTCAAGAAAGATCTTGGAATCGTTGTGGATAGTTCCCTGAAAACATCTGTTCAGTGTGCAGTGGCAGTCAAACTAACAAGCTAGCAGAATATTGGAAATCATTAGGAAAGGAACAGATAATACTGCTGTTAAACTTCTCATAAGTGTTCTTGAAAAAAGGGTAAACAGTGGCTAATCCAAAGCTGACTACAAAGAGTTACAAAGGGATTCTCACAAAACTGCACGATGGGGCCAAATACAGATCCCAGCAGCACAACATTCATTCGTACACTTCCCCCTCCTGCCCCCGTCTATTAAATGGTGTATCTGCCAATGTTTTCATGGTGATCTAATGATCCTTCAATTATTTGAATGCCTAGCCTTTTGCTTTTCTTAATCACCCTGCCTCCCTCTTTTTATAACAAACTCCCTGCCCCAAAAACAAAGCTGCAAGCAGCTCAGACTCTGTTGCATTTAAGAACTGTCTTTGGAGTCAGGAGATGGACTTTAAGCAGACCTCAAGTATGAAATTCAGGGGTTCAAACTTGGGAAGGGAGATTAGTGGCCACCTAATTCCCCCATAAATTGCACCTTTGGTTCCACTTTATTTACTTTTAGCTTCATAACATGTTGTCTGTCTTGTAACTGTGATGGGGCAGCTATGTGAAGTTTTTTATTAAATTGATAAAATTTTACTGTAATTTTTGTTAAGACAATAGAGCATGCAAATTAACTTGAAAATAGGAATGTGTCAAGCAATTTTGTTTTTTTCTAAGAGCTGCTATATTAGACTATGTTCTCCTAATGATATGAATTAAGATGCAGAAGGACTGAACACGTAATAGTATAAAGTAACATTTTATTTCATTGAAAAACACCATAAAGAAACCTTCTCCATTTTGTTACCTCTTTTACTTGTAGCCTTCTATTTCTGTCTGGGTTTTTGCAATCATTTGTTCATTTCAGAAAGACATTTACCCCGAATCCAATTAATTTTGGAAAATACATTATTTTAGAGGTTTCATTCACATGTAATGTTTTTTTAAAAAATCCTTCCAGACGTAATTACAATATTTTTATGAAGTAATAGTTCTCCAAGTTAGCATATTTCTGTACTTGCAGTTCACTCATTATTGCCTCTACCTCCATCCATTCCTCTTCAATAAATAAATAAATAAATACAAAAAAAGATTATTGTAAATTTTGGCACACACTTGCAGTGGCATCACTTACTTAGAAGTCACATGCTTTGGATTGCCTCAGTTTGTGATATGCTGAAATGTCTTTCAGATGTTTTTAATTATACAAAAATTCAGGAAACCACAGTAATCCATAATAAAACTTCCTTTCCCTTTTTTAAAAAATAGCCAATAAATTAGTCTACTGTATCTTATCAAAATGCCACATTTGTCTATGACTGAACCTTAAACAAAAGGTCAGGCATTTACTTAGACAGCTAGATTGGGTAGCAGGAAAGCAGGCTTAACTAAACGTACTTTCAGTTCCTGTTTCCAATTGAGACTCTTCTCTGGCTAGAGTCAAGCCCACACTGAAAGCTCATTGGTCCGAGATGCTTCAACTTCCTACACAAACAAAGATCTCTGCTGTTTTTTTAAGTTGAAAGACGCAGTCTGTTGTTATGGTGTGTTTGGATTCAGGACAGAGGGACAGTATTTTAGTTGCTGTTATGAAGTGCTGACGTTGTGCTGCATGAAGAAGTTTTCATTTATAAATGTTGGACTAATGCCCAGACTGCTATGGTAGAATCTGGAAGAAAATTCAATAAGGAGAAGAACGTCAGACCAATTTGCAGGAACATATATGTGGGGGAAAAAAGGCTTTATCAAAAGACACTTTGCAAACAGTGAAAGAACTAGACAATGGACAATAGTTATGAATCTTTAAAAACTTATCCTGAGTCATCCCTTATTATCCATGCAGGTAACTATGTTCTTCATAATTAAGTAAAGAATACCTGACTGTATCTACCATAGCCTGTATTTATATCAGCGGAGGAGAAGAGGGCAGGGAAAGAGGAAACATAATGAAACTTTACAATTTCAGTGCCTGTTGTTTCAAGTTTAATGTTTTTCTCTTTTAATATTGTTACGAAAAACAGAATATTGGAGAAAGGGATGGTTATAGAAATGTGTTTGTCTAAAGTGCTTATTCAATATTGAATACAAATTTATTATTAGTTCATAGCTCTAGCAAAGGTAGGATGTTTTGGGTCTGTCCCCCAAAGAGACAATGCTGTGTCTGGGTACAAGGTACTCTGAGTGCGCCACAAGCCCATATTCTGCAAGGTAAAGGTATAAGAAACAAAGTGCATATTTTTGGTATGAGATGGATATGTGATTTCCTCCCCCTGCCCCTCAAAGTAGAGCTTAAGTTGTCATGGAAAATTTATCCCATTAAGATCTGTGAAAGCTGGAGCGAGTTCTAGGTCCTTGACTGCTTAGAGTACTCCTTGGTTGTTGAAAGTGACATTGTCCAAAAAATGAAAGGAAATGAGGGAAAACAAAACTCCAGTTTTGATCTTCCAGAGTTGTTAAATACAGCAGAAGTTGTAACAATGGTAGATGAATGCTCTGGGATGGTGGGCTAGATTTTCAGTTGGTATAAATATGTGTAACTGCACTAAGCTGACTTACATCAGCTGAAAACCTGTCCCATATCTTTTAAAATTTGCCTTGACTATTATTAAATACAACAACAGCAATAAAGAAAATTCAACATGAATATATCTTAAAATGCAGGGCAAAAACAAAGATAGAGGGCCAGGCATTGCATCTACCTACACCTCATGCAACCCCATTGACTCTTCTGAGGTTGAACAGCATGAAATTTGGCCCACAGTGTATATATTTCTATCATATCTGCAACAGCTGTTTGAGGTCACTGGACATGAGTCAAAACTCTGGAGACAAGTTAGGCAGGTAATAGATACCAACTGACATTAATACATTTTTTTGCTTGCTTGGCTTTTAAAAATAATAGCTTTGAGGCTAGTATTGCTGTCAAAATAGGAAAAACTAACCTGGTATATACAGACTTAATTTAAAAAATGCAGATAACATTTTGTAGGATTGTGTTGCCGTTCAAGAGTGATCTTGGCAGGGTGGTGACAGGACACAAGGGGAAAGGAGAGAACAGCTGGCTGCACCTGCTTTCTAGATACCTCCATCATTAGTTATCACTAAATTAAACATCACAGATGAAAGCTGCAAATCATTCTTTTGAACAGAGGTGAAATGCTACAGGTGGAAGACTAATGGGGTAAAAAGTGAACCAGGTTTACAGCGTGAGTAAAAACCCATCCACCATCCTTCCAGGATCTGTTGGTCATTGTTCCCAGAGCACTCTTTTTTTTAAGCTGTTTTATTTGTTGACTGATCCGACGTTTTTTGCAGATACTACTAATAGAAGCTTAAAGCTGAGTTAGGACAGTGAGATGGAGCCTATAGGTGAATATGAACACACACAGCACCAGAGCACTAATGTGCTGCATTGAGTTTATATGGTGTTACTCTTTACCTCACCTTTGTCCTTAGGACAGGCAAACTTTAGAACTTCCTAACTTGGTAGTTAGGCTATTTCAGATAAGGTGGCTGTGAGGACCATACAAGCACTGAGAAAGAAAGTAGCTGAGATGAATAAACATCCAGAAGTGCCTCTCTGGAAAGCAATATACTTTATGTAATTGTTTAATATTAACATTTGCTAAGCACCCATCCTGTGTTTAGTGTGATACAGATGAGTATGTGGCGTAGACAGAAGCTTGGTCTCTGCTCTTAGAAATGTAGAGTCTTAACAGCAAGGGTTTGTAATGCCAACAGCTCCAGCCACTCAAGAATTGGCCTGACATAGAGGAAACTCTGGATGGTGTAGAGCCAGAATTATCCCCTCCAGTACAGTGAGCAAGTGTGACTGGGAGAGACAGGAGTGCACAGGTGCTTTTGCTAGTTCTAGTTTCTTGAAGTGAAAGCAAAAGAAAGCAACTTCAGTGTCTCTGTAACGTGCTACAGGGCTGAATTGGGCCTACAACATGTGGTGCAATATTGCCAACCCCACATGTTTAGAGCTAAAAAAACAAACCCATGAAGCAGGTTTAAAAACAATGAGATTAGAAAATCAGTATTTTTGTTTTTTGCCTAATTCTCTTCAATTTGTATTTGATCACTTCCGAGTCTTATGTTCAACCCTAATTATACTCTCAAAAAGGCTGTTTGCTACTTGGTGCTAAGTGCTGACTGCTCGTATCCTTTCCTACCTCATGGGTATAGGGATCTGCTTTCTTGCTACCTTAATAAGATAGGCAACTGCCTATCTCGCATATTCCCTCCACAGTCCTTTACCTAACCCTGGCCGGTATTCACATATCCTTCTCATTCACTTGCACTTCTCCTCTTGCGTCCCATCACATTCTCCTTCTTTGCCATGCCACTTTCCCCGGGATCTTCTCAACCTGCTTCCTGCTTTCCTGAATCTGCATCCTGTTCCCCATAGTCTGGACTCAGTCTCCTGTTTTCTTTCCTAAATATCTCCTATCTTTCTTCATCATCAGTCTCATTCCCAACACTTTCACATTCTCCTGTCCTTTACTTGGCCAGCTCTTCTTGCTAACTATGGGGCTGCCATCTTCCCTGAGAGCAATTTAGTTTCAGTCCCACTGGAAACAATGAGAGGTGGTAGTCATCTTTATTGAGGGTAGCCTCATTTTCACCTGCAAAGGTCAAGAAGAAACAGAGGCTACTTTGCTGAAGAACACCTATTGCTTTATTTCTACTGACAGTAATGAGAGATAGCTGCCATCTTGTATAAGGGCAAAGCTTCATGAAGTTGGAGGTAGAAATAAGGATATCATGAGATCCATTTAAAAAAATCCCAAATATCCCAAGATTCCTGATGAAACTACTATCCTGTTCTAAGAAGTGCTCAGGAATCAAGCTCAGAGACAAAAATGCACTGCAGAGAAAAGAAAACTCCATTTAGATATGGCTTTGTAGTGAATCTGGGATGTAGCTCAAAAACAAAACAGCTTCAGCAAGGCAGTCCAGATCCCAGTGAAACAGAAGGATCATGTTAACTTAAGGAGAAGAGCAGAAAAGAGCTGGGGGAGGGACGATGAATAGAGGTAATAAAAGAATGGATGGTACTTTTCTAGAGCAATGAGGCTGATATTGACTAGATCTGACCCAAACACTTTGTTGATAAATTGTCATGCCTAATATGGATAGGCTGTTTTGAGTAGTTTGTGCAGCATCGGGAATTGTCTCTAAAAATAATGAGAACTAAGTGAACTGCCTTACATACACCATGGGAAATGAGGTCAACAACATTTTGATAACCATAGATTAGAAGAATTTGTATGGTACACATTACATTGGGAAATATGAGGAGCTCTGACAGAAGACTTTAGGAACAAGTAACAAAGAAGGGACAGCTACCTCTAGAAGATTTTCCAAAGGTCTACAGCATTGCTAGAAAATCAGTTGTGTCTGCCCTGAGCTTCTGAATGCTATAAACATTAGAAAAGGGTCATTAAGAAATATTATACAGCTCGAAGTAGGGGGAGATGATATACAGTGAAAGAACAGATGTTTTCTAGTCAACTGTGGATATTTACACCCATGTAAAGTGTATATAAAATGTTTCTAGACCTGAAAAGTAACATTTTGCATGCATACCACACTCACTTTGCACATGTATAAGGGGCAACAAAAAGTGTAAGAAAGTAAAAAATGAGGCTCAAGGTCTTTTGGCAGCTGTACTTTGGGATTAATGTCAGATGGTGACTTTTCAGGCTACTTTTTGAAATAGGGGTGGGAAATAATTTGTAGGATATCTGATGGTTTGCTCGTCCATCAGGGAATATGCATTTGTTCACTAATGTATTTTATGAATATTGTACAGGTTACTCAGTATAGTACTTTGCTGATTATTCTCTGTTCAGAGTTTACTGTCTATGATTTGATAAAAAATTTGCTCTGGAATTGGGAGTGCTCTGAAACTTACTACCAAACAAAAATTGGAAAAAATAAGCCTTTGTTGAGACAGTTATTCAAGTGACATACTTGTTTTTCCTTTTTGCTTTTCATTTATATATTTTAAAAATATATACAAACGACTTCATTATCCCTTTTACATGGCAATGGAAAAACAAGAATGTAAGGAAAATATATACACAATTATAAAAGAAGGAAACTGATGTAACTTTCTATTAAATTTCATAATATGCAAATTAATCCAATGGTTGAGCTAACATGATGGGCTAAATTCATTTTGTGTAATTCCATTGAATACATGCTAATGGGACATTATTGGCTTAAATTTGACCTAAAATGTACGTGCGCTATGAAAGCTTATATAAAACCTTAGGAAGGGTGAAATGTTTGCGGGTTTCAGTTCCAATGAAAGGTGCTGCTTTTAAACAAATAGTGCCTTGCTAGAACTTCAATCTCTGGGCCACTGTGTGTGTTAAAAGTGAAACTGGCTACAAACAAAAGTGAAACTAAGGTTGTTTTTTGTTGTCTAATCTCAGAGAAATGGCAAAAGTAAACAGAGCTTAAGTATCCCTATGTAAACTAGATTTAAAAAATCCATTCACTTAAAGTGAAGTTAGTAATGTACAGGAAGAGAGTCCGCCCATGTGCCCTCTCCTGATTATTCTTCCCTCAACTCAGTGGAAATATAGATCTTCCTCTTTTGATGAGTGAACTTTACAGCCTTTTTTTCAACTGATTAATATACACAGCTTTATCTTATTTATTGTGTCTTCCCCCTCTTCTTTGTCAAATGACACACGGTTAAAGAAAGATTTATTTAAATTCTTTTGTGAAGTTCCCTTCTAACGCAAACCTTGAGTCTGCTTCTAGCAGTATGATATGTGGTAACTCAACAGTCCTAAGATTTCTTTTCTTAATTCTTAAATGTTTCCCTTCCTTATTCCCTTGTGGGACAGGTGAGAAAAGCAATTGCCTCCAGTGCTTAATGCATCACAACTCAAAAACTCACTCCATCCTTGTAATTTTGAATCCCAGCTCAGCTGGTGGTTCCTGGATTTGAGACTTAGCATGTGAGTTCAGCACTTTAAAATCAATCACTCTGAACAGCATTTCTGTCAAAGAGAAACTTTTTTTTTTTTTTTTTTTACAGGAAGGTTTTCCTTATTTTCAGATGCGGACCCTGAGAAGTGAACTCTCTCATAAATGTACCCAATATATGTAGAGAAATATTGAATTCTATATCATTCTTTCCATTTATTTAAAGGGATTGTTCTATTCCTCTTGTTTCTTAATCCAAGGAATATGCCAGTATTTCACTGGAACAGCAAATAGCTCTTTTTCATGTATTTGTGTCTCTGTATTGAGGAAAGCACTTCAGAATGTTTTAGTAATTAATAGACTGATTGTATGGAGCATTAGCCTCTCTGCAGAACCAGTAGAGCTCAACTGTATACATTCCATTCAGATATTTACTAAATCTCTCTTTGCTCAAATGGATGGGGACTTTCCCAATGAAAGCTTATGCCCAAATAAATCTGTCAGGGTATGTCTACACTTGCACCCTCTTTCTAGAGAGGGATGCAAATGAAGACATTTGAAATTGCAAATGAAGCCGGGATTTAAATATCCCGCGCTTCATTTGCATATTTGCGTTATGGCACTATTTCGAAATAACCTTTATTTCTCATACTATGAGGTTTACCAGTTATTTCGAGAGAAGGGTTTTCTCTCTAAATAACCATGTCTTAACAGCATCTGTTATTTTGAAATAGCGCTATTTTGAAATAGCGCCATAACACGAATATGCAAATGAAGCAGATATTTAAATCCCGGCTTCATTTGCAATTTCGAATGTCTTCATTTGCATCCCTCTCTCGAAAGAGGGTGCAAGTATAGGCATACCCTTTGTCTTTAAGGTGCCATAGGAATTCTCATTTTTGTAGATAGACTAACATGGCTACTCTCTGATACTTTAAAAAATGGAATAATGAATTGGATCATGTTATCATTTGGACTTAAAAAATCCATCTACTTGCGAAAAAATGGTATGAAGTGATTCACTTTTGTCAATGGTCCTTTACAATAAAACTATTCTCCTTCTTCTTCCTTAGTATCATGTTGCACCAACCTTAGTTGGTCCAAAAAAACTGATAGTGACTTGCTTCACACCTTGCCAATCATTTCCAGTTTTCTCCACAGTTATCTTTGGACCACATGGGACTCTTCTTCCAAAGGCTCAGCACATATCAGATGGTGCCATCTTCCTCTGCTAGAGTGTCTAGACAGGAACTTTCTGTCTGAATAAGCTACGTAATTTGTGCTACGCAAATTGTGTAGCTTATTCTGAGTCTAGGTCGAAAGAGCTTATTTTGAAATTTGGTGCTATTTCAGGAAATAATGAGCGCATTTAAAGACACAGCGTTGCTATTTAGGGATACTTCTGGTATCCTGAAATAGAGCCACAGTCTAGACATATACCCTTAGACTTAGATTATCCAGAGAATTAAGTCAAACTTTCTTGCACTGTAGTGCAGACAGAAACATTGAGGGATGTATGCAGAAAAAATTTTAATTAGGGATTTTTAAATTTAATTATGTAGAGATAAAGCTTTTTATTTTCTTTATAGTTTAGTATTTAAATTAATAAATTCATCATGTCAAAATAAATGTCATAAATGTTATGAACATGGACTGGATCTAATATTTTAAAGATATATTGTGCCTGATTAACTTGGTTTACATATTTGTAGTACTGGTTACAAAAGATATAAGAAATACATGAAAGTGTGTTGTGGTAAAAAGATATTATTGGAATGAGTTTGGGGTGGTTGCTTTACTCACACCAAGTAGAACTGGTTGAAAAATGAAGACATATTTTCATGAAAAGCTTTGAAATTTCAAAATAGTTTTCATTCTAATGTGTTCAAAATTGATAAAAAAATTTCAAAACAAAAAGCAGACTCTGAAATGGCAATTGCTCACTTATTATTTGGCCAGGTGACAATGGCTGCTCCCTGGAGCAAATGATTTGGAGCAGTGCTGAGCTGCTGGAGCTGAACATTGTTTGAGGAAAGGGAGCTGTGCAGGGACCCAGGATACCCTTGTGATCACTCCCCTCCACAAGTATAGAGAGCTGCACTGGGGGCTAGCTGCCCTCAAAGCGCTACTCTCATATGAGATGGAAGTACTGCAAATGTAACACTCTGATGCCTGGGGAATTAAGTGAGTACACAACCATTGCTTTCCTTTCACTGGTTCACTATCACTAGTGAAACTGACAGCACACAAAGTCTTCAAGTGTAAATATAGCCTAGTGCTTGTCTTCCCTTACTTTTAGAAATCCCTGTAGTGGTACAATACAGACAGGCTGTCTTTCTAGCCTCCAGCAGTCCAGGAGCTGAATCCTCAGACTGACATCTTGAGCCCTTCTAAAAGCAGATTTCCAAAAGCACCTGCTTTACCATGTTGACTGATGTTGAAAGCAGCATATTCCAGGCAGGAGGGAAGAAGGGGGCCAAAAAAAGAAATGTGTAGTCAAAGTCAGGTATCTGAAGGTTGAAAGTTAGCACACGTAGGAGGACTTTGCAGTTTTAATAACTGAGAGGAAAAGTATTTAAAACAGAGCTCTTGAATGACTAGGCTAGGTGCAGAAGAATGTTTTTCCCCAGTTGGGCCTCTTACCATATGTACAGTATTACCGTAACTGTTTTGTACTATAAATGAATGATTTATGTAGTGATTTATCCATTCTTCCATGACTCTATGACCAATATCTATTATCAGCTCATATTCAGCCCTTTTACAATGGCAATATATGTAACTTTGTATGCTGCTGCAATACTTGCTTTTTAAGCATAAGATACTACAGGGTGTGCATTATTGGCCACTAGCGCGTCCCTGCATGTATTCAAGTGTGGAGACAAAGCACGCGTACCTGCCGTAGGAGCATGATTTAGGCCAGTCACAGGGTACTGAGGCACTGTGTATCCTGACATAGCTATTCCATGTCTTGACAGTGCGCCTGTTATTTCAAAATATTTTTTGAAATAACGGGTACACTATTCCGATGTCCCTGTAAACCTTGTTCCACGAGGATTAAGGGACATTTTGGAATAGCGGTTTATTGTGTAGACAGTGCCAAATAGAAATAAGCTATGCAATTTGTGTAGCTTATTTTGAGGTAAGGGTGCAGTGTAGGTGCACCCATAGGTACCCAAAGTCATTGTGTATCATTTATTGTGATAATTGAGTGAACATTGCTGATTTTAACATGTTTTTAAATGAAATGTAAATAAATTAAGTTTGTTCTGTATTTATCATAGAATCATAGAATCATAGAATACTAAGACTGGAAGGGACCTCGAGAGGTCATCGAGTCCAGTCCCCTGCCCTCATGGCAGGACCAAATACTGTCTAGACCATCCCTGATAGACATTTATCTAACCTACTCTTAAATATCTCCAGAGATGGAGATTCCACAACCTCCTTGGGCAATTTATTCCAGTGTCTGACTACCCTGACAGTTATGAACTTTTTCCTAATGTCCAACCTAAACCTCCCTTGCTGCAGTTTAAGCCCATTGCTTCTTGTTCTATCCTCAGAGGCCAAGATGAACAAGTTTTCTCCCTCCTCCTTATGACACCCTTTTGGATATCTGAAAACTGCTATCATGTCCCCCCTCAATCTTCTCTTTTCTAAACTAAACAAACCCAATTCCTTCAGTCTTCCCTCATAGGTCATGTTCTCTAGACCTTTAATCATTCTTGTTGCTCTTCTCTGGACCCTCTCCAATTTCTCCACATCTTTCTTGAAATGCGGTGCCCAGAACTGGACACAATACTCCAACTGAGGCCTAACCAGCGCAGAGTAGAGCAGAAGAATGACTTCGTGTCTTGCTCACAACACACCTGTTAATGCATCCCAGAATCATGTTTGCTTTCTTTGCAACAGCATCACACTGCTGACTCATATTCAACTTGTGGTCCACTATAACCCCTAGATCCCTTTCTGCCATACTCCTTCCCAGACAGTCGCTTCCCATTCTGTATGTATGAAACTGATTGTTCCTTCCTAAGTGGAGCACTTTGCATTTGTCTTTATTAAACTTCATCCTATTTACCTCAGACCATTTCTCCAATTTGTCCAGGTCATTTTGAATTATGACCCTATCCTCCAGATTAGTCAACCCCTCCCAGCTTGGTATCATCTGCAAACTTAATAAGCGTACTTTCTATACCAATATCTAAATCGTTGATGAAGATATTGAACAGAGCAGTCCCAAAACAGACCCTCGCGGAACCCCACTTGTTATGCCTTTCCAGCAGGATTGTGAACCATTAATAACTACTTTCTGAGTACGATTATCCAGCCAGTTATGCACCCACCTTATAGTAGCCCCATCTAAGTTGTATTTACCTAGTTTATTGATAAGAATGTCATGCGAGACCGTATCAAATGCCTTACTAAAGTCTAGGTATACCACATGCACCGCTTCTCCCTTATCCACAAGACTCGTTAACCTATTAAAGAAAGCTATCAGATTGGTTTGACATGATTTGTTCTTTACAAATCCATTCTGGCTGTTCCCTATCACCTTGCCACCTTCCAAGTGTTTACAGATGATTTCCTTAATTACTTGCTCCATTATCTTCACTGGCACAGAAGTTAAACTAACTGGTCTGTAGTTTCCTGGGTTGTTCTTATTTCCCTTTTTATAAATGGGCACTATATTTGCCCTTTTCCAGTCTTCTGGAATCTCTCCTGTCTCCCATGATTTTCCAAAGATGATAGCTAGAGGCTCAGATACCTCCTCTATCAGCTCCTTGAGTATTCTAGGATGCATTTCATCAGGCCCTGGTGACTTACAGGCATCTAACTTTTCTAGGTGATTTTTGACTTGTTCTTTTTTTATTTTACCTTCTAAAACTACCCCCTTCCCACTAGCATTCACTATGTTAGGCATTCCTACAGACTTCTCGGTGAAGACCGAAACAAAGAAGTCATTGAGCATCTCTGCCATTTCCAAGTTTCCTGTTACTGTTTCTCCCTCCTCACTGACCAGTGGGCCTACCCTCTCCTTGGTCTTCCTCTTGCTTCTAATGTATTTATAAAAAGTCTTCTTCTTTCCCTTTATTCCTGCAGCTAGTTTGAGCTCCTTCTGTGCCTTTGCCTTTCTAATCTTGCCCCTGCATTCCTGTGCTGTTTGCCTATATTCATCCTTTGTAATTTGTCCAACTTTCCATTTTTATATGACTCCTTTTTATTTTTAGATCACGCAAGATCTCGTGGTTAAGCCAAAGGCGGTCTTTTGCCGTATTTTCTATCTTTCTGACGGAATAGCTTGCTTTTGGGCCCTTAACAATGTCCCTTTGAAGAACTGCCAACTCTCCTCAGTTGTTTTTCCCCTCAGTCTCGATTCCCATGGGACCTTACCTATCAGCTCTCTGAGCTTACCAAAATCCGCCTTCCCGAAATCCATTGTCTCTATTTTGCTGTTCTCCCTTCTACCCTTCCTTAGAATTGTGAACTCTATGATTTCATGATCACTTTCACCCAAGCTGCCTTCCACTTTCAAATTCTCAACCAGTTCCTCCCTATTTGTTAGGATCAAATCTAGAACAGCTTCCCCCCGGTAGCTTTTTCAACCTTCTGAAATAAAAAGTTGTCTCCAATGCAGTCCAAGAACTTATTGGATAGTCTGTGCCCTGCAGTGTTATTTTCCCAACATATATCTGGATAGTTGAAGTCCTCCATCACCACCAAATCTTGGGCTTTGGATGATTTTGTTAGTTGTCCCTGTAAATCAAAATAATCTTGTTTCCGAAAAAGTAGGCAAGATGAGGATAGTGGGTGCAGTTTTAAACCCCTTTCAAATGCTATAGGTTTTTGCCTAAATAGGTTGCCAAAATCCTGTTTCATTTCTTGCTTTCATTGCTGGTGCTGCTTTGAAGTCTAGTCCTATTCTCTTGTTGGCTGTGGCCCAGTGGCTACTCGCAATACTGCTTCTCTAGCAAATGGGCCATTTTGAACTTTCATTTTTCTTAGAATAATTGGGGGGACTCATGAGACTGCTGATTTAAAAAAACAGTCATGATTCCAAATTCAGACCATTTTTGTTGGAAACCCAAGATTATTCGCCCTCCCTCCCCCATTTGATAACTGTTTGGTTTGGTGGTCTTTATGAAATGAGTTGGTAGTGTCAATCCAATTCCTATTAGACTGAATTGATGTGGAAAACAAACTACTCCCTCTCCACAAAAGATTGCCCCTCTGTGAGGGTTTTAGATACATTTCTGGCATAGTTTGAGGAAATTTGCTCTGAAGCAGCACATACTTGTACCTGTTCCATGGATAACAGAGAATTCATTATGCAGAGTGGCCAGTTCAACAGTAAATTCAGTTGCAGGAAGGGAAAAGCAGGTCTAGAGTGTTTAATACTCCCAATGTATTTTTTTAATAGAAACTGAAAGATCAAAACAGCTCAGCTGCCAGTGAACTGAGATAAAAATGGCATTTGGGCAGACAGACTTCAAAATGTGCTCCTCCTGCTTTTTTATTTCTTCAATGGTTTAGACCCGATGGGCACATCCACTGCAGTTTTTCTAATAGTTGAGCTGTGTTTTCTTTTTCGGGCTCTTTAAAAATGAGAGAGAGAGAGAGATGAGGAGTAATAAGTGCATCGGATTTGTCCTTTGTAATAAGTTAGGAAAGATCCCAAAAGCCCACTTGCCCAAAGAAGTCTGTTCAAAGTGGTGGGTGGAAGACACTAAAGGATGATTCTATACAGAAAGATACAGCAGTGATCCAAGGCATTATTAGAAGATAATTGAGTAGCCTTAACATTAATAAAATATACTTACCAGTTTTTCCTAGTGATTATGCATCTGCTGCATTGTTACAGTGAAATAAAATACCATATTTTATTTCTTTATGTGGAAACCACAGACCTTGTTGGCATTATGTTCCCCTGGGATCTTCAGGGTGAGGACAGCCTGTGCCGTTGAAGATACTATCTTCACTTCCACCCAGTACTGCGGCAGCATCTCAGTGGTGGATCTGCAGGATTTCACCATTATGCAGTCGGAAGAGGCAGAACAGGGACTGGGCTCTTCTGGAGTCTTCTAATGATAAAAACTCTGAAAGTTAACCCACCCTACGTTGTCACTTGGTAAATGGAACCTCTTGTAGGGGGTCCCATAGGCAGCAGAGGCTGATTAGTTGCTTGCAGTGTGACTCCAATATAGGTATACAAAGGTAAGGGCTACTGGATCCAGTGCAGAGGCATAGGACTTCTGTGTAGATGTCTCTATCTCTGGCTATGTCTAGACTGCAGGCTTCTTTCGGAAGAAGCTTTTCTAGGAGAGATCTTCCAGAAAAACTTCTTTCGAAAGAGAACATCCACATAGCAAAAGCGCATCAAAAAAGCAATCTGCTTTTTGGAAAGATAGGGTATGTCTAGACTACATGGCTCTGTTGACGGAGCCATGTAGATGAGTTTACTAGACATAGCAAAATGAAGCGGCGATTTAAATAATCACCGCTTCATTTACATCAAAATGGCTGCCGCGCTGTGCCGACGATCAGCTGATTGGCACAGCGGGGCAGTCTAGATGCGCCGCAGTCGAGAAGGGAAGCCTTTGTCGACTGCTCCGGTATGCCTCGTGAAAGGCATGCCTCGTGAAACGAGGTTTACCGGAGCGGTCAACAAAGGCTTCCCTTGTCGACCGCGGCGCGTCTAGACTGGGCCCGCTTTGCCGATCAGCTGATCGTCGGCACAGCGCGGTGGCCATTTTGATGTAAATGAAGCGGCGATTATTTAAATCGCTGCTTCATTTTGCTATGTCTAGTAAACTCATCTACATGGCTGCGTTGACGGAGCCATGTAGTCTAGACATACCCATAGTGTCCACATTGATTGGACGCTATCATGCATTTAAGTTGTGATTACTGTGGATGGAGGGGCCACCAGGGCACCTGTGCTTTTTCCTGGAGTCCTCTTCTTCTGGAAAAAAAACCCTTTTCCGCATTCACACATGCCTTTTTCCGAAAGAATTCTTTTGAAAAAAGGCTTCTTCCTCATAGAAAGAGGTTTACCGCTGCCAGAAAACCCTGTGCATTCTTTAGACTTTCTGTTGAAAGAATGCAATTGCAGTGTGGACGTAAGTGTAGTTTTTCCAGAAAAACAGCTGTTTTTCCGGAAAAACTCTGCAGTGTAGACATACCTCTGGGTCATAATGATTCTTGTGGATCCCATGGTATCTGCAAATCCTGGGGGTTAGATCGTTGTCTTTCAAATACTCCCCTCAAAAGGAAGAATTTTTAAGAAACTTGGCAAGTTTCTTCTTCCCTTTTGTAGGTTATTCCCATGTGCGGGAGCCCTAAAATGGCACCAGTGGTCATCACTTTAAAGGTTTTTTTTTCCACGGTTCTACAGAAAATTATCCATGTATAGCAATGTGAATTTGAGTTGGAAGAAAATAGATTTAAAACAGTGAAGATATCCTAAAAAATTTTGTCTTGTTTTATTACTGACATCTGGATATAAAAGGGCATAATTTAAGTGCTAGATCTAACTTACATTTTTGATGCATTTTATATACTTACATGCTTACCCCAATAATCACCTTTCATGCTGCACCCCATTCCAGACTTATGTGTACCATATGATACTGTATGTCTTATCTTGATCCCAGATGGTCTTAATTTTATTTCTGATGCTTACAAGTACTTTGTGTTAGCTCACTGTACATGTTAAACATAGGATCCTAGGAAAATGTCATTGGTGGACACATGCTACAGGTTGGACCTCCCTGGTCCTGGTCCTGGTCCACCCTTGGGACCTGAGTGACCCTGGATGAGGGATTTTTCTGGACCAGGAGAGGTCATTTCTCTCTCCCTCCCCCCCCCCCCCGGCTGCTGCCCTGCCCTGCCCCCCCAACCAGGCTTCCTGGTTTCTCTCCCATCTGAGCTGCTGTCTCCTCTTCCCCGCACCCCAGCTGAGCCACGTGCCAGGCTTTCCAGCTCCTGCCCCCCCCCTCCAGCCCAGTGTTGGATTCCTGGCTCCCTGACCCCTGCGCAGTGCACTGGTACTCTCTGATCCTGGAGCATCAGTGGTCCTTCTGAACCCCAGATGTTGCTGGACAAGAGAGTTCCAGTTTATAGAGGTGCAACCTGTACTTATATGCTCATAGTTTCTTCCACATTTAAAACTGCTGTGTTAGTAAGCATCCAAACCACAAATACACCTTTGCAATCTGCTGATTGGGGGGTGGGGATTAAAGGGGTCAGTTGCCATGGGACCCAGCGCTTCTAAATGGCACGGAGCCCTGGCCCCAGGCAGCTCTAAGGGCTGGGGGTGCCAGCCTGGTGTGTTTGGGTGGCACGTAAGGCTGGTTGCCCCCAGCCCCACCTCTTCTGGAAGCATGGAGCTAGGCCCCTCCACACCTGACCCAGGGTCCCGTTGTGGCTCTCAGCTCCTGTGAGTATAGTTGAAAAGTTGTGGTGATGTTGTTGTTTTTAAGTGACGCCTACAGGAAAAGTGACAGCTGCCAATGTTTCTCAGTCCAAGTTAGTCTATAGGAAGTGGCAGAAGGAGGACTCTGAGTGGCTCCATGTGGAACTGGTACTGTCTTATTAGCCCTCCCTCAAATTGAGATGGTCATAGGTGTCCCGCAGTAAATAGTCAGTGTCCGTTTCCATCCATGCCTTCCCAGAGGCTATAAACGTAGATGGAAGAGGTGCTTCTGGGGATGTCATGTCTGGTATCTGAGCCCTTGGTAGGGTGTGGGCAGAGCAGGCTGTGGACCTAGCTGGACTGCTCTTCCCGCTTGCTCCAGTGATGAAGCCATGGAGCTGCTGGTGGTGCAATTTAATTCACAGGAAGTTCTCTCTGCTTTAGCTTGGGCAGGGAAGCAGGCTGCCATTCGAGCCTTGGCTTCAGTGAGATGTGCTCTCCACCACTGGTATCTAGGATCGGCTCTCCTCCCTGCCCTCTAGGGTTGCCAGCTCTCCAGGATTGTCCTGGAGTTTCCAGGAATTAAGGATTAATCTTTAACTAAAGATTGTCATGTGGTTAAATCTCCTGAAGTCCTCTCCGCTACCCAAGCAGAAGTTTGTATGAGGAGTACCCAGGGCTTTGGGATTTGGGGGGTGAGGGGTGCAGACTCTGGGAAGAAGTTTGGGTACAGGAAGGTACTCCAGGAATATGTCCAGCCAAAACTGCGAACCTTGGGGGTTCAGCAGCATGGTTCTCAGGAGCTGACCTTACCCATGGGAAAATTTCCTGTTGTCTCCTATCTATATTCTTATCCTGGTGAGTAACTCATGGCCCACTCTGCAGTTCACATTCAGGGAAAACTGATTGAGGGCACTTATATACTAAGATGATAAGTATCTTAAGAACGGTTAAGGCAGACAGAACTCTACATATAGACTATAAGATCAGTCCTTTAGGGAGTGACAGAAGTGATCTGTCACAATGAAACATAAAAGCCTGCTACTTTATTTATTGTTAATCAGAGATGTGCTGTAAAGTGTGTCATCCTGTGCTCATTTTGTACTCATTACTAGGCTACACCCTAAGATGACTCAGAAATACAAGCTAGTGCTCAACAGGCCTGCCTACATTCACAGTGTGTAGTGCATTGAGCGCATTACACTACGATCTGTATTGGCGTCCATTTTGCTTGTCAGGGAAGTGTATAGTGCTTTTTTAGTCTTACACTGTAAGTGGTTTTGGACCTAGCTGCCTCTCCATATGCGATTCCACATATTCCCTGAAATCAGCTCAGGGGCAGCAGACTACCAATTTTACTGGGATGGGGCTTGTAACGGGGCATTATCAGGCAAGAATCCTCAGCAAAGGTCCTCCTACAGAGCCAAATGTCAAATCTACCTTTTCAGCCATGCTTTCCTGTAGAAGCACCCTTGCTTTCATTCTTGTATATCAAAAACAAACCCCTTAAACCAAGCCTACTTCTTGTCAGCGGAGAAGGGCGAGACATATTAATGTTGGTCCTTTTACTTGTGGAAGGCACTCAGACCCTAAGGTTGCCAACTTTCTAAATGCACAAAACCAAACTCCCTTGCCCCACTCCCTCTACTTCTCTGCTGCCACCCTCCCCCCCATTCACCGCATCCTCCCTTTCTCCTTCCCTCATTCTCCCCCACCCTCACTCACTTTCACTGGGCTGGTGCAAGGGTTTGAGGTACCAGAGGAAGCTGAGGGCTACAGTTGGGGATGCTGGCGCTGGGGTAGGGCTGAGGATAAGAGGTTTGGGGTGCAGATGTGGGCTCATGGCTGACACAGGGGCTTGGGGTTTGGGGGGTGAGAGGGTTCAGCCTCTGGAAAGAAGTTTGGGTACAGGAGGGGACTCCAGGCTGGGACACAGAGTTGGAGATACGGTGTCCCAGCAGCACTTACTTCAGCTCCCAAGAAGTGGCCAACAGGTATTTGCAGACCCGAGGCACAGAGTGGCTCCATATGCATGTGCCACTGCCCTCATGACCATAGAGGTGCCACCATTGCAGCTCCCATTAGTTGCAGATCCCGGGATTTGGAAACTATTGAGCTGACATTCTGTGTGATGTCCCTTCTCCTGGATGACGGCTCCGCAGCTCCCATGGCCCAGGAACTGTGACCAAGGGCGAGAGGCAACACAAGGACACAGCCTTGCTGTGCCTACAGATCTCAGGAACCTGATGGATATTTCTAAGAGTTGCACGGAGCCCAGGCAGGTAGGGAGCCAAAGTCTGTCTTAGCCCTGGGGCCCTGCTGTGCTGTTGTCTAGACTTTTAATAGCCCAGTTGGCAGTGCCAACCAGAGCTGCAGAGTTCCCTTTTGACTAAGTGTTCTGATTAAAACCTGGATACCTGGCAACCGTATCATATACTATAGTGTCAGGGACCGTGTAAAAATCCAGATTTGCACGGGAGGTTTATAATACCTCCCAATATCAGAGAATTATCAGTGCTAATATCAGAGAATTGCCATCAAATCTGGAAATTAACCTGGGATCAAAAGAGTCCAGACTTGTTGACCTTAAGGGCTCAATGCTCGGCCTATTTATTTCTCCATCTTTTTCTGATGGTGCAGGCCAACTGAGGTATGTTTTGAAAGGGAGGGGGGTTAAGATATGGTGGTTTGGGGGTTTAATGAATATTAGTCCATTAGAGTTTAGTGTGATTATTTTTCATAGAATACTAGAACTGGACAGGACCTTGAGAGCTCATGGCAGGAATTTTTTTAGCAGAGGTGAAAGTGCGTTGGTATGGGCTGGTATGGCATATGAACAAGAAGCAGACACTGGTACCAGGCTGTACATGGCCAGTGTTAAAATGCAGCCATGGCAGTGCTTTAATGTTGCTGTACCATTAACTTACCACCACTCCCACCCTCCAGTCGATGGCCCTGCTGGTAGGGTTCGGCAGCACTGCCAGACCCTACTAGCAGGGCCACCAACGGGGGAGTAATAGGAGGGAGCAAAAGGGGCAGCTGCCTTGGGGCTCAGCGATTTTAAAGGACTCAGGGCCCCCAGATGCTGCTGTAGCACTGGCCATGGCTGACTGGGGGAGTTGAGTCTGGTTCCCTAGTCCCACCTCTGAGCTGCCCCCTACCTTGCTCAGGATCCCTGCAAACTGGTAAGTACTACTTTCACCCCCTGCTTTTTAGTAAAAATGGCATGAGCGCCTAGCATTTGGGATTAAGTCTTTTTGGTAAAACAAAGCAAATAAAAAAAATTACTAGAGTAATTGCTTGTAGGGCTTATGGTTTCTGTATAAATTGGCACTTCTAGCCTTTGCTCATGGAGGTGGGTGGAGGTAGAAGAGAGAAGGCTGTTTGCATACTGATAGGGCAGGAAGCAGCTGGGAGGAAGCTAGCAACTGTCATAAGGTCTGCAAACAATCTAGTGACATCAAATGGATGCCAGTGCTTGCTTGAAATCAGTGTAACGGGGAAGATAATGGAAGGAAGATGAAATAAGGGAAAAGAGTTTTTTCAGCATGCTGCCCTTTCTTTGACACATACCAGGTTCCTGTGTGCTTGCGTGTATGCACACACACATATGTTTTTACCCAATTTAGCTGTGTGTCAGCTTCTTACCAAGCCCCAGAAAGCACCCCTTGGCTGGCCTCATTTTTTAACTCAGTAACTTATTACAGTAAAGTTGTAGTTAATAGTTTCTGGAAAGATGATAGCTGTCTGCATTTAAATGTACACACTTTGGGCTAAATGTTGAGAAATTACAGGTATGTAAAATAAATCCTGGGTGTGCCAGCCAAGCCTGTAGAGAAGGGGAAGGGGAGAAAGCACATTAGGATTAATCTCTTGCAGGGTGACTAATGCAAAGAGAATGAGGTACTTTCCTCCCTGAGACTGCAGAGATTTTGACATAACTTTCAAAGGGGTACCACTGGAATGTAGCTGGTCATTTGTGGAGCAGGTATGTGATTTGGCACAGAAACCCTTGTGTTAGAATAGCATAGTAAATTAGAGACGCATATGACAGCACATTCCATACCAGGGCTTAAAACACAACCTCATACCCAGTTTGGATAAATTAAGTTACCTAATTATCCAATGTACTTTAAGAGCATTAAGAGCAGCAGCATCTGAGAACTGATTTACATCCTGTTCAGCTTCTTGAGCTTTGTCAGATTTTCGTGTTTGAAGACCTGTGTGTATGAAGCAATGCATTTGTTACATCTCATCTCAGTCTTGATTCCACAGTGACTTTCACATCCAATATTAGCAAAACGACTTGCTGCCCAAGCTTATTAATGCCATGCATATGTTAGAAAGGAGTAACTGAATAGATAGATCTATGCAGTCTTGGGTAGAATACTATGTGGTGCTAAAGTTTGTATAGAAAAATAGGATTTTCTTTTATTTATTGCAAGTGTTGTAATCAGCTAATAGGCAAAAAAATTCAGTGGTATGTAATTGTTAGCTTAATTTTAAAAAATGTCTTATCAATAAACTCCAGAACTGACTACTGACACAAAGAAAATCTCACCGTAATTTATGGTATTTCATCACTCGGCACTGCATTCCAAGTAATTTATCATGGCAGTTGTAGTTTCAGATTGAAAATCTTTCTATTTTTCTTTTCTCCACCAAATATTTTTTTAAATATTTCATCTACATTACACATTTTATTCTAAGTATTTTATCAGTCCTAGTGAGGATATTAGCAGATCCTTCTAAAACTTTTGCCAATTTTCAAAGAGAATTAAAGGAAAGGGTAGATTTTCCTGATAATCCTTTTAAAATTAAAATATAACACCAAAATATTGTTTAAGTGACATTCAGGTCTGACCTAAAGCTGGGAAATTCAAAGTGAATAGCTGACACTCGCTAGTTAAGTGCTCATTGTGCTTATGTATTGAAGCCAGAGACTGTGAAACCTCAAAAGATTCTGAGGTCAGTTCAGTTCAGATAATATCCAAACTTTTGGATGCTTATCTGAACCCCAGTGGTCTGCAGAATGGGATAGAAATCTTGATGATCAGGCTTTTGTGTAAGAAATGTAGTATTTCCTCACTGATCTGAACAGTTAGCAAAATGAGGACTGACAGATACATTAATGGATGTTATGCAGCTGGCCTACACTTAAACTTGGGGAACAGGTGTTACCCTCCCATCATCCATACTCGCCTATTCTAGGCATTAAGTGGTTCCAAATGTGGGGTTTATAGCATTCTTACAATGTCACCCGTAACTCTGGGTAGCCTGACTCGCTTCACTTGGGATATGTCTGCACTATGGGACAAGGTCGAATTAAGATACCCAACTTCATGTTAATGGTGTAGCTGAAGTTGAAGTGCCTTAACTCAACTTTTGGCGCTGTCCCCACTGCAGGAAGTCGAAGGGAGCACACGCTCCCTTCAACTTCCCTTACTCCTCATGGAAGCAGGACTACTGGCATCGACCGGAGTGCCTCTCTGAGTTCGAATTAGTGTGTCTTCACTAAACCCACTAATTCGAACCCTGGAAGACTGACAGAGGCATCTTCGGTCTTCCCCTGTACTGTAGATATACCATTGGGCAGGCCTGGGCAAAATACGGCCCGTGGGCTGCATCCGGCCTGCCAAGCCACCGGATCCAGCCCATGGAGGCAATGCGGAGCCCCAGGTAGGCTCCTTTGCTTGCCCTGCGCGTCGCTTAGACCCTCAACCACTTTCCAAAATCTTGGGTGTGCCCCTCCCCCCATCAAAAAATTATTGCCCATCTCTGCCCTTGGGTATTAAGCACATTTCTTTGGAGTCCAAATCTGTGGTTTATAGTGCTTACACAATGTCATCTGTAACTCTGGGTGGCTTGACTCACTTCACTCAGAGTCTTACCATCCCATGCTAAGCTAAAACAACTGTGGCTCATACATGCTGCAAAGAAAGTACAAATTCCCAGGCCTCTGCCAATTGGTCATAGGTCAGAAAAAATTCTTGTCCTCCCTAAGCAGGCAATTTGGCTAGACCTGCAGCATCTGTAAGGCTGAATACCCACTACCCCCATCTCTTTACTGCCAGCCCCATCATATTCCTTCCCACGACTGAGGTGGGTGGACTTTTTGGTCAATTCATGATGACAATGGCTTTGCTTGTCTTTATTTCCCTTCTTAGCAGAAAAAAAAAAGTTATGTGGTATTTTTAACCAGTAGAAATGGACCTGAGCTACAAAGTTGGGATCCATGTCTGGTCTTCCCTAAAATTTGGAGTGCTCTGATCCCACATTTTCTTTTTGACCCATCTTTATTTAAAAAATAATTTTACTACACTTTTTAAAATATCAAAAGTTCAAGCTCTTTCCTCTTTTAGTTTTGATCCAAACTGTGCTGATTCTACTTTAATCCAAGCCAGTTCATCATACCAACATATCCAATGTACTACTGTATTAGCGTCATACACTTATCTGATATACTGGCAATATTTGGGCACAGCAGGACTTGTAAAAAAGTATCTCTTCTTATACCTCCGTAATTCATGTGCTTTGTATATCATTCTAGGAGCTAATGTTAAAACTCACTAAATATTCATTCTGACTTATCTAAGAAATATCCTGTGATGTTTCACAGTGCTAGTCCTTTAAAATGGATGGCAGATTTTTGTACAGAAAAAGGAACGTTGTATTCCCATAGCATTTACATTTTTCTTGAATAAGCTAAAACTCCAGTTAATTTGAGACAGAAGAAAAGCTTTGCTTCTCAGCCACAAGCACTAAGGTTAGTCCATATTTTACTCAACTGTTGTAAGCAGAGCCTGGAATCACTGATTAATGCCAGAATCTCCTTTTAGTTCTTCTCTTCATGCATTACTTTAAAATTTGCATAATTGTTTAAAGTTGCACATTTTGCGGATACTGTCCCTGTTAAATGGTACAAGAAAACACATTACATTACGTTACTGACAGAATCAAAACAGAAAGTGACACTTTTATGCAGTTGTGTATTTTGTGAATCAGGCCTGTAATTGGAATGCATTAATGATTTCCTTGACTCTGCCCTATACTGCTCCCAGCTTCCAGCCCCCAAAATAATCCACGCAAACTCTAAGGATATTTAACACATTTTAAGCTGTCCAGTTCTATGTAGTTCCTTGTAAAAGTAACTTGGAATGATGATTCCAGTTCTGTAAGACATGTTCAGACAGAAACTCTCACGTACACATAGCAACACACAAAGAGCGAACCTGTTAAGGATTTCACCTTTTAAGAAATGACAGAATAATTACAGGACAGCATGTCCTTCGTGACTAAAAACAACCAAGCTAAAGTGCTTTCAAGGCTGGCGTGGCTCATTTCCTTATTGGCAAGCTGCATAATTCACAAACTACTAAGGGATTGATTCATGCAATATGTGATAGAGGAGTCAATGTAGTATGTGTGTATATAATATGTGTGTGTGTGTGTGTGTGTGTATAATAAATATAATGCATACAGGTTCTGATCTAAATTCAGTTCTTAGTTATATATATATGAAAGAGAGAGTATACTAATAAATAAATACAGTATTATTAATATAAAGTATCCAGGATACCCAGTCATGCTTTTGTAATGAAGGATACATAAGTGCTTTCATTTTAAATCCTCTTCATGAAATGTTTCAGTTCAACCTCAGGCTGAAACTTGGTATATAAGAAGTCCTCAGCCCTTTGAAAATGATTCTGGCTTTGTAAAAGAGAAAAATCTGCTTTTTTTATTTTACCTTTTTTTGGGGTGGATCAAGATTAAATGTGGTTTATAGTGTTTTAATATATTTTTATCACTCAGGGTTGGCACTTTGAGGCTCAAGAATGTCCCTTCTAGGGTCAGCTTAGGTGGATCCATGGATAAGTGCTAAATTTTCTTTCATGCATCTGTGACCTGATATACAGGTTGAACCTCTCTAGCCCGTCACTCTCTAGTCTGGCAACATCCATGGTCCAGCATGATTTTAGTTAGCCAGATGTCTACTTACCATGGGTGTGGCCAAGTTTCCCACGGTTCCATAAAATTTGTTTACAGCCGTCAGTCTGGCTCTCAGTTTTCTGTGCTGTTACTTAGCTCTAAATGTCTTCTCAGACCCCAGTAAGCAGTGGAAGTGCTGGTTATGCTGCTAGGCATTATTGACCTCCTGTGGTCTGCCAAATTCTCTGGTTTATTCATTCTCTGGTCAGGTCCCGAGGGTGCCAGAGTAGAGCGGTTCAACCTGTAACTGACATTGTCTTTCAGATACCATGCATAGTCTATACTTGTGAGATGGGGTTTCTCTTTCTGTATATTCTACTGTTCAGACTGCTCTTGTTTTAACTAAGGCCAAAGGAATCCTAATGGATCTGGATGCCAGGATGGCCCAACCTTTGTAGGTTTGTTTGGAGGTTAAAGTTGTCTAGAAATCAGACCTACTAGAAAACTGTACTTCCTTCAGTCCCTGGGGACTTCTTCTCCCCAGACTTAACTTTGATGGACAAAGGGCCCTTTATAGATCTTTATAGGTCTGTTTGTGCATGAACAAGGACACATGGACTGTTTTTAAGCACTGTCACCAGCATGTGCAGGTGTTAGAGTCTGCAAATAATAGAATTTACATGCATAAAACTCATTTGGGCTCAGTGTCAGTAGCCCTTGGGAGGGTGGGTACTGAAGATGCACAGTAAGGGACTAGTGGGATACATGGTAGCAGAGTTTGGACTATTGAATTAAAGATGCTACAAAGTGAAGATAATGGTACAATTCGCATCTGAGTCTGAACTTCACCGAGCAGGAAAGTAATTTAAATACAAAGAGCAAAGAAAAATAGTATTAAAGATATGTAATGGGGTTGGCACCCACTTCTCATGAGCACCCTCTCTGGTTGGATGTGTCTGCATCCTTTCAGATCTGGTGATCCCTTTCATTGGTTTGCAGGTGGATTTTTCAGCAACTCAGCCCTCTGTACTTGCTGCACGTGAACCAGAGCAGACCCCTTCTGGGGTATACTGGGCCCATCTTAGTACATCTCTGGTGGTGTCTCTCTAGTCCATCCAGGGCACAGTCTCTAAGTGAGCAATGGGCAACCAAGACCAGTGAGTGGGCCACATGAATAGCCCTCTTTCATATCAGTGGGCTGCAATGTTGGGCAACCTGCAGCCCGCGGGCCCAGTGGGGTTCCATCTGTGGCCCATGCATTCTCTTTCTGTCCCTTTCCCCCATGCCTCTCACATGTGCCTCTGGAGGAGCCCCCCAACCTCCCTACCTTCAGGGCCCCCCTTATCCATCCTATGTCCCAAGGCTGCCAGGTCCACTGGAGCCCCATGCTTCCTACTCCTCCCCCTCTCTCCCAGCACTTTCGGAGCACCATGAATATGCTGATTCATGCTCTGTATCTACTTCTCCGCCTCCCTCCCAGAGCTTGAACATCTGCTAACTGCTGATTCACAGGGTTCAAGCTCTGGAAGGGAGGGGGAGCAGTAGGAAGTGCGGGGACGGAGCATGAATCAGCATATTCATGGCATCCAAAAAGTGCTGGGAGCGAGGTGGGGGAGTAGGAAATGTGAGGCCCAAGTGTGTGGGGGGAGGAGGACAGACAGGGGAGTGTGCTGGCTGCAGGGTGTCCATCACTGCTCTAGGTAATCCTGGCCCTAGTATGTGGCTATATCCCTAGGCTTCCACTCTGGAGACACTATCTTCCTGTGGCCGTCCCTGGGATCAATCCCTACACAGTCTCAGTAGCCAGCCAGGAGCTCCTTCATTGCTCCCCTGATCACTGCTAACAAACTTGTCTTTGGCTCAGTCCTAGCCGCCAACTAGGAGCCTCTTACTCCCCTATCCCTCACCACATTGAGCAGGGCTCCCCTGTGGCCCTGCTGCTCTGCCAGCCAGGCATGCAGCCCTTCCTTTCCAGCTCTATGCTGCAACTAACTGCTGCTCTGTTCTGCAACTCCTTTTATTTGAACCACCTAGACCCCAATTGGCCGTTCAGCACTCCCTCTAATTGCTTCCTCACAACCACTCTAGGCCTCTTGGAGGACCTTTCCACTGCTCTTTTCCTGGGGTGGCTGTGGCAGAATCCAGAGGTCTCCAGCAGGGAACCTTTGGGCCTAGTCCACCCCATCACAAGGTAATTTTCCATTACAAAGCATAATGGAAAAGGATTATTAAAGACCAAAATGTTTCTCTTCTTACACATACTAGTCATTTTCTCCCTGTTGGTTCCAGTTCAGTGACAGCCTTTCCACTACCTTTCAGGTGGCTGCTAATATGTCACCTAACTTAAATTATTCAGTGTCGACTGTAGATCATAATTGGCCGGATCCTCAACTGGTATAAATCTATGTAGTCCACTGATGTCAAAAGAGTTACATCGATGCAGGTTAGCTGAGAATCTTGCCCTATAGATTTATACACATAAAAGGGAACCTATATCACTTCAAAATCCTTAAGTCTCCTATTTACCATGAACACCATCGTATTTAGGGTAATTTGCATCCAGATACAAACTTTGCAATTTAGAACTTCTTCTAATTTCAAACACAGCCCATTACCCAAACTGGAGCCATTGTAGGTTGAGAACTATTATCGAGGGTCCAATTTAAATTGGCTGAACTCCATAAATTATTATATCAGGCTGATTACTAGGCCCAGTTCTACATTCCTCACTCAGATAAATTCTTTGAAATCAGTAGGGGTCTTCTTGGTGTCAATGGGAGGTTTTCCCGAGTAAGGACTTGGGACTTTATTTCAGTGTTCAGCTTGATTAATATCAAGACCGCTACAGCAATGCACTTATGCACCATGGGGTGAAATATGGATGGTGTAGAAGCCTTAATTCTGAATTCCTTGGCTTGTCAGTTCTCTTTATGTGTCATCAAATTGTTCTGTGAAGGTGTTTGCCTCGTGAGTCCCATTACAGTCATTGGGCCATGCTCACACCTGGTGTAAACCAATGTTCCACCACTGAAGTAAATAGAACATGGCTGATTTTCATGAGCTGAGGATCCAGCCCAGTAGGAGGACTGCGGCTGTAAAACCTTGCACAGCACTTTGGAAGCGGTACACTTTCCGGGCTGCTGCAATGTGGTTTTTATGATATTTATGGGAAACCCACTTCATCTGTGTGGCTCAAAAGCACTAACTCACTCCCATCAACTTTATACCATTTCCACTCCATAACTATTAATACTAATAATAACTAATGTACAGAGCTATGGCTGTCCTCTGCACCTTCCAGCATATGTTTGTCTGATTTTTTGGCCTATTTCTTAGATTGTGTACATATACAGAACAAGACAAATACAGTTAAAAACATACAATGAATGTTAGTAGCAGGTATTGTCTTGTACAGTTCAATATCCATGCTTAATAAATATTCTTCTGTTTGTGTGTTTAACACATGGAATACATTATTAGTGAGAGCTGTCTTTATTTGTTTTGTATGACATGTGTAATCCAGGTGCTTAATAAATAATATACACACATGAATAATTTTCCTAAATGTCTTGAAACACTCTCATTCCTAACTAATGAAATTTTACTTAGTCAAGAACATATTGTGTTAGCAGCTCCAGTGTCTAGACTGAACTCCGTTGCACTATTGGCTGTGCCAGTGATTTGGCATAAACAGTTGAGGTCATTTTTCAGACAGGCAAGTCATTGGAAAGTGTGTTACAATAATTTCCTTCCAATTACCTTCTTGGTGTGGAGGGTGGGGACTCATACTTAGTGAGATGTGGCTGTAAGTATGCGTGTGCTTTTCTGTTATACTCTGGCTATGTCTTTGGTAAGCATAGGAAGAATATAGAGACATCCATTTTTCCAGCTGCACAAACAGTGGCAAGACAGAGCTGTGACAAAGTGGTTTCTAGCCATTTTTTTAATAATCCTTGGTAATGGAATCTGCCCCCAACCCAAATGAATCTTTTATTTGATATACGTCTCCATTCGACAAATAAAATATGTGGATGGTCCAAACTGCGAGACACTGTCACGAAACATACTGCATATACACCCCACTACAGTTTCAAAATACATAATGGCACTCTGTTCACTTATCATATGTAGCTAGTGATTTGTATGCAATTTTTTGTTTGTTTTTAAATCCATGAAGGGGCAGATTTTCAGACTGGCTCTTAGAAAGGAAGGAAAGAGTGGGCAGTCAATAAGGCTACATCTACACTGCCGGCTTCTTGTGCAAGAAGCCTTTTGCGCGCGCAAGAGTTTTTGCACAAAAACTTCTTGTGCAAGAGCATGTCCACACATCAAAGTGCATTGCAAAAATGATGTGCTTTTGTGCAAGAGAGCGTCCACACTGCATGGATGCTCTTGCGCAAGAAAACTCTGATGGCCATTCACAGAATGGCCATCAGAGCACCTGTGCTTTTCCCCATAGGAGCATCCACACTTGCCTTTTTGCGCAATAGCTGTAGTGCAAAAGGGAGTTATGCCTCGTAGAAGGAGGTTTACCTACACCAGCAAAAGCCCTCTGTTCTGCCGTTTTACTGCTGATTTACTTGCGCAAAAGTGCATTTGAGGTGTGGATGCTCCGCAAGTTTTTGTGCAAAAACGGTAGTTTTTGTGCAAAAATCTTGCAGTGTAGATGTAGCCTAAAAGATGAGGGACATTTTAGTATGGAGTGAGTGGCAATAAATAATAGCCATATATGTCACCACATTAATTCCATACCTTCCATACTATCTTCTAGTAGTTCTGACACTGGGAAATTTATTTATCATAGTGACCGAGTGCCTAAGAGGAGGAAACCAGTAGAAGCTTCAGATTGTAGTGTGCCTCAGTTCTAGTGAATAAAAGTTAAGTAGCATGCATCATCCAATCTGAACAGTTTCTTGCTTGTTTCTGATGGGTCATTGCAGATCCAGTCAGTACGAAATCTCACACTTTAGAAATCTTGCAAGATTGCGTGAGGAATGAATGGAGACATCCATGTTTGTTTTGGGATCCCTGACCATGGTTTGTTTAATTACTCTGGCTAAAAACAGCAATAGGAAAAGGCATAGTTTAATCTTTGGAGAGATGTTCAGGAAATGGAGGGTAGGGAGACTTTGATGATAGTCCTAATCTATGTTTGCTATAAGCAGGAAGGGGTTGACAGGGGATGGGTCACTTGATGATTACCTGTTGTGTTCACTTCCTCTGGAGCACTTGGCATTAGTCTCTGTCAGAAGACGGGATACTGGGCTAGATAGATTTTTGGTCTGACCCAGAATGGCTATTCTTATGTTCTTTATATAGCAATTTCCCTTTATGTTGAACTCTGCGCACCTATCCTTGTGTGCAGCTGGTACATGATATGCTAACTACACTAGAATAAACTTAAAAAACAACAAATAGTCTAGTAGCACCTTAAAGACTAACAAAACATGTAGATGGTATCATGAGCTTTCGAAGAAGTGGGTTGTGCTCACGAAAGCTTATGATACCATCTACATGTTTTGTTAGTCTTTAAGGTGCTACTACACTATTTATTGTTTTTTAAGTTTTTCCTGTGACAGACTAACTCAGCTACCCCTCTGAAGCTTTTAAACCAGAATAGTTTATCTTAATTTTTTGTATATATGTTTTTGGTCATTGCATTTTAGATCATAATCCTCACCTAACTGGTTAACATTTCTTTACATACTTATGCTAAATTCATGGTGATGTGTAATTTGGATTTCCATGCTCTCACTTAGACTCTGTATGCCTTATTCAAGTTGGGGGTGTCTGAGTGTGTTGATAAACAGGTATGAATGTAGAAAGTGTTAACATTTGAGTAAAAGGGGGTAAATTACATTAACTTTGATTTTCTCTAGATTGTAATTAGCTCTGATTTAAAATCATCTATACATTCTTGAAAGCCTATTCCATGGCTTTTTCCCTAAGTATAATTCCTCAGACCAAGGATAGAAAAGGATTCAGGTGGTCTGCACAGATTATGAAAGGAATCCTTACTCCCCCTTTCTTCCTCAGGGTCGATGGCCAAGTCTTGGATGACTAAGGAATTTTTCTCTGAATTGAGTTGCCCACTCCTACACTTGTTTAAATTTACATTCAGGGATCAATACTAAGTTATATTTTCATCCTTAGATGTGGATATATAGCTCAAAAATATTCTGGAAGCTCAAAGAGGTGATGCATTTCCAAAAGGTGACAGACCTTGTAGAAAGGGAAAGGAAATGGCCCCAGCGAGAATGTAATCTATATCTACAGCTCTAAAAGTTTTTGAGAATTTAGAAAATTCTTAGTGCAAGACAAAAGTAACGTATAATGCCAGGCAGCTTTAATTTTGCATGACCAGTATTTAGCACAGTACTGTAGATGCTGGACACCTTGCAGCATTAAATGGGTCATGTTTATTCTTGAACAACTGATGCTCCGTATTAGGCATATAAAGGCTTTTTATCAGACATCAGGTATCATGACTCTGCTTTTCACTGTATTGTCTTTGATAAATATATATTCATTTTGGAGAAAGGTGTGTGGGGTGATATCATTTACTGTAATTACTTACTGAAAGAGACAAGCTTTCAAGCAAAGCACATATATTTCCTTGTGGCCATTGCAAGGAAAGTTCCACTTGCAAATAGGGTCAGGATTTCCCCTATGCCGTGCAAGTATAGGTGCTTATTCTGTATTTCTCTCCTGTTTCTTTTTTCACAAATGATTGTTCTTTAAATTCCAGATTGCCCTCACAGGGGTACATGTGGCTCCTTGAAAGTTGGTGAGAGCTGAGTGCTTATGTCAGAGAAAAAAATGTGGCCCTTAGATGCCAACATTGCAGTACAAGCCATAATGGCTGTTGCATTTTTTAAAAGGTGTTTGAGTAGATAGAAATTGATTATCCTTATTTTGTCATGTAAATCCACAATGCCTTTGCCCCGCTGCCCCAGGAGCAGTATCAGGGGATGTGAGGGACAGCTGTTTTTCAGAAACCAGAAAAGGCAAAATTATAAGCAGCCTTCAGTGCAAATAAAGGTGGCAGGGTACTTTTAGCATCCATTTAATAAAAATCCAAGTATTTCCTCTGTGATATTCACTGGGGCGTTTCTTTGTTATACATTACATATTAAGAATTGTTTTGTTCCCTTTTGTTTCTCGGAAAGAGATCCATTTCCCAGTGTTCAAAATCCTTATTTAAATAGCATCAAGAAAACCTAGTTTAGAAAGTAGTGCCTGATTTTGCACTTAGGATGTTCTTTAGCTGAATTCCATGAATTCCACCTATTGCCAAATACAAGAGCTGCAGTTTAAAAACCAAAAAAACTGGCTTAAGCAAAGAAAGCTTGACACAGTCATCAGCGTACACTAACATACTTTAATCATCCTGTCATTAAAACTATGCATTGCAACAAAATTCAAACCTGTAACATACTTGGAAGAAAGTCATAAAGAGCCAGATTTCCAAGATTAAATTAAAACTGCGGGTGAAATTTTGTGTACATTTGGATTTGCACCAAGATTTTGCATGTGCAAAAATAATTAATTTAAGCTTGCAAGTGCAGTTGGCATACATGAATCCTAGTTTTTGTGGGTGCAAAAACTTGCGTTAAAAACAGAGGATCAAATTCTCTGCGGATGTAATAGACCAGACTGCTGACATTAACAGAGCTAATTTGCACCAGCTAAAATTTTGACTGGTTGGGTGCAAAAATGTAAAGCACAGAAAAGACCCGATCATGGAAAGTGCTGAGGGCTCCTAAAAAGTGTTGCGCACGCCAACTCCCAGTGATGTGAGTGCAGGTTTAAGGCCTCATCATCTTGCAGGACTGAAGTCTGAATTACCCCTTCGATATCATCAGAGACTGTGTTGATGCACCTTTGAAAATGAGGCTCCAAATGTTCATTCTTTTTTAAAACAAAAAGCACTAAGATGCACAATGCACATTCTTTATAAGGAGGTTTCATGGAACAAAAATGTATTTTTCCTTTGCCTTTAAGGACCTTTTGAACATATTATCTCAACAATGTTGCTTAAATTTGACTGTTTAAAATAGAGTAAGTTGGAAAACTCCCTTCAATGTGTTTTCAATTGTAGACCATGGCACTTTCATCCAACAATTTTGAGGAGATAACTTTTAATTGCAATAATAAGAACCACATGGGCTGTGATTGATGCAAACCTGATGTGTTCTCTTACTTTATTAATCTTTTTAATTAGAGTCAAAAGAATGCTTTATCTGTCGAGAAGGAGACGAGATGGGTCGTGACGCTCTGCTGCACTTCTGTGACTGCAAAAACTTGATTGCTCACCAGAAGTGTGTGTTAACCTGGATACAAAAGGTGAGGGGACTAATGTAGAATATTTTCTTCCAGCTTAGATGGTCTTTCACTCTGCACATACGTTGGTGTACTGTTATGATGAACTTTCATTGGTTTTATTTGTGTTCTATAAACATTTTACAAACATATGGTTACAAGCTCAAGTGGCGGGTGAGAAAAGGTGGTGGTGTTTTAAAAACTTCCAGGTGTCAGAGCACTTACTGACCAAGGAATAAGTCCCACAAGATACTAAGAAAATCCTATAAGGTGCTATGTACCTCCATTCCCATTAGTTTCACTCCGAGTTTAGGGTGTTCATTCCTTCACAGCACCTTGTAAGATCAGACCCCAAGTGATCTTACAGTTTGAAGCCATTATGATTTTTGTGCATTGTGGACTGCATAGTAAAAGCAAGATGCTGACTTAAAGGGGCTTCCACAGCTCTTGTTTAATTTGAAGCAGATATGGTGAATATTTTATGTCAGAAATGGTTAATGTGTTCACAAGCCCGAAACATATGAAGGGCTTAGGTTCAGTTTTTAGCATGGTTCAAACAGTTGCAAACTTATAGGTAAAATTTAGGTTTCATATATTTGCTTCCTGACTTGCCAGAATTGTGAACAAGACTAGTAGCCACACTGGAAAACACATGTGACTTTCCCCATTTATTATAATTGTTTTATCATTCGTTTTATTAATATATTTTTTATGTATTAACAATAGTGTACTAGGCAAGACTTCTGTCCCCAAAAGCTAGCATTCTAAAAGTATTATAATCAGGGCTTTAAAGAGGGGTGTAAAGTGACAAAGTGTAAGTTAAAAGGAGAAAAAATGTAAAGAAAACCTATAAACTTAAGATCTTGAAAGGAAACCCAAAGCTACTGAGTTATACCTGGTTTTTGTGTCAGAGCCACACATTTTGAATACTTCAATACAAACCCCGTAAATTAGTCTAACTCAGCACGATAAATTAGCGATCCTTGGCAAAATGTTTTGCAAACCTGCACTCTGTTTCTCATTTGAAATGAATCAAAAGAGCCAGCAGTTTTCAGATTTTGGGAGTTTAGCAAATGTTGCACAGCTCTAGAACAACATATAAATTACATGGATTTCAGCCAGTGTTATAGAGTGGTATTGTGTGCTAGAATGTTAGTACGTTGACTTTGGGTCTGACCCAAAGCCCTTTGAAGTCAATGGGAGTCTTTTGAATTCATTGGGCTTTGGATCAGATCTCCGATCGTAAGGTGATTTGTGGTGCCAGAGTGAGGAAGAGAGATGTTCTGTTGCCTGTAGCAGTTGAAGGAAGGCAATGAAGAAGAGAAAACTGAATTTTAAAAGAAATATTTAAAAATTAAAATGGATTGGGCTTTGGTGCAGGGAGGTGGGCACAGAATGGCCTGTTGTTTCTTCTAACATTATGTGCCTGATACTTAAAACGGCTCCTGATGTAATTGGCTCCATCTTTGCAACTACAGTTAATTGCAGGCTGAAAATTACAAGTGCAATTAGTTGTTGGGGCAAATGCTAATACATTTGCCTCCCTGATGATGGGCTGATCTTGAGAGGGGCTGAGCATCACTTCAATGGGAGCTGCTGAAGCTCAGCATCTTTTGGGATTAGGCTCTATGGCTATAAATTAGGTAATAAGATTGCTGAAATGCTACTATTATGAGCAGCTGTGGAACTGGAGGACAGGTTGAGACCATTGTAAAAATTTGGTCTTTTATTAAACTGACTGATTAAATTACTGTTTTTAGCCAAGCAAATTCAGGCATCCCGAGCGAAAGGAACTCACAACACACAACTCCCTAGAACCACTCTTTAATGGAAAAAAGTGGTGCAAGGGAGTTAAAATACCCAGAAAGCCTGCATTTGTTTCAATCTGTCACACTCAGCATGGGGATATATGGTGAAAGCATTGAGGGGGTTATTGCAGCCTGGGATTCCTAGAAGGGTGCCCTGGCAAACATTACTACACACATGTTTGTCATATCTAAATTATTAAGCAATTGAATTTAGCAATAATGACCATGAATTAACCATCTGTCAAAAGATAAGAAATGTCTACTTTAACCCTCAGGCTGCCACAGATGCCTTTATATGGTGTCCACGACATTCCTTTGGTTGCCAAAATGGAAAGTGGCAGCAACCCAAAAGTTAACTGAGGGGGATACATTCCTTTCCACGTTCTGAGAAATGATTTGCTAGATTGTCTCAGCCAAGCTTTAGCAATAGACTAGGAGTAATTTCTGCAGATTGTTTTGATTGTGAGAAAGAATGACTTCTTTAGATTGCAAATAACTTGGAATATTTCTCCCTTTCTAAAAATTGGGGAGTTGATTTTTAATGTTACTTGAGATATGATATATGGTGTATAGAAGTTTCAGAATTGCTGAGGCCTACCCGGGTCCTCAGTATAAATTTTCCTCTCCTTCATTTCAACCCCTTGTCTAAATGAGGAAACTGGGGCTTTTAAAAGTAGAGTATCAGCAACTCCAAACAGCATTGGAGAGGTCCGGACCTAGACCATTTGAGTATTGTGGACATTTACTTGCTCATCTCTTTATTGCACCAAATCAGGAAGTCGAATCGCATACTCACTACCAGAACAAAATTTCCATAGAAATGAATGGAGTAATTCATTCTAAAATAGATACCAAGTACAGGCAGATGATGTCAAGTCATTCATTCATTATATATCATTATTTTTATTCACTGTTTTTTACTCTGTGGGAATTTGCCTCCTTATACCTATTCTTTAACCTACTGTCTGCCACACAGAACCTTTCTTAAGGTTTTTCTACAGACATTACTTTTCAAAAAAATGCAGTAATCATGCCACAGTTAAACTATGCACTCTGAACTGAATGCCTTCTGTATACACAATTCCTAGTTCTGGTAAAAATAAAACGGAACAGCCTTTTTATTGACATTTTCAACAAAGTTTCCCATGTTTTCTCAGAAAAGTTTTATCATGATTTGCACAATTATTTTTAACCTATTTAGATAGCAAATGCCTGTAAAATGGTAAAAATACCCTTGGTCCCAAGTTAGGCATCATTTTTTCTTGCAATCAAAGCTTGTTTACATTTTCCCATCCTCTAGTAAAATAATCAGGAATACTTTAAAACCTTACAGCTTATAAGAACTTCCTTTATAAAATTTCAGAATATTTAAAAAAAATTCTCTTGGCAGGAAAAACAAAAGTAAGAGCTATAGGTGGCTGCTGTCTCTCAAATTGTTTCACGTATTTCTGTGTTCCCTGAAATTACAGTGGGTTGTTTACTTATTGCTGATACCTAAAATAAATGGATTCTTCTCACCTATCTCTTGTAATATTTAAATATAGGATCATCATCTGCACTAAGGAGACAAGGTGGGAAGGTAGAACCTTTCTTTTTCTCCCAATTGTGAGGCTGTCAGAGTCTGAAACAGCCTTACTAACTTAAAGCAGCCAAGTAACTGCTCTAAGTTACACCAGCTGGAGTGATTACATAAATTTGCCCACTCTGTATGCCTTTATTGGGGGAATTCTCAACTGCCTGTTTGAGATAACCAAATCCCCTTTGCACAGCTGTAATGGGGTTGAGGATTTAGCTCAAGGTAAGGAAACAGGATGGAGCAGGTAAGATTGCTCATGAAATTCTTCTCTCCCATGTTGAATCTTTGTTTTGTGGATACGCAAGAGGAACTCTGTGTCTGCATCTATTTATCTAGACAACTGTTCAGAAGATACTCCTTCAAATTCAGATTTTCTTTTTTCTTCATCTCATTTTTACATGGTTGCTTCTCTGCTGCTCCATGACAGAGCAGAGATAGATCATGTGGACAGTGTAAAAAGACTTTTCCTCTCTAGTTTGTAAAGTGCATAGAAGGATTATGCTGTTAGTATTTTAAAGATGCCCCATATTTGGTACATAAAGTCAATATAGGGTGGACATTTTTCTGTATTTCTGCAATATTCATGTAATGAATCCACTGGGAGACCAATATAGGATTTTGTACTCTGTATGATTTTTGTACCAAAAGTATTGATTGATTCAGTCCCTTTAAAAATATCCTTTCCTTGTATTTTTCATACAGTCGTCCTATTTCCTTGAAATGTAGGTGGTCACCATAAGTGAACAACATTCTTTCTACTCTCCCTACATCTGTTTTGCATTATCTGGTACTCACCTCTGACCCTGATATTCAGCACAAGAATAAGAAGAACTGCATCCTATTCAGCTGGGCTGCTTGCACTTTAACTCCAAATGTTCAGTGGCTGTTGAATTAGCATGTGCCAGGAGCTTAAGTTGCTAGCATCAGGGCTATTCAAACAGAGCTCTTCCACCTTCTTTTTACATTTGGGGTAATTAAGCAGGCCTCCAGGAATAAGCATGTCAGCAGAGTATATTTAGGGGGAAACTTTTATATGGACCAGGGTTGGGCTTTCCTGAAACACAAAAAGTCTAACATTGATTCAAAACAGGAGGAAATTTGACAACAAAATACTATTTTCTTACTCACTGCGTCAGTACATTGTGCATCTGCATAGAGAACCTGTATCATTCCCTGCAGAAACAGTAGTGTCTAAAATATTGGCGACCCAGACTCTTGCTTAGTAGCATCTTACTTCAAGGCTAATCTTATTGACTTCAGTGGAGCTATTCATAGAATATCAGAATCTAAACCTAAATGTACAAATCTGCTCTATTTGACCTTGTCACATCAAAACCTTTTTGATATTTTCCCTACCCACAAGGAGGAATTAGAATTGCTTATTTGGACCCTGCTGTGGAAGAAACAGGACTGCTGACTTGCCTGCCAAGAATGGAATGATTAAAACTTTGGGAACTGCCCAAAATAGAACAGAATCTGTTTGTTTGTGTCTCAGACTTTTTGTCCTTTCTTCTTCCATTGATTGGTAAGGTGTGAGGGAGAAGCTTCCAATAATCCTCAAACCCACAATCCCACAATTTGAATTATGGCTCTCATCATACAGTGCTATTTGCTGAACAATCAGGTTGACCTATGGAATAATCTGTGATGTTCTGTAATGTTCTACAAGACCCTCAGACTTTCATCTGCCATATTTGATTCCCCTTGCAGCTGCTTTTGGAGTATTAAAATGCATATTTGAGAGCTGGCAGTGAGGCAAGAAGTGTGTCTTACTGTTTATGACTGCCAAGACATATCTATCCCTTGGAGGTTGACAGTAAAGCATATGGTATTTATGCAGGTCCCAAGTGCAAGAACACATTGTACCAATGAGTCTGCCACAATTTTATAGTGATGGACTCACACCAGGAAAAGCTGTTCTGATGGTGGTGATAGATAAGTGCATCTAGGTACAAGACCATCATCTGGGCTACAAACATGTGGGAATACTCAATGCCTCAAGGATTTTTTTTCTGAAATGGCTGTGCTTCCTCAAATATGTATTTTTATGCATATCTGTATTTATATTTCACACCCTTGACCAGGGAACAAATATGTGTTGAAGATGCTAATTATATAATTACAAGAATATAGTAAAACCATGTGAAGATTGGTGAGGAAAAAGTCAGTAGAATTCAAATTAGGAAATAAAAATTTATGTATTGCTTTTTAGTCCTCAGGCTATTCAAAGGTGAATTCAGATGACAATGTGAAGGGAATTTGATATCCTGTTCCTTATGTGCACATGTATATCTAGTATACTAGAAAACTTACCCAGCGTTGCCCAGGTCCTTTAGGGCAGGGGGCTGGAGGTGCGGGGGGGAGTGGGTTGGGGGAGGGGAGTGCAGGAGTCAGGGCAGGGGCCTTAGGGAGGTGGGGGCAGAGCAGGAGGCTGAGTGTTTGTGGAGGGTGCAAAAGTGAGGGTTGGGGGGTGAGGAGAGGATCATGGCAGGAGGTCCCATCTGGCGGGCCTTTTATCTTCCCCACAGCCCACCCGGCCGCCAGGGACCTTCTGTCTTCTCCCCAGCCCATCTGGCCACCAGGGGCCTTTTCTCTCTTCCCCCTCCCTCTGGTGCTGCGGCCAAGGTCTGGGGTTGGGGGAGAAAAGAGAAGGGTTTGGGGCAGGTGGGCTACTTACACTATCTTGCCTGCCACCAGACTGGATAACCCCAACACTACTGGCCACTCTGTTGGTGGTCTGGCTGCCCCCCAGTGGCCACTCTCAGTATCATGTTCTTCCTTTCTCTGGCCCCTCCCTGTCCATGTTATGGAAAACAGTCCCATTCTAAACACTTCCCATTTTCTTGGCACAACCAAACCCTGTCCTTGCTTTTAGTTAGCATAAGAGGAAGCTGCATACCAAAATTGGTGGTCTTAGCTCTCCTCCGATTAGTTCTTGAACAAACTGTTCCTCTGCGAATCTGACAGACTAAAATATATAGATAGATGTAAGTTTACAGTAGCTCCCTTGGGTTTTGGGCACACTTGGATTTTAGGCATCACTACAAAATTGTATGTGCTTAGGAAAAACTCCTGAAGTATATGGGGGCTTGGGGATTGGCATTTTTTTCTTCAGAGGTCGAAAATTATTTGTGGTAGTATTCTTCTACTTGCGAGTTATTTTTTACAATAATTAAATAAATAAATAGTATGCGCTGATTCAGCATAAAATAGCCTACATCCACTTTTTCTTTCTGAAAGAGTGTTGAAAGTACCCAAATACAGTAATTGTGCCATTTGTTTGTCATGCTTGTTTTTGAATATGGGTTACTCAGTGGATGTCTAAAATGTTCCTTAACCACATTTTATAATGCCCAAAACTGTAATCCTAAAACAATTATCTTGGAAAGTGCTTCTCTGTTGCCACCCACCAATAACTGCATCCCTGCCTTCTTAAAAGGAGCTTAACCTGAAGACACAAATTTTATATTCATATTTAATTTTGTTGAGAATAAACTAAGAAAATAATATATTAAATAATTGCATTCTGGCCCCTGTGAGATATCAGCATAATTATACATAGGCTACCTTTATTTACTATGCATTTATTGATTAATAAAGAAACACATTCTGTTTGTAAACCAAATGATTGGTCCAGTGGCACAAAACAATAATGCAATGAAGCTGCAAATTCATTAAATTGGAATATAGGGATTGAATTACTAATTTATGTTGGTTTTAATATCATGTTATAAATTATACTATTCTAAAATGTAGGAGGAAAATATTCCCCATGATGGTGGTTAACTGTAGTTCCAACTAGTAAGGTCATATATGACTCCAGGGAGATGAAGTAGGGGGAGGCACTGGAGATTTTGCAGACTGGCATGGTTCCACAGGAATGTAGTGTAGTGTGTGTTCAATAGCCACAACTTTAAAAAATAAATAACAACCCATTTTAAAAACCTGGCAGTTCTGTACTGAGGTCATTGTTGGAAACAGGTAGATACTGGAATACTGGCTTGTGAGATAAATGAACAAGAAGGTCAAGTAGAAATTAACAGGGAGAGAGTTTAAGACTTCATAAATCTTAAGTGGTTTCAATTCATTTCTATCCACCTTAGCATTTTATTCAGGAAAAACATGCCTTAAAACCCTTGCCCTCATTAATTCTGAACCCGTTGTTCACTTCTCCCCTTTTGTGGGCTTTTTAGCTTAAGAGTGCCCTCCTTACATACTCCATAAACTCCTTGGAGAAATCAGCAGAAAGCCCACATGAACACACATGCACACACAAGCTTCCATATTGCTCTCAGGTCTCAGTTCTCTAGTGCAGCGATTCTCAAAGTGTGGTCCATAGACCGCTAGTGGTCCTCAGCCATCTTGCAGGTGGGCCACGGGTTTGCAGCTTCCCCCCCACAGTGGGGAGCCTGCGCTGATGCTCCAGCCCCACAGCACCCTCCCCCTCCAGCACCGGCTTCTCGCTGCAGGGGGTAGAGAGGCGAACTTCTCAGGCTGGATCCAGCTTTCAGGGGAAGGAAATGACTTTGCACGCTACCGTCCCCCCCCCCCCGCCCCCTCTTCCCCTGGCTGGTGTAATGGCTGCTCAGGAAACTGCTCACCTAGAGGCTTTCCCTGCTGCTTACATTAGCTGGACTCACAGCCAATGGAAGCAGTGGGAAGTGGTGCCAGGGAGTGGTGGGAGGCACGGAGCTGGGTAAGTGCCCCCCATTCCCAGTATGACCCAGACCCAACACCCTCACCCTGCTCCTGCAGCCTCCTTCCCTCCCAGACCACCACACCTCCGCCCCGCTCCTGCACCCTCCCTCTTACCCAGACCCCTTCACCCCCAGTCCACTCCTGCACCCTCTTTCCCAGCCAGACCCCACTCATCCACTCCTACAGCCTACCTCCCTCCCAAGCCCCCTATCTACTGTCCACTCCTGCACCCTACCTCCCACCCAACCCCCATCATCTGCAGCCTGCTACTGCACCCAAACTCCTAGCCAGACCCCCACTGCCAGCCCGCTCTTACACCCTACCTACTGGCCAGACTCCCACCTCCCCACCCCCTTCTGAACCCCTTTTGTCATCATGGAGGATTGGCTGGTGGTCCATGGAAAGGTCTGCGTTTAGCATGGGGGGCTATTGGCCAAAAAGTTTGAGAACCACTACTTTAGTGCGACAGAGGCTGGAACAACCTAGATCTCAGACCAGCCCTTTGAGACACAGGCAAGCCAACTTCCTTCTGAGAACTGTTGGTGTCTCACTGCCCCACTCTTTCAAAAACCTACTGTTTGTTACTGATGTACAAAGAGAAGCCACCTGAGCAAGAGGAATATTTAATGGAATCCTTTCTCAGATCCACCAGTGCTTAGCCGTTCCAGTGATCTATGGGGGAATGTGAGGTGGTCTTCCCCTTTGTTGGATTACTCCTCAGCCCTGTGTTGGGGCTCCCCTTTGGAAATCAATCATGAATGTTCAATTATGGCACAGCAATTATGTGCAATAAGGCAAAATTTGAAAGATTTTAAGTCTGGCCACAAATATTAAAAGAGATGGGCATCCCCAATATAAATGGACAGGAGTTAACAAGAATCTAGGAAATGACTTGTGCACGTTGATGAAACAAGAAGATCACCAGTAAAATGGCACCATAGCAAGGATACCTCTATGATGAGACTATTTTAAATGGCAGGATGGTGTGCACTCTCTCTCTGTAGCATACATATTCATTTGCGTCTTTTGATTTCTGATTGTATGTTGGGTCATCTCTCATCTCATTCACAAAAGAAAAGAGCAAGATTGTAGTTTAACTACCCAGGCTTAAATTTGCAATTGTTTCACTCCTTCATAGGCAGAGGAAATGAAAATTTTCTTTCAAAGCTAGAGGAAGCTAGAGCCTTGCCAGGATCATGGCACTGCCTGAGAGTTGCTGAGCTCTCTCAAGTCCCAGTGAAGTCAGTGGGAACTGAGGATGCTCATCACCCCTCAGGAGCAGTCCATTACCTGGAACCTGAGATTGATTATTTTTAAAATGGGGCTTACGTGAAGCATTAGCCCCTACGTGTGACACTGGTTTGGAAAATGTGCCAATGGAGACACAGCATACAGCCCACACACAGATCCAGGGTTCACTGATCACAGGAACATTTTTGGGTCTAACATTCAAAGAGGACACGACTCCCCAGAAGGAAATCTCTGTGCTGGTTCAGAACTACAGTGATGCACTCAGGTTGGTCCCAGAACAGTCAGAATCTAAAAGAGACAGACACAACTGACTTTTGCTACAATACCGCTTTTTGCCTGCCACACGGAACTTTTAATAGTAACCATATGATGTATAACGCATTGCCCTTTTTGTGCCCAGTTTTTCAGTTTTAGTGAGAGAGGCAGTGGCCTGGAACCGTATTTTCAAACATGTTAACTTGCTCCATTGCTGATCAAACTCTAAGCAGATTTTACACTCAGGTGGGGTGACATGCCTGGGCTTTCTTCTATGTATACATCTTGGGTTCATGGGGGAGGAGGGTTGAAGCCATTGTTTTGTGAAGAATAATCATTTTTCCCTCCAAAGTCCTATCTAGCACTATGAAAATACATGTTGCTTTTTTGAGTGCTTTATCTCACCAATGCTGCACACTATGTATTTTCTCATGAGAATGGTGGTTAAACCCCATATACCTTGATTATTTCTGAAGGCTCAGTGAGGCTCTATGATCTTGAGCCCCAGTTTAAGCTGATTGTCCATAGTATATTTGAAGCTTATATTTTCCTGCCTTATTGACTTGTGGAGCATTTAAGAGTGTATTCAAAAAATAAATACTATAAATGCAAGAAAGATGCCACTTATCAAATGTGAACCATATTCTGAAGTAACAAAGCATTAATTTTTCTTAATATATTTGGCTCTATTGGTCTTTAATTCTGCTGGGAGATTATGCTAATATGTTTTATATTTATTTTCCTGGTCAGTATTGTTTTAATCAGTTTTCATTAATGGCTTTTTCCTTTAGGGTTCTGATAATAGGGATAGACCAAGATGCAAAGTATGTACAGCTGAGGTAAGTCACTCAACTGTTCTTTTCCATGTTTTCAGAAAGTATTGGGTTAATGAGGAGATTAACAATTTATAACCCATGTGTGAAAGGGATTTTAGTCTAAGTAGTTGTATTTGTGTGTACTGAACTGCATGTCTAAATGTATGGTATATGCATACTTATTAGTGCTTCTTGAATATTTCCAATCCACACATCCATATTAAAAATGTAAATAACTTTATGACAATCTGCCTCCATCTTCTCTCCACTGAAGGACAAAACTGCTGGTCTTTACTTGTCATCCCAACACACCCAATATATTTCAATCTATCCCTTACCTCTGCTACAGTTCTATGTATGAGACCCCCTCCCCTCCACACACAACCTTTTGTGGATGTGCGTGCTACTGCTCCCCACTCAAGTCTGCCACATCCTTTCATAGACAAACAGCTGTGGTAGAATTCCATAAAGTAGTACAGGTGCCTTTGTGCCACTGAGATAAACTTTCATTGAATCAGGCCCAATCCTCTGGGGGCTTCTGTTGAAATTAGCTGGATCAAGCATATCATTAGGAAATGACGCTATTGCTAGCCTCTTGTAATTACACTAATTAACACTTTCATGTCTGTCACACATAAACCATTATCCCCGCCAGCCCACACATCATTCCCACCTCCAGCCAGTGCTCTAAAGTGGACTGCTCCTTTTCAATTCAGCCACACGCAGCCCTGTGTATTCAGAGCCCAGATGTCTGAGAGTCCTCAATCCCCAGTTCCACTTAGGATCAAACCAGGCACTATTATGTATGGCATAAGGTACTGAAAGCTCCAAGTGCCTTGATCTCTCCCTGATAACATACGGGTTCAGTTCTGGGGCTCTGTTAGCATGCTATGACCAGATCGTAGTGCAGGGTTCGGCAACCTTTCCGAAGTGTCATGCCAAGATTTAACCTTCCAGCCCTGGGCCACCTCTCTCCCAGGAGGAGGAAGAGGGGCTTTCTCCACCACGTGCCCTGCTTGGTCTCCTGCCTTGGGCTCTGGCTTTTCCAGTGGGTCGGGGAGGAGCAGTGCGTGCGCTTCCTCACTTACCGGATTCCGCATGGAGTCTTGGGGCTTCCCAGGCCAGCCTGAGTTGCTAGACTTTGGCCTTCAGTGCACATGCACGCCTCCCTTTTCCCTCCCCCGCCACTGGCTGCGATTGGCTCCTGTCCCGGGTCTGTGATGGAGCCAGGAACGTGCCATGAAGTTGCCACCCCAGGTGGAGAAGGGGACGGGGCCAAACTGCCGCGAGGGACGGCTCAGCTGACGTATGTCATTTCCGCTTCCTCAAGCAGAGACAATGCACCTGTAATGCTGCGTTACTCACTCTGCAGTGGCGGTGGCGGCATGCAAATGTACCTAGACTCTCCTCCGCCCCATCCACCCCTGAGCTCAGTCTCACATCTGTGGGGCATACGCAATGAATGGGCTCCCATTCGCTTCCCCCCTCCCTCCCACTAGAAGCTGGCGCTGGCTCCAATCTTGCGGGGGCGCGATGCTGGATTGCCAGCACAGGCTCTCCGTTGCGGGGGGGACGGGGATGAGGGGGAACTCATTTATTGCTTGTGCCACTGAAAATCATCTTGCGTGCCACTTATGGCACACGAGCTGGATGTTGCTGACCTCTGCCTTGATACATGTACTTTGTAGTCCTTCAGCCTTCTTGCCTGACATCCACTCTGCTTCTGTTATATCAGATATTATGGTAACGAGAACGAAAATATTGTTTTTGCCCTCCCCCTCCCCTTCAGGAATCCTCTGTTATGGACTGGTCAGTTATAATTGAAAAAAATTCAGCTTGGATCTCCATTACTACAGACACTATCATTTCTCAGATCTCCCTCTCATTCCCACATCATTCTGCATAGTAGGTTAGAGACTTCAATCAGGGTTCCATAAACCAACAGTTTTTAGATGAGCCTTTGTGTAATGGAACTTGGAATCAAAATCCACATGCTGCATCTACAATCCTCTAAGAAAAGAAGCTTATTGCTATTGCTCTCCCTCACTCCTTTATATACAGTAGTCCTGAGTGAATACAAACAATAGGAAGTAAGAAAAAAGTCTTACATGCAGGGTCAGGGTCAAACCACTTAGGAACTGGTTCAGAGCAATAAAAGATGTTGACAGCTAATATAAAAAAAGTGGAGTGAGGAAAGTACAATGAAAACATGGGGTAAGTTTGTGATTCCCCAGTAAAGTTCCAGGAGCCCTTTAGGGGGCAGGTTGCAAGCAACCACAGTCAAAAAACCAGCTGTCTTGAGATGTACATATGAAGATGTTTTGATGACGATAAATATAGGGGGGAAATAAAGCTTAAGTGGTTTCTGAAGTCATAGCACCCTTGAAATGGATCTACAGAATTGAAGTTTTCTTGTATTTGATAAGCTTGAATAATATCACAATATTTTAAGTTTTTTTTAAAAATCGTATGTCGAATACCCCTCTGCACTTCTATTTTTATAAAAATCTTCTTTTTTGTAGATTTTTGCTCTTGCTATTTTAGCTCCAGAGACTTATGACCATCTCAAGATTTTGACATGTGATGTCTCAGCCACTGAATAGCCATTTCATTTATATAATGCAAACCTACCGGATAAAATCCTGTCACGTATCCAATAACATTTTTCCTCACATTAAAAAAAATATAAATAAGGAGCTCAGTATCCCAGCTTTGAAATGTAGCTTTTTGGTGCATCATATTTATTAAATTCTGTTACTTTACACTAACTGGCAGTAGCTGTTTTGCTATCAAAAGCCATCAAAGGCTCCTTTCCTGGTTACATCAGGTGAAACAATCCTTTTGACAGTTACAGGTAATGGTATTTGGAGGGTATGGCTCAAGGGTTCATTCTTTTGTAGAATGTTTACCTCACCTGACATGTCTATCTTGGGTGCCATTGTGATTATTCATCTGTATCTTATTTAAATAGAACCAAGAAATAAAATCAGAAGAATGGCCATACTGCATCAGATAAATGGTCCATATAGCCCAATATCCTGTCTTCTGACAAAGGCCAGTTTTTCAGAAGGAATGAACAGAACAGGGCAATTAGTGATCCATCCCCTGTCATCCAGGCCCAGCTTCCGGCAGTCAGTTTTTGGCAGTCAGTTTTTAGGGACGTCCAGAGCATGGGGTAGCATTGCTTACCATCTTGGCTAACCGTCATTGATGGACCTGTCTCCATGAGCTTATCTATTTCTTTTTTGAACCCAGTTATACTTTGGCCTTCACATCATCCCTTGGCAATGAGTTCCATAGGTTGACTATGCATTGTGTGAAGAACTTCCTTATGTTTGTGTTAAACCTTCTGCCTATTATTCATTGGCCAACCCCTGCTTCTTGTGTTATGTGAAGGAATAAATAACTTGTCCTTATTCATTTTCTCCATACCACTCATAACTCTGCCATCCTCCTAAACTGAACAGTACCAATCTTCTTAATCTCTTCTCCCCCCGCCCCCATTCCTCCCTGGAAGAGGAAAACCTAGATGATGACCTAGCCAGAGGGCTGAGTTGAGAAGAGGATGCAGTCTTGGGAGCTGAGATAGGAGCCATATGCAGGAGTAGGGACAGAGTGCCAGTGTACAGACTCTCCAACATGAGTAGGAAGAGGTGCCAGTCTGGTGATGAGGCCTGAAACCCATGACAGGTGACCAGAAAAGCATGCAATATTCAAATTGTGCGTGTACTATGGATTTATATAGTGGCAGTATGATGTTTTCTGTCATCTTGTCTGTTTCTTAGTGGTTCCCTAACATTCTGTTAGCTTTTTTGACTGCCACTTTTTTGACTGCACATTGAGTGGCTGTTTTCAGAAAACTGTCCACTATATATCCAGGATCTTTTTCTTGGATTGTAACAGCTAATTTAGACCCCCATCATATTGTATCTGTAGTTTGGATTATGTTTTCTAATATGCATTACTTCACATTTATCGTTGAATTTCATCTGCCATTTTGTTCCCTAGTCATTCAGTTTGTGAGCTCTCTCAGTATTTTGTTTTCCCTTCACTGTGCAGTGTGTGGCACCCGGCTTTATTTACTGCATGCTGTTAAACCCTGCTGTAAGGACAAATACTAATTTCTTCATAGGTGTTTGTATGGTCCCAATACTGTAGTATGAGTGCTTTGTAAATATTCATAAATTTATTTTCATAATGCTCCTGTGAGCTGAGGAAACCTTATCTCCCATTTTACAGGTGAGGCGTGGAAACAGAGATTAAGCTTATATGTACCCATTTAACCATGGATACCAATTGGAGATTGCACTGGTGGGATAGAATCCAGTTCTCTAGAGTGCAATTCAGCTGCTTTAATCTATCTCTTATTTCACCCCCTACCACTAACTACAACAGCTCCCAAATTCTGTAACAACCAGAACAGTGGTTGTCTATGGGACATCAATCTTCTTCGCTACCCAAACTTGATATACTCCCCATCCACATACCATGGTCCGTCCTGTGCACTGATTGAGGCAGGGATGCTGTGAAATAAATTGTATATGTTAATGTGATTAAAGATGGTATATTAATTAATCCATACAAGGATATGAATTAAGGTTGCACAACTAACTTTAATTTTGGCATTTCCTTACTTTTTGAGTGCTTGATTTTTCAACCTTAATGTTATTTTAATGTAGAGTTTTTTTGTCTGTAATATAGTAATAGGGAGTTTTGTAGACTAGATTGTGTCCTGTCCTAGCATGTGTGAATGGGGGCATCTGAAGTGAAAAAGAAACCTTCTCCAAACAATGGCCAGAAACTGCAGCAGCCTCAACATGCGCCTATCACCACAGAGATGAAGGGAAGTAGACAGGGCCTTCTGTCTCATCCTTCTTCACCAGCCACAAAGCAGACAGTGTTTTGGAGTAGCAGATTGTCTAATCCAAGCATGGTGGTGCCTCATGCATATTTTCATGAAATACTCTTTGAATGTTTGTGTAAACAGACAAATATGACTTAATAATGTTTACATCCCTTGGTGACCAATTCTGTCTCATTGTTTCTTTGTGCATCCTTATCTGTCTGTCTAGCTGTGCATCTGTTATTTCATCTTATATTTGGATTGTAAATGCTCTGGGGCAGAGACTGTCTTGTTGTTCTGTACTTTTATGGAGCGTAGTATGATGGGGCCCTGGTTCATGACTATTGGCTCCCAAGTATTGTAGTAATGCAAAGAACAAATTGTAATAGTAATATGAAGAAAAAATAGAAATGGTCACTAAGGGTGCATCTACATTGCACTGTAACTCGAAATAAGATACGCAATTTGAGCTACGCAAATTGCGCATCTTATTTCAATGCTATTTCAAAATAGCTTATTTTGTCATTTGGCGCTGTCTACACAGCACCAGATTTTGAAATAAAGCACTATTCTGAAGCGTCCCCTATGCCTCGTAGAATGAGGTTTACAGGGACATCGGAATAACAAGCCCAAAATAACAGGCTTGCTGTGAAGATGTGAGAGACCTATTTCAGGATACTCCGGTATCCTGATATAGCATTGCAGTGTAGATGTACCCTAAAAGATGAATTCAGTATCTGTAGGAAACAAGCCTTTCTTAAATATTGAATTGAACTATTAGTTACATAGATTATAGTTTTCTATAAGCCTGGGATTTGGTAATAACTATGACAGTTTGCTCTGTGTATTACCCATTTAGCATGCAACAGAAGAATGCAATTTGTTCACTAACTTTGCTTCTTTTAAGTGAATTTAATTTTTTTTGTGTTTTGCAATTTACTAAAGTGCTAGTAGTTTATTAAAACAGAACATTAAATTGACCTATATACCTATGTCATGAAGCTGTTGTGAAGATTAATAATTAGATAATGTTTGTAAAGCACTTTTTATAAGTGAAAAGTGCCATAAAGTGCTAAGTATTATTATTACAGCATGATAGAGATCACAAAACACAAGTGAATTAGCTCTAAGTTTAAGCCTTATAAGTCGAAGTGTACCAGGGGCAAAATAACATTGCAGTTATTTTTCTAACATCCAGCACTTCATTAACTACCACACAGGGTTATATAACTCTGTGAGAATCTAACTTTGTAAAGTTTAGAATCCTAGCAGGAAAAGTTCTCACGGGTTTTGTAGGCAAAACTTGTATGTGCGGTCTTTAAGGTCACTCAGAGTTCCTCCAAGCTATAAGGAGCTAACCCCTCCAGTCGCATGTGAGGATGCTGCTGTCTGCTTTGGCTCTCCCAAAGCTAATTCCTCTGACAGGGTTGCTGCTGTCCAGGCCAGATTGTGAGCACTGCTAAATGCACAGTGCCAGATCCTCAGCTGCTGTAAATCAGCATAATTCCACTGAGTTTTAATACAGTTTTGTTGACTTATACCTGCTGAGGATCCGGGCCCCATTGCAATTTAAAGCTTTTGCAGAGCTTTCTTACAAAACATCCTTCCCGCCAAAACAGCCTCTATTAAATCTGCAAATTCTTACATAGGTGGAAAAATAAGAACCACCCCCCACGTCTGTCACTCCTTCCTTGTTCTGAACTCAGATCTTTTTTTGGCCCTTGAGACAATTCAGTTAACTCCTCCCTCCCTTCTTGTTCTTCACTATCTGTAGTTGGCAGCCTAATGCAGCAGTCATGGGCTTTCTTGATAGCGAGGACCCAGAGGACAGACTGTTTTCTTAAATTCAGTTCTGCTAATCTTCTGTGCACTATTGTCTTCTGCACCTTCCCACTTAGAAAAATTCAGAGGCACAAAATCCAAAAGCAGAGTCAGTGGCTCAGAAAGGTTATTCACTGTTTTAGGACGGAGGGCAATGGAGTCATCACTCCCAAGAATGTTGAGAGGGGGAGCAGGGGTGTACATGTGTCTCAGCCACCTAATTAAGAAATGTAATGTAGGTGTGTGTGTGTTGGATGGGCATGGAGCCTCCTTTCCAAGAACAGTGAGAAGTCAGAGCACCATTCCCAAGGTTAGGGCTGTAGGGGCTGAAATTCTTCCCACAGACGTTTGGGTGGAGTCCAGAGCTGCGAAGCCTCCTCAGAAGTGTGCTTCTGCTGCTGCAGAATAGGAAGGGGAATGTCCTCCCCACCACAGCAGGGACAGAATATGTTCAGAGTGCCTCAAAAGATTTTCTGTTCTCATAAGTTCAAGATTTGCATCTGAATCAAACCAATCTTCCAAACATTTTGAGGTTTGGCCATCACTTGCTCTGCGCTGCTGTGTCTCTTTCCTCTGGAATTCTCTGCTCTCCGGCTGCTTGGCTTTTCCACTCCTCCAGGAGCAATTAGTACTAGGTCTGTCTCTGCTGGAGGTTCCCTGTATGGAATCTTCCCCTCTGCAGAGCAGTAACAACTCTCTTACCGTTGTCTGGGCTAGCTTGAGGCATGCCCTTTTTTCTCTTTCCGCCACAAAAATAAAAAATAAAAAGCAGCAGTCACTGCTTCATTAAAGAAACAGCTTACACACACATATGTGCATGCAGGCACACATGCGCACACACCATTTTAAAAAAAGAAACCATTTACCATGGCTTTGTGTGCCTCACTGCAATGCATGCTCCAAATATGGGGGAAATGGTAATTTTAGAAAGGAACAGTGTTGTTGGTTTTTTTTTTTTCCTTTTTAAAGGTGTGCTGTGTGTGGTTTGCCTGGTAGGTGTGAAGATATCAGATCTCATACAACAACTAGACTGGTTTCGAGTGACCACTGGAGAGGAGCCAATGATCATAGGACATGCTGGCCCCAATGATATAGGGAGAGGAATGTGAGAGTCTAGAATCTAAATTTAGGTGAATAAATTAACTGAGTCCAGGGATTTTATGGTAGTTTTCTGTTAAATGCTTCCATTTTCATGTCCAGCTAGATGGAGAGAACTTCAGAGTCTCCATGTGTAGCTAAGAAAATGAAAAAGCCTCTAGAGAAGAAATAAGCTCTGCCTAACTAAACTGAAACCAGTTGATACCTAAAACTGAGAAATATTTTGGGGGATTACTTAGAACCGGGGGAAAGTGGACAGGTGCTCAGGATCATTCAGATTGTATGAAAACATCTGGTAGGGATGTCAATAACAGAATGGTAACTCTATCAAGTAGTAAATAATAGGACAGAAATTACAGCCAGCTAGGAGGATGGGTCACAAAGACATATTCTGGAAAGTAAGTGTCAGAGAAAGGAATTAAACAAAGGCATGCAGTCAAAAGTAAAATATATAAATGTCTATTTACCAATAAAAGAACCTTAAAAAGCAAAAATAGGGGAACCAGAATGCCTGGCAATAGAAGATGAGCAATCTTGACATAATAGGCATAACTGAAACATTGTGGAAAGAATGGAAAACTAATACATGGGTGTAACCTAGAACAGAATGGATCAGTCAGTGGAGTACTCTCATACCAGCCTATAAATTATGTAGAATAGATCTTATGGGTAAGAGACTGGTGCTGCATCTAAAGATTTCAGAGAATCTAATAAGAAAACATTTCTGAGTGGAGAGAGCCATTCCGTAGTTTGGCTACAACTTAAATTGTCATTCTTCTAGTACTGTGATCTTAAATACATGTCAAGGTTGCACAGTGCTTTGGATGAGTGCCCCTTGGTCTGAAGTTATTTTTAAACCAAAATAAGTTACAGTGTCCCAAGTCGTAAGTATACAAAAATATAGTGATCAATTATATTACATGTCTCCTGGTCAAAAAAATTATACAGATTACATTACGGTACTCTTCCATTGCTTTGGCACTTATGCATATCTATTGCCAGTATAAAAGGGCCCTGGTGTAAATGAGAATCAGGCTCTGAATGTGCTGTTGTGAAGGAGATCAAAGGGATACCTGAGTCCAATAAAGCTGTAATAGGTTTCAACTACCCTCATGTAAATTGGTTATATGTCACATCAGGGCAAGGTTTAGAAAATCAATTTCTTGACACTCAAATGATTGTTTCTTGGACCAGCTAATTCTAGAACACACAAGAGAAAAGTATTCTCATTTTAGTCCTAAATTACACACAGGCATTGGTTCAAGAGTAAATACAGTCAGCAATAGTGGGCACAATATAATTAAGTTCCATGTCTTTAGGGGAGGGATTGTACAAAAAACTATGCCTCTTAAAAACTGCCTAACACTGGTGGAATCTACCACCAGCTTTACACCAGTTATAGGCCTGAATGTGCCATTTAAGTGGTGTTGAGCAGATTTAACAGGCTGGAAAATCTACCCCAGTGTCTTCAGTTTCAGTAGCATTATAATTAAAAAAAAGATATAGCAGAAATAAAAGTAGTTGAGAGAAGGGCAATGAAAATGAGTAATGGAAAGACTTCCATGTGAGCAGAGCCTGGAAAGATTTAGTCTGCTTAATTCAAAGTGGAGAAAGGTATATGCAGAATGATGATGAATTGCATAGAGAACATAAATATTTAAGGAGGGACATTTAATGAAACTGATGAGCAACAAATTTAAAATGCATAAAATGCAATACTTGTTTATGCAACATGCAGAACTCATGGCCACAAGATTTCATGGAAGCCAAAAGACTCACTTAAGACCTTAAACCATCCCATGTTTTCCAGCACATGGGGCTACTGCCTGCATCCTTCATGCTTGCTTATCAGCTGCCATGTTACCTAAGTCCTCCCATTTCAAGTTATATATTTCTATGTTGTTGATAAACGTATGCTTCCAAGCCATCCTAGGTCTACCCTTCTTTCATGTTGGATTCTCTGGCTTCCAACTGAGAGTCCTAATCGGTAGTCCATTACAATCCATTCGTAACACATACCCATGCCATATATTGTCTTCTCTTACAAATTTTTTGTGATAGCCATTTTTCTGACCTCATCATTCATTTTTCTTTCTTCATAGCTTGCTCCTAATATTCTCCAAAAGCACTTATGATGGAACACATCTAACTTCTGAGCATCCGTTTTCTTAAACTGCCAGGTTTCACTGAGTTGAGCCAAGCCAAGCCAAGAGCAGGGGACTCAAAAAAAAAAAAAAAAAAAGACATTAGAATGGCTAATGCGAGGCTCCATAAATACACTGGATAGGATAAAAAATAAAGTAGTGATCTAAATCTTCATATCTCTGGGCATGGGCCAGGCACTGAAGCCTAGATCATCAAAGGTATTTAGGCTCCTAACTTCAACTGAAATTAATGGAAGTTAAATGCTTAGGCACCTTTTGAAGTTTGGAAGAAACTTCATTTATAAGCTGACTATTCTATCATCTTCCAATATGGAGTTTTTGGACCTTCTTCTGGAGTAGAGGATACTGGCCTGGTCTAACCCAATATGGCAAGTCCTGCATTCTGTTGTGTCTGTGTGGCTGCCATGGGGGCAAGAGAGGAAGTGGCAAGAGTGCACCAGTGCTCCTGTGCCAGCAGAATGGGCCCTAAGCTAGCATATGTCCGGGTAGCCCTGTGACTGCTCTAACTTGCAGGACGGGCTGGTTCAGCTCCAAGAAAGATCTGTAATAGCCATCTTTGCTTCCATTCCCCTTCATCTTTGCTGAATGTATGCTCAGTGCAGAGGTTCCTGCCATCCTGTCACATTTTCTGTCTTCATCTTGTCCTTAGCTGCTTTTTAACTAGAAAGATCATGTCACAATATACATCTTCCAAGTCAAAGCAGGGCACTTGCCTTTTAAAATGTACAGAATGTTCTTTAGCATTGCTTTAACTCTCTGACTGCTGTAGCTGTGGCCCTACTATATGCATTTTGGCTGGCAAAGTGGAGAAACAGTAGCAGCTACATTGAATTCATTATCCATGGGATAGAAAAGAAGAAGCTGCTTCTGCAAAGCCTTCTTTTCATACTTTGTATCACTAAAAGTAGCCAGTTTATTAGATTCCATGGTTACTGCTATTGTAATATGTGCTTATTTGAAGTGCACAGATAATAATCAATTGTATGCTCTTGACTACACTGTTAATAGTTTTAATACTCACATTTTGTTTACATTTTGCATTATAATGAACACTTAGCCATTGTGGTTTTTAACATGGACTAATTCAGTGAATACTGTCTCCATGTAATGCCCTTGCCATTTCATTCTGCGGTATTCTGTGTTGTTTTTCTAGCAAGGTCTTGAAATGTGGGGCATTATGTATGAGTTATGCTAATTTGTTAGGGCAATGAATACATTAATTTCATTAGTAAATGGCCTCAAAGCAATAATTACCAGCGTAGGTGTGTCAGAAACGATCATGTTCAGTTTTGCCAGTTAATTATTAAGATTTTGTTCTGAGGGACCCAGATTTGACATCCAGCTTCAATTTAGCCATAAATAAAACTTAGAAGTATATAGGGATGAAGAAATCAAGCCAAGAAGTCATTTTGCTCTTACACATTACTACTTTTGTCCAATTCTGACTGCCATGATAATTAGTGTCAGTGATACGAGGTTTATGCTATTTCTCCCCAAAAAGGCACATCATAATGAAAATAGCAATTCCACTTTCTCATTCCTCTCATCTCATCTTACGTTACCGTATGCTGAATTATTCAAGGTAGTATTGCTTTTTAGCGAGGCATTAAACATAAAATGGCTAAAGTTATTGTGATAGCTCATATTGTGAAAGCTCATTTCTGTTTTTTTAATGGTGCTTACTTCTAATGCCTTAATTGGGTTTCTAAGTTACATATTTGCACTTCTTGAACCTTGCATGGCTAGCACCACACAAAAAAGACTAATGGTGGCACCTGTGCACCTGGATTAGTTTCTGTAAGTGTGGCACTTTTAATTAAAGTGAACCTATTGGGGCCATCTAGTAAATCTGTTTACTAATAGTTATATGCTTTTAGGCATCTTATAACTGAATTATTTCCCAGAAAATTTTGGGAAGCCTGTTGTATTGTGATGTTGTTGTGCATTCATTGGTTAATTAAAATGACAGAAATAATGGTTCTTCGGTTCTTTATTTTGAGGACCACTTGCTAAGAGAACCCTTCTCATTGACTATCAGTCCTCATCAGATCCACTTGTGTACTTGCTCCACAAAATATTTTACTCTGCAGACCACTGTGGAATAAAACTGCAAAGATAGAGTTGACCAGCTAATGGGTCATACTCCCCATTAGATCTGTCTAATTAGTTGTACTCTGCATAGCTTTCTCCAACCCTGTATCATCATTTCAAGTAGGATCAGTGTGCCCTGTATCTTGATATTTCATCCAGTTTCTTGTATTTACATATAAATGATTGGATTTCTAATTATTGCTTCACAATTTTGCACAATAGCCTCCATTGGGCTAGTTGGTTTGCAGTAGCTGTTTATTCTCAGACAGATGTAACATTCAAATACAGCTGAAAACATGATGAGTTCTGGCACCGGCATCTGAGCAGCCTGATCATATTTCTTGTTTTCTCTGGTCCTGATCCTGTGAAGAACAGAAAACATTCTACACCAGTGCTGAGCTGCTTCATCTCCCATTGATTTTGTTGAGAGTTGAGGAATCGGCACCTGACAGTAATGGACTTCTCTCTGGAAAGGTGGATGTAATCAGGTGATCTGCCTTACCCTTTAAAAGTGCAGTCTTTCTTTCTGCCCCTCCCCACCTTTGGTATGATCTCATTAATATTAAAAATAAAACACAAACAAAATAATAGTGCAAGTCAGAGGGATAGCCATCTGGCGATATTATAGTATGTGCAGCCTCAGGCACAGGAGTTTGCTATTACAGAGTTTCTGCCCTCTTTGTGAAAACATGTATTCTGTACATTTTTTTTCCTGCTACAATATTTGGTCTTGCATGCTAAAGTGGTAAGATTTCTTAAATATCTCAAATTGTGCCTCATTTGCCAATTACCCACCCAGAGGAAAAAATGGGTCGTCTTGGTGTTAATCCAGCAATGAAAATTGAATGTATTTTCAGGCAGTGTTTGGGCAAAACTAGAGTGGCACGGATCTAGCAAAGTAATTTAGGATACACAACAGGAAATTTGGAATATATAGCAAAAAGTAGACAGAAATTCCCTCTTACATTTTAAAGCCCAAAGGATAAGCCCAATAGGAAATGAGAGGTTTTGTAAAAAGTTGTCAGTATCAGAATATTTTTTCACAATCAATTTCAAATATTTTAGTTTCCCCAATGAATCTGTTTACCAGCTAGTTAGTTGGTTACCTGCATATTCTTATTCTTGTCATCCCAGGATGAAATGTACACTTTCTAAGCTTTAACTTAATATTTATGGCAACTTTAATAAAAGTTTAGTAATGTCAAGGAGCTGGTTGCAAAGATGTACTTTGCATTAAGCCTCGCTAGAAATTCATTTACTTACAGAATCCAGTGTTAAGTAAAATAAACAGCTTTGGTTTCTACTGACATTTTATAGCCACCTTAAGGGAAAGGTGGGGAGGGGGGTTGTATTGCCATGTGGGTTTAATTCATGAACTTCCCTGCAAAGTACTCAAAGGCAATACGGTAGTTGAGCCAACTTTCTCTGTTAAGTCACAAAAAGAGAGATTTTACCAAATGCAGGGGATCAACTGCAGCTGCAAAGAGGAAATTTAGAATTATCATCATAGCAGTATCAGAAGGTTCTTTATATTTATAGCTTCATAAAAGTTCACAGCTAGCGCATTCGCTGCCAACTAATAAAAGAACTAATGAAAATTTTTGCAGATTTTTTTTTGTGTGTGTAGACAGTGGTTACCTAATCCCTAAATCCTGATGAATTCTTATATTCAAAACATTTTAAAGGGATGGGGAAAGGACTTTCTTTTTGATCCTTTTAACACGAGGTCTCAGTTAACCTACTTGTGGGCTAGATTATGATACTGTTCTATTTGGACAAAAGTGCCTTACTCTGCAAGTTTTTCCATTGACATCAAGGGGACTATTTATGACATAAGCATAAATAAAAATATCACAGCTTAGTTCTGTGTGACAATAAACTGATGTATTGTTTTGTCAAACATTATAATTCACAACAACTACTTTATTGCCTTAACATTCCAAAAACTGTAATTAAACAATAAGGCATTTTATGATTATTGTCAATAGGTAATAAGGAAAGCTTATATGTTAATGCACCTCCAAGAATATAAATCAGTCACCCACAGTCTTCATGTATTATGACTATAAAATAGAATATTTTAATTGACATTTTCCTAAAAATTATTTCAGTTTTTCTACATCTATCCAAACTCTGTGAAAAATAGTTCCCAGGGGAAGGGAAAAAGCAAGTAATAAAAAAAATGCAATTTTCCTCATATGAATTTATTTTTCTAGTATTTTTGTTGATTAATATTTGTGGTGTACACGTTTTCAGTATTACTGTAAAGCCCTCAGTATTACACTGTTACTTGCTCTCTCCTTCCTTCAAGTTCACAGAGCTGATGCTACAAGAGGGCTTTTCCCAGGAGTCTTTAATTGTCCTGTTTTAACTTATTATGCATTCTTTAAAATCTCAAGTGGAAGGTGTTTCAAGCTAGTGAGAAACGAAAGTTACTTTTTGCTCCAGTATGTCTTTATCAATAACAAAAGCTAGAGCCTGGTGGCATCAGAACAGATTATTGTGTTTTAAAAGAGAAGCTTCTAATTCAGTCACCACCTCGAACAGTATTTTACTCCATTTGTATAGAGAAGGCCAGTGTTTTCTTTTACTCCTTGGATGTAGGGGAGGAGATCACCTATCTCCAAAACTTATTTTGGGGACTGCTTGCTAAGAGAACCCCTCTCATTGACTGTCAATCCTCATCAGGTCCAGTTGCATATTCCTAGCTCCACAAAATATTTCACTCGGCAGACCACTGTGGAATAAAACTGCAAAGATAGAGCTGACCAGCTAATGGGTCATACTCACCATTAGATCTGCCTAATAAGTTGTACTCTGCATAGCTTACTCCAACCCTGTATCATCATTTCAAGCAGAATTAGTGTGCCCTGTGTCTTGATATTTCATCCAGTTTCTTGTATTTACATATAAATGATTGGATTTCTAATTATTGCTTCACAATTTTGCACAATAGCCTCCACTGGGCTAGTTGGTTTGCAGTAGCTGTTTATTCTCAGACAGATGTAACATACAAATGCAGCTGAAAACATGATGAGTTCTGGCACAGGCATCTCTACACCGATGGAGTAAAATGCTCTTCTATGACATTTGCAATGAAGGTATGGCTTAGCAACAATCTTGGTTTATAATTAACAATACCTTTTTAAAAAATATGAAGGCCTGTAGAGAGCTGCTACTGTGTGGGAGGAAGGGACCAGCCGCCAGAAAAAGTAAAAGAAAAGCAAACCACTTCAGGCTTAAGATTGTAACAGCATTATGTCATGAGTTAGACAGGGGGGTAGGGAGGTTCAGTGAAAGGAGCTTTTTTGTATTTTCCCATTTAGTCTTTCAACGTGCATATGTATCTGTGGATGGTATCCAAATTGTTTTCTCTCAACATTACTCTGAACGCTAGTGAGAATATTTTTCTCTCCTAGAATGATAGTGCAGTGAAAAGTGGCCCATTTCATACAACTGTTTGTGAAATAGTGGTGCCCAGACCCATGTGCCCTTTTATCAATTTCCATACAGTGAGCCTGGAGCTGTGAAACTAGTTGTTGAACTGCTCCATGTTACTCTAGAACTCCGAGTGAAACGTGTTCCATATTACCTTTAATTTCCATAAAATTGCCTTAATCTTTGCTTTATAATAAATGTATACAGCTGCCCTGGGCTCCCTTTGTTTTATATTGTAGGTGTCTCTCTTAGATTTCAGGCAGGATGGAAATGCTCAGGATTGTGTTTTTGTTACCCTGACCTGAGGTTCTCACAACACAAACATCAAGTACATAAATAAATAAAGTTAATTCAGCCTCGTCCTCCAATTCAGAGCTCGACAGCCATGTATGAAATTGAGAGAAGCTGCATTTTCCATCCTTGTACTCTGGATATATTTAGCAAATCAGATCAGGACAGCTGGCAGATTTTGCTTGACAGTGGGTTTCCTGTTAGTTGCAGAAAACTTTTCACTATCTTTACCTCATCCATTTTAGAGGGACAGGAAGGGAAATCTAACCTGCACCTTGCACAGTCTTGTCTTTTAAGTCTTTTAACTCTTGTCACTCAGCTGCATGCTCTTTTAAAGATATACTGGCATTAGAAAAGGTTCAGAGAAGGGCAACTAAAATGATTAGGGGTTTGGAACGGGTTCCATATGAGGAGAGATTAAATAGACTGGGACTTTTCAGCTTGGAAAAGAGGAGACTAAGAGGGGATATGATAGAGGTCTATAAAATCATGAGTGGTGTGGAGAAAGTGAATAATACAAGTTATTTACTTGTTCCCATAATAGAAGAACTAGGGGCCACCAAATGAAACTAATGGGCAACAGGTTTAAAACAAATAAAAGGAAGTTCTTCTTCACACAGCGCATAGTCAATCTGTGGAACTCCTTGCCTGAGGAGGTTGTGAAGGCTAGGACTATAACAGGGTTTAAAAGAGAACTAGATAAATTCATGGAGGTTAAGTCCATAAATGGCTATTAGCCAGTATGGGTAAGGAATGGTGTCCCTAGCTTCTGTTTGTCAGAGGGTGGAGATGGATGGCAGGAGAGAGATCACTTGATCATTACCTGTTTGATTCACTCCCTCTGGGACACCTGGCATTGGCCACTGTCATCAGACAGGGTACTGGGCTAGATGGATCTTTGGTCTGACTCAGTATGGCCATCTTTATGTTCTTATGAGTGTCAATGGGACTGTAATAAAGGATGGTAATGGTCTCAAAATATATATTGCATCTAATTCAACAGGGAAATGTATAGGAGTCCTATACAGAGTGCCTTAGCACTTTTCATAGGCATTTCATGCCTAGCCAATGACAGCATCTCTTGCTTAGTGGCCATTCAGCTGTTGGGTCCATCTCTGCTGTCATCATTCTAGGGCTCCTTTTCTGTGGAAATACTAACTTCTGCAGCTTTTTTCTTGTGATAATTCCATTGGTTTGGGGAATATGCTGCACAGAGTGATTCTACCCCATCATGGATCAATTCTGCACTCTGTTTTTCACGGAACTCCACTCATACAGAGTTCCCAGGAAAGTGTCTATATGGTGAGGTTATCCCATCAAACAATAGCCACTCTCGTCTTCATGGCCTTCATGCTGACTTATCAAAAAGTCCGGTAGAATTAATGATGGGTGAGGGTATGAAACAAACATGGCTCTGTGGGAATTAAATTGGGTCCAACAGAGTTTTCGCTTAACACTTTGAGACTGAATGGTAGCCTTTTTTTAGAATTTAGCAGTGCATTACATTCGTAATAACTATAGAATTCTACAGGATGCTTTAAAAATCCTATAGAAAGTTTATCAGTTGATAGTAATTTTCAGTAAGAACATTTCTATTTTTTTCCTCCCCTGTGTGCCTGCATAGATGAAGAGAGAAACATGGGAGCTGTAAATACTTCCTTCCTACAATGTTTTCAGCCTAATATAGGGCCTGTGTATAGGAAAAAAACATCCTTACCAGCTGTTAACCTTCAGTTCTGTGGTCCCTTTAATAACAGACCTGATGAAAAGGGGGGAAGTTGTATGAATACATTTTTTGACATTTTGTTTATTACCATTTTATCTAGGCTCATAGTAAATGGATAGACTTGTCAGCAGAAATCTCTCGGTGAAGCAAATAAAGAATCTTAATAGGCAGAGAGAATAGAACTAACAGCAAATTGCTCACAAAGAGCTCTAATTTATTGGTTTCTTTTTCACTAAGATTTTGTTCTGGACTCTGGCTTTGCCAGAAGAAACAGCTGAATGATGACATGGATTCTCAATGAGAAACTTCACTCTCTGGTAGGAAAGGGGGAAACTCAAGGGAAGAATCTGTATTTCTTTAACAGTGTTTTCCCAATATTTAATACCATACAGTGGGTAGGTTTCAGTTTGTTGTTTGTGTGAAACAACTGGCCAAATATTCATTCCATGTAAGTTCTGTCATGCCAGATACACTGACATCAAAGTTGTTAGCTGAATATAATAAAAATGGGCACAAATGCTACTGTAGGGCTAGATTGCATGACTGACATACAGCTTTAGGAGAGGGCTGTGCAGAACTGGCAGAGAGTATGCCTTGGGTGACGTCTTCTCCATGTACACTAGTACTGCTCTCCAGGCCCATAGTGAGGATGGGTGTTGTGGTGATGTTTCTCCTTCATTCTCACCCATTTCAAAGGAATTGGTTCCCCAACACAAGGGAGAACCAACCAGTTTTAGGGGTGGAGGGAGGGGTTGTTTCTAATTTAGATCTGTGTTTTTAGTTCATCTGTCTGTGAACGTGGGTATCTCCCGCTTGCTTATAAAGTGAACAGGAAACTAGAATCATAAATGTAGATCATATGAACAAGTGAGTCAATCTAGTTCTCAGGGATGTGAACACAGTATTGTGTCCAGTGCCTTTACCCCCAAATACTTACTCATATCTTGTATCTAGGCAGGTTACAAGCACAATACTTTCAAGATACTGAAAACATGTGCTTTTAAAAATACAGGAAGTCCCCGGGTTACGTACAAGATAGGGACTGTAGGTTTGTTCTTAAGTTGAATTTGTATGTAAGTCAGAACTGGTACATACAGTATTGTAGGGGAAACTCTAGCCCTAGGGGAAATCACGTTGCGAGAAGCAGGGGGAGCCGGGGCTGATGAGCCGCACGCCAGGGGCCAGAGGGAGAGGGTTTCCCACCACAGCAGGGACCGTGTGTTGTGCTCAGCGAAAGGAGGGCAAGTCAACTGCACGTTAATTGGATTTCATTCACTTGGGGAAGAGAAAGCGCCCGAGCGGCTGGCCAGGCACAGCGATTAGACAGGTTCATTCAGGGACTCATTGACAAAAAAAGCGAGGTGGGCTGGGCGTGCTGCGACCCCACGCAGCGCTCTGGTCACCTCCCCGCGAATCCCTCGCTGGCAGCGCAGGGGAGGGGGCTCGGGAGTCACTCGCCTGGGGTGGCAGGAGTTCAGAGCGGGGTGCTGAGCCCCGTGCCTCAGCGAGCGGGGAGTTTCTAAGCCGCGCTCCGCTCTCGCCCAGCTTTTCCCCATGCTGGATACGTTCCGCCCCGTGCCCTTCGCCTCGGAGATGGCTGTCAGTAAAACAGTGCTCGGGGCAGCGCCGGCTGAACCGCCTGTCAGGCGGCGCGTCTCGGCGGTCACGCGCCCGCGTCCTCCGCGGCGAGAAAAGCTGCTCCGCGTCTCCCTGGTCTGCTGGGGTTGGGGGGGGCGCAGCTAGTGCGGGGTTGCCTCAACCCATTCGTAAGTCTCGGCGGTCCCACACCCGCGTCCTCCGCGGCGAGAAAAGCCGCTCCGCGTCTCCCTGGTCTGCTGGGGCGCAGCAGACCAGGGAGGCGGGCGGCTTTTCTTGCCGCCGAGGACGCAGGCGTGGGACCGCCGAGACTTACGAACGGGTTGAGGCAACCCGCCAGCTGCGCCCCAGCAGACCAGGGAGACGCGGAGCAGCTTTTCTCGCCGCGGAGGACGCGGGCGGTGGGACCACGGTGCGTCTCGGCAGTCTGCTGGTGGGGGGCGCAGCTAGTGCTGGGTTGCCTCACCCCGTTCGTAAGTAGGGATCCGACGTAAGTCGGATCCACGTAACCTGGGGACTGCCTGTAGTCTCATCAAAAGGCATAAAATGTTAGAGGGAGTGATGCATTAGCTAATTTGCTGCATAGATAATCCACTCAAAGTGAGTCTTTGGCCAGTCTACACTACACCCGGATGGTCAACTTAAGGTACGCAACTTCAGCTACATAAATAACGTAGTTGTAGTCGATATACCTTAAGCTGAGCCTGGCTCCATTTCCACAGCAGGAGGTCAATGAGAGAAACGTTCCCATCGATTTCCCTTACTCCTCACGACAGTGAGGAGTGCTGGCACCGATAGGGTGCCCTCAGCATTTGATCTAGCGGGTCTTTACTAGATCAATAGACAGATCCTCAGTCCTCCGATAAGTGGAGAAGTGGCCCTTTTTTGCCATCGTTATTAAAATGCTTGTATATCATTTATTCAACCATCTGCTTTATGTTGACAATGTTAAAGAGGCTGCTGTTTTCAAAAAGAACCAACTAATTACTTAGGTCAAATTCATTCCTTTACATGCTTAGGGCAAGAAGAATTTTTATTCAGATGAATGGGCTGAGTGCTGTATGAAAAAGCCTTGCAGCAGGGAGGAGGTAGGAGGCTAAGGAAGGTTCTAAAGAGAGTCCTTCAGGTAGACATAGTAACAGTTTTGACAAACCCAGAGGCTATGTCTACACTGCACCTCTCTTGTGCCAAAGTCTATGCAAATAAAGTGTGGATTAGCATATTGCCACGCTTCATTTGCATAATTAATATGGGGGGCGTTTTTGCGCAAAAACCCCCTCTTGCGCAAGAGCCATTCTTCTTGTGCAAAACCACCCCTTATTAATTATGCAAATGAAGCATGACAGTATGTTAATCTGCACTTCATTTGCATAGGCTTTTGCTCAAGAGAGGTGCAGTGTAGACGTAGCCTTAGTTATAAGCCCCGAATGGAAAGAAGTTTTTGCCATACTTCAGGCCACAATGAAGCTTATTACAGAGAGCAATAAAATACAGCTTTCTCCTTCTTATTTTGCAAAGAAAAGAGAAGCTGAAATCATGTGTGAATCACTTATCTTTCCTGAGGAAGGAATAACTACAACATCACTTTTAAAAAGCTGAATTACTAGGTCATTCCGAAAAAGGAAATAACACACAAATGTGTGTGCTTTTCCCAAAAGTTTCAGGGGACCAGTGAACGCTTTCTAAGAGCTATTATATGGGCAAATACAGTAACTATGCCTTTGGTATTGATAAGGAGGAACTCATTTGGATTTTAAACAGAAAGTTTAAGAAAAATTACAGCCTAAAGTTCAAGTGGCAATTTATTTTGGTTGCCTTGGTTTTGGGGAACAGAAAGGTGCATGGTTTGGATAGGTGATGAGAACTTTCAGCTCTTGTTGCAGTCAGTGGTATGGGGAACTCAGAATTAATTGGGCTCTGTGTGGATAACGTGTGTCACTTTATTTGTACAGGTTGAACTGTAGTTTGGAATTCCCTGGTCGAGCAACATCCCTAGTCCAGCATAGACACAGACTTCATTGGTTGTCTGGGCCTGGAGCACCCACTGGTGCCAAATTCCTCCCTCTGTCTCCTCGTCACGTGTCTCTCACACACCTGTGGTCCCAGACTTGCCGACTCCTCCCCCTTCCTCCCAGCACTTCCAGAGCACTGTGAATCAGCTATTTGTGGCACTAAGGTCCAGGAGGGAGAGGAAGGAGCAGAGACAGGGCAGGTTTGGGGAGGAGGCAGGGAAGAGGTGTGGTAGCTACGGAGTCCCAGGCTGGGGCAGGAGCAGAGCCCCACAGCCAGTGGCTGGGACCTGTAGCTGGTGGCTGGGATGTGGGGCTGACAGCCGAGACCCCGAGTGACAGCAGAGGGGCCAGTACCCAGGACCTGTTGTGGGTGACTGGGACCTGGGTCCAATGGCTGGGACCCCGGACAGCAGCAGAGGGGCCGGAGGCCAGGACCTGGGGCCGGCATCAGAGCCCCTGGATGGGGGAGCAGCAGCGAGACCCTGGATGGCAGCTTGGCTCCCAGGTGCAGGGCCACACTGGGTGCAAAGTCCAGGGGTGCTGCAGCTCTCCCTGCACCTATATTTCCCCACATATGAAGACCCCTGGTACTCTGCATTGGCCTCCCTTAGTCCGGCAAATTCTCTGGTTCGGTACCAATCAGGCCCTGACAGTGCAGGAGAAGAGAGGTTCAACCTGTGCCAGACATTAGGAGTCCCAACCCCATTCCTTAATTTCTTTAGAACATAAGAACATAAGAACATAAGAACGGCCGTACCGGGTCAGACCAAAGGTCCATCTAGCCCAGTATCCTGTCTGCCGACAGTGGCCAGCACCAGGTGCCCCAGAGGGGGTGGACCGAAGACAATGATCAAGCGATTTGTCTCCTGCCATCCCTCTCCAGCCTCTGACAAACAGAGGCCAAGGACACCATTTTATCCCCTGGCTAATAGCCTTTTATGGACCTAACCTCCATGAAATTATCTAGCTTCTCTTTAAACTCTGTTATAGTCCCAGCCTTCACAGCCTCCTCTGGCAAGCAGTTCCACAGGCTGACTACACGCTGTGTGAAGAAGAACTTTCTTTTATTAGTTTTAAACCTGCTACCCATTTAGGGTATGCCTTCTCTTAATTGGCTTCTTATTTTGGTTTGTAAGGGAACCAGATTTCCCGTTGAATGAGTAGGTGCACTGGGCACATGCCAACTTGTGACAAAAATTAATTTCATTACCAAATCTACCCAGCGGGTTTGTGAGGTTCTGAGAGGAAGATAAAAATTTTCACGTTGCCTAAGTCAGACTGGCAGTGAGGAAGAAAATCCTTCCTATGCCCCAAAAGACAACTATCATGATGCCCGCAGCAAGGCACTACTTCAGTGCTACTCTATTTTCAACAGGAGAGTAGGGAAGGAGCTCTTCTTCCCAACAGAGAATAGCACCCTTGCACGGTATTTGACTTAAGGGACTCAAACTAGCAAACCCTCCCAAAAAGGTTTCCTTGGTGTTTGAATGACTAAGGCTACGTCTAGACTGCAAGCCTCTTTCGAAAGAGGCCTTTTCGAAAGATACTTTTGAAAAAGCCTCTTTCGAAAAAGAGCGTCTAAACTACAATCAGTACTTTCGAAATAGCAAGCCGCTTTTTCGAAAGAGAGCACCCAGGCAGTCTGGATGCTCTCTTTCGAAAAAGCACAGTTTGCATTACATAGCGCCTTTTTTCGAAAGAGCACTTTCGAAAAAAGGCGTTATCCCTCATAAAATGTGGTTTTCCGTGGTTGAAAAAACTGCCATGTTCTTTCGATTTACTTTCGAACGCGGCAGCAGTCTAGACGCAGGGGAAGTTTTTTTTAAAAAAGGCCACTTTTCTCGAAAAAAACCCTGTAATCTAGACACATCCTAAGTTTCTGTCTTTTAACCAAAGGAACACTCTGAGTTATTTTAAAAGACACCGTAGAATCACAATAAAATGTCTGTATGTGTGTATGAGATAGGTATTCTTTCTCCTGCAAGTCTGTGAAGTGCAGTCCAATTAGCCCAGGAGATAGGCTGTGTGATGTGCATAAAGGGGGAGCACTTTCTTAGAAATAGACTTCTACGATTAGAAATAGTTTTAATTTGAGCTGTATGGCAAGTGAGAGTCACATCCAGAAGATTTTAATCAAAGAGATGGAGAAAACATATCTGTCTCTCTCTCCTTTTTTCACTTTATGAAGAGTCAGGTACACCTGATTGCTGACAACATACCAGTTTTATTTAAATTATACAATCCAATGAGGACATGTGTATAAATGATACGGTGAATAACTGTAGGATTTCATCATCTGCTATGTGAGAATTACTGCAAACAGCTAAGTACTTCCTGGTAGAATACAAGCTGCTGAAGTCAGATTTCACCTTTTTAGCCTCCTGCTTTTCACTTACTTTATTTCTAATGTGACCACCATTAACTTGGTTAAAACCTGCACAGAGGTGGAGCACTCCAACCCTGCTGTTGCACACAGTAATGACAAATCACATTTGGATCCTGACACTGTTGGTCCCTTTGGATGTCAGTAATCAGACTTGTTGACTTGAGCGGTTTTCTAAATTCCTCCTTGACAGTGATGTACTTTTCTCACCACTTGCAACTGAGCTAGTTGCAAAGCTGCTCTGCATTCTCTGCTCCCTGAAATTAATTTTCTAACCTGGTTGCAACTTGGGGTGTATTCTGATGACTGGCTTTCAGCTAACATGAGCTGGTAATTACAATGCGACAAACAAAAACAAGAGGTAACAATCTTTTAAAATCTGCCTCTCTAATCGCACATCCCATCCAACTGATATGTTTGGACCAGAAAACTCTGTTTATTTTACTTTCCCAGTATGCTGCAGGACACACTTGTTGCATCTGGCCTTTGCAGAGAAGTTAGCAGAATGAGCTTTTGTCAGTATATGTGGAGCTGATGCTTGAGTGTGTGTACTTGGTGGAAGGAGTGAGCTGATTGGACTGTACTGTGGTTTTATAACTTTTAAAGAATTCAGAACTTGTTTATTGCTGCTTCATATTCCAAGTTAAAACAAATACTTGAGACTGAACTGAGGAATGCTAACTGCAGGAGTCTTTTTAACATGGCTTGACTTTGTGTCTTTAACAAGCCAGTGTTTCAACCTAATCAGGCCATAATCAAGTTTGCAAACCATTGTCAAACTCACTGTGTAGAAAGAGACTTGCTCAGCAATGACACCCTTCACATGTAAGAGTCACGTAACATACAGTGGAGGTGAAGTAGTTTTAGAATAGAGCAGAACCTGCAGAACCCAGAGGTTTCCCTTAGAAGCAGACTAGGACATCCCAAACAACTTTGTGAATAAGAAAGGTCTAAAACAATGAAAGCATTGGTTATAGAGGTGAAAAGTGGAAGGATGCCCTAATTTCACAATTCTTAGATGTGAATGATGTAGGTCAGAAAGAAATAAAACATCACACTCCACTTTTATGAGCTGAGCTGCAATATTGGGATTGTATCAATTTCAGAGCTCATTAAGTTTTGATAATCAAGGTGGTTAATGACACACTGTAGCATTCTGACTCCCCCTCTCCTCCCAGCTCCTCCCTATTTGTGTTTTTGTACATGGCAGTGCTTTAAGAATGATAATTCAGATGGTAAATACTAAATGAAAAAATTAACATTTGTCTTCTAAAGCAAAGAATAGGGAACTATTGTTATTTCAAGTGTAGCTTGACAAATGCCTTGTAATTTAACTTCTGTTTTATTTGCAATACTTGTTCTGTAAAACGTGACCTTAAAAGGTGCATTTCCATTTTCTCTACCTCCCCCATATTGCTTTACATTGTTATAGTTCTCTGTTCAGTTTCAATTAGTCATGTCAGTGCAATTTTGTGTCCCTGACATCGAAAAGAGTATTGTAAGTAATATGGTTGGGAATTTGAATAAGATGTTCTATTACAGAAGCAGTTAAAAAAACTCCAACTAAACACTGATGAAATATTTTATATTTGTGCTGTCTTCCATAGGAAGATATGAAATAAAGCAGAGCTGTAAATTATAGGGATTTCAGACCTGCGTATGATTATTCATATTAAATTGAAGTAAATTTACTTTATGTTATTCAGTGTGGGGTCTTCAGCTTTAAAGCAAGATGTGTTTAAATTACATACCTTCCATATTTTTACATAAGATTTTGGATACTAACATAAGAACAGCCATATTGGGTCAAACCAAAGGTTCATCTAGCCCAGTATCCTGTCTTCCAACAATGGCCAATGCCAGGTACAGCAGAGGGAAGGAACAAAATAGGTAATCATCAAGGAATCCACCTCTTGTTGCCCATTCCCAGTTTCTGACAAGCAGAGGCTAGGGACACCATTCCTGCCCATCCTGGCTAATAGCCATTGATGGACTTATCCGCCATGAATCTATCTAACTCTTTTTTGAACCTTGTAATAGTTTTGGACTTCATGACATCCTCTGTCAAGGAGTACCACAGGTTGACTGTGCCTTGTGTGAAGAAATACTTCCTTTTGTTTGTTACCTATTAATTTAATTTGGTGACCCCTAGTTCTTGTATTATGGGAAGGAGTAAATAACTCTTCTTTATTCACTTTTTTGACACCAGTCATGATTTTATAGATCTCTATCATATCCCCCCTTAGTTGTCTCTTTTCCAAGCTAAGAAGTCCAACGCTTATTAATCTCTCCTCATATTGTAGTCATTCCATATGCCTAATAATTTTTGTTGACCTTTTCTGAACTTTTTCCAGTACCAAGATATCTTATGTATATGTATATGTATATGTATATGTATATGTATATGTATATGTATATGAGGCAACTATATCTGCACACTGTATTCAAGGTGTGGGTGTATAATGGATTTATATAGTGGCATTAAGATATTCTCAGTCTTATTCTTTATCACTTTATTATTGATTCCTAACATTCTGTTTGCTTTTTTGACTGCCACTGCACATTGAGTGGAACTATCCACTATAACGCCAAGATCTCTCGCTTGAGTGGTAACAGCTAATTTAGTCCCCATCATATCATACATATAGTTGGGATTATGTTTTCTAATATGCATTACTTTGCATTTATCAATATTAAAATTCATCTGCTACTAGTTGTAGCATAGGGTTAATTCTCCTGCTTTTCACCTTTGAAGTGATGGATGTAAATTGGGTAAAGATTCTAAGGAAAAAAAATAGTAGGTAATGTCAACCTAGTCTTTGTCTACATCACACAACCACTGAACATTTGACAAAAATATGTTAATAACCTGGTCTATTAGTCTGATACATTTCAAATACCATTTGGTGTTTTCAGTAACTCATTCTAACACATTGTAAAAATTGTTTAATCAAAAAGGGAGATGCTTTAAAAATGGCTCTAGACATTAAAGAGTGGCCCAAGTGTCTTAAGTTTGAATTTGAATTCAGATCCAACCACAACAAAGTTTGTAGGTGCCCAGTTCTGGGGTTTTGGTTCAGTCCATGACTTGAATTAAACAAAGTATGAAGTGCAGATGTGGATTCAAACTTTCTTATTAATTATATTAATTAATCCAACATGACCTCTCTGAAAATGAGAGGCAGGCTAATAAAAGAGCTGACTGGCCTAGAGATTAATTTCAACTTGTTTGAATTCTGACGTCATTTAGAAACAAACATAAATTGGGACCTAAGTTTTTTCCCAATTATCTGTAATTCTTGTGTCTGCAAAGTGAGATGGATATCTAATGGGAGGGATGACATTCTGTGAGGTCCTCATAATTTCTTGTGTCCGGTACGGTTAGAAGTATTGCAAAGACAACCTTTCTTCGACTCTTTCAGCACTTACCATACAATCACAGACAGAACATGAAAGTGCAAAGGAAAACAAAAATAAGTGATACAAGCCCCTTAACTTCATCTTTTTCAAGTATGCAAAAAATGGTTGAATCCTAGAAATGAGCAAAATTGCAAACCCTTAATTTTTCTGAATTGTCTAGCTCATTTTTAATAGAAAATAGCATATTCACAGTCTGTTCAAAAGAGGCTCAGTGAAAGGACAGCTTTATGCTAACTTTTGTTACTTGGTGTTTAGACACACAGAATATAGCTCCAGAATTCCTCTAAAACACCAGCTCTTAGAAATAATTTAAAAATGCATCATCCTGAAGTATAGTCAACCAAAATTTCAACTCAGCCTCAACTTGGCCTCTAGATTTGCATGCACAAACTTCCATTTACACCTGCAATTTACCTAATTATGCCTATCTAACATGCTTGTAAATTGTTTGTCATATTCCCTTCTAAGCAGGTCTGTAGGTCCATGTAGAGGATAACAGTGTTCAACTGCTTCCATCAAATAGGATTATTTCTTTTGTTCAAGAGATTAGAGGTCTGTGTTTTAAGCCCCTTTTCAAATACTGCTAACAAGCCTCTGATGAATTTGTGACACTTATACATTTTGGTAATTGCTTAAATGAAAGTTTTATAAGTTCAAAGCCACATTCCACCTTGGTATGTTATGTCATAATGTTGAGAGTATTATTTTCCAGTGTTTCGTGAATAATTCACAGCAGATAATTTGACAAATTTTACATTTGATTCTCTTTTCAGCTTGTCCTATGTCTGGCCATTTTCATGAATGTGTTCAGTATTTGAAAATTTTCTGAGAACATTTTCAGTGAGGAATCAGGCAGATCCTTGAAAATATTCAATTTTGAAAATTTGGAAGGAAGCTGATCTTTTGATTCAGCACTGAAGTCACGTGGTGTTGTTTCTGTTCTCTGATTTGACAAGCATTACTCCTTAAATCAGATTCCAGTGTGAATAATTTTAATTTTGAGTTAGAAATTCACTTTCTCTGAGTATTTCCTAATCACTTAACATTTGCTACTTTGGGGAACCCTTATGTTTCTGAACATGTTTTCTAGAATATTTGTGGAAAACAAACAAAAAGCGGTGAAAACATATCTCATGCAAATTAAGGATTTTATTTGAGAAAAGGTACACAAACCATGTTTTGAGTTGTTACGTAAACTCAAATTAGATCATTAAGTATCCAGCATGATGTGTCACAGTGTGATTTCCAGTAATTAGTTCCATATACATCTGTTTTTGTACAAAATGCATACCTTCTTTGTGTGCTAACTATTGCATTGCCTATCCACCTTGAGTTTGACCGAACAAAGCCATACGCCCATGTAGCACTGTGCGTATACCCAATAGGGGTTAGCACATGCAGATACGAGTAGCGTGTGTTCAAAGTAGAGTAGGCCATGCACGAACAATGAAAGAAAAGAGAACTAAAGAAATAGAGGGTAGCAATAGACAAGCCATGAGCAATAGGCAATGCGTATAATTTTAATTTTATAATTATGTATTTTGGGTGTTATGATACACCCTCAGCAAGCCCCTTACATCTGAGCCTGATCATCGCTGGTGAGCTTTATAAAAGGTCAGTAAACCCCCCCCTTAAGTGTTCAGTTCAGATTCAAACCAAGTTTTTGGATTCCAGAGAATTGGGTGAAGTGTTCTGAATAAGCAGAAAAGGTCTTGAAGGAAATCCCAGGAAATAATTGCACCGTTTCCCATTGCACAAGCACCTTATTACCAAAATGTATTCCCTAATTTCCTATTAAGGAAGAACAAATCTCAGTAGAATGTATTTTCTCACAGTATGCCCACTAGGGTTGAGAGGCTAGAGTGCTTTATCAGTATCACACAATTTCTGTGGCATGCTCCCCACATCTTGAAGTTTATAGTTATGAAAAATAAATCCATATTTCTAATATCAGTTTTTCTTTTAGCGTATTTGTAAATGATTTATTATAGTAGAAAGTTAGATGATGATAAGATGCTGTTTGGAGGTCATTAAAGAGTTTTTGGGAAGTTTCTACAAAGGTGCTGGTTTTACACTGTCAGTGTGATAAGAAAACTAACAGTTTATGTCAAAGTTTGCAAAATGTGTTTGTCTGATAAACAGTCTACTCCGGGAGCATCAATCATACTTCTTTTGCACAGTAAGTTGTATTTTTCATGAAGTTAACTTTAGTGACTCTGCACATTCACAGGTTTGAGACTGCAGCATGTTAAATGGTGTCTTTATGCTTGTAGTGGGTATAATGTAATATGCGGTATAGCAACTTCAGGTTGTAGCAGCCACTAATATCAAGAAGCTCTTGCTGCTGCAACAATCAATGATAGCATGAACTCCCTTGGCCTGGTAATACCATAAACACATTCTCTTCTCGTGGCCAGAAATATATTTCACCACTGAAGGAAGAATGTTTCTTTAACGTAAAAAGAGGAAGGAGGTTGAAGAAGGAGCTACAACGTGTTAGGTTTTTTTTAGGAGATGGTTTGTTTTCTGGGCAATCCAAAATGTTTATTGTATTAAAAACAATAAAATTTAGTATCTAGAATCCCAAATCTTACTGTTTTTCTTAACAAGCATTTTCATCTTATTACCGTATAAATCACTTCTCAAAATTGCTTTCAGCTGAAACAATATATCTGAGCTTGGGTTAAAAGCCTATAAGTGCTTCAGTACTTGAACAAAGTGAAATCAGGTTGCATTAATAGAAGTATTAATTAATTAGTCCTCGTTTATTCAGCAGAATTAGCATTATTGAAAAGTCTTTACTATCTTTAAGTATGTTAAAGTGTGTGAAGCTTTAGTGATGGAGTTTCAGCGGTAACACCTAGTGATATGCCAGATAATGTAGAAAATTATTGTCCAATTTGGAAACCTGATACATTACTGGGAAATGCTGTGGGGTGCATTATAATGAAAATACCAATCCACATTAACCATGGTTGCCATAAGCAAAAATCTCGCTATCTTGGCCAAACCTACTTAAGGTTCATGTAATAAACTTACATTCCTAATTTTATTAGGGATGTGCCAAATTAAGCACTTTGCTGGCCTTTGGACAGATTTATAGCTTGACTTCTGCTGAATTAGTGGTGACTGACAAGAGGACATTGTTTTATAGGATGCTATTTAAATAAAAACCTGCAGGGTATTTCTGTAATGTTGTCACTTCAAGTCCAAACTGGAAAAAAGAAATGTGTATTAAGGAGGAATCTTCATTAGCTTTTGTGAGTTTAATCTAGTGCTGTCATAAGCTTCCTTATAAGGTAAGACATTTTAATGTACAGGGACAAAGGCTCATCTTTGTTTCAGGTTTCAGTATGAAAACAATCTGTTGCACTTATTGGGGAAAAATGTGTGTTGTAGTCTATTTCTATTGCGTTTTATTCTGCAAATATGTGTAAAAATGGAGTTTGGTCTTTCCTGGTGAATGCTACAATAGAATTTGCTGGTTGTTAGTCATTTTGCTTCCTTATTTTTTATTATGCATATCTCATTTGTTCCCAGCCTTTAGTGTCACCTTCTGTTTATTGATAGGCTACCATAGGCCAATAAGCATTTGGCATTTTCATACATAAAGCAGTGTGTTTGTGGATAGGGAGAGATTATCCTGCCCTTGCCCCCATTCAGATGTGAAACTGCTGGAAGAGTCCCATAGTTTAAGGATGAGTGTTTGGAGTAATAGACCATCCTATCTTTCAAAAGTTGATTTTGGGGAGCTACTGTAGTATCCTCTCACTGTTAAAATTAGACCATGTCTGCATGTTGTGACTCAGGACAAATTATTGACTTTTAAATATGTAATATATGATGAATATGAATCTTCAGCCCTGTGTTTCCATACATTAAAAATATTCCATTACCTTCTGATTTTGAAGGAGTGATCATAGGCTACCTGATAAGTACAGGACTTGAAACTCAAAAGACACAGGTTCCTGGAATTAATTCACTTATGCCATGTCCATGCTTACCAGTAGATCAGCACTTCTGTGATCAGTTTAGCAGGTAATGAAGATCCACTAAATTGATTGCAGAGTGCTCCCCAGTCAACTCTGGTACTGCAGCTCCTCCCAATAAGAGTATGGGAAGTCGACAGAAGAACATCTCTCTTCGACATAGCACAGTGTGGACAGAGCAGAAAGTCAACCTAAACTACATTGACTTCAGTTATGTTATTCATGTAATGGGAGAAGCATAACTTACGTTGACTTAGGGTGTGTCTACATAGCAGGGCTTAATTTGAAATTAGCTATGCAAATTGAGCTATGTCAATTGCATAGCTTATTTCGAAATAGCTTATTTTGAAATTGGGAGCATCTACACAGCACTTATTTCAAAATAGAGCACTCTTTCTCCAACTTCCCTTACTCCTCATACAATGAGGGTTACAAAAGTCAAAGTAAGAAGTCCTCCAGCTTGACAGTATTTTGACATTATTTCAAAATAACTGTCTGCTATGTAGATGTGAACTAAGTTATTTCAAAATAGCTAACATTATTTTGAAATAATGTTGCTGTGTAGACATACCCTTTCTGTAGTAGTATAGAATAGGCCTCAGTCGCTTGCCCAAAATTACACGTCTTCTCTGTGCCTCAGTTACTCATTTGTAAATTGGGTATGCCATAGGTCTAAAGACATGAATTTTAGTTGTGCTCTTTGTGGTTCCTCCTAATGGCTGTCTGACTGGAATAAGACATTACTTTTAACAGTTAAAGGAGGGCACAGTTAACAAAACTATCCGGTGAATCTCCTTTGTTTTTATATAATGTACCACTTTAAAATTGAAAGGAGACCACTCTATTTGAAAAGGCAAAGGGACAAGGCAGGGAACTGAGTGTTATTTTACCAGGAATATGTAATGGTTACATATGAAGCACTACTCAATAGATTTGTTGTAAATACTGCCTGAGATCTACCTGAGTCAATTTTGGAAATGTGGCAGTCATCCCAAACAGTACGACTAATGCTGTAGGTCTCAACTTTGTCCCATTCTTTAAGTGTTTCTGTTTCCTGCTGAATGCTTTTATCCAAGTCACCCTTACAGTCCAGCAAGGGCAAGATGGGAGACTGAAGTAAATAGGGAATTTTAGCAACCTGCAGGATCTTAGGCTTCACTACCATAACAATAGCATAGGCATAACTCAACTCAATACAGGTTAGATTCATGCCAATAACTTATTGGACTTTCTCACATAATTTTAAATGTGGGTTTCCTAGATGTCCATATCTGCAGAAGACATGACAAAGAGAATCCTTCATGCGTTTGAACATTATTATATATTACTTATATAGCTCCATGGTTGTACATGGTGCTTTACCAAGAAGGTTCAATTAAAAAATTCTAGTCTGAATTGATTAATGTGTTAATGTGTGAAATCACAGGGCCCAGTTCAACAAAGCACCTAAGTATGTGCTTAATTTTAGGTACATGAGTTAGCCCCACTGAAATTCCTAGAACGACTCATGCTTAGAGTTTTCTGATCTGAGTCCATAAACTGAAAATGGGAGGGAGCTGGGAGATAGTATCATCATTCTAGTATTAAAAATCTGATATTTGGAAATGACCAAAGAATCATTTTATGAATGTTACAAAATGAATGCTAATATAATTTATGTTTAATTAGTTTTGATCAAGAATTCATCTGCTTCATGAAGAAATAGCAGATACACATCTTAGCAAGAGCTGAAGTGAAAATAGGAACTGAAGGAGAAAAATCATTTCAGTTTTTTTAATTTAATTATTGTGTGGTTTGTTTTTGAGTTGTTTGTACTGTGTTCATCTTTCCTTTCTATTGAATTTCTATATATGTCTGTATTGAGAGAAAAATCAATTACAATATTATTTAAATATCAAACAAACTTATGATCCAGGCCGCAACTAGTAGATGAGACATTAGATTTTATCTCAGGGGCTTTATCCTGCTCCCACTGAATTCAAGGGTAAAACTCTGTGGCAGCAGGACTGCATGGTTAATGTTAATATTTCCCCATCTGCCAGTAATCTGTGCCAGCAGGCCCATCTTGACGTGTGGTCCAGCATAAGTCGGAGCTTTGTCAGATAGCCTTGAGTCTGTTCATTGATTTCCCTCTTGGAAGCACTGCACTCCAGACATATACAGAGAGCAAACTTTGGTGATGACAGAGAATCCACTTCTTCCTTGAGTAAGTCAGAGGGATAATATGGACTTCTTTGTTTGTATGCCAGTTAACATATTCCACTGGCAGAGATACCTCACTCCTCAGATTTGTAGCTGCCAATTCTGATCTAATTAATAAGCATTAAACTATCTCCCAGACTCACAAATCCTTTCCTGACAACTTTACACATTATTAAACCCTAAGTTACATGTGCCTTAAGAATACCTTTTCTCACAATACAGTTCCATTATGGATGTATGCATCACTGTTGGTTGCCTATCGCTAAACCTGATCGTGGTCTCTGGATTTTTGTTTCCTTATCCTTTTTACCTTAAACAAAATTCATAGACATTCAGTACTACAGCTTTTAAAGTAATTTTTAAATGTTGAATGATGTCCTCTGAATATGAGCACACATATATGTCGACACAGATGCATACATCCTCCCCCCCAAAAGCTGCGTACACAGTAGTGTACTTGCACATTTAAATACCTGGTTGCACATTGTTACCTTAGCTGTTTTGTTTTTAAAAGTTTGCCCTCTAGTATTTGTGCTCCATTCTCCGGTAAACAGCTTCCTATTTCTGTTCAGAGAGTTCTATTTTAGTTTAATTAACATTAAACAGGCACATATATGCTGCTTTTAGATGAGGTTGAACTATAAAGCACACAGGGATTGGGAGATGCTGTGTGATGACTATATCCACCTCCCTGTGAAGTTAATGGGAGTCTTTCCATTGACTTTAATAGAGGTTGGATCAAGCACCATGTCTCTGAACCATCAAAACATTTTACAGTTAAGCACATGCTGCTGAAGTGCTTTGCTGGACTGGGGCCTAAGTGCACTGCATGTACAATTATAAGTCACCTCTTTATTTAGAGATAAGCCGAGACAGCAACCCTAGATTTAATCACTCCCAAGCTATAAGAAAGTTCAAATAATAATCCAAACTATATGGCGGCTCCTTTGGATCTCTGATGGACTGAGCCAAAACCCTGAATCCAATGCCACCGCCCTTCAAGAAAAGATTGGTAAGTTTGAATCCTGATCCATATTTCCAGACATAATCAGCTATTGTAGCAATTTCACAATTTATTTCTTATTTTTATAAGATATTTTAAATGTTTAGGTTTTAAACATTGATTCTATTAGATAAACTTAATTGCTGGTTATCATTGATCCAGCCTTCCCCATCATCTCTTGTAATGCTTTTGTTTCCCAAACAGGTATTTGGCTTAGCTTTGTACATTGTGTTAACCTCACACTTCTTTCATCAAACCCATTACATTTTTTTTCCACCCGCAGCCTGCAGCAGCTCTTGTATAAGTAAAGTCACCTCTAATCCTAGTTTTCATTTGTATCATGGATGTTGTTAACTACTCTTTAAATAAAAATACAGCATGATTCTAATGTGCTAAGGAGTTCCAGGGATAACCATATAATTTCAAAATGATACTGATTTTGTTTATATGCAGCATAATCTTTTACAGTCCTTAGTCTTTATTTGAAGCATTGCAAAGTGGATTTTTATGAAAGGTATTATAAAGGACTTCTTGTTTCTTCATAACAGATTTGAACGTTAACTGATCAGAGTTCAGATAAATAGTCTTTACTCTCCATTAAAATATTAAAAAGCCTTTGGTAAGAAACTGGCATAAAGATCCTTCATTCTTGTTTAATGAACACTTGTTGGCAAGTATAACACTTTAATAGCTTTGCAGAATGAATTTTGTGTGAGCATCCTCCATTTCCCTGTCAGACACTTGTCCAGGTGCTGGGAATTTATTGGAGGAAGCATATTTTTACTCATTAGTTTTGTATTTGATTACAGAACAGTAAAATATGAACCACCAAGTCCCTGAGGCATAGCTGTGTACATTGAGATTAGTAATTGCATGTCATCGTGTTTTCCATTGGAATTTATATGGACAGATAGGATAGGTGCCTCTTAAGTAGGTTTAAAAGCAAAGCAAATTTGTATTTAATCTTTTTTGCAGGCATATTTTCCCTAATGGAGTAAAGGTTAGGCTAGATGATACATTTTAAACCGTTTTAATTTATTTTTTCTCTCCTTTTTTCCCCTTGTTGAAGTAAGAGGTTTTCTCTCTAACAGTAACAGAAATATATTGCAGCTGAAAAATCTAACTCTGTGTATGTGCTAATATTAACAGACAGAAGGAATTATGTAGCAGTCATTCGGCTGTGTGTACATGTATTTGTATGCATCATATGTAGATAACATTTCTTTTTTTAACCAGTATTATAGTACAACAGAAATGGAAGGAAATCATGCACTGGTTTCAAAGAGAAACTCATTCTGTCTCTGAACTTCCAAGAGCATTTTTTTTCCTTTTACATTTCTAGTCCTTACCTTCAAGACAATTAAACAGAGGGGGTTATGGTTACAGTATTTACAGGGATGCACACATTCTATTCTCTAAGACAAGTAAAAAGGAAAAAAAGTATTTTGTATGCAAAAAAGATACACACTACATTATATTAAAATGTGATTTTTGGTGGAGGCTATGCTGTAGAGTTAACCAATGCCAAGTATGCCATGCCCTTTTATATAAAAATGTTCATAAATGCAGTTGCCAAAGCAGAATCTAATGAAGTACTTAATAGTTACAAACTGGCACATTTGATATTTAATGTCCCTTATTGAATTTTTGCTGATGAAGCATAGTTTTGAATGGAGAGGAAAGTTAACTGAACATGTACTTGAACCAGCAGTTAGCAGCACTTTTTAATTGGATAGAGAGAATGGTCCTTTTAACTAAATTTCCTCTTCAAAGTGGAAACTTAGGAAATGTAAAAGAGTTTCTGTTCTATAAGGCAGATATCCTTGTACAAGTCACTGAATATTATGGACCTCTTTGTTTGTATGCCAATTATTGCATCCCATTGGCAAAGGCAGAGGTACTTCACTCCACAGGTTTCCAGCTGCCAATACTCCCTCTAATGAATAAGCATTAAATAAACTCCTGGTCTCATAGTACACATAGTTAATGCACACTGCATGCAATCTAGATACGAGATTTCAAAAACAACACACAATGTTATAGTGGTGCCCATAGTACACTGTAGTTGAAGGCCCTATACTATGTCCAGTAGACCTGTTTTTAAAAAAGGATTACAAAAGCCATTTGAATTTGCATTTTGAGACCATAACCTGGCATACAAATTGCCAACTGGGGTTTAGCTTTTTAAGCAAAATTGATCAAAATTGAGTAAGAGAATGATGATGATGCAATTTCTAGTGCTTCCTTGCCTGGTATGCTCTAATAATGTACTTATATTTGAAACTGAAATTGTGAAGGCAATCATTTTAAAATGTCAGCTAAAACCAGTAAAAACCGATGGGATACACACGTCTGAAAAATTGTTACTAAGAGAGCATAGTAAGCACTTAACATTAATTTTTTAAATTGCATTAATGTTCTATGGCAGACATAACATGTTATTTTTCATCTGCAAATTCCCACTGATTTTGTTGGTACATATGCTAAGAAAACTGTATGTTACATAGCTGAGATTCAGGGGATTTAAAGGACACAGAAAAGTTGACAGATAATTGGAGCCACATAGGGGAAGCAGAAAAAGGATCAGAGCAGCAAAAGGAAACTGAGGGAGGATTGGATGGGTTCTGGGAAGTCTGAAAGTGGATCAAAACAGTACAAATGGAAGTAGAGAGGATCAAAGTGGCATGGATGGGGAAGAAGAGAGCACTGGAGCTGCACAAGGGAAGGAGAAGGGGTTTAAGCAGAATGGCTAAGTATAAGGATGTTCAGCTCAATATTGTGATTGCTGAGGTAAGTATGGGAGAGCAGGAAATTAGGGTTATGGAGAGAGGTGTTTGGTTCACAGGTATATGGAGGAGTAAGTATTAAAGAAGCAGAGAAAGAATGAGTGCCAAATGGGAAGGCTTGAAGTATGCTTAGAGAAGCATGAGGAATACAGTTTGGGTCAGAACTGCTTTAGGAGAATTGAGTGAGGATCAGAGTGGAATTACATGAAGGTCAGGAGTAGGTCAGGGCAGTTCACAGTGATTTGGTCCAAGTGACCAGAGAGACTAAATCTTGTTTCTTATTAGCATGCTACACCAAATATTGCAATTAGTTCATAAACCCTGGAAGGGCATCCAAAAGAACAAAAGTATCTAGACTATCAGCACATTGTTTTGTAGAGACCTGTACATTTTCTATGTAATTGGATTGTTTAACAACAATCTACACAGCTCTGGGAGTGAGTCTCGCATCCCAGGTTGACAGATGGGTGTTAGTGGGGTTGGGGCTAGCATGCTAAAAATAGTAATGTGAACTTTCCAGTTGAAGCTGGAGCTCCTGCTCTGAAGCTCACACCATCCATAGGTCTCCAGAGCCCTAGCTGCAGGCCAAACCAAAACACCAAAGCAATGTCTGCATAGCTATTTTCAGTGTGCTGACCCAAGCCCTGCTAGCGTGATGCTGTTGTCCTTGGAACATACATACCTTTCAGGATTGGGCCAGTGTGTTGTCCAGTTGAGGTTTCAGAACCCACCAGTAAACTCTCAGGACAGTTGCAATAATGAAGTACAATGATATGGAAGTAGGGACTGAGAGACGGCTTTAATTCTGAACTGCCCTGTCTTTGGTGCTTATGTTAGGCCCTTAACATTATATTAACAATTTATATAAAAAATATCCTGAAGTCCTTACTCAAGCATATCTCCTGTTGAATCATTCCAGTTTTACCAAGGTGAATTTCACCCTAAGAACATCCATTGACAAACTGTTACTGCTATTCTGTTTTGGATAAAAATGGCACAGAGGTTATCCAATCAGCCTCAATACAGTAAATCTGTTGGTGTCTATTCTGGCTCCACTCACACTTTCTGTGTCTTTCTGGTGTTGTCATGGAGGATATTCAGTTGGTATGGAATAGGTAATACTGGCAGTTGCTATCACCTACCACTGCTGACTATGTGGGTTTGCCCACCCTCCAAGCCCACAGGAAAAGGCCTTCTGAGAGTAGTGCATTTTGTGAATGCATGTTCTCGTCTTGTGCTATTCATCTCCACTTGAAACCAAACTGAATGGTGTTAATTATCACTTCAGATACTAAATCCGTTTCTCATTTGTGAAAAGAATGTTTCGTCTTGAGTTCTTTTTTTGTTTTGGATCACCGGAGGGTTATTGCAGATGGTATTGAACTCAAAGAATAATTTTAGCAATACTCCAGCAACAAAGCATTTTGTAAATGTATAACCTTGTTTTCTTTTAAAAATCATGAATAACTGTGGAGTCACATTGTTTCATTTAATGTGGTGATTTTTCTCTTTTCCCCTCCCTCCAACTTTAAAAGCATGTATTCAGACTCTTGCTTTAAAGTCAAGGCAATGTGCTGATTGACTATACTGACATAATTGTGTTAATGACAAGACACTGAGGCTACATTGTTAGATATGTCGCATATCATCACTATTTATTTGGTTCAGTTCTGCCAAGCTTGAGTTATACTTTTTGTATATTGTGGTTTGAATCAGTCTCTTAAAGCGCTTCAGTGTTGAAATAACATTTTTTACAAGTCTTTTAGCTGTTGTTCAAGAGAAGAAAGTCTTCCACAGCATCATTAAACAGGGTTCAAAGTTTGTCCTTGCTGAAAGGCTCGAAGTTTGAGCACTTAGAAAATAATTTCTTTGATCCATAAAATGATTAGTGAATTAAAAAACAGGTCCATTTTTATCTCAAGTTAACAACAAGAATCCATTTTTAATCTTCATAATACCTCTTCTCTTACTGTTGAAATGTCTTTCCTGTGTACTGGAAAAGAATATAATTGGAAATACAGGTAAACTTTAAGGGCATTTGAGCTATTTCTGTGAGTGGTCAAGGTTTTTGCTTATAGGCTATTTACAATCAGTAGTTTCATTTAAAATTATGATACGCTACACTCTTTTAGAGGCTGCTTATGGAAATTTATTACAGAAAACTCCAGCTTTTAAATAGTACTGTGGTTGTGACAGAAATCAACACAAGATAGGAAATTCAAAGTTAAGGTTGACACTCCCTCTCTTACTCCATTGTGAGAAGAAGCACCTTAAAGATGAGCTGCAAAAAAAAAAAAATTTCTCCACTTCATAAATATGTACAGAACATACCCATTAGCCAAGCTCAAGGAGGTATAATCTAACACATTGTCCCGAAAAGGTTCACCTTTTATTTATTTATTTTCAAGATTGTCTTGAACCAAAACCCCAGATCTGAACACTTCACAGAATTTGGATTCTGATCCCCACTTCAAAGCATTAGGTTAGCTCTTAATTTTCTTTTTCTTTCTGATCCTTCGGTATCCACATTCAATCAAAATAGCAAATCTTTCTTCGCCATGGGATGGGTGCAGCCAGCAGACTTGAAATAATAAAAAGGATGGACAAAACTGGATCATTATAATAAAATAATAATTGCCAACTGGGCCAGTTTTAGTGCTGTTTCATAGTGGCCGTAATTTGCACAATGACTGCTAAGTAGCCAGTTATTGTGCAATGATGCACTTATTTGCATAGGCATTTGTAATCTAATTTATTAACATTGTTCTAAAATTCAGTATATCTGACTTGTATGAAATAATATAATAGAAACTTACTGACTCATTACTTAACTCTTTTCAGCCAATCATGAGGCAGTTTTATTTTCTTGTGTCACGTTTTGAGTTTGTGTTTATCCACTAAATTGTGCAAAAATGTCAAGAAAGTTAAGCAATCAAGGCACAAAATATTCTTGTTTATCCTATCCCATGAGAATAATGAAAAAAATTATACCTTCCCATCAAAAGAAATTGCTCACCCTGTGAAAGAGGAAAGAAAAATAATTGTTTGTAAGCCATATTAAGCATTGGTCATTAAAAAGGAAATTGGAACATGTCATGACAAATATATTGAGAGGGAGAGAAAGAAAGGTAGAAAGATGAGGCTACATAAGGAACATTCCTTGAAGTAACTAAAAAAGAGTCTCCTGGTGAAATGGGGGCATCATGAGGATCACAAGCTTTAATTAAGTAGAAATGATCAAGGTACAGGGTACTTCTGGGGGATTAATGACTGGCTGGGAGACTTCATGGCCTCAGGCAAAGCTGTAGGCCATTAACCCCAGCTGGTCCTTCGTTTTTCAGGAAATACCCCGTACCAAGGTCATTTTGCTATTATAACCAAAGATGAATCTCTGTCATGGACTCAAGAGGATTGTGGAATCCATGACTGATTCTTTAAAAAAAGAAACTGACTTTTGACAGGTAGGGATATCTACAGTAGAGCAGTTGGGTGACTGAGCAGGCTAATATAGTAGCTGTCTAAATTACATGGAGATTGTTATAGGCTATTTGCATATTAGTCAAGTAGGTGTCAGACAATCAGTCTCAGCTGTGTAAGGATTAGACTGCCGTAGTTAAGATCTGGCCCTGAGCACTAGAACACAGGTCCTTCTAAAACAATATGATATTAGCAGAAAGAGTGTGAGGAATGGGGGAGTAGAGGAAATATTACCAGAAGTCACCATGTGGGAACTTGGTTGTACTCCCCCCACCTTGTGGAACAGTGGACCATGGGAAGTTGTTTAGTGGCTTTCTGCTCCACTCCCCTCTTAGCATCTGCTTCTGTCAGTGAATGTGGGAAATGTCATTGACTGGATCCCAGCTATCTCACCCCACAGCCACATCTTTCATTTTGCTCAAGGAGCCATGAAGTAGCTTTTTTCACTGTCGTTAGGATTTCTTCTGGGCTCTTCTGCTCTTAGAGGTTGATTATCCCTTTCTTGCAGGGCTGTTTTTGCCCCAGCAATATACCTATTAATAGAGCTCCTTTTTTTAGCTGCTGTCAGCATAACTAGGGAGCAGAGAGAAAGAGAAGTCCAAGAGACTGAGACAAGTCTTGAGGTGAAGAAAAGTTCTGGTTGGAAGCCAGGCCTTGGTTGTCTGCCTACAATGAGTTCCCTCATGGAGCCAGACTCAGAGATGTCATGAGAAAAATAGTTTATCTACTGTGAGTCCTTCAGAGTGTGGTAATGGGGTAATGTAAGTACTTCAGTTCTATTGATACTACCCTAGCTGCGCACAACCTAGTGAATGAATCTGGTCCTTACTGAAGAAGACTGGAAACAGAAACTCCTCCTATCAAACAGATTTATGGGAGGTAAACCAGATTGTGAAGTACCACTATAAAAAACACAGCTTATTGGAGATGCATCTTAAAAACCATCAAGAATTCTCTTTAAAAATTGTTTTAAAATATAATTTTCAGTCATAGATTTAAGACTCTTTGGCTTTAAAAAGTAAAGGTAAAGTATTTAGAAGCTGTCCACTTAGTACTTTTCATACAGAATACAGTTGCAGACGTATATAATTGTTAACGCTTATCTATAGAGGTCAGAAGCAAGGAATGTTCCTTTTCTAGTTTAAACACTCTAGCTTCAGCAGTTGCTGTTATTCCATCTTATCTTGAATAACTCATGCTGAAATCAATTTATAACATTTTGGTTGTTATAGTTAAAGACATTATCACCTACAAAGCATGCCTTAGCTAGTAAGTTAAAAACTTAAGCCAGCCAGCTATACGACATACATTTGTCTTTAGCTCAAAAAGCAGTTTGCCTCCCTGGACAGTAGCCATCCAGGTTAGGGATTCTGTTGCAGTAGGCATACTGACAAATGTCTCCCTTATGACCTGCCCACCCACCATTTACTGCATTTTCCCCTATGTCATATATGTCTAACCTTAGATGTTAAAAACAATCTCTGAGGGGTAGCCATGTTAGTCTGACACAATTCATCTGACGAAGTGGGTTTTGCCCATGAAAGCTCATGATTCTATATGTTTTGGTTAGTCTTTAAGTTGCCACAGGACCATTCATTGTTTCTAACCTTAGAGATCACTTTTTCTCTAGGCTTCCTTCATAGGATCAGCTCAAACTATTATTTCTCTGTATCCCTTACATATGTAACCCCTCTGCCAGGAGGGCTGGCAGCAACCAGAACCGGGTTCAATATCTAGGGGTCCATTTCACACAGAACCGGCTCGAGCCCCCACCCAGTAGCCTGGGAAATTCACACCCTGGGCACCTCTGAAAGGCAATGCTTCCCCACTCCGCAAGCACAGAGTCTGAGTGTAGAAAGAAACTTTTAATGAAAGAGAGAGAGAGGGAAGTCACATGGCATTAATTTCGGAAAATACCACAGTGTTCATAACTACCCCCCCCCCCACACACACACACAAGTGACCGTCCCAGCTCAAAAAGGATTGAGCATTGTCTTTTTGCCTCTCAGGCTCGCTAGTCCAACAAGGTAAGGGTTCCATTTACTTACCCAAACTTTCTCCGTACCCCACTTCAGACGCCCCATTTATAGCTCTGTCCAGTCAGTGCAGACCCTGACACATCATCCTCATGACTCCACTCCTTGAGCTTGAGGCTACGCCACCTTTGGGCTGCTCGTGTGGTCCGCTTGCTCCACCTGCCGCCATTCCTGCCGGTCGCTCCCACCAGCCGCTCCTCTGGCTGCAAGGAGTCTGGCTCCAGGCCAAACCAGTGACTTCAGATCTTAGTGATTTCAACTCTTTAGCCACCATCTAGGCTGGCAAAAGATTCCAGCTCCCACTGGACTAGCAAGAAGACTCCTGCTGGAGTTTGCTTTAGGTCTATCCTTAAAACAAGGGGGGAAAAGGCAGGTTGAACCAGTCTTACAGCTCACACTTGGCAGGCATGAGCAGGCTGGGTCAAGCCCTTTCCCCCCAGCTCCATAAACTGAACTCTGGAAGGGGGAGGCTTGTTCCTCTGAGACCTCTTACAATGATGGTGTCTCTCTTGCAAGCACTTGTGTCATATTTTACAGTTCCCACATTTAGGGGTAGCATGATTTGTGACCCCCACAACAGCCCCAAATTAGTTACAATACATCACATTCCATTCCAACACTGATCCTCCATCAGCCCTGGCTGAATTAGATTTACATAACCACACCTTGGATTCCGTCCCCTTCCTGGCATGAGCTGTATTTATATGTCAACAGTTAACAGTTAATTATCTTGCAGGGCTAAACAATTGGAGTGAGCATACCCACGCCCAGGGCAGCTCTCTCCTTTTATCTGGCTGATAGCAAGCAGTAATTCAGCCCCTGCTTACACATATAATAAATTAAGTCAATAAATAAATAAATAAATATATGATAGTATCCTGCCAGAGCATAGTGCTGTTTGAAAGAGAGCTATGTAGCATCTAACCAGGGCAGTTGGAGTGCAACCCTTCAGTGCTCTCTGCAGTTCACATCCTTGAGGTCTGCACTACGGCATTCTGTTGATTTAGACTAATAGTGATTCTCCTATATGATTAATTTTCAAATTCCACCATTTTCTTGCTGACTGAAGCCTTGAATTAGTAAGGTGCTTAAGCAAAAGCTTAAAGATGAGCACGTATTTAACTGTATTGTTGAACCAGGGCCTGTGCCTATGGTATTCCACTTTCAACAGCTTTCCAAGCTATTTTGTCACCCCTGGTATCAGTCCCATAGAACTCTGAGGGTGTACCTTGATGTTTATGTCCTAACATTGCATTGAGATGGGATACCCAGTGCCTTCATAAATTGGCACGTCATTACACCACATTATCATTTCCTCTGTTCCCCTTCTACTATTTAAGATGGAAAAGGTTATGTCCAATTACTGGCAGAAAGAAGACGTGCACATTCGTCTCCCATTTCCACTTCTTCTGTGAGGGAGAGGGTATCCCGCTTACTCCTTTTCTCTGACCCAATGAATTGAGCAATAGTAACACCTACAGACCTTGTAAGAAATCTAGTCAGTGCCTCAAATGGGTTTTTTTACTATTGGCCTAAAGAGTCTTGCCAGGACAGTAATTGTATTCCTTACCCTGGTTCCAGTCAAATCAGCATGATATTTTGCTTTCCAGTTTAGAGCTGTGGAAAATAACTCTTTCTTGGTTATAAGTGTAGCAGCAGAATAAATGTTTCCATTGCATTCCAAATGGTACAGAAAAATATTGCTAATCCGTAGTGAAATAAACTCCTAGGTGGATAAAGTTAGGGATAAAGCTTGAAAATTGTGAACAACAATGTATTATATGTATATTGTGTGTTTTAAATCCAAAAGGATCCCAAAGCACTTCATATAGCAATCACTCACCCAGAACTGAAATGAAAACTCCTCAGGAACAGAAAGTGGCAGCCAGTCTGTGCCAAAACCACCATAAGATGCTTTTTAGGAGGGAAAGTGAAGAATAACTTCTTCAATTGAAACTACAGGGGGAATTTTAGGTATGCAGAATGTAATTACCAGAGCTGGAATTTGGCCAGATTGCCATGATTAATTTAACACCCTTACTTTTATAGAAAATTGCCATGGGATGTTAAGGATCAAAAGTGGTTAGGAATTGGACCTTGATTTTTTATGTCTCTCATACGCAAAAATAAATGTAAAATTGAAAGAAAGGAAGTTCTGTATTTGATTTATGCTATACCACCCACTGACAGAAAACTGGTGTCATAAACAGTTCAAATTAAGAAGAAAAAAATCTAGCTATGGAACACTGTTTAACTTAACAAGGAATTACATTTCTTTAAAGTAAAAAGTTCTGATGATAGGTGTACTGTGAGAATTACATTGTGGTGACATTGCTGTGGAATCATATTGTTTTCAATATTCAGTATAACTGCTAACATTTGTGATATGGAGGTATGTAGAATGAGTGTAAAATCTACTACATTGGTTGGGTCAGATTGTTTTGAATGGGTGAAATATAGCCCATCAGTAGCATTTCCTTCTGTATTTCTTCTTTCTTAGTCATAACATTTAATGGAAAGGGGCATAGTTTGAAGTCCTCCCACCACTGGCATCAATCAGAATGGGTCCCTTTAGACCAAATACTATTATGGTGGCAGGGAACCAATGAAAGCTATCAAAATGGAATTTTCTCCTCCCAGAGCAATTGACCCCCATATTACCAGACAAACTGACCCCTGCAACATAACTGACATTTGAAATCCCAAAGCTAAATTCCACAGAACAAAGTTCTGACCCAGACAGCATTGCTTGAGCTTGAAGTGGATACTGAGGATCAGAGGTTCATTTAACAGATATATGCATTAATCAGAGGCATTATACACTCACTTTTGCACATCATCCTTTCAAAAGAGACATCTATTGAAATGCTCTGACACACAATTTGCAGTAGAGTGCAGAGTATAGCTTTTCTCCTTTATATTCCAATGAGATTTGGTAGCTTAACCAGAGCTTCAGTACAAATGCATTTATGGTTCATGTTATATTAATATTGTGGCCTGATTATCAAAAACCATTACTCTTGGTTATCTTGTGCAGGCTGAACCAAGCTGCTATAAGTCAGGCTGACTGTCCTCACACAGTACAGTATGTTCCATGTTTTTGATAACAGTATTC